>CM060932.1:785681625-786911625 GCA_030765085.1 Allium cepa
AATCAAATTCATGATTATTAATTTGAAAATTTTCATTTTGAATTTTTTGATAACCAAAGTTTTCAATCGTATCGTTATTAAAACTATTCCCATTGCCAAAATTATTTGAAAATTGGTTCACATTTTCATCTTGATTTTGAAATTCATTTTGAAGCTCGAAATTGAATTGGCATGGGTTATAATCGTAATCGTTTGAATGTTGAATTGAATTCAAATTTTGAAATCCTTGACTCGAGTTATTACACAAATAAGAATTACATAAATCATTTATCTCCTGATTTTGTTGTATAGAAAGTTCGAGTAAAGATGAAATCATTTCAATGCTATTTTCAAGAGTCGAAGGTTGGTCATTGTTTTGAAAATTTTGTTGTTCGAAATTTGAATTATTTACACAATAGTTGTTGTTAAAATATCCATACGAATTTGAAGTGAAATTATATGGATTATATTGATTTTCACAACTATCGTAAAATTCATGTGAATACGGAAATTTAGACATTTTCAAGAATGTTTTTGGCTTTTTTTTATAAAGGAAAAATATTTACAAATAAAATTTATTTTTCAAAAGGAAAATTGATTTTTTTTTTGATTTTTCAAAAATTTTGTTTGTTTTTTGAAAAGATTTTATTTTTTTTCTGGATTTTGGATTTTCCAAAAAAAACTAAGTAAAAATTTCATTTGGATTTTTTTGGAATTTTGATTTGAAAATTTTCAAAGGTAAAGGAAAAGAAAAAAAACTAAGTTAAGAAATATTTAAAAAAAATTAGTTTTGGATTTTGATTTTTTTTTAATATGCATGAACTAATGCAACTAAATGAATGCAAGGGTCTAATTATAAATTGTTAACCCAAAATTGTATAATTACAAATTGTCTTAGATAAACAAGATAGTTCTCAGCCAGGTAACGGGCAGGGGTTATCGGTGCACCACGAATCACCGTAGCAATGCAGCCGAAGGTTTAAGTACCTTTAGAGGAACAACCACTATAATATTTATGAATCACTGTAATATTTATAAATGGTTATTACTCTGTCGTAGCCTAGACACCGAGAAAGTAAATTGTTCAAAGAAGACAAATTGTCAATATACAGTTAAGTGTTATTGATGTCTAACTTTTATTATTAGTCAAAATCTAGGATGAAATGCAAAGCAGAAAATAAACGTGCACTAACAACGCAATTATAAATGATTTCTTTTTGATTTTTTTTTCATATGCAAGCAATCAACAATGCAGGGCAAATAAAAACAATAAATATAGCAAGCAAGCAGTTTTTTTTCTTTGGCAAGATCAGCAAATCAAGCAATTTATTTTAGCAAGCACTTCTGCTCCTTTCTTTATTTGCTTTGACAACCTGAAATGAAAAACAAGATATATATATATATATATATATATATATATATATATAACCTTTTCTTTTATTTTTATTTTTGGTTCTCTCAAAAGGAAAATTTTGGTTCCTGAAGGAAACAAAAATAAACCCCTTTTTTTTTAATTAAAGAAGAAATGAAAACAAAAACTAACTTTTTTTTGTAAAGATGGACTAAAAAAAGAGTGAAACAATCAAATTAAAACTAAGCAAAAGAAGAGTAAATTTCACTGCCTACACGCTAGGCTTTATAACCCGGCCCAGTTAAAATAAAGTTAAAATCGCATTTACTCCTTCACAACCAGACAGCAAGAGGACCAAACTTCCAAATAGATTTTCTCACTACTCTAAATTCTCAAATAGAATTCAACTATGCTAACCAAAAATTTCTCTTTATCTTTTTATGGGTAATAGCAGAGGTTTGGGTAAATCATTTGAATTGATTTGGTTAGATTGATAGGCGAGGCGGTTGTTTGATTTAGGTAGAGGAGTTCGATGTATGGTGGCGGAAGGTGATTCTTTAGGGGATCGTAGTTGGGTTTAGGCGATTGGTCACGGTGATGTTTGATGATAGGGCATATTGGGTTGTTCGAGCAAGCCGATTTTGGTGAATTTGGGTTGCGATTTAGGAGGCGAAGTGATTCGATGTAGAGGTGAGTTCGATTTTGGGGTTTGGGTGCTTGCAGGGGTGGTTTCTGGAGCGCGATTAAGGATTGGCGATGGAGACTATGGGTATGGGTTGCGAAGTGGTTTGAGTTCAAGCAGCTGTTGGTCAGGGGAAGTGGTGAATGAATTTGCGGTAGGCAAGGTAGTTATGCCTTCGGGTGAACTTGTAGGTCAGAGTGGATGAAGATGGGAAGTTGTAGCTCTTAAAGTAGTGGTATTGGATGATTGTGGCTGAACTGGGATGGAAGTATTGAGTTGATGGACGAGCAGTTGTAGTGAGGCAGAGAGGTATAGTTTGGAAAGCCTATGGTGAGGCAAGCAGTTTGAAATGCTTGTGGTTGCAGTTTTTTTTGTACAGTGACTGACTTTAGTGAAAATGTTGAAATAATGGCTGAAGGAACTGCAGTTGTATCTGGGAGTTATGGTTTTGTTGAGAGGCACCAAAACTTGGTTGTGATGTTGATGTGGTGGTGAATTGAAGATGGCTGCAGTGAGGAGTATGAAGATTGATGAGAATGAGGGAGATGATTTGTGGTTTGAGGAAGTGCAGTCAGGGCTGTTGATGATAGAAGGGGGATGGCCGAGCACTATTTTGTTTGAAGGAATCAGCAAGTTGTTGTTTGGGTGATGTAAGTGGAAGGGGATGTGTAGAAATGTTTGGATAGTTGTACAGCAGAAAGTGATGCAGCAGTTTGGAGATGTGCAGAGGAAGGTTGTGGATGGTAAGGAGTTCAGAGGGATGCAGAGGTCGGGGAGGTAAAGAAAGGGTGATATTGTATGAAGGCAAGTTTGATGGAAGCAAGTATGCTAAAGATGGATGGGGTTTGGTGAAGGATAGAGAATGGGTGCAGTGCACACAGCAATGTGGTGTGAAGCACTGTAACAGTAAAATAAAACAATGTAACAGAGATATGTAACAGAAGTTTAAATGCAAAGCAAATACAATGTAATTCAAAATAGAAATTGAAAATAAAATAAAACTCCTTTTTTTTTAAATGATTTGTGTATGTTTTTTTTATATAGAGATGCAAATGCAAAATAAACAAGCAAAACAAACAAATGAAAGCAAAATTCACACAACAAACACACAATAATTTTTTTTTAATGCAAGAACAAACTAAACAAACACACAAAATCAAACAAAATAATTTGAAGAATAGAAAATAAAAATCAAAGCAACTCCCCGGCAATGGCGCCAAAAACTTGTTCGTCGACGGAAATTCTATCGGTTTAGAAAACCGTCGAACGAATTTAAATTAAAAAATAACCATAAGCGCACGGTGTACGAATATAGCACGTGGCGAATACGGGTCGATCCACAGGGAATTGATGATTTTAAAATTCTACACAATTAAATTAACCAAAGTTGAAAGAGTGATTAACTAAAAAAAAGAGAAAAATGACAAAAGAAAATAGATAAAAATATGAGAGTGTTAAGACAATTTAGAGGCAACTTCCACTCTCTAGATCACATAAATCAACAAAATAAAGTTATGATCTCTCTTTTCTTTGTCATTAGTTAGCTTAATTGATGTGCTTATCATAAGTATGGCCTATTTATGATATTAATTAGCTCAACATAAGCCATCAAACTATAGCACACCCCTTAAACCATTTACTAACTCACATGAAAAATGATAACAAAGTTGAAAGCAAAATTTATTTTAAGTATGGTCTATTAACTATTAATTAGAATTATAGACCATCAAATTTTAATCTCAACTTTCACTTCATTACCATCATCATATGTAAATGAAGAGGTAATTTGTGTTAGTGATTGTTTAAGTATAGCCTATTTGGTGTTAGCAATAAAGGATATCAAATTCAAAGCAAAAACAACAAGTTGACCACTTCATACATTCTCATTAAAGCACAAAAAGAGAGTATAGAACATCAAAATGTTGAAGCTATATGATTAGAGGCTTCATTACCCCTAAATTGAAGGGATTAGCCTCTCATTTATGTTATCATGTCAACACAAGTAGCATGCAACATGAAAGCAAAATGAAAGCTAATGGAAAAAAGATCTATTCTATTTGCATAAAAGAAAAAGAGATCTACACTACAACATGAAAGGAAATAAACAAAGAAAGGAAAAGATTATGTATTAAATTGCATAAAAAAAGAAATTACATGAGAATAAAAATGGCTAAGTAGCCATGAAAAATGAAAGAGAAGAGCTTTGTTTATTTTGAGCCTAAAACTAATTAAAGAGATGCTAAGTGAAGAGAGGAGGAGATTACATGAAACACATGGGTATTTATACATGTGTGAAACCCTAATTCATATTTTTGGGGAATGCCCAAAATGTCCATGAGGTATTGTGGCCACCAAGTAATCATTAGCATGTCATAATCCCCATTTAAGTGTACATGAAGCCATTAATTCCATAAGCATGTGCTTTAGCCTCTAGTTTGTACGTTAAGAAAGTGGGTAGGTGGGGTCCTCCATGATCTTCACTTTGAATTATTTCCATCTTCATTCCTTTATATTCATGTTGTGCATTCATGTATCTTCATGAAACCACTCCTATTTGAGACCAAATTCCTACAAATATATATAAATTTCCAATTAATTTTTCTCAAATAAATATATGCACACAAATGACCGTTTTGCCCCTATATGAAGATTGATATGTGACAATTTGGAATTAATATGGATTTTGGTTAAAACAAGTTAAAATACCCAATATGATCATTTATTTAATTTAAAAAGAATAAATATGGTGGTAAAAATATGCACATTTACGTGCACATCAATGGTAGTGTCAGAGAATGCAATCAATGCTGCATTAATTCGGGTGGAGGATCAGATATAATGACCAGTCTATTACATTAGCAAACGATTGACTGGAGCAGTGAGAAACTACCCGAAGTTGGAAAAGCTAGCTTGTTGTCTCGTCATTGCCTCGAGAAATCTATGTCCCTACTTTCAGGCTCATCCTATCACAGTCTTCACCAACCAGCCGTTACAACAGGTCCTTATGTGGCCCGAGACGTCTGGTATTCAGTTTGGTATTGCCTACACACCAAGGCGGGCTATTCAAGGACAAATTCTGATGGATTTCATTGCTGAATTCACTATCCTAGAGGACTTTCTCGAGATCAGTGAATGTCCTATATACATATGGAAACTCTATACCGATGGTGCATCGAACGACCGCTGCTCAGGCGCTAGGGTTGTGCTTAGAACCCTAGAAGGCTGATCCGTATTTTATGCTTTGAGGTTTGATTTCTATGCAACCAATAACGAGGCCGAATACGAAGTGTTACTTGCCGGACTTAGACTCGCTGGAGACATGAGAATTATTGCTGTGGAGATTTACTGCGATTCGCAATTGGTCATATGTCAAGTTTGGGGTGAATACCAAGCTAGGGACCGGAGGTTGGCTGCTTATCTTGCTCGGGTCTAGGAAGTATTGAATCAGTTCGATTATTATGCCATCTATTGCATACCCCGAGATCATAACCAGAAGGCCGATTCTCTGGCAAACTAGCCAGTACCAGTGAAGCACAACAAATAAGACTTATCCCTATTGAGACACTTACCTCCCCGACTATCGATCAGATGGAGACAGACTGGGTTCATGAAGCCACACATGAGAAAGAGTCATGGATAACCACTTAAAGAAATTATCTCGAGCATGGAGCTTTGTCCGAGCGTAGAAGTGAGAAAAGACAAGTTCTTCGGAAAGCTTCACGATTCCTTATCTAAAATGGAGTCATGTATAGAAGAGGATACTCTATTCCTTTACTCCGATGTATCGCTCACGAAGAAATCAAACGAGTATTACATGATGTGCACGAGGGAGAATGTGGCGATCACACTTGAGGGCAACCCCTTGCTGAGAAGATACTTTGATATGGGTATTATTGGCCGACTATGAATCAGGATGCATTAGACTATGCCAAGAAGTGTGATAGATGTCGGAAACATGATTGGGTACGAAGAGCCCCGTCTACTGAAATCACTCAAATGGTCTGTCCACGACTGTTTGCCATGTGGGGGCATCGATACAATTGGATCTTTTACCTCTAACTAAAGGTGGTGTGCAGTAAGCCATCGTTGCAGTTGACTACTTTACCAAATGGGTGGAAGCTAAGCTCCTTGCTACTATCACGACGAAGAAAGTAATCAACTTTGTTGTCCGCAACTTCATCTGTCGTTTTGGCCTCCCACATACCATTATCATTGACAATTGGGACTAATTTGATAGTGCCAAGTTTAAGAACTTCTGTTGACGTTTCCATATTTAGAAAAAATTCACAGCAGTTACTCACCCTCAGGCGAATGGATAGGTCGAAGCTGTTAACAAATTCATTAAATCCATTCTGAAAAAGTGACTGGAAAAGGCCGGTGGCAAATAGGTCGACGAGCTTCTCATTGCTCTATGGACATATCGAACCACCCATAATTCCGCGATCGGCCACACTCCATTTTCACTTTCTTACGACTCGAAAGCCGTCATTCCAGTCGAACTGGAAGTACCCTCTCATTGTGTGACTTACTATGATCTGAAAACAAATGCTATATTGCTTGCCGAATCTCTGGACTTATTAGAATAAGCATGAAGAGGCTGATTTGAGGGCAGTCGTGTACCGAAGTCGAGTCGTCCAATTGTACAATGCTAAGGTCCGACCCCGAACCTTTGAACTTGGCGATCTCATGCTTAAGAGAATTTATCCGGTCCCTTCGCATATAAAGCCAACATGGGAAGGACCATATGTTATCGAACGGTGACTTGGAAACCACACATTCAAATCATCGACCATCGATGGTCTCACTTTGTCGAGATCTTGGAACAACAAAAGTATTCGTCGTTACTATACATAACAGGCTTTTTTTTATTCATTTAGTCTGTTTTTATTTGTAATTTGTTTATGCGTTTCGAAATTTGAACGCTAAATTTGCCGTACTTTCTTATTTCAGCAATAAAATGCAATCTCTTCGAGCCAGAGTAGTGATTCTTGAAATGCGTCATATGACCATCACAATGCATGGAGAGCTAAGTTTCATCCTACGGTGGGACTTATTCAAATAAGGAGTGCCTATGATACGACCGATCACTCGCTAAGTGAAAGCCGAGCTCGGGGGCAAGTTGTCACACTGAAGCCAAAAAGAATTAATACACGACAATCCTTTAACTAACTCCGGCTCCCAGAGCGCGAGTTGGAGTATAAACTTAAAATCCAAAAATGTGGGCTCAAGGAGGATGGATCCGTCCACCCACAACTTTGCCTATGTACAATCTAAACTCAAGGGGGATGGATCCATCCATCTACGACTTCGCTTGTTTAATCAGGATGGACGTGATTCGACCATCCATGATCCTGATCAGTTTATCGTTCCCAGAGCGCGAACATGATCTCAAAACTCAAAACAGATGTAATCGACCGTTTGTTAACTAACTCTGGATTCCCAGAGCGTGAACTGGAGTATAAACATTAATGGGGTGTGACTGACCACCCACAACTAACTCCAAGTCCCCAGAGTGTGGACTGGAGTATAAACACAAAATTGGGTGTGACTGACTGCCCACAAATCAACCTAAGTCCCCATAGTGTGTATGCAATTCCGATTATCAAAACGGGTGTGACTGACCACCTAAAAACCAACTTAAGTCCTCGGAGCATGGACGTAACTTTAAGCATTAAGCAGGCGTGACCAACCTCGCCAGCTTGCGAGTTCAATCCCTAGAGTGTGGAGGCGACTATCAATACATGAATGAGTTTGATCCTACCACTCGAACTCATTTCACAACCACTTAGTTCCGACTAAGTGAAATTAAAAAGCGTCGAAGGTGAAAAGCTATCATCGTCCAATAACTTCAGCTCGTCCCCAGGACTAGGGGCATAACTTGAGCACCAACTGCCAATTGAGATAGTATAATATTATGACTCGATTTAACGTTTGATTACGGCTCGGAGCCATGAATCCGAGACTGAACGACCGAACACGAGTCCTATTCGAAGATTAAAGCTTTACAAGTGTATTGAATAAAAATTCAAGTACTGAAACACTTAGGCGAATAAACTCAGAGTTATGCCATAAAAGCGAAAGGAGATTTTATTTCATCTATTCTTTGGAAACAAAATAAGTACAAAAAGCTTATTCTAAAAATTCCTACTAGCAGGGGCTGAACCCGCATCTATACACGGCCTACTAAAAGCAAAAAAGAAATTCCTACTTATTTACCAAGAGAGACGCAAAAATACAAGCCTACTCCATAGGTTTCTTCTTCTTCCCCTTCAACATCGATCCACTGGAGCTACCACTGTGGTGCCATTTCGACTCTTGCCTTTACCTGGCTTATCATCAGTCGGGGGAAGAATTGTAATCTCCTCCTCCGAACTCATGGAAATTGGAACGCTTTCGGAATGCATGGTCGAAGGGAAGGGGGTGCTTTCTATATGAGGAGACACAGGGAGTACCCTAGTGATGATGATTGTACCACTCAGTAAGACCATACACAAAGAGGCCGGGCCAGGACCTTCCATTCCACTTCCAATATTGCTATTAGTGTAGCATTTGCCATCTCAGTACCGATCTCCACCATTATCGCCTCATCATGAGCTGCTTGAGTGTACGGCGGGATGTTGGTTGTTGAGACTGAAGAGATGACAGTGAATACGCCTTCTCCCATGATAAAAGGAAAATCTGTAAGTTGATCGCTCTAATAACCGAGGAGTTCTTCCATCATTTGTTCATTGAAGATAAAAGCGCTCACATGAACTTCCTCGGTCGATGCGGTAGCTGTAGTAGTCGTCGCCTCTGTCACGATAGCCTTCTAATCTTGATACTGCTCTAGGGTTGCAAGGGTCATGGCCGGTGTAGCTCCTACAACTAAATGGAGACAAGAGAAAATATTAATGTCTTCTTATGATAACACTCCAGAATTTGAATAAATTTGAGAAGTGTTCAGAATACCTTCCTTGGATTGGCTCACGAGTGGAGTTGGGACTCCTTCAAAAATGTGCTCACGATCCGGAGACAGTTGCAGTTGATTGGGTTTGTATGCAGGCATAGGTGGAGGATCGACTGTAGGGGAAGTTTCACGTTGGGTTGGCATGGGAATTTAAGAACTTATGACATGATGATCAACACCTTAATCCTTTCCGGCCTCCGGATGTTAAGTGACTAGTTTCTCTCTTTACAATTAAATAATGGCCTCGTGGAGAACTCTCCTCTCATCTTCAGTTAGCACCCGATTCTCCAAGTCAAACTCATCGATAGATTCAGCATGGTGTTCCGTCTTTTCAACTGTAACGAAATGGCGCCATGCGATGTGTAGATGAGTTGAATAATCATCGAGCCAGCTCAGACCTCGATATTTCAGGACATCGGTGTTATAAGTAATTAGAAGATCTTCCATATCGCCTTCTAATCTAGCTTCGGCTACCCCGACTTCGGCTTGGATCATAGCCTCAGCCTCTTGAACCTTTAGCACTGCTGCATCTCGCTTACCCCAGAGCTCCACCGTTCGATCACAAGCATCCTGAGAAATTTTGTTAGCTTCATCCTTTTCTTGGACGACTTCGTTGTATTTCGCTTTAAGCTCAATAAGCTCCTTGAGCACCCTATCCTTCTTGGCTGTAATGGTGGCGTTCTTGTGGCCCATATTGTCTATCAGCTTTAAATGCTCCTGCCTCATCCATTCCATTTCCTTGTTGGCCTCGTCAACTTTCTTCAGAGCCTCTATTTCAGAATTCCTCAATGTGTCATTTTCACTAGTGAGCACTGTGACTATTCAGTCTTTCTTGTGCGATAGTTCCTTGTAGCTCTTCAATTGACTTTGCCTGCTCAAATGCCACAGTCGAGGCATTCTTTGTGGTTTTCGTCCACTCGAGATATTGGCCAAAGGCTTGATAAACATGGACGTGCATAATTTTCTCTGCCGTATCTGGAAGCACCGTCAAATTTGGAGGGAAGTGGATGTCGTCGAAACAGATGTTAGGGAACTCTCTTTTCAATTGGGCAATTCGAGCAGCTCCCTCTTTGGTGATCTCTGCAGCCGTTGAAGTGGTAGCAATAGAAGTGTCTACCCTAGTTGTGTAGTGATGTTCGCCAGGCCTTGGGACTTGTGGTGGCACTGGCTGGCACGCAGATCCAACAGTTTGTGTTCCAAAACTGGAGGGTGGCAATGAAACCCTGGGTGGAGGAGAGCATGATCGGGAGCGGTGCCTATTTCACCTCTCTCTTTCCCTCTCTCTTTCTCTTTCTCTCTCCCTTTCCCTAGCTCTTTCTCTATCATAGTAATCCCTTTCCTAGATGGAATAACGGCGCTCGTGGTCAGAATCATGCTTGCGGGACTCCCTATATGAACTAGATGATTGGCGTGCGGTGCAGAGGCTACCAAGTATAGATGGTTGCTTCGACATTGAATCTATGGAGTGAAAAGAGAAACAAAATTAGTTATCGCCGAAGATTGAACAACTCATATATTTCAGTTGTGTGCTGCCATGAAGTGTATGCCTATATGTGTTAACCCTCCAACCAACCGTTTGTTGTAGCCATGCTCGGAGAAGTTGTCTCACCTAAATCTAAGGCACTTTGAAGCCCTTCCAACCTGGTCCCTTGTTGAAGAGATACATTGTCCGCAATCAGAAGATCTGCAAGTCCTTCGAAAGGGCTCTCCATGTGCAAGGAGGGAGCCTTTGAAATTACCACACCTGCTGCTGGTAAAGACATGACAACATATTTTCGTCTCGGAGCTTTGTGGGTAGCGAACTTGCCATTCCTTATCCTCTTTGAATGTTGTTGATTTTGGGAAGGCCCGGCTGTGGGTTCATCTCCAACGGGCTATCCTCGTCGTCACCTTGCTCGGTGATCACTATCCCAAGAACTCTCCTCCTAACTTGCCTTGCCGAAACCGCCCCAAAAGATCCTTCGAGTCCGATGATTTGGCTTCTGCCAATTAGCCCGACGGCTCTCAAGTTTTCATCTGTTAGAACTTCATTAATTTCTCCGTCCTCAATGGGCACTCTTTGAAGAATCCTTACAATCCTTTTAAATTGGTCGCCTTCGGGTCGCGAAATCGAAGCTATGAAAGAAAGTATTAGATTTGACATCAAATAAGATTATCCAGTCAATCGGCATAAAAGTTGAAGTACTTACACCTAACTAGTCGCCGTCTGGTGATACCCGATGGGCATCAGATGTAGAACCATTCAGTCTTGAAATAACTTAGCTTGATCCACGCTCTAATCATCACCTAACAGTTCCTAACTGCCTCTAAGAAGGTGAAAGATGGATAATCCCCTCTGCTCTTTATATTGGACAGGTACCGGACTTACTGTGGAGTCAGGGGTCGAAAAAGATGCTCCATGAAGATGATAAATAAGCTATTCAGCGAAGTATATCTGCTCAGGTGCATCAATGATGGAGCAATCCTTAGGTATGATAACACTTTCCGGATGTATTGATTGAATGGAAGGAGTGTCCCAGTTGTGCACGGGAATCTATTAAAAGCGGTATACCCTTCCGGGGGAGAGTGGGATCTGTCTTCTACCCTTGGCAGTAGGACGTCATCCCTCGATAATCCATGCCTTGTGCAAATCCTACTTAACATTTCCTCAAAGATATTAGATGAAACAAAGTCTTGTGGATTCCCGATGAAGGCTGCTCCTAGTAGCTCATCCGGAGCTAAACTTATAACATTGGTTGCGATAGCCGGCATCTCTATTATGGGAAGAGGCGGACTCTATGCCTCTTGTTGTTGCGAACTTCTAGGTTCCATAACAAGTCAACTCGGAAAAAATCATCGTTAGATGAAAATAAATCTGTGTTTCCCCCAGTGTGAAATGCATGAATGTGTTGTGCAGTGCGACGCTGTACTTTATTTAAGAAATTAAGTGTTTGAATGACAAGACTTCAAAATTCAATCGAAATGACCGTCATCCTGACCGTCACAACTGTGCCATTCAGACTTCGAAGATCGGCCCAAGTTAAAGTTCGTTAAATTTCGTCAAGTTACAGTTCTATCGGCGAGCTTCGAAAGGCAGTCAAATATGTAGCAAAATGATTAAGTCCAACTATGCAAGGCAGAAGCTCATCGAAGTCAAGTGTTCAAGTATGCAAGGAGTCTCATATTCATCAAAATTCAACTCGGATCGATCACCAAAACCTTTACTTCATATCGATCAGAAGACCTTCACCTCGTATTGATCAGGGAACCATCACCTCGTATCGATCCTACAGTATCATCTTGTATCGATCATCGGAGGCTATTTCGTATTGATGCCATATCCCTTGCTTCATGTCGATCAGCGTTAACACCTTCGTATCGATCGTCATTTTGTATTAGTCAATCGATATGAAGTTCCACAAGCAACCAATACGAAGCACGAGTTTCCCTTGAAACAAAATCACACTGCAATTTGGATCGATACAAGCTTCTTCCTTTAACTCATCATTTCTGGATCAATACGAACTCCACTCCCCAGATCGAGACAAGCATCCTCTTCATGTCCTCACACTCCTTCTTCTCCAATTCCACTTCGGCGTCATCTCCTCCTTCTCCAAACCTATTGCGACCATCCGGGGCTATCACTTCACCAGAATCGATCATAGGAATGGCTAGAATGACAAAAGATTTCAGGTCTCATCGATTTTAGTGCAGATTCGTTGATTAATTACCTAGAATTAGTGATTGGTTTGGATATTTGAAGGCTTGATTCGATTGAGAAGCGCAGACAGTTCTGTATTTTACTTTGTTCAGAGCGATACAAAAGCAAGGCAAGAGAGAAAGTAAATGGGAAAAATGCTAAGTACAAAGCCTTATATACTATGGAAGTGTCCGTTCATCTCTAAGTCACTATGACCGGTTAAACCAGTTCCTCCTCCAGTCGATACGAAGATGGTCTTTTTACGTATCCATTCTACATCGATTCGAAGCAACTACTGTCTGTACCCATCAGCCAACCGAGACGAAGCACGAACCAAATGCCAATCGAGTTGTTCGTACCCAGTAAGAATGCATCAGTACGAACTGCTCTGTTCATATCCATCAACTAAAACTCATGAAGACCCGTATCCATCGATACGAAATGTTTTGAAATACCAACTAATTCATGTCGATTGTCGTCGATACGAATACAATTTTTCAACTCTTCACATCGATCCAGGCGAGGATCGATACGAAAAGTACTCTAAAACAACCTTCAAGTGTTGTTACAACTCGAATTTCACATCGATTCAGGAGAGGATGGAATTCGATAGAAGAAAGCTTGATAACGAATCATGAACGTGCAAACGTTAACGGGAGTCAGGTTAACATACATTTATGTGCGATGAATTAAAATTATTTTCAAAATTCATAGGAATTGAATGCTCACTGATAACAATTACAACCATGAACAACAGTTTGCTATCGCTCGACACTCGGTTACAACAATGCACGGTACAATTGTTGGAAGTCGACAATTCAATATTTATATTACTGGGAATCAATCAGAGGTTACATCTTTTGGCGAAAACACAACGACTACTCATCAAATCAGATAGAACCTTTTGGAGAAAAGATCGCAACTTTTCAAAGCATGTCATGTTCATACAGGATGTACTTTGAGGGCAAAAGTTATCCCGCCTTTTGACAAGGCCGTGACACCAAGAACTTCACTAGAAACCAAGAGCGGTCTATCCAAAAGATCGGTTATACTTAGGTCCACTATGGATACCGATAAATTATTCCTAAGTCTGGATCAAGCTACAATCGATGTAGTGTGACAAGCAAAGCTACGTAAGCCAATATCCAAAATTTCAAGTCGATCAGAGTTCATATGCTAAAGATATTGATCGATCAAGGTTGAGGAAAACAACTCCATTCGTATCCATGCAAATTCATATCCATCAAAATGAAGAAGGCTAATCACGTTTATATCCATGAGGTCTCTGTAATCATCAACTCGAAAACCTGTATTTCGTATCCATCCCTCAAGCAGCTTGAGCATGTATCCATCGAACGAACACAATTTGGTTCGTGCCGATCGCTCACTACAATCCTTCATGTCCATCAATCTAGAGCCATTTCATATCCAACATGATTAGCATGTTTCGTACTGGTTCCTTATTTACTTGATTCATATCATTCGTTAGTTATCAACATGAAATAAACCATCCTATAACCGATACGAAAGGATTACCTATCAAACTATACGAAGTGTCTACACCCAATCGATACGAAATGAAATGTAACAAAGGGATACAAATAAAGTCACGCCAGTGGATACGAACAAAGCCTAAAAGGGATAGAGACTTGGTCACTCGGCATGAAAAGTGGATCGATCCTAAAAGATAGCGCCACATCATCTAGCAATTACGTGCATTCCATCGATGCGAAGAGGAGTGATACGAACGTATCGATACGAAGCTCGGTTGCATGTTGAAAATCCAAACTTGCATCGATCACAACTCAAAATCTTCAAGTCCAAATGCCACTAAATTTTCAGGAGTTTATGTACCACCTCAATAATATACTTGATCGATCTCAGCCCAAAAAGATCATTTCTTGATCGATATGAATTGGATACATATCGATCATGGATCGAGTCGAAATGACCAGGGATCGATCACGTGGGCACATCCACGTGTGAGAAGGAATCTTTCAAGTTTGGGTTAAGATATTTGCAGCCCATACCTATAAATAGCAGTCAAAGGGCTTTAGAAAAGGGATTTTTTGGACGCTGGAATGCCGATACTCTACCGAAATCATTATTGTACCTCGATTGTGCTGCTGTAAACATCTGTAATCAGCGAGAGTTATCAATAAACAACAAACTTTCTACAGTTCACGTAGGCTACAACGTTGAATCACTTTAAATCTCTGTTTTCTTTTTATCTATTTTTGGTGTGTTTGTTAGATTTGCCTCATTTTCGATTTATATTCTTCACTTTAATCTCTTCAAACACGCCCGAAGTGTGTTGTGCCCAATTTTGACACAAACACATGCCACCAACAAATAATGCCGGTGCTACACTTCTTCAAGACAAGAATTGATGCCAAATTCTAGGTGATGCGGCTTCTCTTCAATACTGCCTCTCATCAATGCTGCCTCCCTTTGATATCACATGTTATCGATCCATAGTATAAGGAGGGTGGATGTCGAAACCCATCAATATAAGGCGGAAGTCACATATCGAATAGTTGTAGTAGAAGGAGATTATGCACACCGATAGTATACATGAGCATGTTAGAAATCATCACCCTATGAAGAATATCGTAAGTCACTCCTTTCTTAAGTGGGTTTGAAGGTTATTAATGCTAGTGTGAATGCCAAATGCCTGGCATGATGCTGTAACGTAGCATCATACAAAGAAATGTCAAAATTCATCGAATTAAAACCTGATGCCGAATGCCCCCTATAAGAAATTAGTCCTTTTATAGCATTTGGAAAACGCTATTATAACATTCCATAGCATTTTAAAGAACGTTGTATAACGACATGCTATAATAGATCAAGAACCTATAAGCAGTTATGCAAACGCGAAAAAGTAGCTTTTCATAGCATTTAATAATCTTTATAAAAATAAAACACTAAAAGGAAAGAAAGGCTATAGAATGGTTTTAATAGCGTTTATCAGCATGCTATAATACACCTTATATACAATATATTCTATAGCATTTCAGAATTTCTATATCATTTATTAAACACTATAAAAACTTTTTCTTTTACTGTTCTGTTACTGATGCCATCTCTCATCCCTAATTTCTTCGTTGCATATTATTTAACATTTCACATACATAAATGGAATAGCTTTGAATAAAATCAAATCAAATAAAATCAAATAATAAACACTGTTGAAAATAAAATAAACTTCGAATATTTAATAGTCGTGGCCATACATAATACTTCATCGACAATGTTTAAAACAAACATAAATGATTACATAATTTCCATCAGCTTCTTTAAGACAAAATATTTGACTACTCTAATCAACACCACGATCACAAAAGCTCTAGACCAATATGAAGTAATAGCTTTGCCAAAATCTTTTACACAAATTCCTTTTTCACCTGCATTTAAGCATAGATTAAAAAATTCAAGTATGCTTTATACAATATAATAACAATAATTTAAAATTACAGTTCAGGTTCAAATATTCGTATATACGAAAAGTTAATTAGGTTGGGAAATATGAATATACTAACAGTCTGTCCACACTTGCATGTGGCATTCAGTAGACTTGCATGACCTATTTGTTATACTTTGAAGAAAACGTTTACAAACATTTTTGATTTTGGCATGTGTTATCATGACATTGTCGTTGTTACCTAAGCTAGAGAGTGGAAAATAAAGTAAATTATTAACCAAGATTTTCGTCTGAACTTCAAGTGTTCAAAGCATCTAGTTATATAAGAACATTAGAAATGATGTGTTGCCTCTACAAAATATAAGAACACGGTAAAATGATGTGTTGCTTGCAAAATATAAGAACAAACATAAAATAAAATGACATTAATATATCCAATATTTATCTAAATAACAACAAAAATCAATGCATTAAAAAAATAGTAACTTTTGTTACGATGCTAGCGTTGTTCAATTGATTGATGAAAGATAAATTAAACATTTGATATCTACTCCATCCATTTACCAAGACCCTTGGTAATATAGCACCCTAATAAAAATATAAGTAGCCATCTTTCTCTTCTTTTTTGGAAATGCAAGCAATTGCCTACTCATACAACAAATAGGATAAATAAGGATATCATTCTTACAGTACAAAAATGTTTTAAAAGAGAAAAACTTGGTAATATATTACTAGATCTGTCCATATGCAAGAAATTCTTTCTTAATACGGTTTTTTGCATTTAATTATGAAAAATTTTCAATTCCTTTTGAATTTAGTCCTAGTTTTTGTTTGAAGTTTGAACAGCTAATAATAGAAAAGCCATAATAAAAACTGAACAAAATCAACTTAGCTTGCAATGATAGAGAATAATTCAACGTAATTACATTGAACATTAGAGCAAACATTTCTTCTTCTTTTTTAATTATCTAAAATGAAATTAAACATAAGTATTTCCTGATGCATTATACTACTTTATGGAAACCCAATACACTACTTTGATAATGCAGTATTAATGCTGCAATATAGTGCTTTATTTTGCAATTTTGGGCATAGAATGTTATCCAATTTTGGATAAGTTTTATACGGCAAACAAGCAATAAATGATATTTACCAAACACCATTTTTTAAATCACTTTTTACATTAAAATATGCTTGTAAATTTCTAGAAACTTAGTTGAATTAGTTAAATTTTTATAAAACATAGTAAATTTTATGAGCTTATTCAACTTTTATAGAGTTTGGTTAAATTAGTTAATTTTTATAAAAGTTGGTTAATTTTAAATTTTTTGAAAACATAGTTAAATGTCTGTAAAATTTATTTAACTTAGTTTTTACAAAACTTAGTTTAATTTTATGAACTAGTTATTTTATAAGCTTGTTTACTTTTTTAAAACTAAATTAAGATTTATAAACTTATTTATTTTTATAACTTATTTAATTTTACAAAACTTATCTAAACTTAATTAATTTTTAAAATTTCAATTAATTTCAATTAAACTTAGCCAACTTAGTTGCTTTTTATAAAACTTATTCAATTTGTACAAATTTATTGAATTTTATTAAAATTTAGTTATCTTAGTTAATTTTTAAAAAGTCCGATTAATTTTTATTAAGTGTTAATAATTTTTATAACATGTTCAGTTTCATAAAACTTGGTTAACTTAGCTAATTTTTATAAAAGATAGTTAACTTAGTTAAATTTTATAAAAGAATAGTAAATTTGTACAAGCTTAGTCAACTTAATTATTAAAAAAAAACTTATATAAACTTAGTTATTTTTTTTATAAAACTTGGTTAACATACTTAAAAATTTATAAACTTAGCTAATTTTTATAAACTTGTTTAGTTTTTATCAAACTTAGTTAACATAGTTAACTTTTTTTGTAAAAATTAGTTTGTTTTTATAGAGTTAGTTAATTTTTATAAAACTTCGTCAACATAGTTAATTTTTTATAATACTTATTCAATTTTATAAATTATTTAATTTTTATAAAAATTGGTTAACTTAATTAATTTTTTATAAAACTTAGTTACTATATGGTAAATATACATGCATATACCATAACTATATTTTGATTTATCGAAGTGATATTTTGTTGACTGTTTGTTAATGCAATGATGTTATTGTTTTCTATCCAGCAAAAGATACGAATCTAGAGTATTATACTCAAACATTATCTTAAGCCTAGCAACCTACGTTTAATTGGTTTAAATAGTTAGTGTTGAGTTCATCTGTATTAGAGCAGGCTCGGTATCAAAATTGCCTAGGCCTTTAAAGTTAGCATTGAGTTCATTTGTTCTAATATATGAATAATATAGAGTTATAGAGCATATTATGGTAGAAATCGTGTCACAGATAATATGAGTAAGGTGATAAAACATTGTGTGAGGGCAGTTGAAGCTTACAAATGATAGTGTGATTAATATGTAAATGGCTATCATAAATATCAACTACCTGGAAATGCATGTAACATTTTTGAATTAGGTAAAGGACTTGAGTAAAGAGTTGAAAACATGCCTACATGATATATATATTGAATGACTAGCTTACCTTTGAGATCTTCAGCTCTGTCCTTGAATAAGAAATAGAGACTGGAACTTTTAAGTCTTTGATTCCTTCAATTTCTTTTTGTCAAATAGATCAATAAATCATAAACAAACTAAACTGTGTAATGGTAATAGTAAGATATCAAAATTGGCACTTTTGAATAAGATGAAAACAAAAATTATCTACAAAAATAAAATCACAATGAAAGCCCAACATAGACTTATGGTCCTAAAATGCTTACTCAAGATGAAAGGTGTGAGGGTGGTGTAATTAATAAAGAAATAATTTATATTTATCAGAAGTCCTGCCAAAGCCAACATAGGCTTTAGCTACATCTATGAAGTAACATTCAAGGCAAACAATATGGCTATCAATAAGCACCCCACACATATTACAGTCGATGATACCTGGTGTGTTTTACAAAGCATTACCTTCTCTTCACTCTCTTTTGCTACCTTTACTTTTCTGTAGAATATTTCGGTTGAAAACAGAATGCAACAGTCGAAATGCGCTACTACACAACGCAATGCAACACTGTTATATGTTACAACAGCAAACTGCAACACTTTAATATGTTACAGCAGTAAACTGCAACACTTTAATACGTTACAACAGCAAACTGCAACACTTTAATATGTTACAACAGTAAACTGCAACACTTTAATATGTTACAACAGCAAACTGCAACACTTTAAAGCGTTACAAAAGCAGAAACAACAGAGGTATAAAACGTTGCAATGCAACAATGGTATTCTGCGTATCAGTAGTGAAAGCAAGAATAATACCAAAAGTTCGTCGGAGGCTTGTCGTGACAATCGCCTTAAGACTTTATTCGAAGTCTCCCAGGGTACAACCGACGAAACTGCGTGAGATTGTAAGGAGCACGTCAGTCCGAGATGATGATGGAAGCAGTGAATTGGGGAAGAAGAAGAACTGTAAACCAGTGAGAGATTTGATCAGGATCTGTCACCTATTTATAGTTTCTGAACGGTCACGGTCGCGTCCGTTCATAATTGCGTCTCTTCACTCTTCAACGGGTCGTACCCGTATTCAATTCAAACGGGCCGCGCCCGTATCCGTTACTGTAGCCAGCAAAACAAAACAAAAACCCGCCGAAAATTGCAGTGTTTTCTGTAGCAAAAATAAGATTTCATAGTAGATCCAAACCCAAGCCCAAGCCCGGCCCGGCCCGGTTCGGTTCGGTACGGGACGGGCGGGCGGCGCGCGCGCGCGCGTGTGTTCATCAGATTTGGGTCCTCCCCCTCGCACAAAATTACCTGACCCTAAGGGCCGATATAGGAAATAAGGATCCTATATATATACCCAATTGAATCTTTCATTTTTGCCAATGTGGGACTAAAGTATATTTCATTCACTTTTTAGATTTGTCAACAATCCCCCACATGAATGACAATATACTTTTCCCCCACACAAAGTGGAATATCTCAGACTACGTGTGGAATAATGCTTTTGAAGGATAAGTAGATGTTTCACTTTGAACTTTCCCTTGTTAATACTCATCGGATATACTTGGCTAATCGGTGAATTATTTCATCTTGAACCGTCTGCCGATATTGTATAACCAGACAATAAGATTAACAGAGCATTGTTTCCCTCCTCCTCCAATCTCTTGGTTGTGTTCATTTCGGTCCTGAACAAATTTGGTTCTGCGAGTGTATATAGAGAATTTAAGCCTTTAATATTCTCATAGAGCCGACCCAGCTCACACTAACATAGGTGATCGCAACCATAAGGAGTATCCTACATATACCCCACTTGTTATTTTACAAGATATGGTCATCATTAAAAACATAGTTTTAACCTTTAAATACTTCTGTAGGCATGCATTTATGTTGTGCACCATAGGAATGGAGTTGGACTATGTCCATGCAAATGCATTACGTTTTGAGTTATTCAGAACTGGTTTGCCTATTGATCCTAGTCCGTGGGATCTCCAGTCGCCAGGATAGGTTTCCGTATAAGATAACTCTTGTTGGTTTAGGCTTTTAAACCCATTCCCCTCGATGCGCAGTCTATTTTCTCTCTTGATAACCCTTTTGTAAATGGATCCGCAAGGTTATCATTTGTTCTTACATAATCAATGGAGATAGTTGCATTAGAGAGTAACTGCCTAACTGTGTTATGGCATCGACGAATGTGTCGTGATTTGCCATTATACACAAAGTTTTTCGCTCTACTTAGCGCAGCTTGATTGTCGCAGTGAATACATATGGCCGTTACAGGTTTAGGCCATAAAGGAATATCTTCTAGGAAATGACGAAGCCATTCTGCTTCTTCTCCTGCTTTGTCTAATGCAATGAACTCTGATTCCATAGTGGATCGAGCTATGCATGTTTGCTTCGTTGATTTCCATGACACCGCTGCCCCTGCTAGGGTAAAAACATAACCACTCGTTGATTTTGATTCCTCTGAATCTGCAATCCAGTTTGCATCACTATATCCTTCTAAGACGGCAGGATATTTTCCATAATGTAAGGAATAGTTAGTGGTATTTTTTAAATATCCAAGCACTCTCATTAGTGCTTTCCAGTGTTCCTTCCCTGGATTGCTTGTATACCTGCTCAATCGACTTACCGCATAAGCTATATCTGGTCTGGTGCAATTCATCAGATACATTAAGCATCCTATTACACGAGAATATTCCAGTTGCAATACACTCTCATCAGTGTTTTTATGCAGTACTTCCGATGGATTAAAAGGTGTTCTTACTTCTTTAATTCCATAATGTTGGAATTCCTCAATTATTTTGTCTACGTAATGTGACTGAGATAATTGTATTCCATTAGGCGTTCTTATTATTTTGATTCCCAAAATAATGTCAGCAACTCCTAAATCTTTCATATCAAAATTATTGATAAGCATTTTCTTTATGGTCTCTATAACTTTAATGTTAGGACCAAAGATTAGCATATCGTCCACATATAAACAAACAAACACGTATGATTGTCCAACTTGTTTACAATAAACACATTTGTCACACTCATTTATACGAAAACCATTTCTTATCATGACACTGTCAAACTTTGCGTGCCATTGTTTTGGAGCTTGTTTGAGTCCGTATAGTGATTTTACCAATTTACAGACTTTGTTTTCATTCCCCTTGGATACAAATCCTTCGGGTTGCTCCATGTAGATTTCCTCATCGAGATCTCCATTTAGGAACGCTGTTTTTACATCCATTTGATGAATTTCTAGATTGTAGATAGATGCAATTGCTATTAGCATTCTTATTGAGGTTATTCGTGTAACTGGTGAATATGTGTCAAAGAAGTCTATACCTTCTTTTTGACGATATCCTTTGGCTACTAATCTGGCTTTATATTTATCAATAGAGCCATCCGGTTTCATTTTCTTCTTAAAAATCCATTTGCAGCCAATAGGTTTTATTCCAGGTGGAATATCAACAATTTCCCAAATTTTATTACTTAGGATTGAATCGATCTCACTTTGTATTGCTTCTTTCCAACATGAAGACTCAGAAGATGACATTGCTTCCTTGTACGATTGAGGTTCGTGTTCTAACACATATGTGAAAAAATCCGAACCAAATGATTTGGAAGTTCTAGCCCTCACACTTCTTCTTGGCTCTACTTTATCACTTTCACGATGAGTTTCATGTGGGCTATTTGATTCTTCTCGTGTCCTTTTATTCCCTTCATTCTTTTTGTGTGGAAACACTTCTTCAAAGAATGAGGCATCTCTTGATTCCATGATTGTATTTACATGAATATCAGGTATATCAGACTTGAATACCAAAAATCTATATGCACTACTATTTTGGGCTGGTCCTAAATAGTAACAATCTACAGTTTTTGGTCCAAGTTTGACCTTCTTTGGGGGCGGGATATGAACTTTTGCCAAGCACCCCCACACTTTGAGGTATTTGAAGCTTGGTAGATATCCTTTCCATAATTTATATGGAATATTTCCCGTTTTACTATGAGGAACCTTATTTAATATGTGATTAGACATATTTAAAGCTTCCCCCCACAAGTTTGTTGGTAGGCCAGAGGTTAAGAGCATGGCATTAATCATATCTTTTAATGTTCTATTCTTTCTCTCGGCTATACCATTTTGTTGTGGTGAATATGGTGCTGTTGTTTGATGAATTATTCCATTTTCTACACAGAATTGTTCAAACGGCGACTCATATTCTCCACCTCGATCAGATCTCAATATCTTGATCTTTTTATTTAGCTGATTTTCTACTTCAGCCTTATATTTTATAAACGATGTAATTGCTTCATCTTTACTATTGAGAAGATATACGTAGCAATATCGTGTATAATCATCAATAAATGTGATAAAATACTTTTTCCCACTTCTTGTAGGTAAGTTTTTGAAATCACATAAGTCAGTATGAATCATTTGTTATGGTTCAGTACTTCTGTCAACAGTATGAATGGTTTCTTAACCATTTTTGCTTCTACACATGTCTCACATTTGTATTTTTTATCTACTTGAAATTTTGGAATTAAATCCAGATTTGCTAGTTTTTTCATCTTTCGAAAGTTTATATGTCCTAATCTTTCATGCCATAATAGAGCATCATACTCGACAACATAAGAAACTTCCTTTTTATTCATTTCAGAATTACAATATACATTATTATTGCCAATTACGGCCACATTAGCCTTAAATAGGCCATCACACAAGTATCCTCTCCCTATATAGATTCCAGCCTTAGATAGAACAACTTTATCTGATTCGAAGACCATTCGGAAACCTTTCTTCGAGAGTACTGGTCCAGAGATCAAGTTCTTGCGAATGTCTGGAACATGAAGCACATCATTCAACGTAATAGTCTTACCAGATGTGAACTTGAGAATCACTTTCCCGCTTCCCTCAATCATTGATACTGCAGAGTTGCCCATGTACAATTTTTCTTCATGATCGAGTTTGTTGTAAGTGGAGAACATGGTCTTTTCAGAACACACATGTCGTGTAGCACCTGTGTCAAACCACCACTGAGAAGGGTTCTGAACTAGATTGCATTCCGACACAACTCCAGAAAAGTTAGACCCATCGATGTCCATGTTTTCCACCACATTTGCTTCAGAATTATTCTGTTTCTTGTGTCTGCAATCCTTTGCTTGATGTCCAGTCTTGCCACAAACCCAACACTGCCCATTGAACTTCTTGGACGGCTTTTGATCATTTCGTTTGGTTTCTGGCGCCTTCCTTTTCTTTTTGTTTTTGTTGGGGTTTCCTTTTTTCTTTGCCCCTTCTGCAACAAAGGCCTCTTTGTTTTTTGGTTTAGTGACTCCGCGATTATCTGCCTCGATCTTCAATCTGACGATGAGGTCTTGTAAGGATATCTCCTTCTTCTTGTGCTTCAAGTAATTGCGGTAGTCCTTCCAAGATGGTGGTAGCTTTCCAGTAATTGCTTCAACCAATAAAGATTCACCAACTTCGTGGCCTTCTGCTTGCAATTCATGGATAATAATCTGAAGTTCATGCAATTGCGCAATTACAGATTTTGAATCTATCATTTTGTAGTCCATGAACTTGTCAACTATGAACTTCTTCAGGCTAACGTTTTGCGTTTTGTACTTTGCATTAAGCGCATTCCAGAGAGCTTTTGCAGTTTTCAGTGGCTGATACACCTTGTAGAAAACCTTGTCTAAACAGTTTAGGATGTAATTCCTGCACAGGAAATCCGAGTGCCTCCATGCGTCAATTGCAGAAATCTCATTTGCTGAATTGGTTTTGCCTGGCGTAGGCGGCACTGGTTCATCTTCATCAAGATACTTCTGCAGACCAAGGGTTGTGAGATAAAAGAGCATCTGACTCTGCCATGTCAGAAAATCATCTCCGTCTCCCTTGAATGGGTCTGGTTTGTTTAAAGTCGCTGTCTTGATGGACATTTGTTCTGCTGCCATCTCTGTTTTAACCAAAACAGAAAGTCTTAAGATGTAGAATATTTCGGTTGAAAACAGAATGCAACAGTCGAAATGCGCTACTACACAACGCAATGCAACACTGTTATATGTTACAACAGCAAACTGCAACACTTTAATATGTTACAGCAGTAAACGGCAACACTTTAATACGTTACAACAGCAAACTGCAACACTTTAATATGTTACAACAGTAAACCGCAACACTTTAATATGTTACAACAGCAAACTGCAACACTTTAAAGCGTTACAAAAGCAGAAACAACAGAGGTATAAAACGTTGCAATGCAACAATGGTATTCTGCGTATCAGTAGTGAAAGCAAGAATAATACCAAAAGTTCGTCGGAGGCTTGTCGTGACAATCGCCTTAAGACTTTATTCGAAGTCTCCCAGGGTACAACCGACGAAACTGCGTGAGATTGTAAGGAGCACGTCAGTCCGAGATGATGATGGCAGCAGTGAATTGGGGAAGAAGAAGAACTGTAAACCAGTGAGAGATTTGATCAGGATCTGTCACCTATTTATAGTTTCTGAACAGTCACGGTCGCGTCCGTTCATAATTGCGTCTCTTCACTCTTCAACGGGTCGTACCCGTATTCAATTCAAACGGGCCGCGCCCGTATCCGTTACTGCAGCCAGCAAAACAAAACAAAAACCCACCGAAAATTGCGGTGTTTTCTGTAGCAAAAATAAGATTTCATAGTAGATCCAAACCCAAGCCCAAGCCCAAGCCCGGCCCGGCCCGGTTCGGTACGGGACGGGCGGGCGGCGCGCGCGCGCGTGTGTGTTCATCAGATTTGGGTCCTCCCCCTCGCACAAAATTACCTGACCCTAAGGGCCGATATAGGAAATAAGGATCCTATATATATACCCAATTGAATCTTTCATTTTTGCCAATGTGGGACTAAAGTATATTTCATTCACTTTTTAGATTTGTCAACAATCCCCCACATGAATGACAATATACTTTTCCCCCACACAAAGTGGAATATCTCATACTACGTGTGGTATAATGCTTTTGAAGGATAAGTAGATGTTTCACTTTGAACTTTCCCTTGTTAATACTCATCGGATATACTTGGCTAATCGGTGAATTATTTCATCTTGAACCGTATGCCGATATTGTATAACCAGACAATAAGATTAACAGAGCATTGTTTCCCTCCTCCTCCAATCTCTTGGTTGTGTTCATTTCGGTCCTGAACAAATTTGGTTCTGCGAGTGTATATAGAGAATTTAAGCCTTTAATATTCTCATAGAGCCGACCCAGCTCACACTAACATAGGTGATCGCAACCATAAGGAGTATCCTACATATACCCCACTTGTTATTTTACAAGATATGGTCATCATTAAAAACATAGTTTTAACCTTTAAATACTTCTGTAGGCATGCATTTATGTTGTGCACCATAGGAATGGAGTTGGACTATGTCCATGCAAATGCATTACGTTTTGAGTTATTCAGAACTGGTTTGCCTATTGATCCTAGTCCGTGGGATCTCCAGTCGCCAGGATAGGTTTCCGTATAAGATAACTCTTGTTGGTTTAGGCTTTTAAACCCATTCCCCTCGATGCGCAGTCTATTTTCTCTCTTGATAACCCTTTTGTAAATGGATCCGCAAGGTTATCATTTGTTCTTACATAATCAATGGAGATAGTTCCATTAGAGAGTAACTGCCTAACTGTGTTATGGCGTCGACGAATGTGTCGTGATTTGCCATTATACACAAAGTTTTTCGCTCTACTTAGCGCAGCTTGATTGTCGCAGTGAATACATATGGCCGTTACAGGTTTAGGCCATAAAGGAATATCTTCTAGGAAATGACGAAGCCATTCTGCTTCTTCTCCTGCTTTGTCTAATGCAATGAACTCTGATTCCATAGTGGATCGAGCTATGCATGTTTGCTTCGTTGATTTCCATGACACCGCTTCCCCTGCTAGGGTAAAAACATAACCACTCGTTGATTTTGATTCCTCTGAATCTGCAATCCAGTTTGCA
Organism: Allium cepa; assembly: GCA_030765085.1. Classification (NCBI taxonomy): domain Eukaryota; kingdom Viridiplantae; phylum Streptophyta; class Magnoliopsida; order Asparagales; family Amaryllidaceae; genus Allium; species Allium cepa. The sequence goes on from CM060932.1 coordinate 785,708,199, forward strand.
TCACTATATCCTTCTAAGACGGCAGGATATTTTCCATAATGTAAGGAATAGTTAGTGGTATTTTTTAAATATCCAAGCACTCTCATTAGTGCTTTCCAGTGTTCCTTCCCTGGATTGCTTGTATACCTGCTCAATCGACTTACTGCATAAGCTATATCTGGTCTGGTGCAATTCATCAGATACATTAAGCATCCTATTACACGAGAATATTCCAGTTGCATTACACTCTCATCAGTGTTTTTATGCAGTACTTCCGATGGATTAAAAGGTGTTCTTACTTCTTTAATTCCATAATGTTGGAATTTCTCAATTATTTTGTCTACGTAATGTGACTGAGATAATTGTATTCCATTAGGCGTTCTTATTATTTTGATTCCCAAAATAATGTCAGCAACTCCTAAATCTTTCATATCAAAATTATTGATAAGCATTTTCTTTATGGTCTCTATAACTTTAATGTTAGGACCAAAGATTAGCATATCGTCCACATATAAACAAACAAACACGTATGATTGTCCAACTTGTTTACAATAAACACATTTGTCACACTCATTTATACGAAAACCATTTCTTATCATGACACTGTCAAACTTTGCGTGCCATTGTTTTGGAGCTTGTTTGAGTCCGTATAGTGATTTTACCAATTTACAGACTTTGTTTTCATTCCCCTTGGATACAAATCCTTCGGGTTGCTCCATGTAGATTTCCTCATCGAGATCTCCATTTAGGAATGCTGTTTTTACATCCATTTGATGAATTTCTAGATTGTAGATAGATGCAATTGCTATTAGCATTCTTATTGAGGTTATTCGTGTAACTGGTGAATATGTGCCAAAGAAGCCTATACCTTCTTTTTGACGATATCCTTTGGCTACTAATCTGGCTTTATATTTATCAATAGAGCCATCCGGTTTCATTTTCTTCTTAAAAATCCATTTGCAGCCAATAGGTTTTATTCCAGGTGGAATATCAACAATTTCCCAAATTTTATTACTTAGGATTGAATCGATTTCACTTTGTATTGCTTCTTTCCAACATGAAGACTCAGAAGATGACATTGCTTCCTTGTACGATTGAGGTTCGTGTTCTAACACATATGTGAAAAAATCCGAACCAAATGATTTGGAAGTTCTAGCCCTCACACTTCTTCTTGGCTCTACTTTATCACTTTCACGATGAGTTTCATGTGGGCTATTTGATTCTTCTCGTGTCCTTTTATTCCCTTCATTCTTTTTGTGTGGAAACACTTCTTCAAAGAATGAGGCATCTCTTGATTCCATGATTGTATTTACATGAATATCAGGTATATCAGACTTGAATACCAAAAATCTATATGCACTACTATTTTGGGCTGGTCCTAAATAGTAACAATCTACAGTTTTTGGTCCAAGTTTGACCTTCTTTGGGGGCGGGATATGAACTTTTTCCAAGCACCCCCACACTTTGAGGTATTTGAAGCTTGGTAGATATCCTTTCCATAATTTATATGGAATATTTCCCGTTTTACTATGAGGAACCTTATTTAATATGTGATTAGACACATTTAAAGCTTCCCCCCACAAGTTTGTTGGTAGGCCAGAGGTTAAGAGCATGGCATTAATCATATCTTTTAATGTTTTATTCTTTCTCTCGGCTATACCATTTTGTTGTGGTGAATATGGTGCTGTTATTTGATGAATTATTCCATTTTCTGCACAGAATTGTTCAAACGGCGACTCATATTCTCCACCTCGATCAGATCTCAATATCTTGATCTTTTTATTTAGCTGCTTTTCTACTTCAGCCTTATATTTTATAAACGATGTAATTGCTTCATCTTTACTATTGAGAAGATATACGTAGCAATATCGTGTATAATCATCAATAAATGTGATAAAATACTTTTTCCCACTTCTTGTAGGTAAGTTTTTGAAATCACATAAGTCAGTATGAATCATTTATAATGGTTCAGTACTTCTGTCAACAGTATGAAATGGTTTCTTAACCATTTTTGCTTCTACACATGTCTCACATTTGTATTTTTTATCTACTTGAAATTTTGGAATTAAATCCAGATTTGCTAGTTTTTTCATCTTTCGAAAGTTTATATGTCCTAATCTTTCATGCCATAATAGAGCATCATACTCGACAACATAAGAAACTTCCTTTTTATTCATTTCAGAATTAGAATATACATTATTATTGCCAATTACGGCCACATTAGCCTTAAATAGGCCATCACACAAGTATCCTCTCCCTATATAGATTCCAGCCTTAGACAGAACAACTTTATCTGATTCGAAGACCATTCGGAAACCTTTCTTCGAGAGTACTGGTCCAGAGATCAAGTTCTTGCAAATGTCTGGAACATGAAGCACATCATTCAACGTAATAGTCTTACCAGATGTGAACTTGAGAATCACTTTCCCGCTTCCCTCAATCATTGATACTGCAGAGTTGCCCATGTACAATTTTTCTTCATGATCGAGTTTGTTGTAAGTGGAGAACATGGTCTTTTCAGAACACACATGTCGTGTAGCACCTGTGTCAAACCACCACTGAGAAGGGTTCTGAACTAGATTGCATTCCGACACAACTCCAGAAAAGTTAGACCCATCGATGTCCATGTTTTCCACCACATTTGCTTCAGAATTATTCTGTTTCTTGTGTCTGCAATCCTTTGCTTGATGTCCAGTCTTGCCACAAACCCAACACTGCCCATTGAACTTCTTGGACGGCTTTTGATCATTTCGTTTGGTTTCTGGCGCCTTCCTTTTCTTTTTGTTTTTGTTGGGGTTTCCTTTTTTCTTTGCCCCTTCTGCAACAAAGGCCTCTTCGTTTTTTGGTTTAGTGACTCCGCGATTATCTGCCTCGATCTTCAATCTGACGATGAGGTCTTGTAAGGATATCTCCTTCTTCTTGTGCTTCAAGTAATTGCGGTAGTCCTTCCAAGATGGTGGTAGCTTTCCAGTAATTGCTTCAACCAAGAAAGATTCACCAACTTCGTGGCCTTCTGCTTGCAATTCATGGATAATAATCTGAAGTTCATGCAATTGCGCAATTACAGATTTTGAATCTATCATTTTGTAGTCCATGAACTTGTCAACTATGAACTTCTTCAGGCTAACGTTTTGCGTTTTGTACTTTGCATTAAGCGCATTCCAGAGAGCTTTTGCAGTTTTCAGTGGCTGATACACCTTGTAGAAAACCTTGTCTAAACAGTTTAGGATGTAATTCCTGCACAGGAAATCCGAGTGCCTCCATGCGTCAATTGCAGAAATCTCATTTGCTGAATTGGTTTTGCCTGGCGTAGGCGGCACTGGTTCATCTTCATCAAGATACTTCTGCAGACCAAGGGTTGTGAGATAAAAGAGCATCTGACTCTGCCATGTCAGAAAATCATCTCCGTCTCCCTTGAATGGGTCTGGTTTGTTTAAAGTCGCTGTCTTGATGGACATTTGTTCTGCTGCCATCTCTGTTTTAACCAAAACAGAAAGTCTTAAGATGTAGAATATTTCGGTTGAAAACAGAATGCAACAGTCGAAATGCGCTACTACACAACGCAATGCAACACTGTTATATGTTACAACAGCAAACTGCAACACTTTAATATGTTACAGCAGTAAACTGCAACACTTTAATACGTTACAACAGCAAACTGCAACACTTTAATATGTTACAACAGTAAACCGCAACACTTTAATATGTTACAACAGCAAACTGCAACACTTTAAAGCGTTACAAAAGCAGAAACAACAGAGGTATAAAACGTTGCAATGCAACAATGGTATTCTGCGTATCAGTAGTGAAAGCAAGAATAATACCAAAAGTTCGTCGGAGGCTTGTCGTTACAATCGCCTTAAGACTTTATTCGAAGTCTCCCAGGGTACAACCGACGAAACTGCGTGAGATTGTAAGGAGCACGTCAGTCCGAGATGATGATGGCAGCAGTGAATTGGGGAAGAAGAAGAACTGTAAACCAGTGAGAGATTTGATCAGGATCTGTCACCTATTTATAGTTTCTGAACGGTCACGGTCGCGTCCGTTCATAATTGCGTCTCTTCACTCTTCAATGGGTCGTCACCGTATTCAATTCAAACGGGCCGCGTCCGTATCCGTTACTGTAGCCAGCAAAACAAAACAAAATCCCACCGAAAATTGCGGTGTTTTCTGTAGCAAAAATAAGATTTCATAGTAGATCCAAACCCAAGCCCAAGCCCGGCCCGGCCCGGTTCGGTACGGGACGGGCGGGCGGCGCGCGCGCGCGCGTGTGTTAATCAGATTTGGGTCCTCCCCCTCGCACAAAATTACCTGACCCTAAGGGCCGATATAGGAAATAAGGATCCTATATATATACCCAATTGAATCTTTCATTTTTGCCAATGTGGGACTAAAGTATATTTCATTCACTTTTTAGATTTGTCAACAATCCCCCACATGAATGACAATATACTTTTCCCCCACACAAAGTGGAATATCTCAGACTACGTGTGGTATAATGCTTTTGAAGGATAAGTAGATGTTTCACTTTGAACTTTCCCTTGTTAATACTCATCGGATATACTTGGCTAATCGTCGAATTATTTCATCTTGAACCGTCTGCCGATATTGTATAACCAGACAATAAGATTAACAGAGCATTGTTTCCCTCCTCCTCCAATCTCTTGGTTGTGTTCATTTCGGTCCTGAACAAATTTGGTTCTGCGAGTGTATATAGAGAATTTAAGCCTTTAATATTCTCATAGAGCCGACCCAGCTCACACTAGCATAGGTGATCGCAACCATAAGGAGTATCCTACATATACCCCACTTGTTATTTTACAAGATATGGTCATCATTAAAAACATAGTTTTAACCTTTAAATACTTCTGTAGGCATGCATTTATGTTGTGCACCATAGGAATGGAGTTGGACTATGTCCATACAAATGCATTACGTTTTGAGTTATTCAGAACTGGTTTGCCTATTGATCCTAGTCCGTGGGATCTCCAGTCGCCAGGATAGGTTTCCGTATAAGATAACTCTTGTTGGTTTAGGCTTTTAAACCCATTCCCCTCGATGCGCAGTCTATTTTCTCTCTTGATAACCCTTTTGTAAATGGATGCGCAAGGTTATCATTTGTTCTTACATAATCAATGGAGATAGTTCCATTAGAGAGTAACTGCCTAACTGTGTTATGGTGTCGACGAATGTGTCGTGATTTGCCATTATACACAAAGTTTTTCGCTCTACTTAGCGCAGCTTGATTGTCGCACTGAATACATATGGCCGTTACAGGTTTAGGCCATAAAGGAATATCTTCTAGGAAATGACGAATCCATTCTGCTTCTTCTCCTGCTTTGTCTAATGCAATGAACTCTGATTCCATAGTGGATCGAGCTATGCATGTTTGCTTCGTTGATTTCCATGACACCGCTGCCCCTGCTAGGGTAAAAACATAACCACTCGTTGATTTTGATTCCTCTGAATCTACAATCCAGTTTGCATCACTATATCCTTCTAAGACGGCAGGATATTTTCCATAATGTAAGGAATAGTTAGTGGTATTTTTTAAATATCCAAGCACTCTCATTAGTGCTTTCCAGTGTTCCTTCCCTGGATTGCTTGTATACCTGCTCAATCGACTTACTGCATAAGCTATATCTGGTCTGGTGCAATTCATCAGATGCATTAAGCATCCTATTACACGAGAATATTCCAGTTGCATTACACTCTCATCAGTGTTTTTATGCAGTACTTCCGATGGATTAAAAGGTGTTCTTACTTCTTTAATTCCATAATGTTGGAATTTCTCAATTATTTTGTCTACGTAATGTGACTGAGATAATTGTATTCCATTAGGCGTTCTTATTATTTTGATTCCCAAAATAATGTCAGCAACTCCTAAATCTTTCATATCAAAATTACTGATAAGCATTTTCTTTATGGTCTCTATAACTTTAATGTTAGGACCAAAGATTAGCATATCGTCCACATATAAACAAACAAACACGTATGATTGTCCAACTTGTTTACAATAAACACATTTGTCACACTCATTTATACGAAAACCATTTCTTATCATGACACTGTCAAACTTTGCGTGCCATTGTTTTGGAGCTTGTTTGAGTCCGTATAGTGATTTTACCAATTTACAGACTTTGTTTTCATTCCCCTTGGATACAAATCCTTCGGGTTGCTCCATGTAGATTTCCTCATCGAGATCTCCATTTAGGAATGCTGTTTTTACATCCATTTGATGAATTTCTAGATTGTAGATAGATGCAATTGCTATTAGCATTCTTATTGAGGTTATTCGTGTAACTGGTGAATATGTGTCAAAGAAGTCTATACCTTCTTTTTGACGATATCCTTTGGCTACTAATCTGGCTTTAGATTTATCAATAGAGCCATCCGGTTTCATTTTCTTCTTAAAAATCCATTTGCAGCCAATAGGTTTTATTCCAGGTGGAATATCAACAATTTCCCAAATTTTATTACTTAGGATTGAATCGATCTCACTTTGTATTGCTTCTTTCCAACATGAAGACTCAGAAGATGACATTGCTTCCTTGTACGATTGAGGTTCGTGTTCTAACACATATGTGAAAAAATCCGAACCAAATGATTTGGAAGTTCTAGCCCTCACACTTCTTCTTGGCTCTACTTTATCACTTTCACGATGAGTTTCATGTGGGCTATTTGATTCTTCTCGTGTCCTTTTATTCCCTTCATTCTTTTTGTGTGGAAACACTTCTTCAAAAAATGAGGCATCTCTTGATTCCATGATTGTATTTACATGAATATCAGGTATATCAGACTTGAATACCAAAAATCTATATGCACTACTATTTTGGGCTGGTCCTAAATATTAACAATCTACAGTTTTTGGTCCAAGTTTGACCTTCTTTGGGGGCGGGATATGAACTTTTGCCAAGCACCCCCACACTTTGAGGTATTTGAAGCTTGGTAGATATCCTTTCCATAATTTATATGGAATATTTCCCGTTTTACTATGAGGAACCTTATTTAATATGTGATTAGACATATTTAAAGCTTCCCCCCACAAGTTTGTTGGTAGGCCAGAGGTTAAGAGCATGGCATTAATCATATCTTTTAATGTTCTATTCTTTCTCTCGGCTATACCATTTTGTTGTGGTGAATATGGTGCTGTTGTTTGATGAATTATTCCATTTTCTGCACAGAATTGTTCAAACGGCGACTCATATTCTCCACCTCGATCAGATCTCAATATCTTGATCTTTTTATTTAGCTGATTTTCTACTTCAGCCTTATATTTTATAAACGATGTAATTGCTTCATCTTTACTATTGAGAAGATATACGTAGCAATATCGTGTATAATCATCAATAAATGTGATAAAATACTTTTTCCCACTTCTTGTAGGTAAGTTTTTGAAATCACATAAGTCAGTATGAATCATTTGTAATGGTTCAGTACTTCTGTCAACAGTATGAAATGGTTTCTTAACCATTTTTGCTTCTACACATGTCTCACATTTGTATTTTTTATCTACTTGAAATTTTGGAATTAAATCCAGATTTTCTAGTTTTTTCATCTTTCGAAAGTTTATATGTCCTAATCTTTCATGCCATAATAGAGCATCATACTCGACAACATAAGAAACTTCCTTTTTATTCATTTCAGAATTACAATATACATTATTATTGCCAATTACGGCCACATTAGCCTTAAATAGGCCATCACACAAGTATCCTCTCCCTATATAGATTCCAGCCTTAGACAGAACAACTTTATCTGATTCGAAGACCATTCGGAAACCTTTCTTCGAGAGTACTGGTCCAGAGATCAAGTTCTTGCGAATGTCTGGAACATGAAGCACATCATTCAACGTAATAGTCTTACCAGATGTGAACTTGAGAATCACTTTCCCGCTTCCCTCAATCATTGATACTGCAGAGTTGCCCATGTACAATTTTTCTTCATGATCGAGTTTGTTGTAAGTGGAGAACATGGTCTTTTCAGAACACACATGTCGTGTAGCACCTGTGTCAAACCACCACCGAGAAGGGTTCTGAACTAGATTGCATTCCGACACAACTCCAGAAAAGTTAGACCCATCGATGTCCATGTTTTCCACCACATTTGCTTCAGAATTATTCTGTTTCTTGTGTCTGCAATCCTTTGCTTGATGTCCAGTCTTGCCACAAACCCAACACTGCCGATTGAACTTCTTGGACGGCTTTTGATCATTTCGTTTGGTTTCTGGCGCCTTCCTTTTCTTTTTGTTTTTGTTGGGGTTTCCTTTTTTCTTTGCCCCTTCTACAACAAAGGCCTCTTCGTTTTTTGGTTTAGTGACTCCGCGATTATCTGCCTTGATCTTCAATCTGACGATGAGGTCTTGTAAGGATATCTCCTTCTTCTTGTGCTTCAAGTAATTGCGGTAGTCCTTCCAAGATGGCGGTAGCTTTCCAGTAATTGCTTCAACCAAGAAAGATTCACCAACTTCGTGGCCTTCTGCTTGCAATTCATGGATAATAATCTGAAGTTCATGCAATTGCGCAATTACAGATTTTGAATCTATCATTTTGTAGTCCATGAACTTGTCAACTATGAACTTCTTCAGGCTAACGTTTTGCGTTTTGTACTTTGCATTAAGCGCATTCCAGAGAGCTTTTGCAGTTTTCAGTGGCTGATACACCTTGTAGAAAACCTTGTCTAAACAGTTTAGGATGTAATTCCTGCACAGGAAATCCGAGTGCCTCCATGCGTCAATTGTAGAAATCTCATTTGCTGAATTGGTTTTGCCTGGCGTAGGCGGCACTGGTTCATCTTCATCAAGATACTTCTGCAGACCAAGGGTTGTGAGATAAAAGAGCATCTGACTCTGCCATGTCAGAAAATCATCTCCGTCTCCCTTGAATGGGTCTGGTTTGTTTAAAGTCGCTGTCTTGATGGACATTTGTTCTGCTGCCATCTCTGTTTTAACCAAAACAGAAAGTCTTAAGATGTAGAATATTTCGGTTGAAAACAGAATGCAACAGTCGAAATGCGCTACTACACAACGCAATGCAACACTGTTATATGTTACAACAGCAAACTGCAACACTTTAATACGTTACAGCAGTAAACTGCAACACTTTAATACGTTACAACAGCAAACTGCAACACTTTAATATGTTACAACAGTAAACCGCAACACTTTAATATGTTACAACAGCAAACTGCAACACTTTAAAGCGTTACAAAAGCAGAAACAACAGAGGTATAAAACGTTGCAATGCAACAATGGTATTCTGCGTATCAGTAGTGAAAGCAAGAATAATACCAAAAGTTCGTCGGAGGCTTGTCGTGACAATCGCCTTAAGACTTTATTCGAAGTCTCCCAGGGTACAACCGACGAAACTGCGTGAGATTGTAAGGAGCACGTCAGTCCGAGATGATGATGGCAGCAGTGAATTGGGGAAGAAGAAGAACTGTAAACCAGTGAGAGATTTGATCAGGATCTGTCACCTATTTATAGTTTCTGAACGGTCACGGTCGCGTCCGTTCATAATTGCGTCTCTTCACTCTTCAACGGGTCGTACCCGTATTCAATTCAAACGGGCCGCGCCCGTATCCGTTACTGTAGCCAGCAAAACAAAACAAAAACCCATCGAAAATTGCGGTGTTTTCTGTAGCAAAAATAAGATTTCATAGTAGATCCAAACCCAAGCCCAAGCCCGGCCCGGCCCGGTTCGGTACGGGACGGGCGGGCGGCGCGCGCGCGCGCGTGTGTTCATCAGATTTGGGTCCTCCCCCTCGCACAAAATTACCTGACCCTAAGGGCCGATATAGGAAATAAGGATCCTATATATATACCCAATTGAATCTTTCATTTTTGCCAATGTGGGACTAAAGTATATTTCATTCACTTTTTAGATTTGTCAACAATCCCCCACATGAATGACAATATACTTTTCCCCCACACAAAGTGGAATATCTCAGACTACGTGTGGAATAATGCTTTTGAAGGATAAGTAGATGTTTCACTTTGAACTTTCCCTTGTTAATACTCATCGGATATACTTGGCTAATCGGTGAATTATTTCATCTTGAACCGTCTGCCGATATTGTATAACCAGACAATAAGATTAACAGAGCATTGTTTCCCTCCTCCTCCAATCTCTTGGTTGTGTTCATTTCGGTCCTGAACAAATTTGGTTCTGCGAGTGTATATAGAGAATTTAAGCCTTTAATATTCTCATAGAGCCGACCCAGCTCACACTAACATAGGTGATCGCAACCATAAGGAGTATCCTACATATACCCCACTTGTTATTTTACAAGATATGGTCATCATTAAAAACATAGTTTTAACCTTTAAATACTTCTATAGGCATGCATTTATGTTGTGCACCATAGGAATGGAGTTGGACTATGTCCATGCAAATGCATTACGTTTTGAGTTATTCAGAACTGGTTTGCCTATTGATCCTAGTCCGTGGGATCTCCAGTCGCCAGGATAGGTTTCCGTATTAGATAACTCTTGTTGGTTTAGGCTTTTAAACCCATTCCCCTCGATGCGCAGTATATTTTCTCCCTTGATAACCCTTTTGTAAATGGATCCGCAAGGTTATCATTTGTTCTTACATAATCAATGGAGATAGTTCCATTAGAGAGTAACTGCCTAACTATGTTATGGCGTCGACGAATGTGTCGTGATTTGCCATTATACACAAAGTTTTTCGCTCTACTTAGCGCAGCTTGATTGTCGCAGTGAATACATATGGCCGTTACAGGTTTAGGCCATAAAGGAATATCTTCTAGGAAATGACGAAGCCATTCTGCTTCTTCTCCTGCTTTGTCTAATGCAATGAACTCTGATTCCATAGTGGATCGAGCTATGCATGTTTGCTTCGTTGATTTCATGACACCGCTGCCCATGCTAGGGTAAAAACATAACCACTCGTTGATTTTGATTCCTCTGAATCTGCAATCCAGTTTGCATCACTATATCCTTCTAAGACGGCAGGATATTTTCCATAATGTAAGGAATAGTTAGTGGTATTTTTTAAATATCCAAGCACTCTCATTAGTGCTTTCCAGTGTTCCTTCCCTGGATTGCTTGTATACCTGCTCAATCGACTTACTGCATAAGCTATATCTGGTCTGGTGCAATTCATCAGATGCATTAAGCATCCTATTACACGAGAATATTCCAGTTGCATTACACTCTCATCAGTGTTTTTATGCAGTACTTCCGATGGATTAAAAGGTGTTCTTACTTCTTTAATTCCATAATGTTGGAATTTCTCAATTATTTTGTCTACGTAATGTGACTGAGATAATTGTATTCCATTAGGCGTTCTTATTATTTTGATTCCCAAAATAATGTCAGCAACTCCTAAATCTTTCATATCAAAATTATTGATAAGCATTTTCTTTATGGTCTCTATAACTTTAATGTTAGGACCAAAGATTAGCATATCGTCCACATATAAACAAACAAACACGTATGATTGTCCAACTTGTTTACAATAAACACATTTGTCACACTCATTTATACGAAAACCATTTCTTATCATGACACTGTCAAACTTTGCGTGCCATTGTTTTGGAGCTTGTTTGAGTCCGTATAGTGATTTTACCAATTTACAGACTTTGTTTTCATTCCCCTTGGATACAAATCCTTCGGGTTGCTCCATGTAGATTTCCTCATCGAGATCTCCATTTAGGAATGCTGTTTTTACATCCATTTGATGAATTTCTAGATTGTAGATAGATGCAATTTCTATTAGCATTCTTATTGAGGTTATTCGTGTAACTGGTGAATATGTGTCAAAGAAGTCTATACCTTCTTTTTGACGATATCCTTTGGCTACTAATCTGGCTTTATATTTATCAATAGAGCCATCCGGTTTCATTTTCTTCTTAAAAATCCATTTGCAGCCAATAGGTTTTATTCCAGGTGGAATATCAACAATTTCCCAAATTTTATTACTTAGGATTGAATCGATCTCACTTTGTATTGCTTCTTTCCAACATGAAGACTCAGAAGATGACATTGCTTCCTTGTACGATTGAGGTTCGTGTTCTAACACATATGTGAAAAAATCCGAACCAAATGATTTGGAAGTTCTAGCCCTCACACTTCTTCTTGGCTCTACTTTATCACTTTCACGATGAGTTTCATGTGGGCTATTTGATTCTTCTCGTGTCCTTTTATTCCCTTCATTCTTTTTGTGTGGAAACACTTCTTCAAAGAATGAGGCATCTCTTGATTCCATGATTGTATTTACATGAATATCAGGTATATCAGACTTGAATACCAAAAATCTATATGCACTACTATTTTGGGCTGGTCCTAAATAGTAACAATCTACAGTTTTTGGTCCAAGTTTGACCTTCTTTGGGGGCGGGATATGAACTTTTGCCAAGCACCCCCACACTTTGAGGTATTTGAAGCTTGGTAGATATCCTTTCCATAATTTATATGGAATATTTCCCGTTTTACTATGAGGAACCTTATTTAATATGTGATTAGACATATTTAAAGCTTCCCCCCACAAGTTTGTTGGTAGGCCAAAGGTTAAGAGCATGGCATTAATCATATCTTTTAATGTTCTATTCTTTCTCTCGGCTATACCATTTTGTTGTGGTGAATATGGTGCTGTTGTTTGATGAATTATTCCATTTTCTGCACAGAATTGTTCAAACGGCGACTCATATTCTCCACCTCGATCAGATCTCAATATCTTGATCTTTTTATTTAGCTGATTTTCTACTTCAGCCTTATATTTTATAAACGATGTAATTGCTTCATCTTTACTATTGAGAAGATATACGTAGCAATATCGTGTATAATCATCAATAAATGTGATAAAATACTTTTTCCCACTTCTTGTAGGTAAGTTTTTGAAATCACATAAGTCAGTATGAATCATTTGTAATGGTTCAGTACTTCTGTCAACAGTATGAAATGGTTTCTTAACCATTTTTGCTTCTACACATGTCTCACATTTGTATTTTTTATCTACTTGAAATTTTGGAATTAAATCCAGATTTGCTAATTTTTTCATCTTTCGAAAGTTTATGTGTCCTAATCTTTCATGCCATAATAGAGCATCATACTCGACAACATAAGAAACTTCCTTTTTATTCATTTCAGAATTACAATATACATTATTATTGCCAATTACGGCCACATTAGCCTTAAATAGGCCATCACACAAGTATCCTCTCCCTATATAGATTCCAGCCTTAGACAGAACAACTTTATCTGATTCGAAGACCATTCGGAAACCTTTCTTCGAGAGTACTGGTCCAGAGATCAAGTTCTTGCGAATGTCTGGAACATGAAGCACATCATTCAACGTAATAGTCTTACCAGATGTGAACTTGAGAATCACTTTCCCGCTTCCCTCAATCATTGATACTGCAGAGTTGCCCATGTACAATTTTTCTTCATGATCGAGTTTGTTGTAAGTGGAGAACATGGTCTTTTCAGAACACACATGTCGTGTAGCACCTGTGTCAAACCACCACTGAGAAGGGTTCTGAACTAGATTGCATTCCGACACAACTCCAGAAAAGTTAGACCCATCGATGTCCATGTTTTCCACCACATTTGCTTCAGAATTATTCTGTTTCTTGTGTCTGCAATCCTTTGCTTGATGTCCAGTCTTGCCACAAACCCAACACTGCCCATTGAACTTCTTGGACGGCTTTTGATCATTTCGTTTGGTTTCTGGCGCCTTCCTTTTCTTTTTGTTTTTGTTGGGGTTTCCTTTTATCTTTGCCCCTTCTGCAACAAAGGCCTCTTCGTTTTTTGGTTTAGTGACTCCACGATTATCTGCCTCGATCTTCAATCTGACGATGAGGTCTTGTAAGGATATCTCCTTCTTCTTGTGCTTCAAGTAATTGCGGTAGTCCTTCCAAGATGGTGGTAGCTTTCCAGTAATTGCTTCAACCAAGAAAGATTCACCAACTTCGTGGCCTTCTGCTTGCAATTCATGGATAATAATCTGAAGTTCATGCAATTGCGCAATTACAGATTTTGAATCTATCATTTTGTAGTCCATGAACTTGTCAACTATGAACTTCTTCAGGCTAACGTTTTGCGTTTTGTACTTTGCATTAAGCGCATTCCAGAGAGCTTTTGCAGTTTTCAGTGGCTGATACACCTTGTAGAAAACCTTGTCTAAACAGTTTAGGATGTAATTCCTGCACAGGAAATCCGAGTGCCTCCATGCGTCAATTGCAGAAATCTCATTTGCTGAATTGGTTTTGCCTGGCGTAGGCGGCACTGGTTCATCTTCATCAAGATACTTCTGCAGACCAAGGGTTGTGAGATAAAAGAGCATCTGACTCTGCCATGTCAGAAAATCATCTCCGTCTCCCTTGAATGGGTCTGGTTTGTTTAAAGTCGCTGTCTTGATGGACATTTGTTCTGCTGCCATCTCTGTTTTAACCAAAACAGAAAGTCTTAAGATGTAGAATATTTCGGTTGAAAACAGAATGCAACAGTCGAAATGCGCTACTACACAACGCAATGCAACACTGTTATATGTTACAACAGCAAACTGCAACACTTTAATATGTTACAGCAGTAAGCTGCAACACTTTAATACGTTACAACAGCAAACTGCAACACTTTAATATGTTACAACAGTAAACTGCAACACTTTAATATGTTACAACAGCAAACTGCAACACTTTAAAGCGTTACAAAAGCAGAAACAACAGAGGTATAAAACGTTGCAATGCAACAATGGTATTCTGCGTATCAGTAGTGAAAGCAAGAATAATACCAAAAGTTCGTCGGAGGCTTGTCGTGACAATCGCCTTAAGACTTTATTCGAAGTCTCCCAGGGTACAACCGACGAAACTGCGTGAGATTGTAAGGAGCACGTCAGTCCGAGATGATGATGGCAGCAGTGAATTGGGGAAGAAGAAGAACTGTAAACCAGCGAGAGATTTGATCAGGATCTGTCACCTATTTATAGTTTCTGAACGGTCACGGTCGCGTCCGTTCATAATTGCGTCTCTTCACTCTTCAACGGGTCGTACCCGTATTCAATTCAAACGGGCCGCGCCCGTATCCGTTACTGTAGCCAGCAAAACAAAACATAAGCCCGTCGAAAATTGCAGTGTTTTCTATAGCAAAAATAAGATTTCATAGTAGATCCAAACCCAAGCCCAAGCCCGGCCCGGCCCGGTTCGGTTCGGTACGGGACGGGGGGGCGGCGCGCGCGCGCGCGTGTGTTCATCAGATTTGGGTCCTCCCCCTCGCACAAAATTACCTGACCCTAAGGGCCGATATAGGAAATAAGGATCATATATATATACCCAATTGAATCTTTCATTTTTGCCAATGTGGGACTAAAGTATATTTCATTCACTTTTTAGATTTGTGAACAATCCCCCACATGAATGACAATATACTTTTCCCCCACACAAAGTGGAATATCTCAGACTACGTGTGGAATAATGCTTTTGAAGGATAAGTAGATGTTTCACTTTGAACTTTCCCTTGTTAATACTCATCGGATATACTTGGCTAATCGGTGAATTATTTCATCTTGAACCGTATGCCGATATTGTATAACCAGACAATAAGATTAACAGAGCATTGTTTCCCTCCTCCTCCAATCTCTTGGTTGTGTTCATTTCGGTCCTGAACAAATTTGGTTCTGCGAGTGTATATAGAGAATTTAAGCCTTTAATATTCTCATAGAGCCGACCCAGCTCACACTAACATAGGTGATCGCAACCATAAGGAGTATCCTACATATACCCCACTTGTTATTTTACAAGATATGGTCATCATTAAAAACATAGTTTTAACCTTTAAATACTTCTGTAGGCATGCATTTATGTTGTGCACCATAGGAATGGAGTTGGACTATGTCCATGCAAATGCATTACGTTTTGAGTTATTCAGAACTGGTTTGCCTATTGATCCTAGTCCGTGGGATCTCCAGTCGCCAGGATAGGTTTCCGTATAAGATAACTCTTGTTGGTTTAGGCTTTTAAACCCATTCCCCTCGATGCGCAGTCTATTTTCTCTCTTGATAACCCTTTTGTAAATGGATCCGCAAGGTTATCATTTGTTCTTACATAATCAATGGAGATAATTCCATTAGAGAGTAACTGCCTAACTGTGTTATGGCGTCGACGAATGTGTCGTGATTTGCCATTATACACAAAGTTTTTCGCTCTACTTAGCGCAGCTTGATTGTCGCAGTGAATACATATGGCCGTTACAGGTTTAGGCCATAAAGGAATATCTTCTAGGAAATGACGAAGCCATTCTGCTTCTTCTCCTGCTTTGTCTAATGCAATGAACTCTGATTCCATAGTGGATCGAGCTATGCATGTTTGCTTCGTTGATTTCCATGACACCGCTGCCCCTGCTAGGGTAAAAACATAACCACTCGTTGATTTTGATTCCTCTGAATCTGCAATCCAGTTTGCATCACTATATCCTTCTAAGACGGCAGGATATTTTCCATAATGTAAGGAATAGTTAGTGGTATTTTTTAAATATCCAAGCACTCTCATTAGTGCTTTCCAGTGTTCCTTCCCTGGATTGCTTGTATACCTGCTCAATCGACTTACTGCATAAGCTATATCTGGTCTGGTGCAATTCATCAGATACATTAAGCATCCAATTACACGAGAATATTCCAGTTGCACTACACTCTCATCAGTGTTTTTATGCAGTACTTCCGATGGATTAAAAGGTGTTCTTACTTCTTTAATTCCATAATGTTGGAATTTCTCAATTATTTTGTCTACGTAATGTGACTGAGATAATTGTATTCCATTAGGCGTTCTTATTATTTTGATTCCCAAAATAATGTCAGCAACTCCTAAATCTTTCATATCAAAATTATTGATAAGCATTTTCTTTATGGTCTCTATAACTTTAATGTTAGGACCAAAGATTAGCATATCGTCCACATATAAACAAACAAACACGTATGATTGTCCAACTTGTTTACAATAAACACATTTGTCACACTCATTTATACGAAAACCATTTCTTATCATGACACTGTCAAACTTTGCGTGCCATTGTTTTGGAGCTTGTTTGAGTCCGTATAGTGATTTTACCAATTTACAGACTTTGTTTTCATTCCCCTTGGATACAAATCCTTCGGGTTGCTCCATGTAGATTTCCTCATCGAGATCTCCATTTAGGAATGCTGTTTTTACATCCATTTGATGAATTTCTAGATTGTAGATAGATGCAATTGCTATTAGCATTCTTATTGAGGTTATTCGTGTAACTGGTGAATATGTGTCAAAGAAGTCTATACCTTCTTTTTGACGATATCCTTTGGCTACTAATCTGGCTTTATATTTATCAATAGAGCCACCCGGTTTCATTTTCTTCTTAAAAATCCATTTGCAGCCAATAGGTTTTATTCCAGGTGGAATATCAACAATTTCCCAAATTTTATTACTTAGGATTGAATCGATCTCACTTTGTATTGCTTCTTTCCAACATGAAGACTCAGAAGATGACATTGCTTCCTTGTACGATTGAGGTTCGTGTTCTAACACATATGTGAAAAAATCCGAACCAAATGATTTGGAAGTTCTAGCCCTCACACTTCTTCTTGGCTCTACTTTATCACTTTCACGATGAGTTTCATGTGGGCTATTTGATTCTTCTCGTGTCCTTTTATTCCCTTCATTCTTTTTGTGTGGAAACACTTCTTCAAAGAATGAGGCATCTCTTGATTCCATGATTGTATTTACATGAATATCAGGTATATCAGACTTGAATACCAAAAATCTATATGCACTACTATTTTGGGCTGGTCCTAAATAGTAACAATCTACAGTTTTTGGTGCAAGTTTGACCTTCTTTGGGGGCGGGATATGAACTTTTGCCAAGCACCCCCACACTTTGAGGTATTTGAAGCTTGGTAGATATCCTTTCCATAATTTATATGGAATATTTCCCGTTTTACTATGAGGAACCTTATTTAATATGTGATTAGACATATTTAAAGCTTCCCCCCACAAGTTTGTTGGTAGGCCAGAGGTTAAGAGCATGGCATTAATCATATCTTTTAATGTTCTATTCTTTCTCTCGGCTATACCATTTTGTTGTGGTGAATATGGTGCTGTTGTTTGATGAATTATTCCATTTTCTGCACAGAATTGTTCAAACGGCGACTCATATTCTCCACCTCGATCAGATCTCAATATCTTGATCTTTTTATTTAGCTGATTTTCTACTTCAGCCTTATATTTTATAAACGATGTAATTGCTTCATCTTTACTATTGAGAAGATATACGTAGCAATATCGTGTATAATCATCAATAAATGTGATAAAATACTTTTTCCCACTTCTTGTAGGTAAGTTTTTGAAATCACATAAGTCAGTATGAATCATTTGTAATGGTTCAGTACTTCTGTCAACAGTATGAAATGGTTTCTTAACCATTTTTGCTTCTACACATGTCTCACATTTGTATTTTTTATCTACTTGAAATTTTGGAATTAAATCCAGATTTGCTAGTTTTTTCATCTTTCGAAAGTTTATGTGTCCTAATCTTTCATGCCATAATAGAGCATCATACTCGACAACATAAGAAACTTCCTTTTTATTCATTTCAGAATTACAATATACATTATTATTGCCAATTACGGCCACATTAGCCTTAAATAGGCCATCACACAAGTATCCTCTCCCTATATAGATTCCAGCCTTAGACAGAACAACTTTATCTGATTCGAAGACCATTCGGAAACCTTTCTTCGAGAGTACTGGTCCAGAGATCAAGTTCTTGCGAATGTCTGGAACATGAAGCACATCATTCAACGTAATAGTCTTACCAGATGTGAACTTGAGAATCACTTTCCCGCTTCCCTCAATCATTGATACTGCAGAGTTGCCCATGTACAATTTTTCTTCATGATCGAGTTTGTTGTAAGTGGAGAACATGGTCTTTTCAGAACACACATGTCGTGTAGCACCTGTGTCAAACCACCACTGAGAAGGGTTCTGAACTAGATTGCATTCCGACACAACTGCAGAAAAGTTAGACCCATCGATGTCCATGTTTTCCACCACATTTGCTTCAGAATTATTCTGTTTCTTGTGTCTGCAATCCTTTGCTTGATGTCCAGTCTTGCCACAAACCCAACACTGCCCATTGAACTTCTTGGACGGCTTTTGATCATTTCGTTTGGTTTCTGGCGCCTTCCTTTTCTTTTTGTTTTTGTTGGGGTTTCCTTTTTTCTTTGCCCCTTCTGCAACAAAGGCCTCTTCGTTTTTTGGTTTAGTGACTCTGCGATTATCTGCCTCGATCTTCAATCTGACGATGAGGTCTTGTAAGGATATCTCCTTCTTCTTGTGCTTCAAGTAATTGCGGTAGTCCTTCCAAGATGGTGGTAGCTTTCCAGTAATTGCTTCAACCAAGAAAGATTCACCAACTTCGTGGCCTTCTGCTTGCAATTCATGGATAATAATCTGAAGTTCATGCAATTGCGCAATTACAGATTTTGAATCTATCATTTTGTAGTCCATGAACTTGTCAACTATGAACTTCTTCAGGCTAACGTTTTGCGTTTTGTACTTTGCATTAAGCGCATTCCAGAGAGCTTTTGCAGTTTTCAGTGGCTGATACACCTTGTAGAAAACCTTGTCTAAACAGTTTAGGATGTAATTCCTGCACAGGAAATCCGAGTGCCTCCATGCGTCAATTGCAGAAATCTCATTTGCTGAATTGGTTTTGCCTGGCGTAGGCGGCACTGGTTCATCTTCATCAAGATACTTCTGCAGACCAAGGGTTGTGAGATAAAAGAGCATCTGACTCTGCCATGTCAGAAAATCATCTCCGTCTCCCTTGAATGGGTCTGGTTTGTTTAAAGTCGCTGTCTTGATGGACATTTGTTCTGCTGCCATCTCTGTTTTAACCAAAACAGAAAGTCTTAAGATGTAGAATATTTCGGTTGAAAACAGAATGCAACAGTCGAAATGCGCTACTACACAACGCAATGCAACACTGTTATATGTTACAACAGCAAACTGCAACACTTTAATATGTTACAGCAGCAAACTGCAACACTTTAATACGTTACAACAGCAAACTGCAACACTTTAATATGTTACAACAGTAAACTGCAACACTTTAATATGTTACAACAGCAAACTGCAACACTTTAAAGCGTTACAAAAGAAGAAACAACAGAGGTATAAAACGTTGCAATGCAACAATGGTATTCTGCGTATCAGTAGTGAAAGCAAGAATAATACCAAAAGTTCGTCGGAGGCTTGTCGTGACAATCGCCTTAAGACTTTATTCGAAGTCTCCCAGGGTACAACCGACGAAACTGCGTGAGATTGTAAGGAGCACGTCAGTCCCAGATGATGATGGCAGCAGTGAATTGGGGAAGAAGAAGAACTGTAAACCAGTGAGAGACATGAGGAGAGTCTTTTGGTGGAAGGGCATGAAGGAGGATGTAGCTGCCTTTGTGAACAGTTGTGCCATTTGTCAGCAAGTTAAAGGTGATCAGCAGAAATATGCCGGGTTATTGCAACCTCTGGAAATTCCGAATTGGAGATGGGAAATGATCTCGATGGATTTACTGATGGTTTGCCTAGAACCAGGAAAGGAAATGACGGTATATGGGTTATTGTAGATCGTTTAACTAAGAGTGCCCATTTTATACCAGTAAAGGCAACCCGTACTGCAGTTTCTTTGGCGGAAATTTTCTTGAAGGAGATAGTTCGATTGCATGGTGTCCCAGTCAGCATAGTAAGTGATCGTGATCCTATTTTCACTAGCAAATTTTGGGAAGCTCTGCAATCAGCAATGGGAACAGATTTGAGATTGAGTACAGCCTATCATCCTCAAACGGACGGACAGACAGAGAGGCTGAATCGTATTCTTGAGGATATGCTACGGGCTTGTGTTTTAGATTTTGGAGGATCTTGGGAGGACCATCTTCACCTGGTGGAATTTTCTTATAATAACAGTTATCAAGCGAGTATTAAGATGGCTCCTTATGAAGCTCTATACGGAAGACCGTGTAGATCTCCATCTTGTTGGATTGAATCGAAGGATCGTCTTGTGCTCGGACCCGATCTTATTCGTGAAGCTTCTGCGAAGGTTGAACTTATTAAGAAAAGAATGAAAGCTGCACAAGATCGTCAGAAGAAATATGCGGATAGAAGACGAAGGCCATTGGAATTTGAGATCGAAGACTTGGTTTTTGTTAAAGTTTCCCCAATTAAAGGTGCTATAAGATTCGGAAAGACGGGAAAACTTTCTCCGAGATACATTGGACCATTTCGAGTATTGGAAAGAATTGGAGCTGTAGCCTACAGGATTGAATTACCAGAGCGGATGTCTGGGATTCACAATGTGTTTCATGTATCGCATTTGAGGAAATTTGTTCACGATCCCTCACTGGTTGTAGAACCGGTAATTCAAGAAGATTTGGAAGTGGAACCCAATTTAACTGTGGTCAGAAATCCAGTTCAGATTGTGGATCGAGACGAGAAGCAACTCAGAAACAAAGTGGTGAAACTCGTCAAGGTGCAATGGAGTGAGGATCCCAGAGACTGTACCTAGGAAACTCTCGATAGTTTTAGGAGTGCTTATCCGGATTTATGTTCGGATATCTAGTGTTGTTTGTTAGTATAGACTGTTTGTTTGTTTGCTATTGTATGAATGATATGTATGTTTGGATTGTTAATATAAAAGCTTTTGAATTTACTGTTGTTTAAATTTCGGGGACGAAATTCTTTTAAGGGGGGAGGAATGTAACGACCCGGAATTTTTACGGCATATTTTAATAAATATTTAATCTAAATTAAATCAAATATAAGCTTGTCAACATTTAAATTGATGAGTTATTAAATATTAAACAGTTATGTATGTTTATAAAAGAAGTTAATACTTCAAAACCATTTAGAAACAAAATCTGACTTATTCAATTGAATCAAATCAAAGTCTTTATATTTTTGATATTTGATAAAATACATATGAATACACTTTTAGTTTTTAAAATGATAAGTTTTAAAATAAACAAACATGAAATTATTTAACATAAAACATGAAAATGCAAAACAATATAAGTGTAAACATTCAAAAGAAACTAGTATAAAACATAATCATATATTATATATGTAATTAAAGTAACATAAAAATATAAAATATAAAATGTAACCAAGATATAAATTTACGAATATAAGCTATGACTTGAACTATATTAATACAAGTATATGAACCTGTGAACACTATAACATTTATGTCAGTATAAATGAACAAATAGCAAGAATATGGAATAATAAAAGTTATGTATAAGAAAATAAAGTCAAATATAAGAATCTTGATACATTGCTAAATACATATATAAGTTTGTACAGCAAATTAAGTGATGTACCCAGAGAAAAATAATAATAATAATAATAAACTAAAACTAAATGTAAACCAGTAATAATCATATTTGTGCTTTAGTTAAATCAATGCTATAAATATAATACTCATGTGCTGTGTATATGCATCAGGGAACAAAAGATTTCACTTCAAAATGATAATAAACAAAAATCTGTAGCTTGTATATAAGCAAACAAGAAACAAAGTTTTACTTCATATTAATAATGAAGGATCTGCAGCTGTACAAAATAAATAGAAAAACTGAAACATTTTTACTTGATAAATGAAGCATAAGCATATATTAGTTATAAGCAAATAAGGAAAATAAGTTTTACTTCAAATAGAATACAAACAAAACCTATATCTTGCAAGATAGGCTAGCCGAAATGAATTTAATATCTTTGTACAACAAATAGTAATTATCAGTATACATTAAATACTTGCCATCAAAATTTATAACATAAGCATTAATTAGCCTAACTTCTTGCTTAATAAGTACATATAGCCGAAAAATCCTATATCATTTCACTGCAAAATATACTATCTTAACCAATAAAAAGAAAGAGTGACTTGCAAATAATAACTGGCCAGCTACAACCTGTATTAAGCTTCTTTATAAGTCTACTTATATATCATCAGTTTGTATATACGAACCTAAAATTTTAAAGTAAACCTGAGAAACCTCTTTGGCTTTGCAAACAAACTTAAACTAAAAGAAGAAAGAAAAACTGTAAACTATCTGGAAGTCTGTGAAGCAAATTAACAAGTGTGTTTATCTGGGATCTGAAGAGCTCTGTTTAATTTGGATTAAAGTGAGTAAACGAATTTATTTCAACTTTAGTTTATATGTTTTTGCTTATTAATGATATTTGTTGATATTGTTTGACATATTGCTCTGTGTATGTTTGTGATCTGGAAATTCCTATAGCTATTCTTGATCAATACTTCAAGTTGTTACAAAGTAAAGCAAATAAATTTACAAATCTTATTCATATAACTATTTAAAATTTTGTATTGTGAAAGTTCAAGTTGTTTATATGAAAACAAAGCCTGTAAGCATGTTTGATGTTTCACAGTAGTATACTAACCCTGTATTCCAAACTACAGGTTTAAAAAGAAGATTTAGCTTTAAAATTCAAATGTCGAAAATTGTAAATCCAATAGTATAATTAGTTTTCATAAACAAAATTATGATTTTACACATAAAAATTGTAATTTAAAATCAAAGATTTGTTGAGCAGTTTTGCTTTTAAGTTTCACTGCATATTTGTCAAATTTGGAAGATTAATGAAATGTTAATTCCTGGAATTTGGTATGAAGCAAGATTTAAGAGGTATTAACACTAGAAAAATAGTAAATTATTTTTCGAATTCATATATTTTGAGTTCGAATCATAAATAGGGTTTAAACCCATTTTTTTCAAAGCTCTGTACAAAAATTGATTTCGGCTCAAATATGTAACCGAGTGAAGCGCGACTGTAGGAGGAGCTAGGTGGTGGTGTAGGCGACGTCTTGGTGAATTTTCATCACCTCTGGTGATGTGTGGTGGCCACGCGGTCGTTTTGACAGTGGCGTAGCTGATGCTGTTTTTTTGAGCTACAGGTCGAATTCTTCATTTCGACTTGAAATTGGATTTTGGGCTTCGAATTCACTTAAGTGGGTGTTTTGGGGTTTGTGGGGATGGACTCGAGTCGCCGAAGGGGGGCGAGACCACCGTGCACGTGCACGGTGGCGAAGTGGGGTTCAAAGATCAGGGAGGTGTTTTGGGTTCTGGGTATCGTATGGGGTTGCTCGAGACATGGGTGAGGATGCTTCGAGTAATCTCTGTGTATTCTCCGAGTAGCGTACGAGAAAGTTACAGCTGAACGTTTATCACTTAACTTAAAAAAAAAACAACATAAAAAAAGAAAAGAAGAGAACAACTGGAGAGAAGAAGAGGGAAGGGGAGAGCACGAGAGAGACGCAGGGAAAAACTCGAGTTTTTCTCGAGTAGAGAACTATGTTGCCTCGGTGCTTTCAAATGGCCTTGTACTGTTTTTGTACAGGTATAACTAAGTTCAACAATCAAATGTTAATTAATTAAGCTAATGTTTTAATTAAAGATTGGATTTAAGTAAAAATATAAAGGTAGAAGATTTGTCAGTAAATATTTGGAATGTTAATTAAAATGTATACTTGAATTTTTAAATTAATAACTTTATGTTGAATTTGAAATAAAAATCTAATCCTAAATTAAATCCATTAAAATCTTAAGAACATAAGCTTATCATTAAAGAGTTAATTAATGAATGGAAATTAATTCACGAGATTAATTAAAGATATTTCACTTTAATTAAATTGATAAGTAAAGTAATTTGTGGTAATTAAACACTTAATTCATTTTAATAAGTAAGTTATAAATTATTAATTAATAATTAAGAATTAACTAATTATTTGTTTAATTGAGAAATAGTTAATGAATAGATAAATAATTAAGTAAAGGTTAGATAAATTTATAAATTACAAATTAATGATTAACTAATTAATTAATTAATCGTTAATCAGCTAATTAATCAGTAATTAATTTACAGAATAAAATAGTTTATACTTAAGCAAATAATTTAGTTAAGTAAAACCAAACTGTTTGATATGCATTGATAACTCTGTTTGGTTGACTGTGATATCTGTTGATGATATTTCTGTGATCTGTTGATGATATATTATGGATATCTGTGTTAACTGTATATGATTTATCTGATATATCTGTTATGTTAAATTCTGATATTTAATTAAACTGTTAAGTTAAATAGACAACTTGGCCCTTAAAATGGCGTTTGGATCCGATGAGACCGGGATCGAAAGAATCAATTTTGATTCTCCGAAAACCACATCGATCCAAATTAAACGATAGGTCGTGACTTATCAGATGGTGACCGAGTTGGTGTTTTCAGAATGCAAGGATTATCGTCGTTAACTCTGAGGGTGATTCCAAAATGAGTGTAACGAGATAATGCCTTCGGTTTCGTTCGAACCCGGAACGAACTTGTATGGATTGAATGCTTTCAACACATCGTCAGGCGGACGATGAGCATTCTAAGATAATGATCAATAAAGGTAATCGTAGCCTCAAGCCTCATCAACCGGGAATGGCTAAAACAGGGGAGATGCAGCAAGGTTAGGTGGGTCATGCCCAAGCAGGACAAGATTTTCCCCTGTCTAGATGTCCCTTTTTATTTCGGCTTAGTGGGCAGTTGTTGGCCACAACTGCGGGGTTATCTTGTTCGGGACTGTTCAGTAAGGAATGGTTCCGGCCTTGTATTGCAGGGGATGAAGGGAGTAATCCTCGGTACGGTGATCTAGGCCCCGTACTGTGACGGGCGGTACCCCAGTAGCCCTGCCATTGTTGGAAATCCATTTACCCTACGAGACCCTACGGTTTTGATTTGTATTACCCACTTCCGTGGCTAGTAGCTGGAATTTAATGAATGTAACAATTTCGGCTATTTTCTATTTACTTAAAAACCCTAGACACTATTATAATATCACAGAATTTCCTATCAAATGTTTTGGTTAGCGTAAGGTAAAAACTTACCCGTATTTATTTGTGGGGAGTCTTACGTGATACCTTTATTTTCAAAAAGATTTCCAAAGTTAAGCAATTTTAACCTGTTTACTCATACCAGACCCATGTCTGACCCGGAGTATATATTTTGTGTTTTCATAAACTCTTGGGTACTCAAATTTTTACGAGTAGCCAAGTGATAGGTATCTAGAAGTGTTGCTTTTCTGGAGGAGCTATTTTGGAGAGAAGACCAGACGTATGTAGCTATATATGTAGTTCCGCTGTGTAGTTAGTGATGCTGTATTTTGGATGTATGTATGGACATGTATGTATATGGCAGTACTGTTATCTGATATTGTAAGACTCTGTTGTATGTATAACCATGTAATAGTTATGTGATGTATTATATTTTGTTCCATTCCGCTGTGAGATTCTGATGTTGTTGTTCTTTTTTCTCTATCTTTTCAATTTCTATCTCTTTCTTTCTTAATGATGAAACGTCTTTCTGGAGTTGAGAAAGGCGGGTCGTCACATTTGGTTTCTGGCGCCTTCCTTTTCTTTTTGTTTTTGTTGGGGTTTCCTTTTTTCTTTGCCCCTTCTGCAACAAAGGCCTCTTCGTTTTTTGGTTTAGTGACTCCGCGATTATCTGCCTCGATCTTCAGTCTGACGATGAGGTCTTGTAAGGATATCTCCTTCTTCTTGTGCTTCAAGTAATTGCGGTAGTCCTTCCAAGATGGTGGTAGCTTTCCAGTAATTGCTTCAACCAAGAAAGATTCACCAACTTCGTGGCCTTCTGCTTGCAATTCATGGATAATAATCTGAAGTTCATGCAATTGCGCAATTACAGATTTTGAATCTATCATTTTGTAGCCCATGAACTTGTCAACTATGAACTTCTTCAGGCTAACGTTTTGCGTTTTGTACTTTGCATTAAGCGCATTCCAGAGAGCTTTTGCAGTTTTCAGTGGCTGATACACCTTGTACAAAACCTTGTCTAAACAGTTTAGGATGTAATTCCTGCACAGGAAATCCGAGTGCCTCCATGCGTCAATTGCAGAAATCTCATTTGCTGAATTGGTTTTGCCTGGCGTAGGCGGCACTGGTTCATCTTCATCAAGATACTTCTGCAGACCAAGGGTTGTGAGATAAAAGAGCATCTGACTCTGTCATGTCAGAAAATCATCTCCGTCTCCCTTGAATGGGTCTGGTTTGTTTAAAGTCGCTGTCTTGATGGACATTTGTTCTGCTGCCATCTCTGTTTTAACCAAAACAGAAAGTCTTAAGATGTAGAATATTTCGGTTGAAAACAGAATGCAACAGTCGAAATGCGCTCCTACACAACGCAATGCAACACTGTTATATGTTACAACAGCAAACTGCAACACTTTAATATGTTACAGCAGTAAACTGCAACACTTTAATACGTTACAACAGCAAACTGCAACACTTTAATATGTTACAACAGTAAACTGCAACACTTTAATATGTTACAACAGCAAACTGCAACACTTTAAAGCGTTACAAAAGCAGAAACAACAGAGGTATAAAACGTTGCAATGCAACAATGGTATTCTGCGTATCAGTAGTGAAAGCAAGAATAATACCAAAAGTTCGTCGGAGGCTTGTCGTGACAATCGCCTTAAGACTTTATTCGAAGTCTCCCATGGTACAACCGACGAAACCGCGTGAGATTGTAAGGAGCACGTCAGTCCGAGATGATGATGGCAGCAGTGAATTGGGGAAGAAGAAGAACTGTAAACCAGTGAGAGATTTGATCAGGATCTGTCACCTATTTATAGTTTCTGAACGGTCACGGTCGCGTCCGTTCATAATTGCGTCTCTTCACTCTTCAACGGGTCGTACCCGTATTCAATTCAAACGGGCCGCGCCCATATCCGTTACTGTAGCCAGCAAAACAAAACAAAAACCCGCCGAAAATTGCAGTGTTTTCTGTAGCAAAAATAAGATTTCATAGTAGATCCAAACGCAAGCCCAAGCCCGGCCCGGCCCGGTTCGGTACGGGACGGGCGGGCGGCGCGCGCGCGCGTGTGTTCATCAGATTTGGGTCCTCCCCCTCGCACAAAATTACCTGACCCTAAGGGCCGATATAGGAAATAAGGATCCTATATATATACCCAATTGAATCTTTCATTTTTGCCAATGTGGGACTAAAGTATATTTCATTCACTTTTTAGATTTGTCAACAATCCCCCACATGAATGACAATATACTTTTCCCCCACACAAAGTGGAATATCTCAGACTACGTATGGAATAATGCTTTTGAAGGATAAGTAGATGTTTCACTTTGAACTTTCCCTTGTTAATACTCATCGGATATACTTGGCTAATCGGTGAATTATTTCATCTTGAACCGTCTGCCGATATTGTATAACCAGACAATAAGATTAACAGAGCATTGTTTCCCTCCTCCTCCAATCTCTTGGTTGTGTTCATTTCGGTCCTGAACAAATTTGGTTCTGCGAGTGTATATAGAGAATTTAAGCCTTTAATATTCTCATAGAGCCGACCCAGCTCACACTAACATAGGTGATCGCAACCATAAGGAGTATCCTACATATACCCCACTTGTTATTTTACAAGATATGGTCATCATTAAAAACATAGTTTTAACCTTTAAATACTTCTGTAGGCATGCATTTATGTTGTGCACCATAGGAATGGAGTTGGACTATGTCCATGCAAATGCATTATGTTTTGAGTTATTCAGAACTGGTTTGCCTATTGGTCCTAGTCCGTGGGATCTCCAGTCGCCAGGATAGGTTTCCGTATAAGATAACTATTGTTGGTTTAGGCTTTTAAACCCATTCCCCTCGATGCGCAGTCTATTTTCTCTCTTGATAACCCTTTTGTAAATGGATCCGCAAGGTTATCATTTGTTCTTACATAATCAATGGAGATAGTTGCATTAGAGAGTAACTGCCTAACTGTGTTATGGCGTCGACGAATGTGTCGTGATTTGCCATTATACACAAAGTTTTTCGCTCTACTTAGCGCAGCTTGATTGTCGCAGTGAATACATATGGCCGTTACAGGTTTAGGCCATAAAGGAATATCTTCTAGGAAATGACGAAGCCATTCTGCTTCTTCTCCTGCTTTGTCTAATGCAATGAACTCTGATTCCATAGTGGATCGAGCTATGCATGTTTGCTTCGTTGATTTCCATGACACCGCTGCCCCTGCTAGGGTAAAAACATAACCACTCGTTGATTTTGATTCCTCTGAATCTGCAATCCAGTTTGCATCACTATATCCTTCTAAGACGGCAGGATATTTTCCATAATGTAAGGAATAGTTAGTGGTATTTTTTAAATATCCAAGCACTCTCATTAGTGCTTTCCAGTGTTCCTTCCCTGGATTGCTTGTATACCTGCTCAATCGACTTACCGCATAAGCTATATCTGGTCTGGTGCAATTCATCAGATACATTAAGCATCCTATTACACGAGAATATTCCAGTTGCAATACACTCTCATCAGTGTTTTTATGCAGTACTTCCGATGGATTAAAAGGTGTTCTTACTTCTTTATTTCCATAATGTTGGAATTCCTCAATTATTTTGTCTACGTAATGTGACTGAGATAATTGTATTCCATTAGGCGTTCTTATTATTTTGATTCCCAAAATAATGTCAGCAACTCCTAAATCTTTCATATCAAAATTATTGATAAGCATTTTCTTTATGGTCTTTATAACTTTAATGTTAGGACCAAAGATTAGCATATCGTCCACATATAAACAAACAAACACGTATGATTGTCCAACTTGTTTACAATAAACACATTTGTCACACTCATTTATACGAAAACCATTTCTTATCATGACACTGTCAAACTTTGCGTGCCATTGTTTTGGAGCTTGTTTGAGTCCGTATAGTGATTTTACCAATTTACAGACTTTGTTTTCATTCCCCTTGGATACAAATCCTTCGGGTTGCTCCATGTAGATTTCCTCATCGAGATCTCCATTTAGGAACGCTGTTTTTACATCCATTTGATGAATTTCTAGATTGTAGATAGATGCAATTGCTATTAGCATTCTTATTGAGGTTATTCGTGTAACTGGTGAATATGTGTCAAAGAAGTCTATACCTTCTTTTTGACGATATCCTTTGGCTACTAATCTGGCTTTATATTTATCAATAGAGCCATCCGGTTTCATTTTCTTCTTAAAAATCCATTTGCAGCCAATAGGTTTTATTCCAGGTGGAATATCAACAATTTCCCAAATTTTATTACTTAGGATTGAATCGATCTCACTTTGTATTGCTTCTTTCCAACATGAAGACTCAGAAGATGACATTGCTTCCTTGTACGATTGAGGTTCGTGTTCTAACACATATGTGAAAAAATCCGAACCAAATGATTTGGAAGTTCTAGCCCTCACACTTCTTCTTGGCTCTACTTTATCACTTTCACGATGAGTTTCATGTGGGCTATTTGATTCTTCTCGTGTCCTTTTATTCCCTTCATTCTTTTTGTGTGGAAACACTTCTTCAAAGAATGAGGCATCTCTTGATTCCATGATTGTATTTACATGAATATCAGGTATATCAGACTTGAATACCAAAAATCTATATGCACTACTATTTTGGGCTGGTCCTAAATAGTAACAATCTACAGTTTTTGGTCCAAGTTTGACCTTCTTTGGGGGCGGGATATGAACTTTTGCCAAGCACCCCCACACTTTGAGGTATTTGAAGCTTGGTAGATATCCTTTCCATAATTTATATGGAATATTTCCCGTTTTACTATGAGGAACCTTATTTAATATGTGATTAGACATATTTAAAGCTTCCCCCCACAAGTTTGTTGGTAGGCCAGAGGTTAAGAGCATGGCATTAATCATATCTTTTAATGTTCTATTCTTTCTCTCGGCTATACCATTTTGTTGTGGTGAATATGGTGCTGTTGTTTGATGAATTATTCCATTTTCTGCACAGAATTGTTCAAACGGCGACTCATATTCTCCACCTCGATCAGATCTCAATATCTTGATCTTTTTATTTAGCTGATTTTCTACTTCAGCCTTATATTTTATAAACGATGTAATTGCTTCATCTTTACTATTGAGAAGATATACGTAGCAATATCGTGTATAATCATCAATAAATGTGATAAAATACTTTTTCCCACTTCTTGTAGGTAAGTTTTTGAAATCACATAAGTCAGTATGAATCATTTGTAATGGTTCAGTACTTCTGTCAACAGTATGAAATGGTTTCTTAACCATTTTTGCTTCTACACATGTCTCACATTTGTATTTTTTATCTACTTGAAATTTTGGAATTAAATCCAGATTTGCTAGTTTTTTCATCTTTCGAAAGTTTATATGTCCTAATCTTTCATGCCATGATAGAGCATCATACTCGACAACATAAGAAACTTCCTTTTTATTCATTTCAGAATTACAATATACATTATTATTGCCAATTACGGCCACATTAGCCTTAAATAGGCCATCACACAAGTATCCTCTCCCTATATAGATTCCAGCCTTAGACAGAACAACTTTATCTGATTCGAAGACCATTCGGAAACCTTTCTTCGAGAGTACTGGTCCAGAGATCAAGTTCTTGCGAATGTCTGGAACATGAAGCACATCATTCAACGTAATAGTCTTACCAGATGTGAACTTGAGAATCACTTTCCCGCTTCCCTCAATCATTGATACTGCAGAGTTGCCCATGTACAGTTTTTCTTCATGATCGAGTTTGTTGTAAGTGGAGAACATGGTCTTTTCAGAACACACATGTCGTGTAGCACCTGTGTCAAACCACCACTGAGAAGGGTTCTGAACTAGATTGCATTCCGACACAACTGCAGAAAAGTTAGACCCATCGATGTCCATGTTTTCCACCACATTTGCTTCAGAATTATTCTGTTTCTTGTGTCTGCAATCCTTTGCTTGATGTCCAGTCTTGCCACAAACCCAACACTGCCCATTGAACTTCTTGGACGGCTTTTGATCATTTCGTTTGGTTTCTGGCGCCTTCCTTTTCTTTTTGTTTTTGTTGGGGTTTCCTTTTTTCTTTGCCCCTTCTACAACAAAGGCCTCTTCGTTTTTTGGTTTAGTGACTCCGCGATTATCTGCCTCGATCTTCAATCTGACGATGAGGTCTTGTAAGGATATCTCCTTCTTCTTGTGCTTCAGGTAATTGCGGTAGTCCTTCCAAGATGGTGGTAGCTTTCCAGTAATTGCTTCAACCAAGAAAGATTCACCAACTTCGTGGCCTTCTGCTTGCAATTCATGGATAATAATCTGAAGTTCATGCAATTGCGCAATTACAGATTTTGAATCTATCATTTTGTAGTCCATGAACTTGTCAACTATGAACTTCTTCAGTCTAACGTTTTGCGTTTTGTACTTTGCATTAAGCGCATTCCAGAGAGCTTTTGCAGTTTTCAGTGGCTGATACACCTTGTACAAAACCTTGTCTAAACAGTTTAGGATGTAATTCCTGCACAGGAAATCCGAGTGCCTCCATGCGTCAATTGCAGAAATCTCATTTGCTGAATTGGTTTTGCCTGGCGTAGGCGGCACTGGTTCATCTTCATCAAGATACTTCTGCAGACCAAGGGTTGTGAGATAAAAGAGCATCTGACTCTGCCATGTCAGAAAATCATCTCCGTCTCCCTTGAATGGGTCTGGTTTGTTTAAAGTCGCTATCTTGATGGACATTTGTTCTGCTGCCATCTCTGTTTTAACCAAAACAGAAAGTCTTAAGATGTAGAATATTTCGGTTGAAAACAGAATGCAACAGTCGAAATGCGCTACTACACAACGCAATGCAACACTGTTATATGTTACAACAGCAAACTGCAACACTTTAATATGTTACAGCAGTAAACTGCAACACTTTAATACGTTACAACAGCAAACTGCAACACTTTAATATGTTACAACAGTAAACTGCAACACTTTAATATGTTACAACAGCAAACTGCAACACTTTAAAGCGTTACAAAAGCAGAAACAACAGAGGTATAAAACGTTGCAATGCAACAATGGTATTCTGCGTATCAGTAGTGAAAGCAAGAATAATACCAAAAGTTCGTCGGAGGCTTGTCGTGACAATCGCCTTAAGACTTTATTCGAAGTCTCCCATGGTACAACCGACGAAACCGCGTGAGATTGTAAGGAGCACGTCAGTCCGAGATGATGATGGCAGCAGTGAATTGGGGAAGAAGAAGAACTGTAAACCAGTGAGAGATTTGATCAGGATCTGTCACCTATTTATAGTTTCTGAACGGTCACGGTCGCGTCCGTTCATAATTGCGTCTCTTCACTCTTCAACGGGTCGTACCCGTATTCAATTCAAACGGGCCGCGCCCATATCCGTTACTGTAGCCAGCAAAACAAAACAAAAACCCGCCGAAAATTGCAGTGTTTTCTGTAGCAAAAATAAGATTTCATAGTAGATCCAAACCCAAGCCCAAGCCCGGCCCGGCCCGGTTCGGTTCGGTACGGGACGGGAGGGCGGCGCGCGCGCGCGCGTGTGTTCATCAGATTTGGGTCCTCCCCCTAGCACAAAATTACCTGACCCTAAGGGCCGATATAGGAAATAAGGATTCTATATATATACCCAATTGAATCTTTCATTTTTGCCAATGTGGGACTAAAGTATATTTCATTCACTTTTTAGATTTGTCAACAATCCCCTACATGAATGACAATATACTTTTCCCCCACACAAAGTGGAATATCTCAGACTACGTGTGGAATAATGCTTTTGAAGGATAAGTAGATGTTTCATTTTGAACTTTCCCTTGTTAATACTCATCGGATATACTTGGCTAATCGGTGAATTATTTCATCTTGAACCGTCTGCCGATATTGTATAACCAGACAATAAGATTAACAGAGCATTGTTTCCCTCCTCCTCCAATCTCTTGGTTGTGTTCATTTCGGTCCTGAACAAATTTGGTTCTGCGAGTGTATATAGAGAATTTAAGCCTTTAATATTCTCATAGAGCCGACCCAGCTCACACTAACATAGGTGATCGCAACCATAAGGAGTATCCTACATATACCCCACTTGTTATTTTACAAGATATGGTCATCATTAAAAACATAGTTTTAACCTTTAAATACTTTTGTAGGCATGCATTTATGTTGTGCACCATAGGAATGGAGTTGGACTATGTCCATGCAAATGCATTACGTTTTGAGTTATTCAGAACTGGTTTGCCTATTGATCCTAGTCCGTGGGATCTCCAGTCGCTAGGATAGGTTTCCGTATAAGATAACTCTTGTTGGTTTAGGCTTTTAAACCCATTCCCCTCGATGCGCAGTCTATTTTCTCTCTTGATAACCCTTTTGTAAATGGATCCGCAAGGTTATCATTTGTTCTTACATAATCAATGGAGATAGTTCCATTAGAGAGTAACTGCCTAACTGTGTTATGGCGTCGACGAATGTGTCGTGATTTGCCATTATACACAAAGTTTTTCGCTCTACTTAGCGCAGCTTGATTGTCGCAGTGAATACATATGGCCGTTACAGGTTTAGGCCATAAAGGAATATCTTCTAGGAAATGACGAAGCCATTCTGCTTCTTCTCCTGCTTTGTCTAATGCAATGAACTCTGATTCCATAGTGGATCGAGCTATGCATGTTTGCTTCGTTGATTTCCATGACACCGCTGCCCCTGCGAGGGTAAAAACATAACCACTCGTTGATTTTGATTCCTCTGAATCTGCAATCCAGTTTGCATCACTATATCCTTCTAAGACGGCAGGATATTTTCCATAATGTAAGGAATAGTTGGTGGTATTTTTTAAATATCCAAGCACTCTCATTAGTGCTTTCCAGTGTTCCTTCCCTGGATTGCTTGTATACCTGCTCAATCGACTTACTGCATAAGCTATATCTGGTCTGGTGCAATTCATCAGATACATTAAGCATCCTATTACACGAGAATATTCCAGTTGCATTACACTCTCATCAGTGTTTTTATGCAGTACTTCCGATGGATTAAAAGGTGTTCTTACTTCTTTAATTCCATAATGTTGGAATTTCTCAATTATTTTGTCTACGTAATGTGACTGAGATAATTGTATTCCATTAGGCGTTCTTATTATTTTGATTCCCAAAATAATGTCAGCAACTCCTAAATCTTTCATATCAAAATTATTGATAAGCATTTTCTTTATGGTCTCTATAACTTTAATGTTTGGACCAAAGATTAGCATATCGTCCACATATAAACAAACAAACACGTATGATTGTCCAACTTGTTTACAATAAACACATTTGTCACACTCATTTATACGAAAACCATTTCTTATCATGACACTGTCAAACTTTGCGTGCCATTGTTTTGGAGCTTGTTTGAGTCCGTATAGTGATTTTACCAATTTACAGACTTTGTTTTCATTCCCCTTGGATACAAATCCTTCGGGTTGCTCCATGTAGATTTCCTCATCGAGATCTCCATTTAGGAACGCTGTTATTACATCCATTTGATGAATTTCTAGATTGTAGATAGATGCAATTGCTATTAGCATTCTTATTGAGGTTATTCGTGTAACTGGTGAATATGTGTCAAAGAAGTCTATACCTTCTTTTTGACGATATCCTTTGGCTACTAATCTGGCTTTATATTTATCAATAGAGCCATCCGGTTTCATTTTCTTCTTAAAAATCCATTTGCAGCCAATAGGTTTTATTCCAGGTGGAATATCAACAATTTCCCAAATTTTATTACTTAGGATTGAATCGATCTCACTTTGTATTGCTTCTTTCCAACATGAAGACTCAGAAGATGACATTGCTTCCTTGTACGATTGAGGTTCGTGTTCTAACACATATGTGAAAAAATCCGAACCAAATGATTTGGAAGTTCTAGCCCTCACACTTCTTCTTGGCTCTACTTTATCACTTTCAAGATGAGTTTCATGTGGGCTATTTGATTCTTCTCGTGTCCTTTTATTCCCTTCATTCTTTTTGTGTGGAAACACTTCTTCAAAGAATGAGGCATCTCTTGATTCCATGATTGTATTTACATGAATATCAGGTATATCAGACTTGAATACCAAAAATCTATATGCACTACTATTTTGGGCTGGTCCTAAATAGTAACAATCTACAGTTTTTGGTCCAAGTTTGACCTTCTTTGGGGGCGGGATATGAACTTTTGCCAAGCACCCCCACACTTTGAGGTATTTGAAGCTTGGTAGATATCCTTTCCATAATTTATATGGAATATTTCCCGTTTACTATGAGGAAACTTATTTAATATGTGATTAGACATATTTAAGGCTTCCCCCCACAAGTTTGTTGGTAGGCCAGAGGTTAAGAGCATGGCATTAATCATATCTTTTAATGTTCTATTCTTTCTCTCGGCTATACCATTTTGTTGTGGTGAATATGGTGCTGTTGTTTGATGAATTATTCCATTTTCTGCACAGAATTGTTCAAACGGCGACTCATATTCTCCACCTCGATCAGATCTCAATATCTTGATCTTTTTATTTAGCTGATTTTCTACTTCAGCCTTATATTTTATAAACGATGTAATTGCTTCATCTTTACTATTGAGAAGATATACGTAGCAATATCGTGTATAATCATCAATAAATGTGATAAAATACTTTTTCCCACTTCTTGTAGGTAAGTTTTTGAAATCACATAAGTCAGTATGAATCATTTGTAATGGTTCAGTACTTCTGTCAACAGTATGAAATGGTTTCTTAACCATTTTTGCTTCTACACATGTCTCACATTTGTACTTTTTTTCTACTTGAAATTTTGGAATTAAATCCAGATTTGCTAGTTTTTTCATCTTTCGAAAGTTTATATGTCCTAATCTTTCAAGCCATAATAGAGCATCATACTCAACAACATAAGAAACTTCCTTTTTATTCATTTCAGAATTACAATATACATTATTATTGCCAATTACGACCACATTAGCCTTAAATAGGCCATCACACAAGTATCCTCTCCCTATATAGATTCCAGCCTTAGACAGAACAACTTTATCTGATTCGAAGACCATTCGGAAACCTTTCTTCGAGAGTACTGGTCCAGAGATCAAGTTCTTGCGAATGTCTGGAACATGAAGCACATCATTCAACGTAATAGTCTTACCAGATGTGAACTTGAGAATCACTTTCCCGCTTCCCTCAATCATTGATACTGCAGAGTTGCCCATGTACAATTTTTCTTCATGATCGAGTTTGTTGTAAGTGGAGAACATGGTCTTTTCAGAACACACATGTCGTGTAGCACCTGTGTCAAACCACCACTGAGAAGGGTTCTGAACTAGATTGCATTCCGACACAACTGCAGAAAAGTTAGACCCATCGATGTCCATGTTTTCCACCACATTTGCTTCAGAATTATTCTGTTTCTTGTGTCTGCAATCCTTTGCTTGATGTCCAGTCTTGCCACAAACCTAACACTGCCCATTGAACTTCTTGGACGGCTTTTGATCATTTCGTTTGGTTTCTGGCGCCTTCCTTTTCTTTTTGTTTTTGTTGGGGTTTCCTTTTTTCTTTGCCCCTTCTGCAACAAAGGCCTCTTCGTTTTTTGGTTTAGTGACTCCGCGATTATTTGGCTCGATCTTCAATCTGACGATGAGGTCTTGTAAGGATATCTCCTTCTTCTTATGCTTCAAGTAATTGCGGTAGTCCTTCCAAGATGGTGGTAGCTTTCCAGTAATTGCTTCAACCAAGAAAGATTCACCAACTTCGTGGCCTTCTGCTTGCAATTCATGGATAATAATCTGAAGTTCATGCAATTGCGCAATTACAGATTTTGAATCTATCATTTTGTAGTCCATGAACTTGTCAACTATGAACTTCTTCAGGCTAACGTTTTGCGTTTTGTACTTTGCATTAAGCGCATTCCAGAGAGCTTTTGCAGTTTTCAGTGGCTGATACACCTTGTACAAAACCTTGTCTAAACAGTTTAGGATGTAATTCCTACACAGGAAATCCGAGTGCCTCCATGCGTCAATTGCAGAAATCTCATTTGCTGAATTGGTTTTGCCTGGCGTAGGCGGCACTGGTTCATCTTCATCAAGATACTTCTGCAGACCAAGGGTTGTGAGATAAAAGAGCATCTGACTCTGCCATGTCAGAAAATCATCTCCGTCTCCCTTGAATGGGTCTGGTTTGTTTAAAGTCGCTGTCTTGATGGACATTTGTTCTGCTGCCATCTCTGTTTTAACCAAAACAGAAAGTCTTAAGATGTAGAATATTTCGGTTGAAAACAGAATGCAACAGTCGAAATGCGCTACTACACAACGCAATGCAACACTGTTATATGTTACAACAGCAAACTGCAACACTTTAATATGTTACAGCAGTAAACTGCAACACTTTAATACGTTACAACAGCAAACTGCAACACTTTAATATGTTACAACAGTAAACTGCAACACTTTAATATGTTACAACAGCAAACTGCAACACTTTAAAGCGTTACAAAAGCAGAAACAACAAAGGTATAAAACGTTGCAATGCAACAATGGTATTCTGCGTATCAGTAGTGCAAGCAAGAATAATACCAAAAGTTCGTCGGAGGCTTGTCGTGACAATCGCCTTAAGACTTTATTCGAAGTCTCCCAGGGTACAACCGACGAAACTGCGTGAGATTGTAAGGAGCACGTCAGTCCGAGATGATGATGGCAGCAGTGAATTGGGGAAGAAGAAGAACTGTAAACCAGTGAGAGATTTGATCAGGATCTGTCACCTATTTATAGTTTCTGAACGGTCACGGTCGCGTCCGTTCATAATTGCGTCTCTTCACTCTTCAACGGGTCGTACCCGTATTCAATTCAAACGGGCCGCGCCCGTATCCGTTACTGTAGCCAGCAAAACAAAACAAAAACCCGTCGAAAATTGCAGTGTTTTCTGTAGCAAAAATAAGATTTCATAGTAGATCCAAACCCAAGCCCAAGCCCAAGCCCGGCCCGGCCCGGTTCGGTTCGGTACGGGACGGGCGGGCGGCGCGCGCGCGCGTGTTCATCATATTTGGGTCCTCCCCCTCGCACAAAATTACCTGACCCTAAGGGCCGATACAGGAAATAAGGATCCTATATATATACCCAATTGAATCTTTCATTTTTGCCAATGTGGGACTAAAGTATATTTCATTCACTTTTTAGATTTGTCAACAATCCCCCACATGAATGACAATATACTTTTCCCCACACAAAGTGGAATATCTCAGACTACGTGTGCAATAATGCTTTTGAAGGATAAGTAGATGTTTCACTTTGAACTTTCCCTTGTTAATACTCATCGGATATACTTGGCTAATCGGTGAATTATTTCATCTTGAACCGTCTGCCGATATTGTATAACCAGACAATAAGATTAACAGAGCATTGTTTCCCTCCTCCTCTAATCTCTTGGTTGTGTTCATTTCGGTCCTGAACAAATTTGGTTCTGCGAGTGTATATAGAGAATTTAAGCCTTTAATATTCTCATAGAGCCGACCCAGCTCACACTAACATAGGTGATCGCAACCATAAGGAGTATCCTACATATACCCCACTTGTTATTTTACAAGATATGGTCATCATTAAAAACATAGTTTTAACCTTTAAATACTTCTGTAGGCATGCATTTATGTTGTGCACCATAGGAATGGAGTTGGACTATGTCCATGCAAATGCATTACGTTTTGAGTTATTCAGAACTGGTTTGCCTATTGATCCTAGTCCGTGGGATCTCCAGTCGCCAGGATAGGTTTCCGTATAAGATAACTCTTGTTGGTTTAGGCTTTTAAACCCATTCCCCTCGATGCGCAGTCTATTTTCTCTCTTGATAACCCTTTTGTAAATGGATCCGCAAGGTTATCATTTGTTCTTACATAATCAATGGAGATAGTTCCATTAGAGAGTAACTGCCTAACTATGTTATAGCGTCGACGAATGTGTCGTGATTTGCCATTATACACAAAGTTTTTCGCTCTACTTAGCGCAGCTTGATTGTCGCAGTGAATACATATGGCCGTTACAGGTTTAGGCCATAAAGGAATATCTTCTAGGAAATGACGAAGCCATTCTGCTTCTTCTCCTGCTTTGTCTAATGCAATGAACTCTGATTCCATAGTGGATCGAGCTATGCATGTTTGCTTCGTTGATTTCCATGACACCGCTGCCCCTGCTAGGGTAAAAACATAACCACTCGTTGATTTTGATTCCTCTGAATCTGCAATCCAGTTTGCATCACTATATCCTTCTAAGACGGCAGGATATTTTCCATAATGTAAGGAATAGTTAGTGGTATTTTTTAAATATCCAAGCACTCTCATTAGTGCTTTCCAGTGTTCCTTCCCTGGATTGCTTGTATACCTGCTCAATCGACTTACTGCATAAGCTATATCTGGTCTGGTGCAATTCATCAGATACATTAAGCATCCTATTACACGAGAATATTCCAGTTGCATTACACTCTCATCAGTGTTTTTATGCAGTACTTCCGATGGATTAAAAGGTGTTCTTACTTCTTTAATTCCATAATGTTGGAATTTCTCAATTATTTTGTCTACGTAATGTGACTGAGATAATTGTATTCCATTAGGCGTTCTTATTATTTTGATTCCCAAAATAATGTCAGCAACTCCTAAATCTTTCATATCAAAATTATTGATAAGCATTTTCTTTATGGTCTCTATAACTTTAATGTTAGGACCAAAGATTAGCATATCGTCCACATATAAACAAACAAACACGTATGATTGTCCAACTTGTTTACAATAAACACATTTGTCACACTCATTTATACGAAAACCATTTCTTATCATGACACTGTCAAACTTTGCGTTCCATTGTTTTGGAGCTTGTTTGAGTCCGTATAGTGATTTTACCAATTTACAGACTTTGTTTTCATTCCCCTTGGATACAAATCCTTCGGGTTGCTCCATGTAGATTTCCTCATCGAGATCTCCATTTAGGAATGCTGTTTTTACATCCATTTGATGAATTTCTAGATTGTAGATAGATGCAATTGCTATTAGCATTCTTATTGAGGTTATTCGTGTAACTGGTGAATATGTGTCAAAGAAGTCTATACCTTCTTTTTGACGATATCCTTTGGCTACTAATCTGGCTTTATATTTATCAATAGAGCCATCCGGTTTCATTTTCTTCTTAAAAATCCATTTGCAGCCAATAGGTTTTATTCCAGGTGGAATATCAAGAATTTCCCAAATTTTATTACTTAGGATTGAATCGATCTCACTTTGTATTGCTTCTTTCCAACATGAAGACTCAGAAGATGACATTGCTTCCTTGTACGATTGAGGTTCGTGTTCTAACACATATGTGAAAAAATCCGAACCAAATGATTTGGAAGTTCTAGCCCTCACACTTCTTCTTGGCTCTACTTTATCACTTTCACGATGAGTTTCATGTGGGCTATTTGATTCTTCTCGTGTCCTTTTACTCCCTTCATTCTTTTTGTGTGGAAACACTTCTTCAAAGAATGAGGCATCTCTTGATTCCATGATTGTATTTACATGAATATCAGGTATATCAGACTTGAATACCAAAAATCTATATGCACTACTATTTTGGGCTGGTCCTAAATAGTAACAATCTACAGTTTTTGGTGCAAGTTTGACCTTCTTTGGGGGCGGGATATGAACTTTTGCCAAGCACCCCCACACTTTGAGGTATTTGAAGCTTGGTAGATATCCTTTCCATAATTTATATGGAATATTTCCCGTTTTACTATGAGGAACCTTATTTAATATGTGATTAGACATATTTAAAGCTTCCCCCCACAAGTTTGTTGGTAGGCCAGAGGTTAAGAGCATGGCATTAATCATATCTTTTAATGTTCTATTCTTTCTCTCGGCTATACCATTTTGTTGTGGTGAATATGGTGCTGTTGTTTGATGAATTATTCCATTTTCTGCACAGAATTGTTCAAACGGCGACTCATATTCTCCACCTCGATCAGATCTCAATATCTTGATCTTTTTATTTAGCTGATTTTCTACTTCAGCCTTATATTTTATAAACGATGTAATTGCTTCATCTTTACTATTGAGAAGATATACGTAGCAATATCGTGTATAATCATCAATAAATGTGATAAAATACTTTTTCCCACTTCTTGTAGGTAAGTTTTTGAAATCACATAAGTCAGTATGAATCATTTGTAATGGTTCAGTACTTCTGTCAACAGTATGAAATGGTTTCTTAACCATTTTTGCTTCTACACATGTCTCACATTTGTATTTTTTTATCTACTTGAAATTTTGGAATTAAATCCAGATTTGCTAGTTTTTTCATCTTTCGAAAGTTTATATGTCCTAATCTTTCATACCATAATAGAGCATCATACTCGACAACATAAGAAACTTCCTTTTTATTCATTTCAGAATTACAATATACATTATTATTGCCAATTACGGCCACATTAGCCTTAAATAGGCCATCACACAAGTATCCTCTCCCTATATAGATTCCAGCCTTAGACAGAACAACTTTATCTGATTCGAAGACCATTCGGAAACCTTTCTTCGAGAGTACTGGTCCAGAGATCAAGTTCTTGCGAATGTCTGGAACATGAAGCACATCATTCAATGTAATAGTCTTACCAGATGTGAACTTGAGAATCACTTTCCCGCTTCCCTCAATCATTGATACTGCAGAGTTGCCCATGTACAATTTTTCTTCATGATCGAGTTTGTTGTAAGTGGAGAACATGGTCTTTTCAGAACACACATGTCGTGTAGCACCTGTGTCAAACCACCACTGAGAAGGGTTCTGAACTAGATTGCATTCCGACACAACTGCAGAAAAGTTAGACCCATCGATGTCCATGTTTTCCACCACATTTGCTTCAGAATTATTCTGTTTCTTGTGTCTGCAATCCTTTGCTTGATGTCCAGTCTTGCCACAAACCCAACACTGCCCATTGAACTTCTTGGACGGCTTTTGATCATTTCGTTTGGTTTCTGGCGCCTTCCTTTTCTTTTTGTTTTTGTTGGGGTTTCCTTTTTTCTTTGCCCCTTCTACAACAAAGGCCTCTTCGTTTTTTGGTTTAGTGACTCCACGATTATCTGCCTCGATCTTCAATCTGACGATGAGGTCTTGTAAGGATATCTCCTTCTTCTTGTGCTTCAAGTAATTGCGGTAGTCCTTCCAAGATGGTGGTAGCTTTCCAGTAATTGCTTCAACCAAGAAAGATTCACCAACTTCGTGGCCTTCTGCTTGCAATTCATGGATAATAATCTGAAGTTCATGCAATTGCGCAATTACAGATTTTGAATCTATCATTTTGTAGTCCATGAACTTGTCAACTATGAACTTCTTCAGGCTAACGTTTTGCGTTTTGTACTTTGCATTAAGCGCATTCCAGAGAGCTTTTGCAGTTTTCAGTGGCTGATACACCTTGTACAAAACCTTGTCTAAACAGTTTAGGATGTAATTCCTGCACAGGAAATCCGAGTGCCTCCATGCGTCAATTGCAGAAATCTCATTTGCTGAATTGGTTTTGCCTGGCGTAGGCGGCACTGGTTCATCTTCATCAAGATACTTCTGCAGACCAAGGGTTGTGAGATAAAAGAGCATCTGACTCTGCCATGTCAGAAAATCATCTCCGTCTCCCTTGAATGGGTCTGGTTTGTTTAAAGTCGCTGTCTTGATGGACATTTGTTCTGCTGCCATCTCTGTTTTAACCAAAACAGAAAGTCTTAAGATGTAGAATATTTCGGTTGAAAACAGAATGCAACAGTCGAAATGCGCTCCTACACAACGCAATGCAACACTGTTATATGTTACAACAGCAAACTGCAACACTTTAATATGTTACAGCAGTAAACTGCAACACTTTAATACGTTACAACAGCAAACTGCAACACTTTAATATGTTACAACAGTAAACTGCAACACTTTAATATGTTACAACAGAAAACTGCAACACTTTAAAGCGTTACAAAAGCAGAAACAACAGAGGTATAAAACGTTGCAATGCAACAATGGTATTCTGCGTATCAGTAGTGAAAGCAAGAATAATACCAAAAGTTCGTCGGAGGCTTGTCGTGACAATCGCCTTAAGACTTTATTCGAAGTCTCCCAGGGTACAACCGACGAAACTGCGTGAGATTGTAAGGAGCACGTCAGTCCGAGATGATGATGGCAGCAGTGAATTGGGGAAGAAGAAGAACTGTAAACCAGTGAGAGATTTGATCAGGATCTGTCACCTATTTATAGTTTCTGAACGGTCACGGTCGCGTCCGTTCATAATTGCGTCTCTTCACTCTTCAACGGGTCGTACCCGTATTCAATTCAAACGGGCCGCGCCCGTATCCGTTACTGTAGCCAGCAAAACAAAACAAAAACCCACCGAAAATTGCGGTGTTTTCTGTAGCAAAAATAAGATTTCATAGTAGATCCAAACCCAAGCCCAAGCCCGGCCCGGCCCGGTTCGGTTCGGTACGGGACGTGCGGGCGGCGCGCGCGCGCGTGTGTTCATCAGATTTGGTCCTCCCCCTCGCACAAAATTACCTGACCCTAAGGGCCGATATAGGAAATAAGGATCCTATATATATACCCAATTGAATCTTTCATTTTTGCCAATGTGGGACTAAAGTATATTTCATTCACTTTTTAGATTTGTCAACAATCCCCCACATGAATGACAATATACTTTTCCCCCACACAAAGTGGAATATCTCAGACTACGTGTGGAATAATGCTTTTGAAGGATAAGTAGATGTTTCACTTTGAACTTTCCCTTGTTAATACTCATCGGATATACTTGGCTAATCGGTGAATTATTTCATCTTGAACCGTCTGCCGATATTGTATAACCAGACAATAAGATTAACAGAGCATTGTTTCCCTCCTCCTCCAATCTCTTGGTTGAGTTCATTTCGGTCCTGAACAAATTTGGTTCTGCGAGTGTATATAGAGAATTTAAGCCTTTAATATTCTCATAGAGCCGACCCAGCTCACACTAACATAGGTGATCGCAACCATAAGGAGTATCCTACATATACCCCACTTGTTATTTTACAAGATATGGTCATCATTAAAAACATAGTTTTAACCTTTAAATA
This sequence comes from Allium cepa, assembly GCA_030765085.1. Lineage (NCBI taxonomy): Eukaryota > Viridiplantae > Streptophyta > Magnoliopsida > Asparagales > Amaryllidaceae > Allium > Allium cepa. Next base: position 785,753,121 of record CM060932.1, read on the forward strand.
CTTCTGTAGGCATGCATTTATGTTGTGCACCATAGGAATGGAGTTGGACTATGTCCGTGCAAATGCATTACGTCTTGAGTTATTCAGAACTGGTTTGCCTATTGATCCTAGTCCGTGGGATCTCCAGTCGCCAGGATAGGTTTCCGTATAAGATAACTCTTGTTGGTTTAGGCTTTTAAACCCATTCCCCTCGATGCGCAGTCTATTTTCTCTCTTGATAACCCTTTTGTAAATGGATCCGCAAGGTTATCATTTGTTCTTACATAATCAATGGAGATAGTTCCATTAGAGAGTAACTGCCTAACTGTGTTATGGCGTCGACGAATGTGTCGTGATTTGCCATTATACACAAAGTTTTTCGCTCTACTTAGCGCAGCTTGATTGTCGCAGTGAATACATATGGCCGTTACAGGTTTAGGCCATAAAGGAATATCTTCTAGGAAATGACGAAGCCATTCTGCTTCTTCTCCTGCTTTGTCTAATGCAATGAACTCTGATTCCATAGTGGATCGAGCTATGCATGTTTGCTTCGTTGATTTCCATGACACCGCTGCCCCTGCTAGGGTAAAAACATAACCACTCGTTGATTTTGATTCCTCTGAATCTGCAATCCAGTTTGCATCACTATATCCTTCTAAGACGGCAGGATATTTTCCATAATGTAAGGAATAGTTAGTGGTATTTTTTAAATATCCAAGCACTCTCATTAGTGCTTTCCAGTGTTCCTTCCCTGGATTGCTTGTATACCTGCTCAATCGACTTACTGCATAAGCTATATCTGGTCTGGTGCAATTCGTCAGATACATTAAGCACCCTATTACACGAGAATATTCCAGTTGCATTACACTCTCATCAGTGTTTTTATGCAGTACTTCCGATGGATTAAAAGGTGTTCTTACTTCTTTAATTCCATAATGTTGGAATTTCTCAATTATTTTGTCTACGAAATGTGACTGAGATAATTGTATTCCATTAGGCGTTCTTATTATTTTGATTCCCAAAATAATGTCAGCAACTCCTAAATCTTTCATATCAAAATTATTGATAAGCATTTTCTTTATGGTCTCTATAACTTTAATGTTAGGACCAAAGATTAGCATATCGTCCACATATAAACAAACAAACACGTATGATTGTCCAACTTGTTTACAATAAACACATTTGTCACACTCATTTATACGAAAACCATTTCTTATCATGACACTGTCAAACTTTGCGTGCCATTGTTTTGGAGCTTGTTTGAGTCCGTATAGTGATTTTACCAATTTACAGACTTTGTTTTCATTCCCCTTGGATACAAATCCTTCGGGTTGCTCCATGTAGATTTCCTCATCGAGATCTCCATTTAGGAACGCTGTTTTTACATCCATTTGATGAATTTCTAGATTGTAGATAGATGCAACTGCTATTAGCATTCTTATTGAGGTTATTCGTGTAACTGGTGAATATGTGTCAAAGAAGTCTATACCTTCTTTTTGACGATATCCTTTGGCTACTAATCTGGCTTTATATTTATCAATAGAGCCATCCGGTTTCATTTTCTTCTTAAAAATCCATTTGCAGCCAATAGGTTTTATTCCAGGTGGAATATCAAGAATTTCCCAAATTTTATTACTTAGGATTGAATCGATCTCACTTTGTATTGCTTCTTTCCAACATGAAGACTCAGAAGATGACATTGCTTCCTTGTACGATTGAGGTTCGTGTTCTAACACATATGTGAAAAAATCCGAACCAAATGATTTGGAAGTTCTAGCCCTCACACTTCTTCTTGGCTCTACTTTATCACTTTCACGATGAGTTTCATGTGGGCTATTTGATTCTTCTCGTGTCCTTTTATTCCCTTCATTCTTTTTGTGTGGAAACACTTCTTCAAAGAATGAGGCATCTCTTGATTCCATGATTGTATTTACATGAATATCAGGTATATCAGACTTGAATACCAAAAATCTATATGCACTACTATTTTGGGCTGGTCCTAAATAGTAACAATCTACAGTTTTTGGTCCAAGTTTGACCTTCTTTGGGGGCGGGATATGAACTTTTGCCAAGCACCCCCACACTTTGAGGTATTTAAAGCTTGGTAGATATCCTTTCCATAATTTATATGGAATATTTCCCGATTTACTACGAGGAACCTTATTTAATATGTGATTAGACATATTTAAAGCTTCCCCCCACAAGTTTGTTGGTAGGCCAGAGGTTAAGAGCATGGCATTAATCATATCTTTTAATGTTCTATTCTTTCTCTCGGCTATACCATTTTGTTGTGGTGAATATGGTGCTGTTGTTTGATGAATTATTCCATTTTCTGCACAGAATTATTCAAACGGCGACTCATATTCTCCACCTCGATCAGATCTCAATATCTTGATCTTTTTATTTAGCTGATTTTCTACTTCAGCCTTATATTTTATAAACGATGTAATTGCTTCATCTTTACTATTGAGAAGATATACGTAGCAATATCGTGTATAATCATCAATAAATGTGATAAAATACTTTTTCCCACTTCTTGTAGGTAAGTTTTTGAAATCACATAAGTCTGTATGAATCATTTGTAATGGTTCAGTACTTCTGTCAAAAGTATGAAATGGTTTCTTAACCATTTTTGCTTCTACACATGTCTCACATTTGTATTTTTTATCTACTTGAAATTTTGGAATTAAATCCAGATTTGCTAGTTTTTTCATCTTTCGAAAGTTTATATATCCTAATCTTTCATGCCATAATAGAGCATCATACTCGACAACATAAGAAACTTCCTTTTTATTCATTTCAGAATTACAATATACATTATTATTGCCAATTACGGCCACATTAGCCTTAAATAGGCCATCACACAAGTATCCTCTCCCTATATAGATTCCAGCCTTAGACAGAACAACTTTATCTGATTCGAAGACCATTCGGAAACCTTTCTTCGAGAGTACTGGTCCAGAGATCAAGTTCTTGCGAATGTCTGGAACATGAAGCACATCATTCAACGTAATAGTCTTACCAGATGTGAACTTGAGAATCACTTTCCCGCTTCCCTCAATCATTGATACTGCAGAGTTGCCCATGTACAATTTTTCTTCATGATCGAGTTTGTTGTAAGTGGAGAACATGGTCTTTTCAGAACACACATGTCGTGTAGCACCTGTGTCAAACCACCACTGAGAAGGGTTCTGAACTAGATTGCATTCCGACACAACTGCAGAAAAGTTAGACCCATCGATGTCCATGTTTTCCACCACATTTGCTTCAGAATTATTCTGTTTCTTGTGTCTGCAATCCTTTGCTTGATGTCCAGTCTTGCCACAAACCCAACACTGCCCATTGAACTTCTTGGACGGCTTTTGATCATTTCGTTTGGTTTCTGGCGCCTTCCTTTTCTTTTTGTTTTTGTTGGGGTTTCCTTTTTTCTTTGCCCCTTCTGCAACAAAGGCCTCTTCGTTTTTCGGTTTAGTGACTCCGCGATTATCTGCCTCGATCTTCAATCTGACGATGAGGTCTTGTAAGGATATCTCCTTCTTCTTGTGCTTCAAGTAATTGCGGTAGTCCTTCCAAGATGGTGGTAGCTTTCCAGTAATTGCTTCAACCAAGAAAGATTCACCAACTTCGTGGCCTTCTGCTTGCAATTCATGGATAATAATCTGAAGTTCATGCAATTGCGCAATTACAGATTTTGAATCTATCATTTTGTAGTCCATGAACTTGTCGACTATGAACTTGTTCAGGCTAACGTTTTGCGTTTTGTACTTTGCATTAAGCGCATTCCAGAGAGCTTTTGCAGTTTTCAGTGGCTGATACACCTTGTACAAAACCTTGTCTAAACAGTTTAGGATGTAATTCCTGCACAGGAAATCCGAGTGCCTCCATGCGTCAATTGCAGAAATCTCATTTGCTGAATTGGTTTTGCCTGGCGTAGGCGGCACTGGTTCATCTTCATCAAGATACTTCTGCAGACCAAGGGTTGTGAGATAAAAGAGCATCTGACTCTGCCATGTCAGAAAATCATCTCCGTCTCCCTTGAATGGGTCTGGTTTGTTTAAAGTCGCTGTCTTGATGGACATTTGTTCTGCTGCCATCTCTATTTTAACCAAAACAGAAAGTCTTAAGATGTAGAATATTTCGGTTGAAAACAGAATGCAACAGTCGAAATGCGCTCCTACACAACGCAATGCAACACTGTTATATGTTACAACAGCAAACTGCAACACTTTAATATGTTACAGCAGTAAACTGCAACACTTTAATACGTTACAACAGCAAACTGCAACACTTTAATATGTTACAACAGTAAACTGCAACACTTTAATATGTTACAACAGCAAACTGCAACACTTTAAAGCGTTACAAAAGCAGAAACAACAGAGGTATAAAACGTTGCAATGCAACAATGGTATTCTGCGTATCAGTAGTGAAAGCAAGAATAATACCAAAAGTTCGTCGGAGGCTTGTCGTGACAATCGCCTTAAGACTTTATTCGAAGTCTCCCAGGGTACAACGACGAAACTGCGTGAGATTGTAAGGAGCACGTCAGTCCGAGATGATGATGGCAGCAGTGAATTGGGGAAGAAGAAGAACTGTAAACCAGTGAGAGATTTGATCAGGATCTGTCACCTATTTATAGTTTCTGAACGGTCACGGTCGCGTCCGTTCATAATTGCGTCTCTTCACTCTTCAACGGGTCGTACCCGTATTCAATTCAAACGGGCCGCGCCCGTATTCGTTACTGTAGCCAGCAAAACAAAACAAAAACCCGCCGAAAATTGCAATGTTTTCTGTAGCAAAAATAAGATTTCATAGTAGATCCAAACGCAAGCCCAAGCCCGGCCCGGCACGGTTCGGTACGGGACGGGCGGGCGGCGCGCGCGCGCGCGTGTGTTCATCAGATTTGGGTCCTCCCCCTCGCACAAAATTACCTGACCCTAAGGGCCGATATAGGAAATAAGGATCCTATATATATACCCAATTGAATCTTTCATTTTTGCCAATGTGGGACTAAAGTATATTTCATTCACTTTTTAGATTTGTCAACAATCCCCCACATGAATGACAATATACTTTTCCCCCACACAAAGTGGAATATCTCAGACTATGTGTGGAATAATGCTTTTGAAGGATAAGTAGATGTTTCACTTTGAACTTTCCCTTGTTAATACTCATCGGATATACTTGGCTAATCGGTGAATTATTTCATCTTGAACCGTCTGCCGATATTGTATAACCAGACAATAAGATTAACAGAGCATTGTTTCCCTCCTCCTCCAATCTCTTGGTTGTGTTCATTTCGGTCCTGAACAAATTTGGTTCTGCGAGTGTATATAGAGAATTTAAGCCTTTAATATTCTCATAGAGCCGACCCAGCTCACACTAACATAGGTGATCGCAACCATAAGGAGTATCCTACATATACCCCACTTGTTATTTTACAAGATATGGTCATCATTAAAAACATAGTTTTAACCTTTAAATACTTCTGTAGGCATGCATTTATGTTGTGCACCATAGGAATGGAGTTGGACTATGTCCATGCAAATGCATTACGTTTTGAGTTATTCAGAACTGGTTTGCCTATTGATCCTAGTCCGTGGGATCTCCAGTCGCCAGGATAGGTTTCCGTATAAGATAACTCTTGTTGGTTTAGGCTTTTAAACCCATTCCCCTCGATGCGCAGTCTATTTTCTCTCTTGATAACCCTTTTGTAAATGGATCCGCAAGGTTATCATTTGTTCTTACATAATCAATGGAGATAGTTCCATTAGAGAGTAACTGCCTAACTGTGTTATGGCGTCGACGAATGTGTCGTGATTTGCCATTATACACAAAGTTTTTCGCTCTACTTAGCGCAGCTTGATTGTCGCAGTGAATACATATGGCCGTTACAGGTTTAGGCCATAAAGGAATATCTTCTAGGAAATGACGAAGCCATTCTGCTTCTTCTCCTGCTTTGTCTAATGCAATGAACTCTGATTCCATAGTGGATCGAGCTATGCATGTTTGCTTCGTTGATTTCCATGACACCGCTGCCCCTGCTAGGGTAAAAACATAACCACTCGTTGATTTTGATTCCTCTGAATCTGCAATCCAGTTTGCATCACTATATCCTTCTAAGACGGCAGGATATTTTCCATAATGTAAGGAATAGTTAGTGGCATTTTTTAAATATCCAAGCACTCTCATTAGTGCTTTCCAGTGTTCCTTCCCTGGATTGCTTGTATACCTTCTCAATCGACTTACTGCATAAGCTATATCTGGTCTGGTGCAATTCGTCAGATACATTAAGCATCCTATTACACGAGAATATTCCAGTTGCATTACAGTCTCATCAGTGTTTTTATGCAGTACTTCCGATGGATTAAAAGGTGTTCTTACTTCTTTAATTCCACAATGTTGGAATTTCTCAATTATTTTGTCTACGTAATGTGACTGAGATAATTGTATTCCATTAGGCGTTCTTATTATTTTGATTCCCAAAATAATGTCAGCAACTCCTAAATCTTTCATATCAAAATTATTGATAAGCATTTTCTTTATGGTCTCTATAACTTTAATGTTAGGACCAAAGATTAGCATATCGTCCACATATAAACAAACAAACACGTATGATTGTCCAACTTGTTTACAATAAACACATTTGTCACACTCATTTATACGAAAACCATTTCTTATCATGACACTGTCAAACTTTGCGTGCCATTGTTTTGGAGCTTGTTTGAGTCCGTTTAGTGATTTTACCAATTTACAGACTTTGTTTTCATTCCCCTTGGATACAAATCCTTCGGGTTGCTCCATGTAGATTTCCTCATCGAGATCTCCATTTAGGAATGCTGTTTTTACATCCATTTGATGAATTTCTAGATTGTAGATAGATGCAACTGCTATTAGCATTCTTATTGAGGTTATTCGTGTAACTGGTGAATATGTGTCAAAGAAGTCTATACCTTCTTTTTGACGATATCCTTTGGCTACTAATCTGGCTTTATATTTATCAATAGAGCCATCCGGTTTCATTTTCTTCTTAAAAATCCATTTGCAGCCAATAGGTTTTATTCCAGGTGGAATATCAAGAATTTCCCAAATTTTATTACTTAGGATTGAATCGATCTCACTTTGTATTGCTTCTTTCCAACATGAAGACTCAGAAGATGACATTGCTTCCTTGTACGATTGAGGTTCGTGTTCTAACACATATGTGAAAAAATCCGAACCAAATGATTTGGAAGTTCTAGCCCTCACACTTCTTCTTGGCTCTACTTTATCACTTTCACGATGAGTTTCATGTGGGCTATTTGATTCTTCTCGTGTCCTTTTATTCCCTTCATTCTTTTTGTGTGGAAACACTTCTTCAAAGAATGAGGCATCTCTTGATTCCATGATTGTATTTACATGAATATCAGGTATATCAGACTTGAATATCAAAAATCTATATGCACTACTATTTTGGGCTGGTCCTAAATAGTAACAATCTACAGTTTTTGGTCCAAGTTTGACCTTCTTTGGGGGCGGGATATGAACTTTTGCCAAGCACCCCCACACTTTGAGGTATTTGAAGCTTGGTAGATATCCTTTCCATAATTTATATGGAATATTTCCCGTCTTACTACGAGGAACCTTATTTAATATGTGATTAGACATATTTAAAGCTTCCCCCACAAGTTTGTTGGTTGGCCAGAGGTTAAGAGCATGGCATTAATCATATCTTTTAATGTTCTATTCTTTCTCTCGGCTATACCATTTTGTTGTGGTGAATATGGTGCTGTTGTTTGATGAATTATTCCATTTTCTGCACAGAATTGTTCAAACGGCGACTCATATTCTCCACCTCGATCAGATCTCAATATCTTGATCTTTTTATTTAGCTGATTTTCTACTTCAGCCTTATATTTTATAAACGATGTAATTGCTTCATCTTTACTATTGAGAAGATATACGTAGCAATATCGTGTATAATCATCAATAAATGTGATAAAATACTTTTTCCCACTTCTTGTAGGTAAGTTTTTGAAATCACATAAGTCAGTATGAATCATTTGTAATGGTTCAGTACTTCTGTCAACAGTATGAAATGGTTTCTTAACCATTTTTGCTTCTACACATGTCTCACATTTGTATTTTTTATCTACCTGAAATTTTGGAATTAAATCCAGATTTGCTAGTTTTTTCATCTTTCGAAAGTTTATATGTCCTAATCTTTCATGCCATAATAGAGCATCATACTCGACAACATAAGAAACTTCCTTTTTATTCATTTCAGAATTACAATATACATTATTATTGCCAATTACGGCCACATTAGCCTTAAATAGGCCATCACACAAGTATCCTCTCCCTATATAGATTCCAGCCTTAGACAGAACAACTTTATCTGATTCGAAGACCATTCGGAAACCTTTCTTCGAGAGTACTGGTCCAGAGATCAAGTTCTTGCGAATGTCTGGAACATGAAGCACATCATTCAACGTAATAGTCTTACCAGATGTGAACTTGAGAATCACTTTTCCACTTCCCTCAATCATTGATACTGCAGAGTTGCCCATGTATAATTTTTCTTCATGGTCGAGTTTGTTGTAAGTGGAGAACATGGTCTTTTTAGAACACACATGTCGTGTAGCACCTGTGTCAAACCACCACTGAGAAGGGTTCTGAACTAGATTGCATTCCGACACAACTCCAGAAAAGTTAGACCCATCGATGTCCATGTTTTCCACCACATTTGCTTCAGAATTATTCTGTTTCTTGTGTCTGCAATCCTTTGCTTGATGTCCAGTCTTGCCACAAACCCAACACTGCCCATTGAACTTCTTGGACGGCTTTTGATCATTTCGTTTGGTTTCTGGCGCCTTCCTTTTCTTTTTGTTTTTGTTGGGGTTTCCTTTTTTCTTTGCCCCTTCTGCAACAAAGGCCACTTCGTTTTTTGGTTTAGTGACTCCGCGATTATCTGCCTCGATCTTCAATCTGACGATGAGGTCTTGTAAGGATATCTCCTTCTTTTTGTGCTTCAAGTAATTGCGGTAGTCCTTCCAAGATGGTGGTAGCTTTCCAGTAATTGCTTCAACCAAGAAAGATTCACCAACTTCGTGGCCTTCTGCTTGCAATTCATGGATAATAATCTGAAGTTCATGCAATTGCGCAATTACAGATTTTGAATCTATCATTTTGTAGTCCATGAACTTGTCAACTATGAACTTCTTCAGGCTAACGTTTTGCGTTTTGTACTTTGCATTAAACGCATTCCAGAGAGCTTTTGCAGTTTTCAGTGGCTGATACACCTTGTACAAAACCTTGTCTAAACAGTTTAGGATGTAATTCCTGCACAGGAAATCCGAGTGCCTCCATGCGTCAATTGCAGAAATCTCATTTGCTGAATTGGTTTTGCCTGGCGTAGGCGGCACTGGTTCATCTTCATCAAGATACTTCTGCAGACCAAGGGTTGTGAGATAAAAGTGCATCTGACTCTGCCATGTCAGAAAATCATCTCCGTCTCCCTTGAATGGGTCTGGTTTGTTTAAAGTCGCTGTCTTGATGGACATTTGTTCTGCTGCCATCTCTGTTTTAACCAAAACATAAAGTCTTAAGATGTAGAATATTTCGGTTGAAAACAGAATGCAACAGTCGAAATGCGCTACTACACAACGCAATGCAACACTGTTATATGTTACAACAGTAAACTGCAACACTTTAATACGTTACAACAGCAAACTGCAACACTTTAATATGTTACAACAGTAAACTGCAACACTTTAATATGTTACAACAGCAAACTGCAACACTTTAAAGCGTTACAAAATCAGAAACAACAGAGGTATAAAACGTTGCAATGCAACAATGGTATTCTGCGTATCAGTAGTGAAAGCAAGAATAATACCAAAAGTTCGTCGGAGGCTTGTCGTGACAATCGCCTTAAGACTTTATTCGAAGTCTCCCAGGGTACAACCGACGAAACTGCGTGAGATTGTAAGGAGCACGTCAGTCCGAGATGATGATGGCAGCAGTGAATTGGGGAAGAAGAAGAACTGTAAACCAGTGAGAGATTTGATCAGGATCTGTCACCTATTTATAGTTTCTGAACAGTCACGGTCGCGTCCGTTCATACCCAAGCCCCGGCCCGGTACGGGCGGCGCGCGTGTTCATCAGATTTGGGTCCTCCCCCTCGCACAAAATTACCTGACCCTAAGGGCCGATATAAGAAATAAGGATCCTATATGTATACCCAATTGAATCTTTCATTTTTGCCAATGTGGGACTAAAGTATATTTCATTCACTTTTTAGATTTGTCAACATTTTCTCCTTCTGTTGTTTACATTTTGCACAAGTCATTATTTCGAACTGCAAAAGACAAAAGAGGATATAAAGAACAGCTTCCAGCATTTGGAAACTAGGATGATTACTGCAACTATGATGTTCTTGTAACATAATATTTCTCAGTAAAGTGCTAAACTAAAAGCATTTCAGCACATGAATAACATCTCTCAGTGAAGTGCTACTAAGCCAAGGGACATTGCTGTGCAATTCAAAATTCCTTGTATGTGTACCCATTAATTGTGTCTGCTAATTTTAGGATCAATTCCTTATATATGCATGCAACTGCATAGAGATTGTCTAATCATTCAAGATTTTTTTACACTATCTACTCTATTATTGTATCCATATTTAATTAAGAAGCTTTGTAGAGACAACTTCCTATTTTATTAGCATGCTGATGTTTACCTTTATGAACCAATTTCAACTTCTACCATTTTGTAAATAATCATTCGGTACAAGATTGTGCACGTGACTTGTGATTTTACAGACTAATATGTTAAATGCCCTTTCTCATTTGAAAGCAAAAATACATAATAATATTATGTATATACCTAAAGGCTTGCTACATTATCAGTTTCTTTTCTTGCTTCACACACAAAACTATGGCCACAAACTTCCATTTTACATCACCCATTGTGAGAATCCACAAAATCACACATTAGATGATATCTTAAATTGTACACTTTGTTTACATTATGTAATTGATTAAATTTTTTGTCCACCTGGTGTATAGGAAACTTTCATTAAATAAACGAATGATGTAGATTAACTCAAATGAAGAGAAATATCTATGAGGTGACGAATTCATGTGGATCATCATATCAAAAACTACAGTGGTCTGATACCACCTTTTTAAACGCAGACAAATGTACTTAACTATTTGAATTGGTTTGCAGTACTATCATAAAATTATTAAAAAAAATTCAAACTTAAACAGTTTTTAAACACTTTTAATTGATATGAAATAGTCATAGAGCATATAATACATACCTCATCAAATACATGCCTATACGAAAATCTTGTTGTCGTACATTAAACAGTCAATGAGTGATTATTTTACTACTTTCTATTGTATACATATTCTTGTAAAATGTTGTTCAGCCTCGACAAGTTCTGATTGCATACATGTCGTCACTGCTTGCATAAAGCAGAGTATAAATGTGTTAAGTACAGATGAAGATGATAGACATAAAATCATCTAAAAATTTTATTACACAAGCCATGCCTTCTTCACATCAACTTTTCCATGGTTTGACAAAACTAACCCAAGGCAAAAGCTCATAGTGAAGATGGGAAACCAGACATGCCCTTGAACACAAGAACAAATGTAAAGTGCAAAGAAAATCTTAATCTAGTATATTCTGATAACTATAACTACATGTGCACCTAAATTACATAGTCTTTGTGCAAAAAATAATAATAATAAACATATGACTTAGACTTAAAATCTTTATAATTTATTTTACTATTCTAGAAAAGCACATCAAACTACCAATAAGCTACACAAGCAACTAACATTTACATTATTTGATTTTTTTTTAAAATACTTATGCATAATTTTAGAGGGGAGAATTATGTGTAAAGCCTGACAACATAAGAAGCAACCAAACTCGTCATATTACAGACATAATTTGGAACTTTTGACAAAATATTTCTAATAAAACAAAAATTAACTAGTTAGAACTTTGGACAAAATATTTTTTATAAAAAAATTAAATAGTCAAAGACATATGACAAAACCTCTCTAGACTCTGGTTTTAATAGTAGCGAGAGATATTAAAGTAATATAAAGAGTCCACATGTATTCATTAGAAGAAAACCAAGCACATCCACCCGTATCTTAACATAGTCTAGGAAAGAATGAGTCAATGGAATTTAACAATATTGGATTTGGATTTTCAATGTCAAAGTACTAATTATCCTTCCTTAGTTTTGTTATACTGATAATATCTTACCCTTTTAATTATATTGCGCTTGAGTAAATCTATTTTATAAGAAGTGTGCATTGAAACCATACGTCTCTCAAACTTACCCTCATTCCTCGCACGATTATCTTACTTCACCACCATTTATAGATCTTTTGTTTGTTCTAAGATGCGAGAGACATAACTAAAATATTACCTGTTTATGTAACTATCAGAGTATCATCCCATTATACTATTTTCAAATATTTTTAAACAACAAGAAGAAACATGTGCAGCTATTATCAAGGAAGAGAATATGGCATATAAATATACTGCTTTCACCTTCCACTGTTATTATTCATCAAATAAACCATTTAACCAAAAATTAAAGTAGGATAAATCACCATGGTCTAGCCTAAATATCAACAGATAAATTTAATTTTTATATCCATAAGAATATAGACAAATCATTATCTACTACAAAAGAAAGTAATACAATCACAAATGACAAATAACAATGCTTAAAATTTAAAGTGAAAAAAAATCGCAGTACCTCTGACGAGCGGTTCAAATTGGAAGGGTGTTAGATTTATTGTGTGTGATGTAGGAAGACAAAATGATTTAGGGTTTTAAAATAGGGTGATAAAGATGCATGATTTATGGTTTTCCAAGAGAAACTGCATTTTTTGTTTTGAGGCTACGTATTTTGTTTTGAGGAGAGGGAGAGAGATTCGAAAAGTTAGTGATACCACCACCTAAAAGAATTTGTTCCCACCTTTTCTTTTCCTAATATAGTGTTGAAAATTATATATCTATTTATTTCATTTTCTTTTAATAGCGTACAAAGCGGAAACGCCATTTGTTAATGCTATAGATAGTACATTTTGTTGTAGTGGCCATTCATATGGTTGATGACGCTAAAAGCCAAGTATGCTGGAAGTGACACGTGGTAGTCATGCCGCACCTCTTAAACCCTACAAATACAGACTAGGGGCATGGAGGAATGTGATCAATTCTTTTCTCATTCTTACATTTTTTTTAAATGGTACTTAGATACAACATGTTACTAGGACAACAAAACACAAATCACATATCAATATATGTTCGAATCACAATACGCAAGTTTCGAACATGTGACCTCTCGCACTAAAGCCGAATTATTTAATCACTAGGACAATGGTTCTTGTCCTCATTATTACATTTTAAAGTTTGTAACTCTAAATCAATTTGGGGATTTTGTGCCAATTGTAATTCTTACGACCTTTATGCATATAAGGGCTTGTACAATTGCAATCGCATAGCATATTGAATAAATTGACATGGTTTTGACGTATGATTCTTATGCATAAATGATTTTGGCATTAGATATTTCTACATGACTTTGGCTTTTCTATTGAACATACATACTTTCAGCGAGTTGACATAAGGCTTCAATCGTAACTTGAATTATGATTTGTTTCGAATTCTCAAGCACTTGTGATTTCAATCATAATTTTCTTTGAATTCCTAAACATTCATGTATTCGGGACTGATATGGATTCGACATGGAGCATATGCCTTCCTAGCTAACTAGCATAGGATTACCATAGTCTTTCCTAAACCAAGTTCCACGCTCCTTACACTTTTTGCGGTTAATGAAAAGATTCTTTAACATTTTGCCACTAGAAGGAGGGCTCAAACCTCTGATCTTCCATTTCTTTTTCTTGAAACTAATTGACCTAAACTTTTGTTTCAAGAAAAATGGAGAAAACCAAGAAAGATAACATCGCAAACAAAGAAATTATACAACAAATTATTTTGGAGGATAATATCATCTCGAACTTCAATTTAGAGAATACGAAGGCATTCTTAACAAAACTCACGAGCAGTGAGGCTAAAATTCAGGACCTAACACGACAACAAACATTTATGGAAGAGCTTCTTAGGAAACTTTTTTTTCTCAAAACTCGTCTAAAACGGTAAAGCCTATGGAAGAAAGAGATGAAGTGGAATCTCCCAGAACAAACTTGGAAACCTCAGTATACAAAAGTCAGGGTGAAAGTATATTATGGACCAACATGGAAAGAGAAAAACTCAAGATGAGGGATCGAAAATGTATTCTCCAAGATTGCAAACAAAAGAAAGCAATATGGCTAAGATAGACCATCAAAAGTTAAATCAAGAAAATTTGACAAAATGGTTTCCCAAACAATCAAATAGCTCGATTCCATACAAAGAATATAAACCCTACAAGTGGGGCTAATATAATGATGAAACCTACCAAAGGGACATGCCCTACCAAATAACAAAGGATAGGCATGCCCTTAAGGAGGAAGGGACCCTTGACCCAAGAAATAATAATAGTTTTCGAAAAACTCCTTTTATAAAGAAAAGAATGGATGTTAGGATTCCATCCCAATCAAAATTCATTCACTAAAGTATGATGGAACTATCGATCTAGATGATCACCTTTTCACTTTTGAAAATCAAATTGATTTGCATATCACTTCTACAACAGTTTGTTATAGGCACTTTCCTGTAACTTTTCATGGAGTAGCTACCAAATGGTACATACATTACTAAGATAAGACCATCTATTCTTAGGAGCAATTTTCTTATGATTTCTCAACACGGTTTTACATGTGCAATGACCAAACTATAGATTCTAGTATTTCATCTAATATTAATCAAAGGCTAGGAGAATTGCTTGGTTAATACCTAAAGAGATTTAACATAAAAGTGCTAAGAGCAAGAGATGTGACCGATAGAGAAAAACCAATGATAGTACATTCGAGGTTAATTGAGAAAACTCCATTATGGAAAGAGCTTTAAAACCATGAATGTTAAAATCTAGAATACTTCTATTTCCAGGCTTACAAATTCATCTGAATGGACGAGATGTACCATGCCAAAGAGGAATATCAATAATACAAAAAGGAAGAAAAGTTCGGCTTCAATCATCTAAAAAAAAGCCAAAACGGAATAAAGGTAGAAGAGAAAGTCGGAAGGAGATTTCTAAATCCAAGTATGTAGACTTAAACAAACCCTTCTTCCTCATTTTCATCGAGGCAAAAAATGATGGAAATTTTCCCACTTCCTACGAAATATAGAGTCATCCTAAATCGAATAGGAGGAAAGATTATTGCGATTACCATAAAAAATGGACATATGATTGACGAATGCCGCATCTTGGAATGGATAACTTAGAAAAGGATCAAGTCAAGATTTCTAAAAGAATTCAATAAGGAAACTTAAAAGATTTTCCTCCCCGAAAGGAATAGTTCAAGCACATGAAACCTAACTTTTTCTACAAGAAACAAATAAGAAATCGAAATAAGTATACTTATAGAATTGGCAATGTATCTTCAAAAAAATCCAAGAAGAAAAGTATTTTTTGCAACTTTAAACTCAGATTTCAGTCAAACCGCAAAAGTTTTGTGGCAGTTGTCCAACATGGATTAAATCTACCCATCAAAATTTCTAATCTGATTTATACTTGAAATTCACCATGTGCTAACACAGAACTTAAGTTCCTTTATAGGTTGAAATAAAGACTAATCTACTATGAATAGTGTAACGATCCCCATTTTTTGAGTAAAATTTGAATTGATAATTAAAATAAAATTTTTGGATTAAATTGTAGGTTAATTTGAAATTTTAAAACTAAATAAAATATTTGTTTGTTTATTAATATAATGAATATAAATATGATTTTAAAATAGAATTTCTAATTGGAAATTCAGAAACAAATATTTTGAATAATATATTGGATTTATTTGTGATTTAATTGAGAATTAATATGAAATTTAGAAATATATATATATATATATATATATATTAGATTTTTAAATAAATTTTAATTGGAAATTTAATAATAAATATTTTATAAAATTAATTGGATTTAAAAGTTTTATATTTTGAAGAATAATATATATGTATATAACTAGAATTGTAAATATAATATGATATTAAAACAAGGTTTAATAAAAGTTTAAAATATACATATCATTTGGAAATTAATAAAATTGGTTTGTAAATTTATAAAATAAGATTTAATTAAAAATTTTAAATATATTTTCTTTTAAAATTAATAAATATAGTTTGTATATTTATGAATATAAAATATAATATATATGATAAGTTATAACACATAAGAGATAAATCAATTCACAAATTTTAAAATGATAAGGTTTAAAACTTAATTTATAACTTAAATAAAATTTAAGAAATGGATTTAAACACAAATTTCTTACATATTAACATTTGTAAGGTGGAGATTATAGGACTTAACAAGTGTAGGTTAAAGAGTTATGAATTGAACAAGTGTTCATTTAATTTGCAAGTAATTTAACAAGTAGCAAATGCATTAATAACATGTATTAGAGGAAAATTTAGTTATTCCCTTTCAATTCAAAATTTTCAAACTCTCCACTTCTCATCTTCTCTAAACTGAAATCAAAATAGTAAAAGCAAGATTCTTAAACCTGAACAAAAACTAAAAATCAAAAGGAAAAAATATATATTAAAACAGAAAAAGAAGAAAACACAAACCTGGGAACTTAAATCAAAAGAGAATCAAATTTCAAAGGAGCAGTTCAACAAATAGTTTCAGCCTGTTCAAAATTAACAATAACATGCTATAGGAATCAACTTAACAATTCAGAATCAATTTCAAATCAAGGGTAACAATTCCTGATCAAAGAAATTGAAGCCTGGAACAAGAAACCTGCTCCTCTTTCTCTCATTTCCAGGCCTCTGCTCTCAAATCATAGGTGAGCAAAATAACCTTAAATCTTCCATGATATCTTGATGCTATATATTTAAAGTTGTTGTTTGTATGAATGTTAGTATGCCTGCATGTCTGGTGTGTATGTGTGAGTGTATATACATATATATTGTTGTATGCATGTTTATTACAGGTATTTATACCTCTGTTTAAAACATTCACAGGCTAAGAGCAGCATAAATAAATCTATATCTTCCTAAATAAACATTTCTAGGTGATGATTTCTAAATGAAAAAGTATTTAAACAATGTGATGTCAACCTTAAAAAAAAAAAAAAATATCAAGTATATCTTTCAAGCAATTATTTTTAAATGGAAAATTACAGTATAATCATTTTAAAATAATAAAATCAAGTAGCGAGATTTCACGTTTGAATTATATAAATTGATTTATAGCAAAGAATGATGATTTTTAAGGTCAAAATTATGATTTTCAAGTTTGGGGTCATCCCGAAATCTAGAGTTGATCAGATGTTGGTTTTTTGTAAATTGTCATTGATCGACGAAATTATGGTCAATGAAATCAAGCTTGGAGGAGGATCGTGTGTTGTAGATCATAAGAAAAATGGAGTTTTATTTTTCTGATCATCGTTGATGACGAGACGATGGTAGGTAGGGTTTTAGGGGTAGTTTTTTTCATCTGGGTTTTGGCGATTACTGCGTCGTTGTCGAGGACATTCAAGTGATCGGACCAGGGCGAATAACCTCATGAGTCGTCTGGGCAACTCTGGTCAAAGTGGCATGGATGATGGTGGCTGGGATCATCGGGAAGAGGAAGTTTTGTCGTCGATGGTTGGGTTCAGGAAATTACGTGATGGCTTGATTTTTATTCCAACCGAATTTGATCGAACTGGGTAGTGGAGTTTGTCGTCAAGGTCAAGAGTGACTTGTGGGTGGTTGCAACGTCGGTCGGAAGCCAATCTGGTGATCGTGCACGTGCACACTTGTAGTTTGAGTGTCTGGGAATCATGGAATCTGGGAAGAAGGGTTGCTTTTGGGTTCGACTCGAAGTAAGCAATGATTTTCTTGGGGAAAACGGAGAATAGGGTTGGCATGGGAAAACCAGAAGGAGTGCTCGAGTGGGAATCGGGTTAGACCCGAAGCCAGATTTCAAACAGTTTTTAAATGGTTTTTTATAAAAAAAAGTTTTAAATTTAAATTGAATTTAGTTTAAATTATTATACGATAATGTTTTAAATTATTTGATTAAAAGAAGTTATAACTTGTTTAACCTAATTTTGTTGAGTTAAATGTTTATTTTATTTTAAAAACTTAAATTATATGATTTAATTAAGTAAGATTAATTTTAAAGATAAATTGTTTTTAAATATGTTAATGATGACTAAGTAATTAATAGAGATAATGGTTTATCTTAAATGATATTTTGAATTGTAATTAACTTGAAGATATTAAGTTAATTTATATGAGATTTTAAAGATAAAGCAGTTTATCTCGAAATAATAATTTTTATTATCAATTAACTTAAAAAGGGATTAAGTTAAATTGCATGATTTTGTTAATTTGTTTCAAAGGTTATTTAAAATAATAATTATGAAATTAAATAAGATAAATAGTTTATCTTAAGATAATTAGAGTCTAGATTAATTAAAAGATCTTTATTGACTAATAAAGGATAATTACTTAACGAGAGTAATTATAAGATTAATTACTTAATGTAATTAATTAAAGGTTTACTTACTTAATTATTTAAAGGATAATTAATTATGTGATTAATTAATTAAGGTAATTAATTTAAGGATGATTAATTTAATTAAGGATAATTAATTAATGAAAGTGACCAAGGGATGATTTATTAATTAAGGGTTATTTCATTAATTTAATTAAGGATAATCAACTAAAGAATAATTAAATAATTATGGGTTAATTATTTGGATTAAAGGTTAATTAATTAATAATTAAAGGTTAATTAATTAATAATTAAAGGTTGATTAATTAATAATTAAAGGATTAATTAATTAATTAATGAAGGTTAATTAATAAAGGATTAAGGCATAATTAATTAAATGGTTTATAATTAATTGATGTTAATTAACCAGGATTAGTGTTTATTCATAAGTAATTAATTTGATTTAAATTAATCAGATAATTAATTGATCTTACTTATGATTGTTTGGATTATATTGAATGTTGAATTGTTGATATCCGTGATGCGTGATGCTTTGTTTTGATTCTGAGCTGTGATGAATGTAATTATCTGTGATGGATGTAATTATCTGTGATGGATGTAATTATCTGTGATGGATATAATTTATTTATCTGTGATAAATTTATATTATCTATGAATCTGCGAATGAAGATAAGCGTTATAGATTATACCGCTTATCGATATTGATATGATTGAATCATGGTGATTGATGTTGTTGCACTATTGTGTATAACCCCTGGACTACACTATACACATACAAATATGTATTGCACGAGGAAATTGGTTAAGTCACAAATTTTTAAAATGGTTTTAAAATTGAATTTTGAATCCAAATAGTTTTGAAAATGGAATTAGGTTAAATATGGATTTTTTTTTGAAAAGGAGTTTTTAAGATAAAAGTTATTTTGAATAACTTGATAAAGTTTTGAAATTTAAATAATTTGATTTGAATTTGAATTCAAGATTTGAAATTGAATTCCATATTTGGAAATTATGGTTTAAAAAGGATATACTAGTTATAAATGTGTTTATATGGTTTTTAAACCATTTAAAAAGTATTGTTTTGGGAATTTGAATTTAACACAAGTTTTATACTTGAAGGGCTTTAACTTGTGAAAATATAATCAGATTTTTCCGAAACAAAAACTATTTGTTTTCAAATAGTAATAGCTTTCATATAAAGAAAGGATTTCCAATTTGTGTTGAAAACATTTCAAGTTTGAAATGAAAATTGCTTTGAAAACTATTAATGAATCTTGGTTAAAGAGTAGTGAACTTTCTTTTCAAAATAAGAGGATCTTGAAGGTATATCTTTTGTATAAAAGATTTGAATTGTAAATTGATTTGAAAGCTATAATTGAATTTTTGTGGAAGATTATTGAACTTTGTTTTGAAATCGAAGAGGAACTTAATGGTAACTCTTTTGTATAAAAGATTTGGAATTGAAATATTTTTGAAAATTATGAATGAATCTTTGTGAAAGATTGATAAACTTTGTGAAGTAATAAATCTTTTTGTTTAAAAGATTTGAAAATGATAATTTGTTTAAACCATTTGAATGAAAGGTTTTGGGTTTTAAGTTGTGACTTAACTGAGATCCCAATATCCATATGTTTTTAAATATTGTGCTCATTATTCGGTTTAGCCGGAAGAGGACCTTGTGTCATACAACCCATTCCGAATAATGATACGACGATATGGATAACATTTCAAGACCGGTGGTGAAGACCAGATATTTTCAAAAGAAAAAGGATAACCCTTCGAATGTCTCTGCACCAAATGGCCTCGGTATAGAGATTTGATCACCCTTTGTGATGGAGAGTCTGGACGTGATTAGGGATTATCCGGATTGCAAGGGTTTTTGTGGAAGTGCCTTCGGTTATGTTCGAACCTGGAACAGACTTGTATGGATGTATGTCTGACATTACACTTTGAGATGTAAAGTCGATTTCTATCAAGTACATTTCTGTTTGGTGGCAGAGATTTATTCTCTTAGCTTAACACCCTTCTCTAAGACGTACGAGCTTAGATGTTATGTAGTTGATGGTTACTAGTGATATATTTCCAATTTGGTAGTGTGGCATGCTGAGTGCTGCTGAGTGTTGCTGATCATTTGTTGATCGAAGCATGGCTTTTGTGAAAAGCGTAACTTTGTGGACGTGACCTCGTCGGACCTCACAACCCGAAAATGGTCGAAATAGAAAAGATGCGGTAAGGTTATTAGGGGTCATTCCCCTAGGGTATGTCCATTTCTTCTGGAAAAGGGTAGTATCATGGTATGGATCCCAAATACTTAACTCATGTGGTCACTGCAAATTTATTACTTTGTGGTTGCTTTGTGGTTGAGAGCTCTTGGATAAAGGTCGCAAACGACCAGGGATGGCATACTTATAGGTGTTACTTTTGGGCATGGATAACCTAGCCTTGTGTTGGCAGAGAGCTGGTTTAGTTCTCGGGGCATCCCTCCAGAGGCGTACCCATGTGGCAATAGGAAGTTCCTTAGCCTGACCATTTGTTGGAAATCCAATCACCAATATGCACCTTGTGCGGTTTTAGTTGTAGAACCTGTCATTTACTTATGGTGGTCACCACTGTTTAGATGGTAGCTATAGTAGGCATACAATAATGGTTGTATGCTGGATAAGATTAATATTATACTTTCGAAAGATTTTCTGCACTATGCACTAATAATAATATCAAAATGTTTTTTTGTGTATCAAGCATGTTTGACTATCATAAGGAGAAATCTCCTCCAATTCTGCGTTGCATGGTGTGTGTGGTGGGAGGCCTTATGGTAGTTTCATTTTCCAAAAAGCATTGTGGATTTTAATCTTAAATTCCTTTGTTGTTGTTTTTGTTTAAAACTATTTTTGTCTGCTCACACCAGTCTCATGACAGACCCAAAGTTTATTGTTCCATTCCTAAACTCTGGGTGCCCATAATTTTCCACACAGGTAGTCTAGATTTTGGATTTCAGATAGCCAGATAGTAGGTGTAGATTTGGTAGCCTTCAGTCTCGGGAAATCTTCTTCAGTCTTTTGATGACTGACCTTGCTTAAGTCCAACTTGATGGGTGTTCGAGCTTATTGGATTGGAGTCTTCGAAGCTTTGGGATGAGCTATTTGATTTTGGAGCATTAGAGATGGAGAGTTGGATCTCTCTGAAGCTTTTGTTAGTGGTGTTATCTTCTCCGTTGTGTATATTGTCTCTGATAGATATTGATACCATTTGTATCATTGTTGTAATCAACTTTTGTATATAAATGATAATATTCATTTCTCTTCCGCTGTGTTGTTGTGCTTAATGTGTTATAAGCTTCGGTGCGAATCGGATTTCAATGATTGAATTTGCGGCATTCGAGTACAAGTGAACTACGGGAGTCGATTTTCGAACGTTGAAATTCAGGTCGTGACAAATAGACATCCGGGAGGTTCTGGATTTCATTGTGAAAGCATATTAGATTTCTAGTTTTCTATAAAAGAATATAGTTTAAATACCCGAAATAAAACAACTCTTTATTTCAAGGCCTGAATCTATACAATATAAAGGATTTCTTTATGGGCTTCTGAATCATAATCAATCCTACTTCACAGACCAATTTCCGAAAAAAGTTAAATAGTCAAAATCTTCTTAAAAGAAAGGATTCTTAAATAAAAGCGTGTTCTTGTCTACAAAGTCTATTAGTTCATGAATCATAACTCTTCAGACTTACAAACAATACATTCTTTTTTACTAAGAAAAACCTAAAATGATGCAATTATACATATCGTACAAAGGAGGAGTATACTAACATTAGTTTTAACAAGTAGTTTTATTGCAAAAGTTTTACCCAACACATCTTTGAGAATTTTTTTCCGAAAATCAAAAGGATTATTACCAATTACCCTATGGGTAAGGGAAAGAATATATTTATCTACTTTAAGGAAGATTAATAAAATCTTTAAAAAATGTTTCCTAGAATTATTAAATATATATATAAGTTTTTGATCTAAAATGTGTTAACAAAAGCATTCACAAAGCATTCAAGAATCATTGAAAAAGAGGAACCTATACATATTTAGCAAAGCAAGTTTTTGGAACTACTATGACTCATTAACGCTACTAAAAATCTAATTAGAAGAGCCTATTCTCGATTAAAGTACTATCGGCTCATGAATTATGACTACTCAGTTTCTTATTTTAGATTTGCATTTCTATAATGAGATTGGCTCAGAAATCCTTCTTATTGGCAATATAAAATGGGGATTCTATATTAAAGAATTCAAATACCCAAAATCCTTTCAATCATTGACTTAAAACCTAAACTAACAAAAAAATATTTTATACAAGAAAGACCAATTTTGAAGAAATATTTCTGGATTTGTCAAAGAATTCCTTTTTTGGAAAATTCTTTCTTCCAAAGAGAAATTTCATATCAGAAAAGTTGAAGTTTTAGTATTCAAAAAGGTTTTTCCAAATGTATCAATGGGCCAAGAAGCCATGAGATTATTTTAACAAACAAGTTTTACAAAAACTTTCTTTAAACTAGTAAATAAGAATCATAAAGCCTCTAACATATTTTCGGAGTGCCTCCTAGCGGGAGGAGGGCTTAGCACCAATTAAAGCCACCGAGTATTTTTGGAGCGCCTCCTAGAGGGAGGAGGCTTAACGCCAATAAAAGCCTTCGATGTATTTTGGAGGTGCCTCCTAGAGAGAGCAACATGTTTATCAACGAGTAATTTTTAGCTTTACCAAGAAGGGATGAGAAGGTCCAAAGCCCAATGAAGTGGCAAATGAAATCAAACTCTATCCTAAAGAATGAATCAAATATCACTCAAATCCAAGCTATTTTGCTCCAAGACATGGCTAAAGCATTTTAGATCATTTCCAGATGGTTTTATGGTCTTTTTACTATTGTCAGATGGTTTTCTGCTCTACTTATTATTATCAGATGAATTTTTGTTCTTCTATTTAGGTTATTGTTGCCAGAATGTTTTCTGATTTTCTTATTATTACCAAATGATTTTCTAGTCTTCTATTCATATTATTCTTATCGGATAATTTTCTAGTTTTCCATTCAGATTATTATTACTAGAGGGTTTCCTGGTCTTCATATTATTGCCAGATGGTTTTTTGGTCTTATTATTATCACAAGATGCTATTATTGACTTCTTATTAGTAGATGGTATTCTGGTTTTCATATTATCAGAAGATGACATTCTGGACTTCTTATTGTTAGATGGTATTCTAGTCTTCTTATTATCAAAAGATGATATTCTATATTTCTTATTATCAAATGGTATTTCGGTCTTCTTATTATCAGAAGATGGTATTCTGGACTTCTTATTTCTAGATGGTATTTCGATCTTCTTATTATTAAATCGAATTCTAGTCTTCTTTTTATCAGATCGAATTATGTTATTCTTAATGTTAGATGGTTTTTTGGCCTTCTCTTCAAATTTAGTGCCAAATAAATTTGTAATTCTCTGTTAAATGAATTCCTAATTTCTCGAATTACTAACATTTAGCCAAAGCAAATTTCTGGTTTAAAGACAAGAATTATACTAAGAAAACAAACCAAGGATTATGTATCATAATGCATCAAATTAAAGCTCTAAAAAAGCAAGCTGTGTATCTTAGACGATTTCAAAAGAACGAATGGATATTACATTTGTAACAATCATTCAAATACAAATTTATTTGACACACTGTGTGCGAGGATTGTAGGAATAAAAGGGTTGAACAACAACAGAACCTAGTTAGAAGGTTACATGCAACCCTCTATTAAGAGTCAAGGCCTTGTGCCATCTTTATCAAATCCTCAACGACAAAAGAATAATCAATGATATGATGAATCATCACATCTATGATCTCGAAGGAGGATTCAACAAAACGAAAAAAAGTGTTCCTTGCCAAATAGAGATCCATTTCCCTTGATGAAGTCGAGCAATCTCTGCATCAACTTAATTCTTTAGACTGAAGGTCCAGAATGGCCGGATGCAACTGCTTTTACTTGCTCAAGAAGGTGGTAGAATTGGGAGTCGGCTGAATTGAGGTAATAAGTTGTAGAAGGAATTTAGGACGATATTCCATACCCCTAACCCAGAATGGTTGGAAAATTACATCTGCCATTCGCTGGGCGGTGATGAGAAAATTTTAGCCAAGCGTATAATTTCCTTTCTTTAAAAAAGGAGAAGCTCTAGAACTTTTGCTAGTGTTCTTGCTATCCATTTACCGTCCAGGTGATATCATACAAAGTTAAAGAAGCACTAATTATTTTATAAAATAGACAATTATATGGTAAAACAAAAGGTTGCAAATTGATTATAATTACCTAAGCTATATCATTAAAGTGTTAGAATTCACACTTACCATTATATTTGCAACAAGACTTGACCATCAAACCATCCATATCAAATTTATAAAATGCTTTGGTTTTCAGTCAATAAAAAGTCCGTATACAATTATTAGATCCATGATGGAAAAGTAATTGTATAAAAGAAATCTGATTGAGAAACTATACTAAATATATCTTAAATAGAATGTCAATGTCAAATTAATAGACTGTTGTTAAAGGCGGCTATCAAAAATTATGATATGATGTCATAACAATGATCCGATAATGAAATAAGAAATATTTAAAATCAATGAATGATGTCGAAATGGTATAAAAGTATTTTATAAAAATATCAAATATGTAAGTAATCCATGAACTTGCTACGATAACTACAACACAAGTTAGTGACGTCGGATATAAGTTAAACAAGATCACTAAAAATAAGTCACTGGAAAAGGAGTAATAACACGCAATAAGGATATCGAAATTCATACGACAACCATTTAAGTTGATGTTGGACACATTTATGTATGTCATATCCCCGGTTTTTTGCCGACATGACAGGGATTTCGCTTAATCATAACTTTTAGACTTTGGATTGGTTGTCAAAACAACAATAAAAAGGTAAAATTATTTGATGCCGAACATCAGGTTGACTTTGTAGGGCAACAACTTCGAGATCAAACAAGCTAATAACGGGTGTCGGGTTTAACATAAACTATTCATTTCGAGATTAAATTCGAAGGTCGTAAGCTTCCAAATTAATATTGCTTAACTTTAGTTGGTCAACTAATCCCCCAGTGACATAATAAATCAAAGTCAAATTTATTCATGAACATAACATATTTGAAATTCAACTTATAATTCGA
This sequence comes from Allium cepa, assembly GCA_030765085.1. Lineage (NCBI taxonomy): Eukaryota > Viridiplantae > Streptophyta > Magnoliopsida > Asparagales > Amaryllidaceae > Allium > Allium cepa. Next base: position 785,778,934 of record CM060932.1, read on the forward strand.
GTATCAACAGTCAAAAGCTCAAGTATTAAACTCTACGCATCGATTTAGAATCCAAAAAACCACCAAAATAAAACCCTATTAATGATTCCAATATAAAATTTCCTAATCCAAATCACCAACTTAATCAATTAAATAAAGATTGTACCATGATCTTAACTCAGATGCAGAAGGTTGAAAATTTATGGATAATTTTGAGAATGTTAAAATTTTCTATTTAAGTTTTGAGATGCAGGTAAAAAGAAGAAGGAAGAAGAAGCTCGAGTATTTATCAGGAAAAAGAAGAAATATAGTTGCTAGTGGATCATATTTGAATGTGGTCAGGTCTGGGCAGAATATCAATAGGCGGTAAGTGCCAACACCAAAGAATTGACTTAAAAGTCAATGACTCCTTTATACTAGGGGCCAAATGTTACTATCATTCTTGATTCTGAAGGCATGTCGAAACAATAGATGTCAAAACCAAAGAATATCGCACCATTTGAAGTATCTCGTACCATTATAAGAGTAGTTGATGTTGAACCTATTGCTAGAAATACCGCGCCTTAAGAAATATTGAGCATCATCAATGCGGCATGGAATGTTGTACCTCATTAGTATGAAAGTTGATATCGAAGACTAGCAAGTGGAAAGATATCAAAATCCTACAGCGATAGTGATGCCACACTCATCAATAAAGGTAAAAGAGGATATCACATATCATCCATGTTGCACTTAATCAATGTTGTATTTTATCGACGTCGCATATCATCCATGTCGCACTTTATCAATGTCGCATCTCGTTGATGTTGTAACATCCCTAATTTTCTATAACATTATTCATATAAATTTAATTAGACAAATTACATAGAATAATGATGATAAGGGGATTGAGATTTGAATATATCATATATAGGGTCATGCTTATTAACAAAGTAAATGGGCTTTAGTTGGGTTATTAGATAATTAAATTATACATGGGCATATTAGTAACATAGCCACTTCATTATACACGGCTATACACTTCTCATTCTTGTTTATTCACATTCATTTTTCTCAAAACAAAAATAAACACAAAAAAAATCCTAAGGAGCCAGCCATTAAAGATTACAATCTAAAGCTAAGGATCAAAGCCAGGAAGGATTAATCAACAACAAATCTCAAATTCCTTATCATACCTAAGGTGAATAATAATTTCATACCATCTCTATTTATTCTATAATTATATGTTTTCGAATTTATGATTAAAATTCGTTTCTTCTGACGATATGGATGATGTTAAGTTTGAACTATATTATATTCGATTTATTTTGATTTAATTACATATGAATTAGAATGCTTTTAGGGTAAAACCGAGAGTTTATGATTTTAGAATGCTATGGAAAAAAATTCTGTTAAGTAAAACATGATTTCGGAGAGATGTTTTGATTTTCAGAATTTTCCAAGCTATAGAAAATTTGTAATGAATTTCTAAAGGAAAATATGATATAATTGGGTTTAAAAATTTAGTTCGAGTATTTTAGGAAGAAATTGGGTCTGAAATTTTAATATGTCCAATTACATGATAAAAGTGATTTTCTGTGATTTTTGGGGATTTTTCCTAGATGATTAATTAGGGAAAATAAATTATTTTGAAAGAGGGACTTTGCTACAAATGTTGATTTTGGTAAATGGAAGGGCTTAAACGTTATATTTCTTTGATTTAGATCTAACTAAAGGCGGCAGTTTTTAATTGTAAAGTATATGAAAAGTTTTAAAGTAACCAATCAAGGAGTTAAAACAGGCAGGTTAGTTATAAGGTGATTGTCATATTTAGCTATAATCTAGTGTTTTCCAAAAAAGGTGGTTCTGCCTATTTCAGAGGCGCCTTTCAACTCCTTTACTCTCGCATCAATCCAGTTGAAACCATTAGAGTCAAAACCAATGCATATGGTATCAATGGAATTGGTACGAAGTGAATTGGCAAGTCATGGAAGGTAAGGTGTCGAAAGCAATGCCTTCGTCCAGGTCGAAACCAAGGTTCACTTTTAAAAGATAAGCGCTTGCCTAGTTTTTGAAGGATTGGTGGAATAGTGTCACAGCCGGAGTTCCGGAAGAGCAGTTAAATTGGCTGATTTTAAAATGAGATTTGAGAAGAAATTTGTATCTGAGTTTGCTAAGTCAGAACTGACGAGGGAGTTTATAAATCTAGTTTAGGGAGAGATGTTAATAGCTGAGTATGCTACTAACTTTGAAGAGATGTCTCGATATGGATACGCTGCTATAAATACTGACATTAGAAGGAATGAGAAGTTCATTCGAGGATTGAGGCCCGAGCTTGCTAGAATGACCAAGACACATGTCCATGATCCTTGTAATGTGGTAGTGGAGATGGCTATTCGCCATGAGGAGTTACTAACTGATTTTCCTAAGGAGAAACCTGTGGAATTTTAGGGTTCCCAAGGGAAGAAGATAAATTTCTTTAAAAAGAAGGGAGCTCAAAAGGGAGATACTACAAAGAAGTCAAAGGCCGAGGTAGTTTTCTATAAGTGTGACAAGAAGGGTCGCTTTGCGAATGAGTGCCGGTCAGGAAATGGGAAGAAAGCTGCAAATAGGAAGAATGTGAAGTGCTTCAACTATGATCAAGTTGGGCATTACATGAATCAGTGTCCAGAGCCAATCTAGGTAGACGAAGGAAAAGATTTTTCTATTGGATCAGCTAGGCCAACTGTAGCAATAGGGAAAGACCATGATGGAAGGTACACTTTTGATTCATAGTATTCCAAATAGAGTACTTTTTAATACTAGTGCATCACAATCATTTATATCTCAGTGTTTGGTTGTAAATTATGTTTAGAACCCACCTACCTTGTTACTTCCTTAAGGGTTGCGAATTCAATAGGAGGGTATGCAACTCTAGGGTTAAGATGCGACCTATTAGAACTTGATTTGTTAGGTCATAAATTTGCATGCAGATTTTATGTTTGATTTCGTAGATTTCGAAATCATCTTGGGTATGGATTGGTTGGGTAGGTATGAGGCTAGAATATTTTGCCAAGATAGAGAAATATCACTAAGGCATCCTGATAGTCATAATCAAGTGATATTCTTGGTAGAAAATACTAACCGGAGTGTTAGTGCTTTGCTTAGTACTATGGAGATAGGAAACTGTGTAGTTAATGCCCCATTATTACCCTGCTATAACCCTGCTATATCTCATAGCGGATTTCTACTGCTACGATTTTTCCATATAGCCCCAAATATAGCCTTTCCGCTTTAAGCCCCGCTATTTTCACTATATCTCATTATTCCCGCTATATCCTGCTATGTCCGCTATATTTTCTTTAAAAAGGTAAATTGAGAAATGAGATTTATACATTATAAAAATTAAGAAATTAATTTATTTGATTTAATTTATAATTTATTTTCAGAAATGAAAATACTTTAATATTCTAATAATTTCAATTATGTTATATAATAGTTTTACCTTTATTTAAAATATATTCGCATAAGTTTTTATTTAAAATTATTTATGTATTAATTATAATTTAATTGAATGTTAATCTTTCATTTAATTACGATTTATATATTTGTAAAAACATTAAGTACGAGTTTTATATACTATTTTCGAGTCATCCGCTATATCCCGCTATATCCTCGCTGCATCCCCACTATGACTTTTCGCACCTCCTCCGCATTGAATCTGCCGAGCGCTTTAACTGCACAGGTAGGAAATGAGTTAAATAAGGTTCGGGTAGCGAGGGAGTTTGCAGAAGTCTTTGAGCCAGTCAATGGACTACCACACAAAAGAGCTGTTGAGTTTAGAATTGATCTTGTGCCCGGAGCCGAACCTGTGAGTAGACCCCCTAGTAGGATGACACCCACTGAGATGAAAGAATTGAAGGTGCAGTTAGTGGACCTTGAAGAAAGGAATTTTATTAGACCAAGCAGTTCGTCTTAGAGAGCGGCCGTAGTGTTCGTGAAGAAACCAGATGTGTTGTTGAGGATGTGCATTGACTATCGTAAATTAAATGAAAGAACAATTAAGAATAAGTATCCTTTGACCAAAATAGATGATCTGTTTGATCAGTTGAGTGGAGCCAAAGTGTTTTCCCGATTAGATTTGGCGACAGGTTTCCATCAGTTAAGAGTGGCGGAGGATAGTATTCCTTTGATAGCATTTCGAAATGGGTATGGTTCATATAGGTGGTTGATGATGTCATTTGGATTAATGAATGCACCTACTTTCTTCGTGGATTCGATGAACCAAAAGTATTTGGATAGGTTTGTACTGGTGTTTATCGATGATATTCTAGTCTACTCTAAGGATGAGAGAAAGCATGGAGTTCATCTTAGAGTGGTACTTGAGATGTTGAGATAGAATCAGCTGAAGGCAAAGTTTTCCAAGTGTCATTTTTGGAAGAAAGAGGTTATGTTTCTTGGTCACATGGTTCCAAAGAAAGGGTTGTCAATCAATCTAGGTAAGATTGAATCTGTTACCAATTGGAAGAGACCAAAGATGGTGACCAAGATTATAAGTTTTATTGGACTTGTTGGCTACTACCGGAGATTCAGTAAGGATTTATCTTAGATAGCAGCACCCTTAACTAAGTTAACCAGAAATGAGGTGAAGTTTGTTTGGTCCGACAAATGTAAGGAAGTGTTCCTTAAGTTAAATCATTTATTGACCAACGTACCAATGTTAGTAGTTCTAGAGGGAAACGAAGGGTTGGTGGTATATACTGATACATGTGGAATTGGATTAGCAGCAGTTTTGATGCAGAATGGTAAAGTCACTGCCTATGCTTCACGACAGCTTAGATCACATAAAGTTAGATATCCTACTCACAACTTGGAGTTGGCAGCTATGATCTTCACATTGAAGATTTGAAGACATTATCTCTTAGGGGAGAGGTTTGAGCTTTATACCGATCATAACTTTTACGGTATTTATTCTCTCAAACTTAGTTGAATATGAGGCAACAGAGATGGCAGAAAGTTTTTGGCTGCTTATGATTTTGGTATAGAGTATACACCATGGAAAGGTAATAAGTATCAGATGCTCTTAGTAGAAAACATCAGAATGTGGTGTTGGCTATGTTAGCATAGTGGAAAGATATAGAAGCTTTATTCAGTTGTTATGTCCAGTTAAGATCGACTGCTGGTTCTAGTCAAAGTTCCGCCAGGTTGTCTTGTTTAGAAGTTCAACCAGTATTGATTGAGAGAATTGCTTCTTAACAGAAGAAGGATCCAGTATTAGCTGAGAGGATCAGAACACTTGCGATTGGAACTGAGATCAATGATCTAAAGGATTTTAGGCTCGGCCAGAGAGAATAGTTGAGAAAGAAGGGACGACTTTGTGTTCCGAATGGGGAGGACTTGAGAAAAAAAATTCTTGGAGAATGTCATCGATCCAAGTTTACGATTCATCCTGGAGGAAATAAGATGTATTGGGATATGAAGAGGAGCTTCTATTGGGATGGCATGAAGAGAGATGTTGGCTTACGGGTTAGGCAGTGTGAAAATTATCAACAATGAAAACTGAACATCAAAAGCTTGGAAATAGGATTCAATATCCATGGATTTTATAGACGAGTTGCCAAGGTCTAATAGAGGTAATGAAAGTATATAGGTTATAGTAGATAGATTTACCAAGAGTGCCCATTTCATTCCAGTTAAGTCAACCACAACAACAACTGTTTTAGCTAAGTTGTTCTTGAAGAACATAGTTAGACTGTATGGAGTTCCTAGTAGTATAGTCAGTGACAGAGATTGTTTGTTCACTAGTGAATTCTAGAAGAGTCTACAAAAAGGGATGGGTATCAAGCTTAATATGAGTACTGCATATCACCCTCAGACGGATGGATAGACAAAGAGAGTCAATAAGGTACTCAAGGAACTATTAAGAGCTTGTGTATTGGACTTCGGTGGATCTTGGGAGGATCACCTATCTTTGGTTGAGTTTTCCTATAATAATATTTACTAGACTAGTATAGGAATGGCGCCGTTTGAAGCGATATATGGAAGGCCATGCAAATCACCCACATGTTGGTTGGAAACTGGAGACAGATTAGTCTTAAGTCTAGATTTGGTTACAAAGGCATCATAGAACACTGAGTAGATCCGAGAAAGGATGAAGGAAGCTCGGTCCAAACAAAAGAGTTAAGCTGATAAGAGGCGTAAGGTCGTAATATTCTCAGTTGGAGATAAAGTTTTCATTAAGGCATCACCTTTGAAGGGTGTGGTGCGATTTGGAAGAATAGGAAAGTTAGCCTCGAGATATGTTGGTCCATTCCAGATTGTATAGAGGATTGGAAAGCTCGCATATAGAGTAGAGTTGCCGAGCAGTATGGCAAGTGTCGATAACATATTTCATGTGCCTCATCTTCGCCAGTATGTGCATGATCCAGAGACTACTATTCCTCCGACAGGGTTGGAAGACTTAATAGTAGACCTAATTTGATTATTGTTAGACAACCAGTTCAGGTTGTAGATAAAGATGAGAAAAGATTAACGAACAAAATTGTCCTGTTTGTGAAGGTTTAGTGGAGCGACAACGAGAAGGACTGTACTCAGGAGACAGAAGGCAGGATCAGAGATACTTATCCTAATCTGCTTTGAGGGTATGTCTATATTAGATTTATATAAATAATTACTTGTCAGATAGGCTAGTATGGTGGTTAAGAGGTGTTACAGATGATTGCTATGTTTAGTATTTAGTCCTTACTGAATTTCGAGGATGAAATTCTTCAAGGGGAACCTGTAACATCCCTAATTTTTGATAACATTATTAAGAAAATTTAAATTAGATAAAGTAAATATAATAATAATGATAAGGGAATTCAGATTTGAATAAACCATATATAGGGTCGTGCTTATTAACAAAGTAAATGGGCTTTAATTGAGTTATTAGCTAATTAAATTACACATGGGCATATTAGTAAAATAGCCACTTCTTTATACATGTCTATACACTTTTCATTCTTGTCTATGCACATTCATTTTTCTCAAAACGAAAATAAAAGCAAAAAACCCTAAGGAGCCAGCCATTATTAAAGGGGAAGATTACAATCTAAAGCTAAGGATCATAGCTAGGAAGGAAAACTCAATAGCAAATCTCAAATTCCTTATCATACCTAAGGTGAATAATAATTCCATACCATCTCCATCTTATTCTATGACTATATGCTTTCAGATTTATGATTAAATTCATTTCTTATGATGATATGGACGATGATATGCTTAAACAACATTATGTGTGATTTATTTTAATTCAATTACATATGAATTAACATGGTTTTAGGGTACAACCAAGAGTTTATAATTTTAGAATGCTATGGAAAAAAATTATGCAAAGTAAAACATGATTTTGGAGATGGGTATTGATTTTAAGAATTTTCCAAGCTATATAAAATTTGTTATGAATTTCTAAAGGAAAATATGATATAATTAGGTTTAAAAATTTAATTCGAGAAGAAATTGGGCCTGAAATTTTAATATGTTTGATTACATGGTAAAAGAGATTTTCTGTGATTTTTAGGATTTTTTCCCAAATGATTTATTAGGGAAAAGTAAATCATTTTAAAAGAGGGACTTTACTGCAATTGTTGGGTTTGGTAAATGGAAGGGCTTAAACGTTATATTTCTTTTATTTAGGTCTAATTAAAGGAGGCAATTTTTAATTGTAAAGTATATGAAAAGTTTTAAAGTAATAATCAAGGAGTTACAACATGCAAGTTAGTTATAAAGTGATTGCCATATTTAGCTATAATTTAGCCTTTTTCAGAAATAGGTGGTCCCGCTTATTTCAGAGGCGCCTTTCGACTCCTTTACCCTCGCATCAATCCAGTCGAAACCATTAGAATCGAAACCAATGCACATGGTATAATTGGAATTGGTACGAAGTGAATTGGTAAGTGGTGGAAGGTAGGGTGTCGAAAGCAATGCCTTCGTCAGGGTTGAAACCAAGATTCACTTTTAAAAGATAGGCGTCTGCCTAGTTTTTGAAGGTTTTTCAATTGAGTCAATATCCTATAAAGTCAAAACCTTAGTTTGTTTTCTAAAATTAAATTCCTGCCATGTTTTACTTAATGCTTTCGACATAGTCAAAACATATGCTTTTGAAAGGGGTTTCTATAAATAGTTTTGAAGAAGGTTGCCATCCTATGAAAAGTTGTTAGCTTTCGAAGGGGAACCTTTTTCTTTAAATAAGAGCTTTCGAAAGGATTGGTTTCGGCCAAGTCGAAACCCAGCCGCTAATCTCTCCTTTCGACTATATTGAAGCCGTCTACGCTGTCGAAGGGTTACCACTATTTTCACTTAAACTAAGCTTTTCCTAAATGCTTTTGAAAAGGGTTAAGGTTTTCGAAGGCAATGGAGTCGAAAGCGGGTTTCGACTCTATCCTTCAATGTTTTTAATTTAAAAGGTTGTTGCTTTTGACTAGATGGTTTCGACACCATCAACTTTTTCCCCAAAACAATTTTATAATTGGTTTCGAAAGAGATACTTTCATGTATAACCATGTTGACCCAAAGGATGTTTTTGAAGAGTAAACCCAATGCTTTCAAAAAGGTCCTTTTATTTGTTTTGAAGCTATGTTTTAAAGAACCTTTTGATATCATCAAAAGGTACAATTGGTTTCGAAAGAGAATAAGTAAACAAAGGTTTTTGAAATGAAGAAGTTTTCATTTATTATAAAGGTTAAAGGGTTTGACCAGGATATATGTATAAGGAAGATGATAAACCATAAGTGATGGTATTATTTGTTGTTATGAATACTTCTTCATATACTTATTCAAATTGTTATTAACCCATAACAATATTTTAGGGATGGGCAGAATAACCAGTTAGGTTGACCCGATAGTGAACATAACTTAAGAAATTTAAAATCTTAATTAAAGATATTGCTAGAGGCCAATAGATTTGCAATAAGCTCATGAAAACTGTGTATAACAAAGGATATTGGCAGGGGCCAATAGGTTCATAGTCAGACCATGAATACTATGATTGATATTGGTAGGGGCCAATAGGTTTATATTTAGCCGATGAAAACTATATCCGGATTAAGATATTAGTAGTTAGTCAATAGCTTCCTAGTTTGCCCATGAAAACTTGGATAATAGAAAAGATATTGGAGTTACCAATAGGTTCTTAGTGATCCTATGAAAACTATCAAATTGGACAGATAGTCCATAAACATTTAACAGGTTAACAGTAATCCTAGAAACTATAATTAAGACGGATCATCAGAATTAATGGGGATGTATAATCCAGATTTGATTTACTTGTTTTGCATATCATCATAATGTTTTAAAATACCATGTTTTAACCATTGTGGATGCAGGAGCACAATATGTGGTTTTATAAATGTTTTAGGATACCAGTAAGAGGAAAACCCATTCTGCTAAGCGGCATGGTCTCACTAGATATCTAAATGGTTTGAGATGGTAAATTATTATTCATATCAGGCCTTATGTTTGACTCGAAGTTTTTATTTTCCCCTTAAACTCTTGGATACTCAATTGATTTTGAGTAGGTTGAGAGTTAAGGTTTCCAGGTGTTCTTTTAGACGAATAAAGCTTCCGAGGACATGCAGAAGGCAAGCTTGTTGTTAAAGTTCTTTTATTCTCGCTTTGTGTTTGATTGTAAAGAAAAATTGTTTTAGTGCCTTATTATATACTCTGATCATCCAAGGGGGCATCTTCATATGTCGCTCTTGGAGTATTTTGTATTAATTGTATGTTATCTAAACGTGGTCTGCGTATTGGGATTAGGTAATGAATTCGAAATATTTGGGAATGGAATGGGACTTTGCTTGCTATTTTAAATTTTTTCCATATACATGGGTTTCTGTGTATCAACGAATCTAGCACCGCCATATTTGGTTGCCAAGGATTAATAACTATGGATAACTACAGCATCCATAGCCATTAGTTTTGGGCCTCCAAGTAGGGGGATGTTACACATGTCACCAACAAATATTGCTAGCACTACACTTCATCAAGACAAGGATTGATGTCAAATTCTAAGTGATGCCGCCTCTCTTCAATACCGCCCCCCCTCGATGCTGCCTTCCTTTTATATCACATGTTATCGATCCAGAGTATAAGCAGGGTGGATGTCAAAATCCATCAATATAAGGCGGATGTTGCATATCGAATAGCTGTAGTAGGAGGAGATTGTCGCACATTGACAATATGCATGAGCATGTCATAAATCATCAGCCTATGAAGAATATCGTAAGTCCTTCCTTTCTAAAGTGATTTTGAAGGTTATAATCCGTAAATCAGCAGCATAAAAAGAAATGCTGAAGTTCCTCAAATTAAGATCTGATGCCGAATGCCATTGATATGGTTGATGACATGGAAAGCCCGGTATGCCGGAAGTGACACGTGGCTGTTACGTCATACCTCTCAACCCCTATAAAAATGGATCTAGGAGCATGGAAGAATAGGATCAATTCTTTTCTCATTCTTACATTTTAAAAGTTTGTAACTCTAAATCAATTTAGGGATTTTGTGCCAATTGTAATTCTTACGACCTTTACGCTATTAAGGGCTTGTACAATTACAATTGCATAGCATATTAAATAAAGTGATGTGGTTTTGACTTATGATTCTTATGCATAAATGATTCCAGCACTTGATATTTCTACATGAATTTGGCTTTGCTATTGAATACACACACTTTCAATGAGTTGACAGAAGGTTTTGATCGTAACTTGAATTATGACTTGTTTCGAATTCTCCATCACTTGTGATTTCGATCATAATTTTCTTTGAATTCCCAAACACTTATGCATTTGAGATTGATATGGATTCGATATGGAGCATATGCCTTGCTGGATAACTAGCCTAGAATTTCCATAGTCTTTCCTCAACCAAGTTTCACTTTCCTTACACTTTTGGGGTTAACGAAGAAATCTATTAACAGCAAGAAAATGTATTGTCAGCACTGGATTTGATTCTATATACTTTGTGTTTGTGTGAATGGAGTTTTAATGAGGGGTTATGGCAAGGGATGTGGTTGGCTAAGATATGGTAGACAAGCAAGAAAAATAAAGTGAAAAGTTGAGGCTAAGGCTTGATTTATAAGGAGAACCGGTGGAAAACATCCTTCACGTTTATCTACCACCAGTTCAAAACCAAAGCCTCCATTTGCTTCTTATTTAGCCGATAATAGACTAGGTTTTTTATGGACCAAATAACCCAAAAACCCATTAGTAATTTATATAAGTTAGATCGAATTTAAATATATATCGATATCAAATATCGATATAGAGATGTATAACTTTTATATACGCATGTTTTTAATTACTAACAACACCCTAAACACTTTAAGAGACCACTCCAATTTACTAAATACACGCCATATAATAAATACAACATTAATTAATATTTCTCAAATATCAATTAATTTAATTAATCTATAACTATTACAAATCAATTAAATCGAGTAGTGTTTTGAAGAACGAATATATTCAGTTGTATGACTCATATGTGTGAATTAGATAGTAATTAATATTTGAATAATTCAAATATTAATGCTCACACATCACCTTAGCTAATGATGTGATAATTTGACTTAATTCATCTCTTATAAACCTCATCGGCAAAATACAATTTTATACTTGAAGTAATACCTTAATAGCGATTATTTACACACGTTCTCTTCGTCAACATTAAATCACTTTAGGATGTATAGAATTTGGTTTCGGTAAAAAATCCAATATTATCTATATTTAAATTGATTAGTCCATAAACAAAATCCTAGGTTTAATAATAACATTTATTATTAATTGCACTTATCTGTCCAGAGATTTTGACCCTGAATTTACTACAATTGACCTACTAACCTCATATGACCGAGGAGATGAATTCTCTATTATATAGTGTTTCACTTCCAATGCTTCAAATCATACCCAACTATAGTTGCTCATTGGTCGCCATCAAAGCTATAATCGAAGTGGAGTGTTCATGTTAAAGTTCAACTGTATTCTCAATTCGAGAGAACTAAGTAATATCGTCATTTTGAGATTTTTCATTTGACCTAGTTGCTAATAACCAACTGGAAACTCTTGGATGAGTCATTTCATAGTTATCCAATAACTATAAGTATGTAAGCCCATGTGCCTCCAATAGCCATAAATAAAACACTGCTCAATATTTGGAGAGTGTTACGTACTCTGGTCTCAAAGGATGTATCGATATTATTTCTCGAAAAAACTTGACCACGGATATTTAATATAATATATTGTGATAATTTTCTCATGATTACAACTATTTATAATCATTATCACACAACATAATATTCAAGGATTTTCTAATTAGTATACTTTGAATTGATATATCATAATATAACAAGCATACAAATAGAAATCAAACACCTTTATTACAAAAAATTGATTACAGAATTAGATAATTTATAATAATATAGTTGCCCCATGACATATCATAGCTCTCTCAATCTATCACCTGCACTTAAGGCCAATTATAGATTCATAATCTTATTCCCTCAATCAGTTTACTCAAAAAAATCGAGCTAGTACATTCATGAATGGATTTGTTATGCGGTCCTTACTATCTACCCTAGTAAAGGTCACTTCTTTGTTGTTGACAAACTCTCTTATTAGGAAAAACTTATAGATTATGTGCCTTAAATTATTATGAGCTCTTTGTTCTTTCCTGATCAACAACGCGACATTGTTTTCACATAACAATGCTATTGGATTCTCAACATTTGGAATCACCCTTAGCTCAGCCATAAATTTGTGCATCCAGACTACTTCTTTAGCTGCTTTATTGAGGGTGATGTACTTGACATTTATTGTTGAATCAACTACAACTTCTTACTTGGAACTTTTCTAGCATATAGCTCTGCCGTTTAATGTGGAAACATAACTCGGTACCAATTTACTTTATCGGTATCACTCTAAATGCTCAAACCTATATACCTCTTCATAAGGAGGTCTTTATTCTCGTATATTAGAAATAATTCTTTAGTATTTTATAAATACTAAAGATTACATTCCACTGCTATCCAAAGTTTGTCCCTAGGTTTTGACTGGTATCGGCTTACGCATCATAATGCATAAGTCACATCTTATCTCATACATAACATATCATACGTAATGGATCCAATTGTTGATGTATAATATATCCATTTCATATGTGAAATAGTTAATGGTATACCATAGAGGCAATTATGTACTTTTGTACATATATCTAACTCTAAAGTCAATCTTATTCATAGTAACAGTGGTTGTTTTCCTTTATACACTTTGTTATATTATGATATAATTAATTAAGTAATAATTTAAATTATATAATAAGAAAACCCTTTGATAAAGTGTTTTGAAAATGTATTTCAAAATAGTTTCATTCCTGAGTAATTAATCACAAAATAAAATGACATTTGGTTTTAAATATTTTTGTTCAAGATGTTTTGAGAAAAGGATATTGATTCATTCATTGAGACCAGAGTGTGTATGCTCTCTAAATGTAGGAAAATATATTACCCATGACTATTAAGGGAACTAAGGGGTTACGCACTTGCAGTTATTGGATAACCATAGAATGACTCATCCAAGAGTTTCCTACTAGTCATAATAATTAAATTATACAGGGAATCTCAATGTGATGAAGTGACATGGTTCCCTCAACTTAAGAATACTATGGAACTTCAACGTGAATACTTCACTTTAATTATAGTTTGATCATGGAAAGGCGATCCATTGAGCGACCATAGTTGGTTCTAAGTTGAAGCATTGGAAGTAAAGTACTATTAAATAAAGAATTTATCTCTTCGATTGTATGCTGTTAGTATCATGGTCAATTGTATCAACTCAAAGTCAAAATCTATAGTTATAGTAGAATGGTTAACAACAAATGTTATTATTAGACAAAGGACTTTGTTTGTTGGACTAACTGAGTTGAATGTGGATAATATTTGAATTTTAACCAATACCAAATTCCATATATCCAAAGGTGGTATAGTTTTGACGAAGAGAACGTGTGTGTATTAACGTTACTAGGACATCACTGAAGATAATGTCAAATTAGATTTTTACTAAGATATCTTAAAGAGATGTATTGGACTAAACTGCCACATTACTAGCTAAGGTGTTGTGCGAAGGTTAATATTTGAATTGTTCAGTATTAATCATTGGCTGAATTCAACCTATGACTCTTACGATTGTATTTTAAATTTTTCGAAAAACCATGCAATTTCGAAGTTTATGAAATATTATAAATTAAATAATATTTGAGAAATTTTAATTATTATTATTTTAGTTGATATTTTTGGAGTTGTTTTTTATTATTTGAATGCATATATAAAAGTTATATTTGCATGCATCGATATACGATATCGGCATATGTTAAATTGGTCTTAATAAGAGATAATGACTTGAATGGATTTTGGAAATTTTGCATCTATCAGTGGTAAACAATAGTCGACCATATATGAAGACAGAAATGTGGAGTGGGAGAAAATAAAGGGATTAAGCAGGGAAGTTTTAATTAAAAGGATGTGAAAGGTTCCAATATCTTAATTAAAAAATTCACTGATTTTATTTCCTTCAGTGGTTTTCTTTTTCTCCTCTTCTCTCCTTGCCATGGCCGGAATTATCTTCCTCCTCTTCTAAACCAAATCAACTCCAAAACTACTAAAAATATCAAATGAATGTAAAGACTATATGGTTCATCCTTCTCCTGTAAAGTAAGTGTAGATTCAAAGATCTAACGAGGGAATTCCAAATCAAAGTGTCACTTACTAGCTTGATCTGAAAGTTATATTCTAAATTATTATTTTTTCTTAGATTTAATATATTTATCATAATTATATATATATGTGTATCATTGCCTCATGTTGATCTAGTGATCAACAATTTAGTTTATACAATTTGTTAAATGATTTGATTTGTTTTTAAATTTATAAATTATATCAGAATTTATATACGCAAAAAATAATGCTTTATATTATGAATTTATTAGTATAAATTACTAAACATATTATACAAATCATTTAATAAATGTTTTTGTTCCAACTTTTGATCAATCCTAAAAATTTATAGTATTTTGATTTGATGTATGCAATTTTTGTTCCATGGTATTTTGATTATTTAAAAAAATATAATTTTTAGGCAAAAATTATATATATAGTATTTTGATTTGATGTACGCAATTTTTGTTCCATGGTATTTTGATTGTTTAAAAAAATATAATTTTTGGGCAAAAATTATATATATATCCGTGTATGTATACGTATGTATATGTATGTGTGATGACTCAGAATTTCACCACATTAATTTATGAATATTTAGTTAATTTTATATAATCAAATAATAGGTTTTATAGTTAAAATAAAAAATCTTTTAAAGAATGAATATTGAAGATAAAATAGTTTTCAAAATTTGTTTATAAAAGGTATTTAACTTGTTTTATTATCCTTTGAGATAATACATATTGTTTTAAAAGTAATAAATGATGGTTTTTAAATGAGAATTTTTAAAAGGAATTGGTTATAAATAAAGCTAAGTGTAAATTGTTATGGGATTTTAGTAAACGATGTTTAAAACGACATTTGTTTCGACCCTTATTTTAATACACTTAGTATTATAAATTTATCTTTCCAAATAGCATTTAAGGAGATTTTGGAAAATTTAAATTCCAAAATTGTTTAAAATGATTTCAAATGATTTTGAGAAAAGTAATAGCGGTATTATTTGAAAAAATTTCTAAAGTATAAATATTTTGGAGAAGAAATTTTAAGTAGAATGCTTTTTCTTTGAATAATTCAGAGGAAAACATTTCAAAAAAAGTTTTATGGTAATCTGAATAATCTACTAAGTGACGATCAAATATTGCTTAGGCGAATGTTGTGGATACTTAGTAAATTATTCTCTTTATTATTGTGCGATCGAAATGAATTCGAACCCGAACAAACTCAAAGTGAGTTTTAATAAACAAGTTGTTTGAAGTTATTTTATAAAGAAAAAATAAGGAGTATGCTTGCAGATAAGTGTTTTGAAACTAACAACCGGATATTTAATTTTTAAGTTTCATAAAAGGGAATTAATTTCCAAAATAATAAGTATCGTTGATTGGAGATTGTTTTAATAAATGAATTTTATCCTTAAACAATATACGAGGTAATTTAACACTGATTTAAATGGGTTAAATTGGGTATGAAGGTTTTGATAACGTTATTTTATCAAAACCATAGGTATTATTTATCTAAGTAGTGTAAACTAATTGGTGTTATTGGATATGTCCATAAATATAATTCATTATAACACAATAATGTGAAAATGTAGGAAGGTTTTAATTGACATCGTTTTATTAAAACCGTATCTTTTGTTTATAACATGTAAGTAGTATAAACTATTTGTTATTTTGAGTCAATCCATAAACACTGTCCATCTTAAGTTCTTAACACTCTAATTTAAGGAGGTCGAGAGGTTGACTCAATTTTAAATGAACAAAATTTTGATTTGATTTTCACCTAAATTGTGAAAAACAAAACAAATTTGGTGTTTTGTATATGCTCTTAGGATTTAGAAGGGTACTATACAAGTAAATAAAATGGAATAAGTTATTATTTGGCGTTTTATAGAGAAATGACTTTATAAAATATTTTTAAACTTATATGAAAATTTATGAAATTATTCAAAAACAATTTTGGTATTGAATAAAATATTAAATGCAAATTTATGTGATTTAGAAAGATTTGTGTAGCCAATAAACCAATAATTTTAGAGTATAACTTTCAATTTTATCCGAGTTAGTTTGGATAATCTTCTAAGCAATAACCAATAGCTAATGTGCAAAGAATGGTACGTTTAGATAATTATCTATATTTGGGCAATCAAGAAAGTTTTGAACCAATGTTAGGAGTTTGTTATTAATCTTTTAACATTTCAAATAATGTTGAATGTTAGATTTTTTTGCTTATGGAATTTGAATGATTGATAGTGTTAGTGTATTCCTTTATGGAATTTGATTAATTGATTGTGTGGTCTAATGTACCATAGTTTGTAAAGTTAATTTTTTTTATAAGTTAAGGTTTTTGAATTATTGTTTATTAGGACTTAAATCCCGATGCTTTTCAAAAAGTGATTTGGGAATTTTTTTGTGGAAAAGAGATAATAATTTTTCACTCTAGTTGTTGTATTTGGAGGAACTAGAATACCACTGGATGCTCCATGTTATTTTGATTATAGAGTTTTACATGTTTTACTAGGAGGACCCCCTCCTAGTTATTTTTGGTTTTGGTTTTAATATATTTCTTTTTGAAGAAATTTTAAAATAAAATTTTAAATATTCGGACATTTAGTGCTAAATTTACCTTTTGATATGATTTGATCGTAGTATTTTATTTCAAGGTATTCTTTGAATTTGGTTGCATATAGATTTATATCATACTAGTTTTTGCTGGATAAGTTACATCTGATTAATGTGTTAGGTATTTCTAGGATAGTCTGTTTTCTAGGATAGGATTGTGGTAAATTTCGAGGTGAAATTCTTTTAAGAGAGGAGAGTGTAACGACCCAGAATTTCACCACATTAAATTTTGAATATTTAGTTAATTTTTAATATTCAAATAATAGGTTTTATAATTTTAAAAAAAAACTCTTTTAAATAATGAATATTGAAGATTAAATAGTTTTCAAAATTAGTTTACAAAAATATTTAGTTCGAAGAAAAATCGAAAATGTGACCGGAAACTGATTTTCGAATTTTTGACGTTTCACCGTATAAAAATTGTTTGAAATGTTGTGAGCCTTGTTTATATTGGAGACAACATTTAAATGGATAAGAATGTAAATTATTTATGACATAATGGTATATACATAATATGTATACTTAAGTATGTGCATGTACACTAAAAGATGCCATAGGAGACATGATTCGACATTTTGGTAACCATGTACAAAACATGTTTAAACATGTTTCATCATGAAAAGATGGGAGGGGGACAAGAAGGTGGCTGAAGGACATGAGGTTTAGGGGCTAGTTGAGGTGGAAAGAGAGTAGTGGAGGGTAAAGGACATTGGGTGTTTAGGTAATTTACACTTTCACTTGCTTATAAATACCCCTTTCACTTCTTCAATTTCACTTCTTTTACTTCTGCCATATCTTTCTCAAAAATTAATCAAATGGAGCATTTCTTTTTTTCAAACCGTAGAAAGTTCTAGTGGCTACAACTTTTATTTGTACCACTTCTTCGTATTGTAGCGACCCGCCATTCGGTACCCTTTTCGTTGATAATAATTCACTGTTGTTCAACCCAAATTGGACGAAAGAGCGAATAACTAGGGTAAAGAAGAAGAAAGAGATAGAAGAAAATAGAACAACAACATAGAATCTCACAAACGCAATGGAAAAAAATATAATATATAATAATATATTTTTGTACAAAATAACCTGTAACTATTTCATACTTACAATCATCAGAGTACAACAACCAATATCTCGACTTGGATGGTTAATATAACTTGTCCTGATATACATACTAAGACAACGGAAATAAACAAGTACAAGACATACGTCTGAACTCCTCCAACTTGTCTCCTGAAATCCACAGTATTCTAATCTAAATCTGTAATACTCGGTCTGCCTGAGTATTATAATAAAATAACTCCCGAGTCAATCTGGAAAACCAGTTTGAGAAAACATACTTAATTTGAATTATTAGAGTTATCAAAATCCTTTGATAAACAAAGGTATCTCACAAGACCGCGTCACACATAAACACGACTTTTTTTCCCTTACGATAACCAAAGCATTTTTATTGAAAATCTAGTGATATTATAATAGTGTCTAAATACAAATACTTATTCAAATAGCCAAAATTGTTACATTAACTAAATTCCAGCATACTAGGCTCTACAAACAAAACCGTAAAGGCTCTTATTAGAAAATGAATCATATACAATGACTGGGCTACTGGGGTACCGCCCATCATAATACACCTGTAGAAAAATATACCGAGGACCTTGCTGGGATACCCTGCTACACAAAACCGGCCTACCCCTAACCTGGATAGACCGAATATGTTATCACCCAGGGTGTTCCCACTCTTAAAAAAAAATCAAGTGCTCCCTTTTTCATGCACAACCATGTTCATAATTTATATATGTTTTTGGGGATATCTAGAAAAGTGATAACATAGCATAATCGGGTGCAGCCCACTTAGCCGTGCTACATCTCCCCTACATTAGTCATTTCCGGTTGATGAGGCTTGAGGCTAAATGTTACCTTTCAAGAACACTTCCACTTAGAATGCTCATCGTCCTCTAATGACAATGTTCTGATAGCATTCGTCCATATAAGTTGTACTGGGTCTGGACAAACCAAATCAACGTTTAACTATCTTCATGATATCCATTCGTAACATTCAAACCGGATTTAAGTGGTTTTCGGATAACTAAATCCGATCTCGATCTCTTCGGAACGATTTACGAAATTGGCTAATATTGATAGTTGGTTTTTAACTATCAAATAACATTCATAAGTAGTCACTAGGCCATTATTTATAATTCTTAAAACATTCATTTCAAAATATCTTTACAAAGATATATATTCAAATCTTTCCTAAATTTATCAATATTTGAAAACATTTTCCGAATACTTGTTTCCATAACAAGATATTTCCGCCCGTACCTCACTTCAATACTTAGTGAAATATTTCCAACTTCGATTTATAATCCATTACTTAGATAATATCTCGATACAAATCCTCGTCTCTAAATATTTTCAAAAACCTTCCATTTCATCACATAGAAAAATATTCTAAGTCCATTTCTCAAAATCATTTCTAATATCAATACTTAGGAGTTTTTCTTATCCTATCTCTTACATTTCTGGAATTTATATTAATTCCATTTTACCTTTTCCAAGGTCTATTATACTCACTGATAATTTTTTCTATCCATTTACAACTTCTAAAATCATATCCTTTTCACATCTCGAGAGAATTTATAAATAAATAAATAATTTAAACCATTCAGGACTATATATATGTATATATATAAAATAAGTATTTTAAAGAATAATAGATTATTTTTGCAACATGTTCAAATAATTGTTTGAAACATCAAAAACTTTTTAGATAAACCATTAATAACTCATTTTTCAATCCATCCTTAATTAAAACTAATTTATTTACAAAACTTGTTACAAAAGTTAGAATTTATTTCAATAAGAACTTATATTTGAATAATCCACTCCCTGGAATATCCCAATTTTAATTAGTTTAAAATTTCATAGTTAAATAAATAAAATTCGTCCGTTAAAAAAACTTAATTTCTGAATAAAAATATATTTTTAAAATTCCAATAACCAATTTTAATTTATAAATCCTTCTCGATTCACAACACATCGATTCCTTTCCAACTCCATAACCATTTCACTTTCCAAAATAGATTCTGCTATTTTTCCCAAACTATCCCCATATCTCGGTTTAAATTCACAATATGAATTTTTGTTCCAATTTATCAACAATTATCATTTCCCTTATTTATAAACAACATTATAAATTTTATAACTCCTTTGGGTTTTTCTTGTTATAAAAAACAAATTCTGTTTATAAAATCCCATTTTTATAAATTCATTTCTTAATAATTTCCATATATTTCACAAATCTATTTAAATTGTCGATTTTAACTCTTTTTCATATTTTTCAGAATATCTATCAAAATCCTTTATATAATTAATATCTTCTTAAATTCTAACTAAAACATCTTACAAATAGTTAAGTCTGATTCCAAATAAAAAATTTATTTTATCCAAATCAATCTCTTTTAAAATAACTGAATTTCTATATATTATTTTTATATTCAAAATCTCCTTCCAATTCCTTCAAAATTTCAAAAATAATGTTTGTGGTATTTATAATATCAGGATTAAGGCCAATTCTACCATAACATCCAATAATTAAATCACAACAATAATCTATAACAGATTATTCTAACATATCATATATCACTATATATGAAAAATGTACAGTATATTTGAGGACTCAAGTTGGATCCCTCTAACTTGTTTCCCTGCATTCACAGATTTTAATACAACATAAAAACACCAATCCCACTTCGAGGGGGATATCGCGGTATAAAGGGTCATCTACTATTATGCGAGGCGTATAGGGTCTAATCCGCTATATTGTGCAGGAATATCACTCCAACTACTAATATATATACTACTATATATATAATACATCATTTAACAGATAATAATTAATAACTTTAACCAAGTATCGAATAATTAAATTTAACCAATTAAAATTAAATTAGGCAATCCAAATGAGTGAGAATTTCTCACCTTTATTTTTAATTGCAATCCGTTCCAATTTTGACTCCATTGCGTCTATTTCACAGCTACAAATCCAAGCGGGCGATTACATTTATTTTGGACCTCATACGAATGATTTTACAAATTTTATAAGTTATTATTCCAATTTTTTAATTAATAAAACTAATTACAAAATTTCTAATTACCTTCATTCCCACTCGAGATGCTTACTGCCCGAAACCAACTCACCTCTTCATCATTTTGCCTTCGACCCAGCCTCGCCTTTGACTTAACATCGATAAATTCAAATGTGCGACGCTGCCAGTCCTTCCCTCCGACCTCCACCATAGCTTGGCTGCCATCTCCTGCAAATACCAATCCAATCTTACTTCCTTCTCTCATCCACGCAACCAAGACGAACTCCAAAACCACCAAGTGCTCGCGCGGCTGCCACTTCATCTTCGTTTGCACGATTCCAAACCCTAAAACCCAAACTGCAGCCCTCACATCCATCGACTTTGCTTGTCACTGCGACTTCACCCACCAGACCCCTCAGCATCGTTGCACGCACGGCACAAAGTTGTTGTCTCCCCGTTTGCGATCGCCACGAACGCAAACTACTCGATTAGACGAGCCTCTTCCACTCTTGACACTAAATCGCCACCTCCTCCAGCGCACACGCTTACGCGTGACTCGATCGCCATTCATTCGCTCGTGCTCATAAGCATTCCCTCTTTTCCTTTCTTTTTCTTTTTTTATAAGCGAAGAGATTCAATTTTTTTTATTTGCCTGCGTTCGGTTTTGATATGAAGACGGAGAGGAAAATAAGACGCAATATAAATTGGGTAAGCGGCTTCTTGAGTACGAGTGGCCATTTATAATAATATGTTTGACTAGTTGACTTTCAAATTTTTATTATATTATAAAATTTCCAAAATGTCTCGTTATATATAACTTTAAATCATGATCTCCTATCGAGGCATGCCGCCTGGCATTTATAATGTTATACCCTTAATCCGAACGCAATGGAAAAGATTTCGAATACTAATTCGATCATATGAAGAATATAGCTTTTTAAACCATATATTTAAATTAAATTATTCTAGGCGTTTTCAGATCGCACAACCAAACAATAAATCCAAATGCTTCGTAATTTGAAATCCGATAATAATACATTACTATGGATCCAATGGAACTAGTTTCGTAGAATTCCGAGATAGTTCCCTGGATCACAATTTTAACGCGTCAATTAAATCGACGATTACAAAATTTGCAGAATCACTTGAAATTTCTAGTTTTAAAATCTTATTAACTAGATTATAATTCCAAGTTTAATATTTAAACCATTTAAACACTCAAAATCAAACGATGAAAAATCCAGGTTGTTACATTCCTCCCCTCTTAAATGAGTTTCGTCCCTGAAATAATTGAGTAGGAAAAATGCTCCAAAACCATTAACTTATTCAAAACCCACTCAGTTAAACTTGATATTTCACATTTCTAAATCTTTAGTTTTGACCAAAATAATTAGTTTCCATTTCTAATTCAAAATTCATTATTTCAGTAACACTTTAAAAATCACCTTTTTATGTTAAAAAAAAATTTCAATAATTTTCAAAAACTTTCCAACACCCTAAATTTTCAAATTTTTTTGGCAAAATCTCCATTGTACGGAGAGCCTTTTGCAATATGACAAGAGATAAAAATGTATACATCGACCCACACGGTCGGAAAACAAAATATATATCGATATTTTATATTTTGCGGTATTTTATCCGAAAACGTACCTTATATTAGCATTTTTAAGCATTATTAAGCAAGCAAGTTTACTTTATATGCAATTGCACGACCAAAATCAAGCAAAACAACTCTATATACCTATACTTACACAATTTTAAACACATAAGTACCTAAACATGAAATTTAATAACATTTCATCCATTTAAATAGTTAAACACAATATTTCATAACCAAACATGTTAACATATATTTGAAAACAACTATATGGTTTCGGTACTCATTTAATTACTTTCAATCCATTTATATATCCTTCCATTCAATTCGAAATGATTTACAACCGAATTTACTTGCATTGAATCTATATTTATACCAAACAAACCATCATCCATTTCAAATTGACTTAGAAATCAATTTATTCACTTTCTATTAATTCATAGAATTTTAGTTACTTCCGTTTACATCAAACGACAATTTTTCTATGCAAATTCGACGATATTCATTTAATAAAATAACCATTTAAGCTTATAGCTATTTTAAATTGATTCCAAATCAATTTATATTTAATTTTATTCCACTTCAAATTGATTCTCAATCAATTTGTTTACATTCCATTCATATCCACATTCAACATATTCAAATCCATTTTATTAAGCTCGGAATCATTCCATGCTATTTTTTTTTGTGAGCCATCTCATAAATTTATTTAAGCCAAGCTTTCATTCCAAATATTTCCTTAAGTTAATCCATTTAGTTTAAATTATTTCAACTATATAACTTAAGTTCATTTTTTATTTCAATCAAATTCCATTACATTTACTAATTAATTTTATTAGTACCTTTATTAAACTACTTCAAATTTTAATTTCAAACTCGAATTTATTTTAAACAATATCCAAGGCCATATTCAATTTATTTACACTTAGATTGAATTTATTTAAAACTTAAATCATCGCTATTTTAATTCACTATTTTATTCGACCACATTTCCAAAAAATATTTAATTCGCTTATAATTAAGTCGAATTTTATTTACAACTCACGTTCAAATTCCAGTATTCACTTTTAATCCACAATCCAATTTTATTCAACCAAGCTAAGTTTCGTTTTTGTATTCAATATCTGATTTATATTTCAAAAATCACTCCATTTAGTTTAATTGAATTCAAATTTATTTTATAATTCAATTTTGGATTTTTATTTCTTCACCTAAGCTTGTTTTCCCTTAATTCATTCCAAATTGTCTTTAATTTGTTTTCCATATTCAAGTCTTATATTCATTTATTTAAGCTGCAAATCCAATTCTATTTAACACATCCTAAATTCACTTTAAATTCCTTTAACTGAGTTAAGTCCATATCGGAAACCATTCCCTTAAAATTATTTCTTACATCTTTATTATAAACATTATATACCATTTCTTAAGTTTATATATTCAACTTTAAAACTCAAGTTCATATTTACTGATTCATTCAATATTTCCATTAACTCCATTTTTTTATATTTACAAGCTATACAAACTTATTTACTTACAATTCTATAATTTCCACATAAATTTTTTTCCCATTTAAATTTTATACCTTATAGTTATATAGTCGCTTTACCATTCTAGTTCTATATATAGTTCCATTCAATGTCATTTCTAATTCCAATTCAATTTTTTTATTTAACTTGCCTTAAGTTAAACTGCAATTTCAAAATTTTCCACACTTGTTTACTTATATTTATTTGTTCTATTCACTTATTCTTTTCAAATTCATTTAATTAGTTCACTGCATCAATTTATTCCATTTAACTTTGCTTGAGTTAACTCACCATTTCATTATTTATTCCTTTTAATTCCATCCAAATCAAAATCAATTTAATTTCTAAAATTTAATTTCTTCAACTCAAACTAAATTCCATTTTAACTTTCCCACTTTAAATTTTAATTCCAAAATTCAATTTTCACACTCCTTTCCTTATAAATATTATCTTCCATTTATATGTTTTTAAAAACTTATTTCTGAAATTCTCTAGAACATTTAATAAGGATTCTAGAATTTTTTTTAAACACCCGTTATTTATTTTAAATCACTTTAAAATCAAGTATATATACACTCTTTTTGGTTTAACAAACCACTTCCTTGGATTTTCAAAATCAACCTGATTTTTTCCAAAACAATACTTGTTTTTCCCAAAAATCTCCATATCAAATCACCTCGGTAACAATTTGTCACTTAGAAACTCGAAAATGAATACTGATGATGCGGGTCATCACTAGAATTATTTCCTAGCGACTGAAGTGAGTTCAATGCTTTATTACTTCCCAAAATCCATTTAAAACAATTTTTTTCAAAAATATCTCCAAAATACTATTACTATTATTTATTTCAAAATGCCTTGTAAAACCTTTTCAAAAATCTTCGGGATCTAATTTTCGAAATTCTGGTTTGACTCCATTTTTAGTTTTTATTCATTCATATAATTCATTCTTATACAATCTAATTTAGTTTTAATAAACCATTTCCAATTTTATAACTTGACTTTGATTATATAATAATAACCAAACATACCAATATGCTATAATAATTTCACAAAATTATTTCCTTTATACCAAAATATAATTTGGGTGAAATTATTTCATTTACCCACTCCCAAACCAAATTGTGTTGATTTACTCTATTCAAGTGTTTAGAAACCCTTATTGATGTCGTGACATCCCACTACTCGACCAGAATTTATATACCACTTAATAGATTAATCATCACAATATAAAAGCGTTTTATATTCACTAACAAATATGCGCTCATATTTATTAATACACTCAAACTCATCCTAGGGAACTACTGACCCTATCTCTAATGAGTAATTCCTACTAAAGCCAAGGTTCTCACTTATCCTTCAGCTCTGATACCAAATGTAGCAACCGGCCATTCCATACCCTTTGAGTTGATAATAATTCACTCTTGTTCAACCCAAATTGCACGAAAGAGCGAATAACTGGGGTAAAGAAAAAGAAAAGGACAGAAGAAAATAGAACAACAACACAAACACTCACAAACGCAGTGGAACAAAACATAATATATAATAACAGATTTTTATACAGAAGAACCTGTAACTGTTTTACACTTACAACCATCAGAGTACAACAATCAATACATCAACCTAGATAGTTAATATAACTTGTCTTGATATACGTACTCATACAATGGAAATAACCAAGTACATGATATACGTCTGAACTCCTTCATCTCGCCTCCTGAGCTCCAAGTATTATAATAAAATAACACCCATGTCGGTCTGGAAAACTAGCGTCAGAAAACACACTCAATTTGATTTATTAGAGTTATCAAAATCATTTGAAAAATAAAGGTATCTTGTAAGACCGTGTTACACATAAACATGATGGGTTTTTCACTTACGATAACCAAAACATTTTTATAGGGCTATAAACTTATAACCATGGAATCAACTCGATCATCAGATTATAAGTTCTTTCCATACCGGACCTCATAGTACACCTCTAGAAAAATGTACCGAGGACCTCACCGGGATCCCCTGCTACACAAGAATGGCCTACCCCTAACCTAGATAGACCGAATATGTTATCACCCCAGGTGTTCCACCCCTAAAAAAAATTAAGCGCTCCCTTTTTCATGCGCAACCATATCCATTATTTGTATATATTTTCGAGGATACCTAGAAAAGTGATAACATAACCTATTTAGGTGTGACCCACTTAGCCTTGCTGTATCTCCCTTATTTTAGTCATTCCCAGTTGATGAGGCTTAAGGCTAAAAGTTACCTTTCAAGAACACTTCCACTTAGAATTCTCATCGTCCTCCAATGACGATGTTCTGATAGCATTCGTCCATATAAGTAGTCTTGGGCCTGGACAAACCGAATCACCGTCTTCACTATCTTCACGATATCCATTCGTAACGTTCAAACCAGATCGAAGTGGTTTTCGGATAATTAAATCTGATCCCGGTTTCTTCGAAATGATTTACGAAATTGGCCAATACTGACAGTCGGTTTTTAACTATCAGATAACATCCATAAGCAGTCATTAGGCCATTATTTATAATTATTAAATATTCATTTCAAAATATCTTTACAAAGTTATATATTCAAATCTTTCCCAAATTTATCAATATTTGAAAACATTTTTCAAATACTTGTTTCCATAATAGGATATTTACACCCGTACCTCACTTCAACACTTAGTGAAATATTTCCAACTTCGATTTATAATTCATTACTTAGATAATATCTCAATATAAATCCTTCATCTCCAAGTATTTTCAAAAACCTTTCATTTCATCACATAGGAAAATATTCTAAGTCCATTTTCCGAAATCATTTCTAATACCAATAATTAGGATTTTTCTTATCCTATCTCTTACATTTCTAGAATTTATATCAATTCCTTTTTACCTTTTCCAAGGCCTATTATACTCACTGGTAATTTCGTCTCTCAATTTACAACTTCTAAAATCATATCTGTTTTCATATCTCAATAGAGTTTATAAATAAATAAATAATTTAAATCATTCAAGACTATATATATAACAAGTATTTTAAAGAATAATAATTTATTTTTGCAACATGTTCAAATAATTGTTTCAAACATCAAATACTTTTTAAATAAAACATTAATAACTCATTTTCAATCCATCCTTAATTAAAACTAATTGGTTTACAAAACTTGTTATAAAAGTTAGAATTTATTTTAATAAGAACTTATATTGAATGGTCCGCTCGCTGGAATATCCCAATATTAACTAGTTTAAAATTTCATAGTTAAACAAATAAAATTTTGCTTTTAAAAAAACTTAATTTCTGAATAAAAATATATTTTTAAAATTCCAATAAACAATTTCAATTTATAAATCCCTGCCGACTCACAAGACATCGATACCTTTCCAACTCCTAGACCATTTCACTTTTTGAAAATAGATTCTACGATTTTTCCTAAACTATCCCCATATCTCGGTATAAATTCACACCATGAATTTTTATTCCAGTTTATCAACAATTATCATTTCCCATATTTATAAACATCATTTATAAATTTTATAACTCCTTTGGGTTTTTCTTGTTATAAAAAAACAAATACCGTTTATAAAATCTCAATTTTATAAATCCATTTCTTAATAATTTCCAAATATTTCACAAATCTATTTAAATTATCGATTTCAACTCTTTTCCATATTTTCAGAATATCACTTAAAAATTCCACTGTTAAAATCCTTTATATAATTAATATCTTCTTAAATTCTAATTAAAACATCTTACGAATAATTAAGTCTAATTTCAAATCAAAATTTTAGTTTATCCAAAGCAATCTTTTTTAAAATAACCAAATTTATACATAATATTTTTTTTATATTCAAAATCTCCTACCAATTCCTTTAAAATTTCAAAAATAATGTTTATGGTATTTAAAATACCAAAATTAAGGTCGGTGCTACTATAACATCCAATAATTCAATCACAATAATAATCTATAATAGAATTTTTTAACACATCATATTTCACTATATATGAAAAATAAATAATACATTTGAGGAATCCAGTTGGATCCCTCCAACCAGTTTCCCTACATCCACAGATGTTAAGACAACATAAAAATACCAACCCCACTTCGAGGGGGATATCGCAGTATATTGGGTCATCTGCTATAATGCGGGGCGCATAAGGTCTCATCCACTATAATGTGCGATAATATCACTCCAACTACATATATATATATATATATATATATATATATATATAATCTCATTCAATAGATAGTAATTAATAACTTCAACCAAGCATCCAATAATTAATTTTAACTAATTAAACTTAAATTAGGCAATCCAAATGAGTGAAAATTTCTCACCTTTATTTTTAATTGCAATTCGTTCCAATTTTGACTCCATTGCATCTATTTTGCAGCTACAAATCCAAACGGCCAATTTCATTCATTTTAGACCTCATATAAATGATTTTACGAACTTTGTAAGTTACTATTCCAATTTTATAATTAATAAAAATAACTAAAAATTTTAAAATTTCTAATTACCTTCATTCCCACTCGAGGCGCTTACTGCCTGAAACCAACCCACCTCTTCATCATTTTGCCTTCGACCCAGCCTCACCTTTGACTCAACGTCGATAAATTCAAATGCACGCCGCTGCCAGTCCATCCCTTCGACCTCCACCGTAGCTTGGCCGCCATCTCCTGCAAATTCCCATCCAATCTTACTTCCTTCTCTCATCCACACGACCAAGATGAACTCCAAAACCACCAAAGTGCTCGCGCGACTGCCACTTCATCCGCGTTTGCACAATCCTAAACCCTAGAACCCAAAGTGCAGCCCTCACATCCATCGACTTCGCTTGTCACCGCGACTTCACCCACGAGACCCCACACCATCGCTGCACGCGCAGCATGAAACTGTTGTCTCCCCGTTCGTGATCGCCACGAACGTGAACTACTTGATTAGACGAGCCTCTTCCACTCTTGACACCATATCGCTTCCTCCTCCAGTGTATATGCTTACGTGTGACTCGATCGCTATTCATTCGCTCATGCTTGCGAGCGTTCCTTTTTTCTTCTTTTTTTATAATTTAACATATTCGATTTATTGAATTTTATTTGCCTGCGTTCGGTTTTGATATGAAGAATGGAGAGGAAAAGAAGACGCAATATAAATTAGGGAAGTGGCTTCTTGAGTACGAGCGACCATTTATAATAATATGTTTGACTAGTTGATTTTCTAATTTTATTATATTATAAAATTTCCAAAATGTCTATGTAATAACCCGATATTTTTAGCCATTCGCATCCACACATGTCGCACTTGAATTGCTCAAAATACCGCATTGTAAATAAATTTGGAGCAAATGAAAACAATTACAGAATCACAGACACAGAAATATCAGAATAACTCGCAGCGGAAATTAAAAATACCATAGTAGTACATGAAGCTACTATAACAAAATCTCAAAACAGTTCATAATATCATTCTGAAAAAAACACATACAATAGAAATCTCAAATACGTAGAAGTTTATAAATACCAGAGCTGAAATAGAACAACCGAAACTGAAAGGGAATAGATAACTAGACAAGCAGAATCTCGAGCAATTCCTAGCTCCAGAAAAGAAATCCAAAGCAAAGCTGTAAATACTCTGGCTGACCCGAGCGTAAAGTAAAACAAAAAATGCTCGAGTCAGGACATACATACTTGTATAATGTAAACCACCTCAAGTGAACTGTAGCAATGCGTAATAACTTAAAGGAGGCTTGGGATCGCCCATCCTCTAAGGATCAGTTAAACCATAAGTTAAACACATCTCGTGGTTAAAATTCCAAAATGGTATTTTATACATCTAAATCAAATATCATTTCAAAATTCAATATCATTTCAAATTCATTTATAATATCAAAATATCATATCCTTCCAAAACCTTATTCATTTTATTTAGTTTTAAAAATACAATTTCAAATCACATTTTAAAATGGTTTATATACCAAAGAAAATATTCCCATTAAACCAATTAAATATTCCAATTAAACCAATTAAATATTCCATTAAATCATTTGAAAATAAAGTTATTATATTTAATAATCAAATATTCAATTCTCAAAATTTTACCATTTTCAGAATTCATTTATTTACTTCAATTTATTAAAACAGTGAAATTTAAACTTTCGCAGCGTTTAGAAAATGCTACAGTAAATTTACATTTGAAAACAATTCATTTTAACAAAGATAGCGTTTACCGTCATGCTGTAATAGGTTTAGTTTAGTTTCTACAACTACAGCACTTACAAAGTGCTATAATAACCCTTAGTTCAATTTAGTCTTTTAGTTCATTTATATCAATTACAGTATTTACAAAATGTTATAATATCTTTTACTTCAGAAATGATAGCATTTCAGAAATGCTGTTAATTAAATTCCAAGTTTTCAATAAAATTTCATAAACAATTAAATTTTTATTTAAACAAATTTTAACTTATAAAAATCATATTTTCACACTTTAAAAATAATCATTTAAATACCCTTTAATTTATGATTTTATAAAGTGAAATTTTCACAAATAATCATCAAATCTTTTGTTCTAATTAACTTATAAACATAAATGTACAATTTCATAACATTTCATTTACTTTACATTTTGATTAAGTTTACCATTTCATAAATTAAATTTAAATTCTATTTTATTTTCTTAACTTCTATTTTTAAAACACATTTCACATTTTCCAAGTTAAGTTATATTCAAATTTCAATTTTAAAGATTTATTTATTTAACTATTTTTAATTTATAGAAAAATCAATAACACTTTAAAAAATCATTTTAAATTCAAATTTAAATTAAATTATCATATTTTCTTACTTAATCTAAACTACATTTATAAACAAAATCATAAATTCCAAAATTTACTTATATTCCAAATTCTACTCTACCATTTATTTATTTCACTTATTTAACTTGTAGAAAATCACCAATAATTTTTTTCTTAAAATTATTTTTAAAATTTAAATCAAAATATCATAATATTTATATTTTAAAAATATTTTAATTTTTTTTGAAAAATATACATTAACCACGGGTCTGTATATAAAATTTTCCAACATAAGTCAAATTATACGGATAATATATACTTTCAATCCGTAATATACAAAGGAAAAATCCAGGTTCAATTACTTCAAACCCACAATCCCAAGTAAATAAAAATAAATAAAAATCGTTCAGGCTTATCATTTCAGCCCATAACGATTTTTCCCTATTCTAAAGTCCGTTCGGGTATGTATCATTTCAACCCATAATGATTCTATTCTACAGGGAACTTGCAGTGTGATAAACTGATATAAATAAATTGAATAGCATTATCTAACAGTAACAGATGATATGACAGGTGCATAAATAGGGGTGAACATCATATGATCATAGCATAAGCGGTTATAACATGATGATAATATCTACAGATTCATAGGATGTCAATTTACTACTTATATAAGCACTGAATGCCTTGTAAGAAAAACTCACCTCTACAAGCTAGAGATAACAGATTCAGACACACAAACACAAACCCAAAAAGCACGACACAACTACGGATTCAAGTGAGGGGAGTGCCAAAGATATTGTCTTGTACATATGAAACAAAACAACATATTTCACATTAATATACAACCCAAATATTATTAAACAACACTAGAATTAATGCACGACCAAGAACCAAATCACTTGCACTTGCTTTCACCCATCCTATGCTCGGCCTAGGTATAAAAATGCATGGCCTATGATGTGAATTTGGATCAAGTATGGTTCAATATGGTCAGCCAAAAATGAGGAAGTGAGGGAGTGGAAGTTGTAATGTATGAACATTACAAGCCAAGGCACAAAAAGCAATTTTGTCACCACTACGAGGTTCGGCCATGGCATGTGTTGGCACGGCCAGGCCTGGTAGAGATCAGGGGATGATGTGGTAGTGGTCTTTGGTCAGTAAGTGGCTGGTGGAAGTGATGCAAGAGGTGGCCAAGGGGTGTTGTGGAGTGGTGAAGCAAGTAGGTGCTCGGCTAGGGTAGTTTCAAGGAGATGATGCAATATTTTATGGAGTTTCAACCTAGGGGTGCACGGCCAGGACTGGACAAGGTACTGGAGGAGGTAGCCAAGTGTGGTGGTGGAGAAGGTGGCTATGGTGGTGGAGGAGCAAGTGACCGAACCTAGAAGGTGAAGCATGACAAAGAAAAACATAAAATAAAAATGAAAAATGAGAAAAAAAAAGTGAAAATCATTACCCTTTTTTTAAGGATGGAGGCCGAATATTTTAGAGATGAGAAGTTTTTCTCTTGTGTGTGAGAAGTAAAAAATGATACGGCTAAAGCAAGGATATGGTCAGCTCAAATGAATGGAAGTGTTGATTGAAATGGAAAGACAAAAGCATACCAAAGGTCATGGGTAAGTGAAAGGTTTCAAAACTCTTCATATTTCTTTATTTCTTTTCGCATTTTTAAACATATGAAAAATGAATATAAATAAAATAAAAACACAAAAAATAATGTATGAATAAAATAATTAAATAAATTTTAGATAAATATAAATAAATTAAGAAAATAGCTTAAAAATAGAAACTAGGTTTTAAAAATTGAAAATAAAATACAATAAGTTTTGGAAAATTATAACATCACTTTTAAAAATGTTTTAAAATAAAATATATACCCAAAATGCCATATAACACATATTAGAACATGATATGACAAATAAAAATACTATTTATATAAATTAAAATGGATAATTTTATTAAATAAATCAATTTACATACAATATTGTAAAAGCATAACTTTCATAATATAAATCGGATTTCAACGAAATGAAAAGCAGTATTCTTGAAATTTAATTTACTTTCGTAATAAAAGATAAAATTCAAAAATACAGATTTTTAAAATTTAAATTTAAAAGTCAAAGTTTGACCAGATTGACCAAAAATCCACTTTTTCTGGAAATATTCTATTTATTCAGGTTTGGAATTATAATTCACACAAAAACAAAATTTATATTTAAAATAACAAAACTTATTCATTTTAATAAATATACTAAGTTTTTAAATCAGCAATTCAATTTAAAATAATTAAAATATCCTATAAAATAGATCACAAACTTCAGGGTTGTTACACTCTCACCCACTCAAGTCTTTTCGTCCTCGAAAAGAACGAACAAGGAAAATAAGGAAAAGAAAGACAAAAAAATAAAATAGTACCTGGAAAAAAATCCGGATTCGAAGCATGGATGCTCTCCTCCGTCTCCCAGGTACAATCTCGATCATCGATACTCCATCGTACTTTGATCAGACTAACAGATTTCCTTCTTAGCTGCTTCATACCTCTGCTGACAATACGAAGTGGCTTACTCTCGACAGTCAGATTAAGCTCAATATATAACTATCACGAGCAGAAGGCAGAACAATAAGAGAAGGATCATGAAGATACTACCGAAGATGAGAGACATGGAATACATCATGCACTCCAGAAAGTTTCTCGGGTAAATCCAAACGATAAGCCAAAGAACCAACTCTTTCCATAATACAGAAAGGACCCTCGAAGAGGAAGAAGGTAGAAATAGCCAGAAGGGAGAATAGGTTGAAAGAAAAGGATGAACCATATTTTAAAACTATATAAATTTCAATTTAAAATTTTATATTTATAACATTTTAAACATTTTATAACATGATGAATAGTCATTTGATTAAAATTTGTTAGTTCGAAGTAAACAATATTTAAAACATTTTAAAATTATTTAGAAAAGAAAAATAAATGATTTAAAATATCCTTTATCTAATACTTTATAAAAATACTTTTATAACTCGATGTCTTAACAGGCTTACTTTCGTTCCCGCAGACTCTGGCTATGCGTTGATCAGGCGCAAAGCTAGAATTCTCCAGGTACTTGGTAGGCTTGCTTCAACACCCAGTGAAAATAATGGAAAACCTTTTAAAAATCAGATATGGAAAGTATAATCCAAATAACACAACCAAACCAAAATATTTGTCTAACCATGGATCGCAGATACACAATGGTTACGCCTGGATTCCCCAGGAAACATCCATACCTGTAAGCTATCTCAGCCTGCGAACTACAACCGTGATGACTAGCAGACCGCAAATACATAATGGTTACGCCTGGATCCTCCAGGAAACATCCGTACCTTTAAGCTATCTCAGCCAGCGGATTTCGCTACTAATACGACCTACATAGATCGCAGGATACACAATGGTTAAGCCTGGATCCCCCAGGAAACATCCGCACCCCCAGGCCATCGCAGCCAGGAAAATTAGGCTATGTAGTCGCGCTCATAAGACCATGGAGATCGCTATGGAATTCGATGGACACTCGAGTATCATATCCGGAAAACCCAAATCAGAAAGAATAATATCGATAGAATGAATCCACAGTGTGGCCACAAAGCGGATATCAAGCAAAAGGCACTTTCCATATCTTTACTTCGAAAATATGTATCATATAGTACCTTTCAAATCACTTTCAAATATCATACTTATATAAAGTCCATTATATATAAGACTTCATTTCAAATCGAATATTGTCCAAAATCAATAGTATATCAAATCATACTTATATAAACTTCGATTATATAAGATTTCTCTTTCCAAATTGAGTACCATTTCAAATCAACAGTTTTCAAATCAATTACATACTTATACAAATCAATTTTATATAAATTCGATAACCCCTAAATCAAGTATTTAATACGAGGTTCTCAATTTCAAACCATTCAATATCAATTCAGTTTCAAAGTTTCCAAAACAATAGGTTTAGAAAAATAATCCTGGTTTCCAAATCAACAAAAAAAATTAGGTCAAATAAATTCATTCCAAAACCATCATATAAATACTAGGTTTTACAATCCAATCTATTTTCAAAACTAAATATCTTTCTCAAATCAATTATACCCAAAATGATTTCCAAGTTATAACTATCCCTTTAAAACCTTTAAACCATTTATTTCTATTCGAAAATCAATTTACCCTTTTCAAAGTATTTAAAACTAAATTTATTCAAAACATTCCAAAACTAAATTCCATATCAGTATAATTCAAAATAGTCTTATTCATTTACTTAACAAAACAGTTCAACTCATTTACCTAATCGAATGATTTATATTTTTCCAGGACTACTTAGCTTTGAA
The DNA here is from genome assembly GCA_030765085.1 of Allium cepa. Lineage (NCBI taxonomy): Eukaryota > Viridiplantae > Streptophyta > Magnoliopsida > Asparagales > Amaryllidaceae > Allium > Allium cepa. The sequence continues at coordinate 785,814,600 of CM060932.1, forward strand.
AATTAAACCTTGATTTTGAAGTGCTCGAACCTTAAAATATAGTCGAAGAAATCATATTAAAAATCCAAAAGTTTGAAATCAGCAACAAATCAATAAATCAATTCCCATAGATAAGGTTATACCCAAAACAAATATGAAACTCGAGGACTGAACACCGGCTTACTTTAAATCATTTCAAATACACACACACACACATACATACAAATATCTTTCGAAAATCAAATCATCCTTCAAAATCTAAAATCTAAATTTGGTTTCACAAAAATCACTAGCATAGCAAAGCTACTAAAGTGGCCTCTCCCCCACTCAAAAACTCGAAAATCAATGTCGATGATGCATGCATTCATCACCGAAATTATTTTCCAGCGACATAAGTGGGTTCTGGACTTTTATTTTCTTAAAACTTCTTTGAAATCTCTTCGAAAATATTGGAACTCATTCGAATACATTTGAAATATTTCTTATTTGGAAAATATCTTAAAATCAAATTATTATTATATATTTTCCAAAATCTTAAAACCGATTTCAAAACACCGGAGTTCGATTCCTCGAAATTCAAATTCAAAACCCTTCAGTTATAAATCATTTTTATATAAGTCAAATTCTTATAAATTTCAAATCCTTTCAAAGCTTCAAATTTTCATTTTCAAAAGATATAAAATCCTTATTGAAAACATTTCACTTTTATATACAAAATAGGGTCATCCTTATCAAAATAATAATTTCGATGTATGGACAAATTCAAAATACAATTAAACACAAATTTCTAAAGAATGATTCAAGGTTAGATTTCAAGCAAACAGAGATTCGAATTTAGAGGAACTCTAATCAAATAGAATTCTAGTTCGAAGATATGCTCAAACGAAGATGAGATACTTTAATTACCAAATAGGAGATGATAAGCCAATATAAAGCACGGGCGACCTTAACCGGTCAACCGTGACTTCAGGAATATAATCAATTCGGAAATCTAAGGCAAATCGACATTCGATCGCCAGAGATAGAATCCAGATAGAGCAGGAGATAGATAGCATCGAAATCCAAGGATACAGAAATCTCCGGTGAATCAATGCCAATTGTAAAGGAGTTTCACCCCTTTACAAATGATTCAAAGATTTGCGGAATCACCGATCTTTATAGAGGTCATTCCAAAGTGGAGTTACGGAATGCTCCAAAATCAAAAGGAGAAAAATAAGGAAGACAAGACTAGATTTCACAACCAGTGGGAGCGTTCCAAAATTCAAGGAATCCTAATCGATAAGAATCCTAACCAAGAGATTACTAAACAGATGGATACCACAGGGATGAAGCTTAGAAAATCTTGATTTCAAAATAAGGAAAATTTCATACCAATATAATCTTTGAAAATCCTTTAAAAATCATTTGGAAATCATTTATACTTCGAAAGTACGTACTCTCACAAGGAATTGATTCTGAGATTGATTTCACTCATTCTAAGGTATTTCTACCCTATCTCTAATGAGTTTTTGCTCCGCAGGCTAAGGTTTGCCTAAAAACCAAAGCTCTGATACCAAATGTAACAACCCAATATTTTCAGCCATTCGCATCCACAGCGTCGGACTTGAATTGCTCAAATACCACATTGTAAATAAATTTGGAGCAAATGAAAACAATCATAGAATCACAGACACAGAAATATCAAAATAACTCGTAGCGGAAATTAAAAATACCATAGTAGTTCATGAAGCTACTATAACAAAATCTCAAAACAATTCATAATATCGGTCTGAAAAAAACATATACAATAGAAATCTCAAATACATAGAAGTTTATAAATACCAGAGCTGAAGTAGAACAACATAATTTGAAAGGGAATATATAACTAGACAAGCAGAATTTCGAGCGATTCCTACCTCCAGAAAAGAAATCCAAAGCTAAGCTATAAATACCCAGGCTGACCCGAGCGTAAAGTAAATCACAAAACACTCGAGTCAGGATATATATACTTATATAATGTAAACCAACTCAAGTGAACTGTAGCAATGCACAATAACTTAAAGGATGCTTGGGATCGCCCATTCTCTAAGGATCAATTAAACCATAAATCAAATACATCCGGTGATTAAAATTCCAAAATGGTATTTTATACATATGAATCAAATATCATTTCAAAATTCAATATCATTTCAAATTCATTTATAATATCAAAATACCATATCCCTCCAAAACCTCATTCATTTTATTTAGTCTTAAAAATACCATTTCAAATCACATTTCAAAATGGTTTATATGTCAAAGCAAATATTCCAATTAAACCAATTAAATATTCCAATTAAACCAATTAAATATTCCATTAAATAATTTAAAAATGAAGTTATTATATTTAATAATCAAATATTCAATTATCAAAATTTTACCATTTTCAGAATTCACTTATTTACTTCAATTTATTAAAACAGTGAAATTTCAACTTTCGCGGCGTTTAGAAAATGTTATGGTAAATTTACATTTGAAAACAATTCATTTTAACAAAGATAGCATTTACAGTTATGCTGTAATAGGTTTAGTTTAGTTTCTACAACTACAGCACTTACAAAGTGCTATAATAACCCTTAGTTCGACTTAGTCTTTTAGTTCATTTATATCAACTACAGCATTACAAAATGCTATAATATCTTTTACATCAGAAATGATAGCATTTCAAAAATGCTGCTCATTAAATTCCAAGTTTTCAATAAAATTTCATAAAAAATTAAATTTTTATTTAAACAAATTTTAACTTATAAAAATCATATTTTCAAACTTTAAAAATAATCATTTAAATACCCTTTAATTTATGATTTTATAAAGTGAAATTTTCACAAATAATTGTCAAATCTTTTGTTATAATTCACTTGTAAACATAAATGTAATTTTATAACATTTCATTTACTTTACATTTTAATTTAGTTTACCATTTCATAAATTAAATTTAAATTCTATTCTAGTTTCTTAACTTAACTTTTATTTTTAAAAACATTTCATATTTTCCAAGTTAAGTTATATTCGAATTTCAATTTTAAACATTTATTTACTTAACTATTTTTAATTTATAGAAAAATCAATAACACTTTAAAAAAATCATTTTAAATTCAAATTTAAATCAAATTATCATATTTTCATACTTAATTTAAACTACATTTATAAACAAAATCATAAATTCCAAAATTCACTTATATTTCAAATTCTACTCCACCATTTATTTATTTCACTTATTTAACTTGTAGAAAATCACCAATAATTTTTTCTTAAAATCATTTTTAATTAAATTTAAATCAAAATATCATAATATTTACATTTTTAAAATATTTTAAAATATTTAGAAAAATATATATTGACCACGGGTCTGTATATAAAATTTTCCAACATGTCAAATTATACGGATAATATATCATTTCAATCCGTAATATACAAAGGAAAAATCCGGGTTTAATTATTTCAAACCCACAATCCCAAGTAAATAAAAATAAATAAAAATCGTTCAGGCCTATCATTTCAGCCCATAACGATTTTTCCCTATTCTAAAGTTCGTTTGGGTATGTATCATTTCAACCCATAGTGATTCTATTCTACAGGAAACTTGCAGTGTGATAAACTGATATAAATAAACAGAATAGCATTATCTAACAGTAACAGATGATATGACTGGTGTATAAATAGGGGTGAACATCATATGATCATAGCATAAGCAGTTATAACATGATGATAATATCTACAGATTCACAGGGTGCCAATTTACTACTTATATAAGTATAGAATTTCTTGTGAGAAAAACTCACCTCTACAAGCTGGAGATAACAGATTCAGACACACAAACAAAGACCTGGAAAGCAGGTAGGCACGACTACGGATTCAAGTGAGGGGAGGGCCAAAGATATTGTCTTGTACATATGAAAGAAAACAACATATTTCAAATTAATATACAACCCAAATATTATTAAACAACACTAGAAATAATGCACAACAAAGAACCAAATCACTTGCACTTGCTTTTACCCGTCCTATGCTCGGTCTAGGTATAAAAATGCACGGCCTGTGGTGTGAATTTGGGTCAGGTATGGTTCAATATGGTCGGCCAAAAATGAGGAAGTGAAGGAGTGGAAGTTGTAATGTATGAACATCACAAGCCAAGGCATAAAAGGCAATTTTGTCACCACTACGAGGTTCGGCCATGGCATGTATTAGCACGGCTAGGCCTGGTAGAGGTCAGGGGATGATGTGGTAGTGGTCTTTGGTCATTAAGTGGCTGTTGGAAGTGATGCAAGAGATGGCCAAGGGGTGTTGTGGAGTGGTGAAGCAAGTAGGTGCTCGGCTAGGGTAGTTTCAAGGAGATGATGCAATCTTTTATGGAGTTTCAACCTACGGGTGCACGACCAGGACTGGAAAGGTGCTGGAGGATGTGACAGCCAAGTATGGTGGTGGAGAGGGCGGCTATGGTGATGGAGGAGCAAGTGGCCGAACCTAGAAGGTGAAACATGACAAAGAAAAACATAAAACAAGAAAGAAAAATGAGAAAAAAGTGAAAATCTTTACCATTTTTTTTTCACGAATGTAGGCCGAATATTTTGGAGATGAGAAGTTTTTCTCTTGTAAGTGAGAAGTGAAAAATGGTGCGGCTAAAGCAAGGATATGGCCAGTTCAAATGAATGGAAGTGTTGATTGAAATGGAAAGACAAAAGCATACCAAAGGTCATGGGTAAGTGAAAGGTTTAAAAACTCTTCATATTTCTTTATTTCTTTTTGCATTTTTAAACTCATGAAAAATGAATACAAATAAAATAAATTTACAACAAAATAACATATGAATAAAATAAATAAATAAATTTTTGATAAATATAAATAAATTAAGAAAATAGCTTAAAAATAGAAACTAGGTTTTAAAAATTGGAAATAAAATACTTTAAGTTTTGAAAAATTATAACATCACTTTTAAAAATGTTTTAAAATAAAATATATACCTAACATGCCATATAACACATTTTAGAACATGATATGAAAAATAAAAATATCATTTATATAAATTAAAATAGACAATTTTATTAAATAAATCAATTTACATACAATATTGTAAAAGCATAACTTTCACAATATAAATCGGATTTCAACGAAACGAAAAGCAGTATTCTTGAAATTTAATTTATTTTCATAATAAAAGATAAAATTGAAAAATAAAAATATTTAAAAATTAAATTTAAAAGTCAAAGTTTGACCAGATTGACCGAAATTCCATTTTTTCTGGAAATATTCTATTTATTCAGGTTTGGATTATAATTCACACAAAAATCAAAATTTACATTTAAAATAACAAAATCTCTTCATTTTAATAAATATAATAAGTTTTTAAATCAGAAATTCAATTTAAAATAATTAAAATATACAATAAAATAAATCGTAAACTTCAGGGTTGTTACAGTCTCGTTATATATAACTTAAAATCCTGATCTCTTATCGAGGCGTTCCACCTGGCACGTATAATGTTATACCCTCATTTAGAATGCAATGGAAAAGGTTTCAAATCCAAATTCGATCATATGGAGTAGATAACTTTTAAACTTACTATTTAAATTAAATTATTCTAGGCATTTTCAGATCGTACGACCAAACGGTAATCCAAACGCTTCAAAATTTGAAATCCGGTAATAATACATTATTACGGATCCAATGGAACTGGTTTCGTCGAATTCTCAGACCGTGCCCCGAATCGCTATTTTAACACGTCAATTAGATCGACGATTCCAAAATTTGTGGAATCACTAGAAATTTCCAGTTTTAAAATCTTATTAACTAAATTATAATTCCAAATTTAATATTTAAACCATTTAAACACTCAAAATCAAATGACGAAAAATCTGGGTCGTTACACTAATTTTGTGCTTAACCATATCAAAAGCTCATTTCTTCATAGAGCATTTTTGGACCTCGAATTTCAAGTCCGAAAATTGTCCTTCTTCTTTTGACCGCATCTTCTTCAAAACTAAGTGATTTTTTTAAAATTGTAGAGATAAGAATTTTATAAAAAATTTCTCTCGACCACTTTTAAAAAAATCCGAGAGTAACTAGTCCAAAAATCACTTGTAAAATGACGAATTTTCGGATTCCTTTTAGACAGTTTGATGATTATATAAAGTCACTCCACCTTACTAAAACAAGTTTCACTTCCTTCTTCTTTCAAGGCCAAGCCTATCTAATGTGTTAAGGGTCCTAGACTCCATCTTTTACTAAGGACTGGAAGTGTAGGCCATACCCTAAGTTAGCGAGAGTTTGGATAGCTTTCGGTGAGTAAAACTCTTAACTTTTTTGGAAATATTTTACTTTAGTTACATTGTGATATATATTGCTTGCTTGGTTTGGATATGATGTGAATTTGTTCATTATTGGTTTGGAATGTATATGTGTGATGGATGCAAACATGTTAAGTAAATATTAGTTAGCAAACTAGTTAGTAAGTAAAATTTTACCCTTTAAAACCAAAGCTTTAAAACTATAATCATATTCATAATTATTGCCTATGAATGCTTATTATATGTATGCCTAATCCATTGCCATGTGATGTTTGTTTGTGTTGATAATATTATAAACTTGTTTGCCGAACTGCCCGTATAACGATAGTCGCTATATCGACACTTTCGGAAAACCACTTCTTATCAAATCATTTGGTTCCATCTTCGTGCTTGGAATTGTTTTACAAGTTAACAAGATTTTTATTAATGACGTTTTCAAAAATAATTAATTATTTCAATTATGATTATTTAATTTTATTAATGATGTGTTTTAAATTTAATTAATCATTTATTTAATGATGTTTAAGGCTAAGTAATCTTTTGAAAAGGATGGATTAAAGTTAATTAATCAATTAATTAACGATGTTTTAAAATTAGTTAATCTTTTTAATTAATGACTTTTAAAAGGAAATCAACTTGTTTTAACTTTAATTATTCTTTCCTTAATAATGGTTTAAATTGATCAATCAATTTAAAATAATGATATTTAATTATTAGTTAGTTAATTTAATTTATTGTATTTAAATATTATTAATTAATTAGATTAATTATGTTTTAAAGGTGATTTACCATTTTTAATTAAAGGTATTGGAGTTAATTAATCAACTTAATTTATGAAGTTTCAAAGCGAATTTATCAAAGTAACAAGGACGTTTTGAATTTGTTTTTCATTTAAATAATGATAATTAATTACTCATTAATTTGACTAATTATATTTTACTAATTAATTGGATTAATAAGGTTTAAAGTGGTTTTCCCTTTTTATAATTTATAGTCATTTAAAGTTCAAAAGTTGTGTGATGAAGTTTAAAGTTAATTAATCAATGTAATAAAGATGTTTTAAGTTATTAAATCCTGTTTAAATTGATGTTTTGAAGTTAGTGAACTCTTTTAACAAAGTGTATTAAAGCTAATACTTTTAATGTGAGGCCAAAAATGAATTTGGATTTTTGAAAGAAAAAGTTTGATTCATTTATGGAAATGAATTAATTTCCGTAAAGCGATTCACTTATATGGAAATGATTTATTTGTATACTTAATACTAAACATCAAAGAAGTAGACTTGTCTCTATTTCGAAAGTAAAGAATAATAGTGAGACAGGACTTTGAGGTAACACTACCTTGACTTGTCTCATATTATTATTAACCAAGAAATAGTACAAGTTGGAATTCGATAAGTGGTGATAGCTATACAAGATTTAATTTCCATATACGATCGTTTTATATCCTCGGTAGCCGGTTTCTCAACTATCGATTATTTCAGCTTCTTTATTATCGTCATTTTAAGACGATGTGTTGCTCTATTGAGCTTTCTTATCCTTTATCAGAAGCGACTAAAACCAAAGAGCGAGTGAGGGCTAAGCTATGTGGGGTTGCTCCCATTAGGGTATTTTCACATCCACTCTAGATTGGATTTGGTGTTGCGCATTGAGATGTGAAGTACTTGGATTCTCGGTAACAGTTGGCTGGGTATGGCTTGGAGGTTTTCGAGAGCCATCAGAGTTCTTAAGTATATTTCTAGAGGTATACTTTCAGTAAGAGGGGCGCACCCTCCTAGTCATTGTTCGAAAATTTCCATTCCTTATTTGATTCAAACCTTTGAATTTGTTTTCTTCAATTACAACAAGAAGAGTCTACCACTCTTCGAGGTGTCTAATTATTGATTTTGTCCATTCTATCGAGTTTGGATCGTTGTCTTGTTTTATCCATTCTATCCAGTTTAGAATTTTATTCAGACTATTTCCATTCTTTCAAATCTGAATATCATACTGTAACGACCCACCTTTTTGGATGATTCAAATCGACAATAAACCACACATGTCAGACACAAACAATTCAAAAGGAAGGATTGTTAATGGAGTAAATAAGAAAATAAAAATAAATACAAAATACAGAATCTCGCAGCGGAACAACAAAATATAATAATCAAATAAATTGTTCATGAAGCTGTTTTACAAATAACATTTGATTACACTTTTACAATTCCAATCAGAGTTATACATGCATCAGAAATAAACAAATAATGCAACGGAAAACAGAATGTAGTGGAATAATAAATAGCAATAATATACTGAATTTTCATCTTCGTCTTCGTCCTCCAGAAAATAATGTTCAATACAATGAAAAAGCTCAGACTGACCCAAGCCTAATTAAAAGACAAAACATTCGAGCCAAAACTAAAAGATCTTATGTAAGTCAGATCAAAATAAGTAAAATAGAAATATTAGCACAATGGTTTCATAGATGTTATAGGATTTTCATCTCCTCTCAAGTGTACATCGTAAATATAATTATTTAAAGGGTTTCAAATAATTCGAAATATCAATCTTAATCATCTAATTAAAACAAAATCGATGTTTGAATTAACTTAAACCCTTCAAATAATTCAATTCCAAAGAAAATCCAAATTCAAGAAATTATATGGGTATATGTCATTTTAACCGGTATCAAAAATCAACATTTCTAAATCAATAAAAACCGATCGGGTTTATCACTTCAACCCATAATGATTTTCCCCTTATCTATAAGATCGTTCGGGTATGTATCATTTCAGTCCATAGGGATAACAGAGATATAGACAAAAATAACATCCAATCATCCAAAATGTCAACCAATAACATCCATCCAATCACCCAAATATCAACAATTGAACATACAGCATAATCATCGTTGAAATTGACCAATAATTACCAAAAATTTACTGGTTATCATTAACAGGTATTTAACAGGAAATTTAAATTCAAATATTAAATTAAATGGAAATTAAATTCAATAAAAGTAAGATTTAACTGGAATGACAATTTAAAATATATTAAACAGCAACCAATCAATTTCTAATCACATCATAAATTCAATTTAACTAACATAAGAAAATCTAGTAGTTGTGAGTGTTTGCTCACCTTTCGTGGCTACGAAGGTGATGATAATAATAGAGCAATATGGAGATTCCTGGCAAAGATCCAAATGCAAAGCAAATCCAACAAATCTTAGACACGAACACGAATCTGTAAACAAGTTTCAACTACTTCCAAACAACCCAAGATTCAAACTATGGATAAACCTAAAACTAGGTCATTTGTAAGTAAATATTCGGACCAGAATATTATTGAATCTGTAAAAGAGACTAACTAGAAAGTTGTTACATATTCTTTTCACTCCACTATCAAAAAAGAATCACTCAAAAATCTTCTGTATTGAGGAAGTTTGTATTTGTATTTGATTAGGTGTAGCATCAGTCAAATGTTTTGAAAAGGGAAAGGTGGAATTAATCAATGATGCCTCATTTATCTCTTTCCTTTTAGACCATGATGTGATTATATTTAGAGCTAGTTTCATGTTTATTCCCATCTTTAAACATCAAAAAATTATACTCACCATATGTTTCACGTATTTATATTTGTTTGTTTGCAAGATTTGAATCTTGGCTCTACTTCCACTCAAATCTAGTTCATGCTTTGTCGTGCTTTTCGGAGTCTGTTCGTGTGTCTTGAATTGCCATCCCTAGCTTTAGAAGGTGAGTTTATCACTCGCGACATTCGTACTTATATAATCGTGAAATAATGACATGTGAATGTGTAGTAGTTGATATGCTATGATGATATAAGTTCATATATGCTTGTTACATGACTTTACGTGATGTTATAACCTGATTATATACCTGTTACATCACCTGATATGATACGCTATACTATACTATTCATTTTATTTTCTGCTTCTCACACTGCAAGTTCCCTGTTAGTATAGAATCACTATGGATTGAAATGATACATACCCGAACGGATATTAGAATACGGAAAAATCGTTATGAGCTGAAATGATAGGCTCAAGCGATTTTTATTTTATTTGACTTGGGATTGTGGGTTTGAAATGATAGGACCCAAAATTTTTATAAATTACATATTGAAATGATACATATCCGTGTCACTTGACTTAGGTTAGAAAATATTATACAGACCCATGGTTAATTTTTAATAATAGTTTTCTAAAAATTATTAAGTATTTTTTAATTTTAAAATATATGAATTTTTAACTTAAAATTGATTTAATGATTTTAAAACATAAAGATATATTGGTCTTCTATAAGTTAAAATTTTATAAGTTGATAATTAGATTAAACTGTAACTTAAAGATTTTATCTATGATAAAATTCAAAATAACTTAATAATTAAATTTGATTTAATATGGAGTTTTAATCTAACCTAGTAATAGTGATAGATTTTACTTTATGAAATGGATATGTTTTGTATAATAAATAACCATGATTTAAATTTAAGATATGATGTTTAAAATGTTATGGTAGAATTTGTAGCATTTCCAAAATGCTATGTTATATTGTTAAAAGTGTTATACTACTTTAGGTTATGATTTCAAATGTTGTATTCCTAAAGATAACATTTTTGAAATGCTATTATATAAGGGTCACATTTTCAAGTGCTAGTTTTCTAAATTATTACATTTTAAAATGCTATGACTAAGTATATTGATTTGGAAGTATTGCTATTTTTGAAAAGGATATTATTTTGGAAGAGTAATAGCATTTGGTTTTTAATGGTTTTGGAATGGGAATGTTTGTTTTGAAATGTAAACCATTTGAAATAACCATGGTTTATAATAACGTTTGGTTGTTAAAGAGACCGGGATCGGAAGTTGTCATACTCCTTGCTAACTCCAAAAACCATTTTAACAACTGTGTACGCGGTGGAGTTTTCACAATGAAGTAGGATGGTGGTGACGTCCTATTGAGGTATATACGCGGACCCAACTCCCGTGAGTTGGCATAAGGTGGCTAAAACAGGAGCAATTGAAGGGCTAATGAGGTAGCTCCTATGATCGGACACACTCCTTCGATGCCATTCTATTACTTTGTGATTGATTTTGGTGCTCACCTTTGAATTTTTTTGGGAGTGTGGCTCGAGGTGGGCGGTAGCTGAGGATATGTGTTACCACTGGTCCGAAAGTGTAATTGGTATATCTACCCTGACATTTCCTAGTTGTGCCATATCACCTACCCTAGCGTGCTTTACTACGAGTTTGATTTGTGTCGTACCTATGGAGTATCCTTTGGTGGCTTCCTGATCAGGAGGGAATATAGTACTATATAGACTATTGGCACTATAAAATGTGTTTAAGTGGAAAATGTAAAGCCTTAACGCTATTTTTAAAATATATTATACTTTACTTTAGACATTATTATAATAGTGTATATTACTACATAGTAGATAGTTTAATGGATCCTTAAAGGATGGGTGATCCCAAGCATCCTTTAAGTTACTTATGCATTTCTATTACAGTTCACCTGAGTTGGTTTACATTGTATAAGTATATGTCGTGACTCGAGTGTTTTGTGTTTTGCTTTACGCTCGGGTTAGCCTGAGTATCACAGCTTTGGATTCACCTTCTAGAGCTAGGAATTGCTAGAGATTATCTATCTAGTTGTCTATCTATTCTATTCAGTTATTTCTAGTCATCTTATGTATTAGTGGATATATATGTATTGGAATTTCCTATTGGATTTACTTTTAGACACTGGTATTTTTTACTTGTTTTGAGACTTTGTTTGTAGTGGCTTCATGAACTACTACGGTTATTTTATTTCTGCTGCGAGTTATTCTAATATTTCTGTGTCTGTGATTCTATGATTGGTTTTATTTACTCCAATTATATTACAATCTATTGTTTTGAATTATTCAAGTCCGACATGTGTGGTTTTATTGTTGATTTGAATGGTCCAAAATAGTGGGTCGTTACATTTGGTATCAGAGCTTTGGTTTTAGGCAAACCTTAGCCTGCGGAGCAAAAACTCATTAGATATAGGGTAGAAGACCCTAGAATGAGTGAAATCAATCTTAGAATCATTTCTTTTTGAGAGAATGTATTTTAAAGTATAAAATGATTTTCAAATGATTTTAAAAGGATTTTCAAAGATTATTTTGATATAAACCTTTCTTGTTTTGAAATCAAATTTTTCTTAACTTCTTTCCTTTCCTTATCCACCTTGTTAGTAATTTCTTTGTTTAGGATATTCATTCTAGTTAAATCTAATCTTGTCTTTTGTTTCTCAATTAACTTTGTCCTAAAATTCATTCTTGATTTTTTTTTCCAGGATGAATCGTAGGGATGCCAGAGGTAGGGGTCGTGGTGTTGCCCCAGTTCCTGAGCCTGCTGCACCCGTTAAGTTCACTACTCTCTGTAAGGAATTCACTCAGTTTGGTGGTACCAAGTTTTCTGGATCAGAGAGCATCATTGAGGCTCAACAGTGGTTGAAGGGATTTGAGAGGATTTTCTTCGGTCTTGAGATCACTGATGCTCAGAAGCGTCAGTTGGCAGCTTGGCAGTTGAAGGAGGTAGCCTTGGATTGGTAGGAGACTATTACAGCTCACACTATTGGGGCTAATATTTCTTGGGAGCGGTTTTGGTATAATCTTGTGTCAGTTTTGAATTTTCTTCATTTTTCTCTTTTGAAATCTTTCTTATGTTTTGTTATCATGCTTTAGGGATGCTTTTGTGGCAAAATGGATGACCGAAGCAGGAAAGTCTCAGCTTTATCGGGAGTTTATAGATCTTAAGCAGGGTGACATGTCATTTGCTGAGTATGAAGCAAAGTTCAATGAACTTTCCAAATTTGGTCCTATCCTGATTGACACCCCTCTTAAGAAGAATGAGAAGTTCATAGCTGGTGCACGTCCGGAGTATTATGATCGTCTCATCTCTCATATGCATAGCCCTTTCGCTGGTCTGATGGATATGACCATTAGATATGAGAATCCTACTTCTAAGGATCCTTCTGTTGCTCGTGCCACTTCATCACAGCCTTTCTCTGGTTACACTAAGAAGAGAAATCCTAACTTTCATCAGCAGAAGAAGAATTGGAACAAGACTCCGGGTTTGGGATCTTCTTCTTCTCAGAGGCAGCCTATCGACCTATCTTCCATTACTTGCTTCAAGTGTGATCAGAAGGGACACTATGCCAATAGTTACCCTACTTCAGTTGGTGCTGCTGTTCCTCCAGCTCAGTTGATAAGGCGTGATCTCTGCCATATTTGTCTGCAGCCTGGCCATTTCATGTATAATTGTCCTACTTAGCAGAAGGGATAGCCCTTTGTTATCCTTGCTATTACCTCTACTTCTTCACTTGCTCCACCTGTTCCTGCTCCTTCTCCTAGTGATACTTAAGGTACTCTTCAGGGCACCTTTTCTCTGTTTAATTTTCCTGTTCGTGTTTTATTTGATACTAGAGCTTCTTATAGTTTTATTTCTTTGGATCTTTGTGATAAGTTTGAGCATCTCCTCTCTCCCGAGTATGCTCCTGAACCTTTGTGTGTTAAAAATCCTATTGGTGGTTCTGCGAACCTTAGTAGAATTTGTAGAAGGGTGAAACTTTTCTATTCTTGTTATCATTTTTCCAGTGATTTCTATGTTCTAGGTTTCAATGCTTTTGATCTATTGCTTGGAGGTGATTGGCTGAAGAGGCATGAAACTGTTATCTCTTGTAAAACCAAAACTGTTTCTCTTGTTGATGATTTTGGAAATTCTTTGGTGATTCAGTGTCATTTGCCTCAGGATTTTGCTGCCAGCTTTATTTATTCTTTTGATTCTTCTCCTGGTGATCTTCATTTGACTCGTGTGATCAAACTCTATCCCGATGTATTTGGTGAAGTCACTTCTTTACCTCCAAAGTGGGAAATCGATTTCCATATATCTTATTCCTGGAGCTCGACCTGTAGTTCTTCCTCCCAGAAGAATGGCACCCCGTGAGAAGGTTGGGTTAGGAAAGCAAATTGAGGAATTGTTCTCCAAAGGTCTGATTAGACCTAGCCATTCCGAATGGGGAGAAGCAGTGATTTTCGTCACTAAGTCCGATGGTTCTTTGAGGATGTGTGTTAATTATAGGGATCTGAACAAGCTTACTATGAGAAATAGATATCCTATGACTCATATCAATGATATGTTTGATCAGCTCCATGAAGCTACTATTTTCTCTCAGCTGGATCTTGCTATAGGTTTTCACCATCTCAGAGTTGTTGAGGAAAGTATTCCCAAGACTGCTTTTCGTACTTAGAATAGCTTCCATTAATGGTTAGTTATGCATTTCAGTTTGATTAATGCTCCAGCTTTCTTTATTGATTTGATGAATCATGTTTTTCCTGATGTGCTTAAAAAATTTGTTCTAGTCTTTGTTGATGATATTCTCATCTTCTCTAAGTCAAAGGATGAGCATGAGTCGCATTTGAAATTTTTTTGGAGAATCTTAGAAATCATCAGCTGAAGGCTAAATTCTCGAAATGCCATTTTTGGAAGGATGAAATCCGATTTCTCGGGCATATTGTTTCTAGTAATGAAGTTTCTATTGATCCAGTTAAGATCGCTACGATCAATGTAAGTTTTTCTCTCTTTTTCTCTTTGCAATTTGATCATTTTATTTTTCTATGGTCCTTATTTCTCCCTATTCTGTTACAGGATTGGAAAATTACTAGGACTCCATCTGATATTCGTAGTTTCTGGGCCTTGCCAGTTATTATCGAAGATTCATTGAGAATTTTGCTCAGATTGCTGCACCTCTCACTGCATTGACTTGTAAGAATGCTAAGTTTTTATGGGATGATAAGTGTGAAGCTGCATTCAATGATCTAAAGCATAAGCTTACTTCTGCACCAGTGCTTACCGTTCCAAATGGAATTGAGGGATTAACGGTATACACAGATGCTAGTCGTGAGGGTTTGGGAGCTGTTCTGATGCAAGATGGGAAGGTCATTGCTTATCGTAGTCGTCAGTTAAAGACCCATGAAGCCAATTATGCAGCTCATGATTTGGAATTGCTTGTTGTGGTTTTTGCTTTGAAGCTTTGGAGGCTCATCTTTTGGGTGCTAAGTTTGAACTCTTTACGGATCATCAGTCTTTGAGATGTATCTTCACCTAGAAGGATTTGAATCGGCGTCAGGTTAGGTGGCTTGAGTTTATTGCTTCTTATGATATCGACATTAGCTATAACCCTAGGAATGTTGTGGCCGATGCTTTGAGTCGGAAGAAGGCAATGTTGTATCAGCTTGTTGTTCTTCTTCTCCTCTTATGGATCGTATCATTGCTAAGCAAGATGAGGATAGGATTATTATATTGATTAAGGAGAATGTTCGTAGCAGGGTTGGTGGTAGTAGTGTTGATGGCAGTGGAGCTCAGATCGATGATAGAGGGATTTTGAGGATTAATAATCGGATTTGTGTCCCTAGCGTCGATGGATTGAGGGAAGAGTTACTTTGGAAAAATCATCGATCCAGACTTTCTATTCATCCAGGTGTGACGAAGATGTATCAGGATATGAAGAAGCTTAATTGGTGGAGAGGAATAAGGCGAGATATCTCTATCTTTGTTAGTAGGTGTGCGACTTGTCAGCAAGTCAAGGCCGATCATCAGAAGACCCCTGGTTTATTGCAGCCCCTTGAGGTTCCTAATTGGAAATGGGAACATGTTT
Source organism: Allium cepa (assembly GCA_030765085.1). Lineage (NCBI taxonomy): Eukaryota > Viridiplantae > Streptophyta > Magnoliopsida > Asparagales > Amaryllidaceae > Allium > Allium cepa. The sequence continues at coordinate 785,830,566 of CM060932.1, forward strand.
CTATGGATTTTATTGATGGATTACCGAGGACTAGGAGGGGTAATGAGAGTATTTGGGTTATTGTGGATAGATTGACCAAGTCAGCTCATTTCATTCCAGTCAAGTCTACCCGTTCTGCTTCTAGTTTGTCTGAGATCTATATGAGGAAGATTGTTCGTCTTCATGGTGTTCCTATCAGTATTGTTTGTGATAGAGATCCCATCTTTACCAGTCATTTTTAGAGAGCTTTTGAGGAATCTTTGGGTACTCAACTGAATCTGAGCACTACTTACCATCCGCAGACCGATGGTGAAACGGAAAGAGTGAATCAGATTCTCGAGGATATTCTTTGTGCTTGTGTTCTTGATTATGGAGGATCTTGGGAAGATCATATCCTTCTTGTTGAATTCATCTATAACAACAGTTATCAGGTATATTTTCAATCTTCTATTTTAATCTTATCTTAATCTTTTATCTATCTTATTTCATCTTTGAATCCAGGTAAGTATTGCAATGTCTCAGTTTGCCGCTCTTTACGGATGACCTTGTAGATCTCTATCTTGCTGGATTGAATCCAGTAATTGTTTGGTTCTTGGTCCTGATATGATTCTGAAAGCTTCTGAGAAAGTTGAGGAGATTAAGAGAAAGATGAGGAGTTCTCAGGATAGGCAGAAGAAGTATGCTGATCGGCGTAGGGGGAGTTTGGAGTTCTCTGTTGGTGATCAGTTTTTCCTTAAGGTCTCTCCCTTAAGGAATGTGATTCGGTTTGGTCGGAGAGGGAAGCTTGCTCCTGGGTTCAGTGGTCCTTTCCGTATCTTAGAAAGGATTGATTCTTTAGCTTATTGTCTGGATTTGCCTGAGAAGTTTTCTGGAGTGCATAATGTATTCCATGTTTCACATCTTTGTCGGTATCTGCATGATCCATCTTTGATTGTCCAGCCTTCTGCCCACGAGTTTTGGGTATTGAGCCAAATCTTACTGTCGAGAGGAAGTCACTTCGTATTATCGATAGAGGTACGAAGCAGCTGAGAAGGAAATCCGTCAACCTGGTCAAAGTACAGTGGAGTACTGATGATCGGGATTGTAACTGGGAGACGGAGGAGAGCATGCGTGCTTTGAATCCGGAATTATTTGTTTTAGGTACTATTCGCTATTTTATCTTATCTTTCCTTGTTTTCTGTCTCGGTCCTTTCCGAGGACGAAAAGTTTTGAGTAGGGGAGAGTGTAACAACCCATAACTTTTAACAAATATTTTTGATTCAATTTATTTGAAACTTTGATTTTAAATCATTTAAAAAAATTGAATTTTGGAATTTTCCAATGAATTTTTGGATTTTGTTTATAATTATTTTTCCAAATAAAATAAAATTTAGATTTTCTGAAAATTTTATATTTTGGTCAACTTTGGTCAAATTTTGACTTTTAGTTGAAATGTTTACATTTGAATTTTGAATTTCCAATCTTTTTCTTTGAAGCTGAATTTGATTCTGATATTCATTCTGCTTTTCTTTTCATCGAATTCTGTTTTATACTTTTAAAATCTGATAACATTCAGCGTTTTACACACAATTATTTTTAGTATTTTCTATTCTCTATTTTCTACTCTATTTTCTGTTTTCTATTTTGTTTGGGCTTTGATTTTTGATTGGCTTGTGAGCTTGTTTTGGATTTGGGCTTTGTAATTGGGCTTGCTATTTTCCTAAGAGGCATGACTTTATCTATTCAACTTGAACAGATGTCCATTCACAAGCATAGCCGTTCAAAACTTCCTCCTCTTTATCTCTCTTCTCATTTTCCATTTCGTGAACAAAATTGTTATAGAGTAAGCACTTTCTTCCTTCTTCCTCTTTTTCTTGTTCATTTTCCTTTCTCTTTTGTTTGCAAGCAAGCTCGACCATCAACATGCTCCTCCCTATAGCCGACCATCTCTCCACCACACCAACACCTATGATCGGTCTCCATCACCTCATCACCATCATTACCTAGACCGTGACCTCCTTGATCAAAACCAATCACCAAATGCTTCACAAACCATAGCCGAGCACCACACATCATTCCATTCCTCTTCCCCTAGCCTTGGCAACACCAACTCCACCTACTTTGCCTTGCCCTGACCATTTCCTATCCATAGCTGTGACATGATGTGTCTTGATCCATTTGCACATCTTGACCAGACCTTAGAAAATAGGGCCGAGCACATTAGCCTTAGGGTCGAACCCAAAATCATCATGACCATTGAATTTTTACCTTCCTGTTTGACCTTTGGTTTGCCACCACTTCATCTACCACTAGCCGTGCCTCATTTCTTGCCTTGGCCGAGCATACTTGTTTCAGAATCAAAGTGGCTGAGCCTTGCTTGATGATGGTCAAGCCTATTTTGAAAGTGGTCGGGCCCACTTGACTTGGTCTAGTCATTTGTGCATTGTTTTGTTTGTTTTGATCTAAATTCTTTTGTGTAATTTTATACTTATATATGTTTGTATTTGTTTGTTTGCAAGATTTGAATCTTGGCTCTACTTCCACTCAAATCTAGTTCGTGCTTTGTCGTGCTTTTCGGAGTTTGGTCGTGTGTCTTGAATTGTCATCTCTAGCTTTAGAAGGTGAGTTTATCATTCTCGACATTCATACTTATATAATTGTGAAACAATGACATGTGAATGTGTATTAGTTGATATGCTATGATGATATAAGTTCATATATGCTTGTTACATGACTTTACATGATGTTATAACCTGATTATATACCTATTACATCACCGGATATGATATGTTATGCTATGTTATACTGTTCATTTAATTTTATGTTTCTGCAAGTTCCTTGTTAGTATAGAATCACTATGGTTTGAAATGATACATACCCGAACGGACATTAGAATATGGTGAAATCGTTATGAGCTGAAATGATAGGCTCAAGCGATTTTTATTTTATTTGACTTGGGATTGCGGGTTTTAAATGATAGAACCTAGAATTTTTATAAATTACGGATTGAAATGATACATAACCGTATCACATGACTTAGGTTAGAAAATATTATACAGACCCATGGTTAAATTTTTAATAATAGTTTTCTAAAAATTGTTAAGTATTTTTTAATTTTAAAATATATGAATTTTTTTAACTTAAAATTGATTTAATGTTTTTAAAATATAAAGATATATTGGTCTTCTATAAGTTAAAATTTTATAAGTTGATAATTGGTTTTAAACTGTAACTTAAAGATTTTATCTATGATAAAATTCAAAATAACTTAATAATTAAATTTGATTTAATATGGAGTTTTAATGTAACCTAGTAATAGTGATAGATTTTACTTTATGAAATGGATATGTTTTGTATAATAAATAACTATGATTTAAATTTAAGATATGATGTTTAAAATGTTATGGTAGAATTTGTAGCATTTCCAAAATGCTATGTTATATTGTTAAAAGTGTTATACTACTTTAGGTTATGATTTCAAATGTTGTATTTCTAAAGATAACATTTTTGAAATGCTATTATATAAGGGTCACATTTTCAAGTGTAAGTTTTCTAAATTATTACATTTTAAAATGCTATGACTAAGTATATTGATTTGGAAGTATTACCATTTTTGAAAAGGATATTATTTTGGAAGAGTAATAGCATTTGGTTTTTAATGGTTTTGGAATGGAATGTTTGTTTTGACATGTAAACCATTTGAAATAACCATGGGTTATAATAACGTTTGGTTGTTAAAGAGACCGGGATCGAAAGTTGTCATACTCTCTACCAATTCGGAAAACCACTTTAACAACTGTGTACGCGGTGGAGTTTCCAGAATGAAGTAGGATGGTGGCGACGTCCTATTGAGGTATATACGTGGACTCGACTCCCGTGAGTTGGCATAAGGTGTCTAAAACAGGAGCAATTGACGGGCTAATGAGGTAGCTCCTCTGATCGGACACACTCCTTCGATGCCATTCTATTACTTTGTGATGATTTGGTGTGCACCTTTGATTTTTTTTGGGAGCGTGGCTCGAGGTGGGCGGTAGCTGCGGTTATGCGTTACCACCGGTTTGGAAGTGTAATTGGTATATCTAACCTGGCATTGCCTATTTTTCTCATGTCACCTACCCTAGCGTGCTTTACTACAAGTTTGATTTGTTTCGTACCTATGGAGTATCCTTTGGTGGCTTCCCGATCAAGAGGGACTGCGGTACTGTATGGACTATTGACACTATAAAATGTGTTAAAGTGGAAAATATAAAGCCTTAACGTTATTTTTAAAATGTATTATACTTTGCTTTAAACATTATTATAATAGCGTATATTACTGCATAGTAGATATTTTAACGGATCCTTAAAGGATGGGTGATCCCAATCATCCTTTAAGTTAATTGTGCATTTCTATTACAGTTCACTTGAGTGGGTTTACATTGTATAAGTATATGTCCTGACTCGAGTGTTTTGTGTTTTGCTTTACGCTCAAGTCAGCCTGAGTATCACATTTTTGGATTCACCTTCTGGAGCTAGGAATTGCTGGAGATTATCTATCTATCTAGTTGTCTATCTATTACTATTCAGTTATTTCTATTCAGATTATGTATTAGTGGATATATATGCATTGGAACTTCCTACTATATTTACTTTTAGACTCTGGTATTTTGTACTTGTTTTGAGACTTTGTTTGTAGTAGCTTCATGAACTACTATGGTTATTTTATTTCCGCTGCGAGTTATTTTGATATTTCTGTGTCTGTGATTCTGTGATTGTTTTTATTTACTTCAAATTATATTACAATCTACTGTTTTGAATTATTCAAGTCCGACATATGTGGTTTTATTGTCGATTTGAATGGTCTAAAATAGTGGGTCGTTACATATTGAGCAAACTTAAGGCTAGAATCAAAAGGTATGCGAGTCCAAACATCCACCGGAGGAATCGAAAAATTTAATGTTCCTCTTAGGGCTTTGAGTAGTATAAAAATCTAATGAGAGCCTTATTAGAAAAATGGAATGCCAAAATTTAACATTTATAATATTGTAAGAGCATATGTTATACAAATTAAAATTATCTGTATTGATAAATTCATGCAACTAAATTGATAAAATTGTTTCCTAATAAGTATATAGTGATTAAATAAATTAAGATTGACAAAGAAATATAGAATATTCTTACAAATAATTTTTAGCATGTTGTCATTTTAAGACCTATGCAAGTGCCAAAATTTATACAACTACTTAATGAATTCGTAACTTGGTCATTTAATTATTTATTTGCCTCAAAACTGTGCATGATCTTCTACGAGTTTTGAACTCTAAAGCGATATAAGGACATAGATATTTGATCATTACTGGACCAAATACAAAAGTTATATGGTGAACGGTCATGTTCGTAATATATGAAATCTTAATGAAATTAGTTCATTTAAGATGTGCAAGTAGACAATATCAAAACCATGTTTTCAATATGATTAAATACAATGAGAATTAAGTTGCATAGAAAATAATAAAAGACCAAGGACTAAAGATCAACCTAATAATTTGATCGTCAAGATGTCAGCTTCGATCTGTTTACTTAAGCGCAATCTATTTGATAATCATAAAATTTCAAGAATATCCAAATGCACTTTTGTATGGAAATCGATGTAGTCATACAGTATCGTTGCCTTTTGAAAGGTTTAACCATTTGAGGAAGTGAATGTTCGAGAGTGGATGTAAAATAGGCATAGTTGAGACGAAGAGAGTGAATGGTCACTTCTCCTTCATAAAGGACATCAAAAATGAGAATTGTATAAAATTTAGTAAGATATTTAAATGGAATGAGAAATGTGATTTCTATTATAAATGTATTATATTATAGAAAATCATTTTCTATAAAAGTTATTTGTATGTGTTTAAGATATTTGATCAATAACTCTCGATTTTAAATTAGTCGCGATAAAAGAAATAAATAACCGATAATAAATAGTTGAATGGAGCTTTATATTTCCGGCACTATTACAGTAATAGCAAGAATATTGGGAGCATACATATGACACTTATAGATGGATACGTAAATATATGAAAGATTTTTTTCATTATTATTATTTACAAAATAATTAATGCTTTCAGTATTGACTATGCACACACACATATATACATATACATACATATACATAAATACATACATACATATAAATATATATTTGTGTGTGTAGTTTTATTTTGCTATGAATATCATAAATGTTCGTTATAAATAAATCTAGAATACACTCACGGCTATATATAGTTTAAGATGTCAACAGGGCGTTGAACATGCAAGGAGCGGGACTGGTATGATCTTAGTTACTCCCGAAGGTAAGGAGTTATTATAATACCCCACAATTTTCAATGATCGAATATTTAAATTAATTTAAATATTTAATCGTTATGCAACCAAAAGCCTTCACAAATGGTCCTTGAGACCACTTCAGTTGAGTCCGGGTCGATGTTTCAAACTTGTTTAAGTATAAGGACCGATATATTTTGGTCGACGGATTTTCAGCTAGTTGCCTGTGTTTGCGTTCAATACGTAAATCGATCCAAAAGGCTAACTTTTGTATACAAGTACCCTGATTCCGAAACCTTTTCCATTAGATCCGGAATATAATTTAGAGCTTGTTTGAATATAAGGTTCGATATGTTTGGAGTTTGGAATTTTCACGAATGAATAGTGTCAGATGGAGAATTGGGGCTTAGCCCATTAGTTTCCTATATGTGGCTAACTCCTACCATTTTCTCTCATTCACTTCTCATCCATGTTCAATCCTTCTCTTCTTTCTCTAATGGTCTCCTAATCGCCTCTTAATCACCTTCTAATCCTTTAAACCTAACAGCTCTAAATAAAATTCCTAATTTAAATAAAAATCATCGTAATTCCTCTCTTCCTATTTTCTACAAAACCTGTGAAGGAATAAGCTTGAACTGGATTTTGGATAGAGATCTCAACTTTAAAATTATCTTGGAGATGAGTTTTAGTGATTATAGCCTGATATATAGAAAGAGAAGGTGAGTGAGATGATTCTCCTTATCAATTTATGTGTTATACTTCATATTTTTGTTTATTGCTTAATATTGATTCATATGAAGTGATTTAGAGAATAAAAAGGTTAGTTTAGACTTGTATTCAGTTATAAACATGTTTCCCTTAGCTGATTAATTATTTAAGACCCTAATAATATGTTTTGAAAATAGTTTGCAAACCCAAGATTTGATTTGGGCTAATTAGGCGATTGTTTGTAATGTTATTGTTTGATTTGGGATTAATTAAGTAGAGTAATGATGTGCAATTCATTAGTAATAGCTAATTAATCTATTTGAGTTGATATGCAAAAAGGTTAGTGAGTTAATTAAGGGATTTGGGAGTTATATACCTCTTATTAAATAATTATAGATCCTATAAGCCTTAATTAGTTTTTATAAAATGGTTTCATGATTTTATAAATGAGGTATATATTTTATAAAATGGATATGACATTTTATAAAACAGTAAAATGATGAATACTTGATTTTCAATAAGGAGAAGTGAGTATTTTAAAGGTTACAAGGTGATTAAAAGCTAGTATGATATTTTATAAAATGGTTTATGATTTTATAAAATGTTATAAAGAGAAGTTTCACTCTTATTAGAAAGATTACTAAAACAAGCAATAATTGAACTAGAAATTGTTGAATTAACTACTGGATATACATGTGTATATACGTGCACGAGCGGGTATATGTGTATTCGGAGTTAAGCAACGATCAAAACAATTCTAGTGTTGTAGCTGGAATTGTGATGAGAGTTGTGTTTGTAAGAGGAGAATATTTGTGTAATAAATTTTATTGGAATGTCTATATGTATATATAGTCATGTTATGAGTGATCTCACGTAACCATAGCAAACAATTGATGCGCTAAGTTGCATGGGAAAGTGCTGGGTCGAGTAACAGCCCAATGAGGCTTGTTTGCAATTGTTTAGCTATATAGAAATATTATTGAATATGATTTCATTGTAGGCATTTCATGTAGCCATAGCGAGCATTGTTTGCGCTAAGTTACATGAGACTGTATCGGGTCAAGTAATTGCCCTAGCGAAGTCCAACATGTGAATTGTTAACTTATGTGTGTTTGAGTGGACGTATGTGCATAGGCATGCAAGAATTAGTGTATCGACACACATATACACTATACACAAGGATGCAATAAAAATCAAGTTACGTAAATTCATGATTTGAGGTGTCTAGATTAAAGAAAATTTCATCACGGTCTTAACGGAAGAAACGGCGAGTAATTTGGAGCTACAAATCAAAAGTTATGGGCATTTGAAGATTTACTTCTGCCCATAGTAGGTTTCTAAATGTCTGTGACACTTGTTAGATGTCTGAGATGAACTTGGAAACAAATAGCAACATCTTTCAGACATCTAAGACAATGTCATGGACATCTAAGGCCTACTATTTGAGTTTTTCGATCGAAATTTCAAAATGCTATAACTTTCTCATACGGACTCGGATTGAGGCACCGTTTGTACCAATGTTCATAATTTTTCAAAGGATACCATATAGGAAGGTTTGGTAGGCTTTGGAGCACTTTTATTTTTGGGTCCATGCAAGACCAATCCCGATACGTATTTCAAAACTGTTGATTTTTAGGTAGAACGAGAGAGTATTATGACATTAGAGTCATGCATTCGATTCGGAACGCAGTTTTGGTTAGTATAGGGTTTTGTTACAGTTATAGTGGGTTTTAGACCATGGCGATTGGAGCTGTGCATGACGATCCTATACAATTTTGATGATAGCGGGCTGGGGCATAGAGTCTCGTAGTAGCGAGTCATCTAGGATTTTATATGGTAGCTGGCTGAGAATTAGAGTTCCTCAGGAGCAAGTCATATACGTTTTCGATGATAGTGGGTTGGGGAAATAGAGTCTTCCAGTAGCGAGTCATCTAGGTTCTTATACGATAGGGGGTTGGGACTTAGATTTCCTTAGTAGTGAGTCATATATGATTTGTGATAATAGTGGAATGAGACATCCAGTTCCTCAGTAACAAGTCATCTACGATTTCGATGATAAGGGCTAGGACATTGAGTTCCTCGGTAGCAAGTCATCTACGATTTGGTCTTAGTAGTAGTGACATACGCATTGTGGCATACCTATTTGGTAGCCGTAGGGACTATGCATGTTGGGGTGTATTTTATTAATCTTTATAGTAGAGATCATGGTTTGATCATGATGTATTGGTACTATAATATTTTTAGTTTTTGGGCTAGTGTAGTCTAATGAGATATTGTGCTAACTTGTTGTTACAGGAGAAGAGTAGGTTATGCTATGATCCCCTACTTTTGAGATGTATCTACTGTACTTGATTATAGGCTGTTCGGATTTCCCCTGAGCCACATTTATGGAGAGGGCCGGTTGTGATTTTGTTATTCCTATTATTGGTGTATAGTTTTGATATACAATATTTTAAGATAGTTCCCCTTACACGAGGCTTTATGTCTGACCCCCATTTTGTCATTGTCTTCTTATGTCATGATAACTCTCGAATACTTAATTGAGTAGTTCGAGAGTCAGGTGCTTTTGTGGATACGCTAGCAGGCACAGTCGAAGCATTTTGGAGGTGTGGCATTGATGTTTGAGATATATATATACATATACATATACATACTTGTTACTTTATTGTACATGACAGACCTGTTATTTATATATGAGACTGTTGTTTCAGATATTTATTCAGAACTTCATCCTTTTTGAGTTGATGTACTCTGACTACTCCGTATTGATGTTTATTTGTCAGTTGCTTCCGCTAGTGCGGTCTCTTGTATATATTATTATTCTATCTCTGTTCTTGTATATCCAATATATTATGTGTTGTCATTCCGTTGTGAGATCTTAAGGATATCTTGGTTTAGTATTTTGTTCTAATTTTACCCTACAATCTGTCTTTTGTGGTATTTGAAAGTAAGGTGATGTTGTAAAGTGTCAACTTTTAGGCATTACGAAGTGCGGGTCATTACAGTTGGTATCGGAGCTTAGGCTCAACATTTGGACAAGGTAAACCAATTTGAGTTAATCAATTTGGTCAAAGGAGATACGTTGGGAGAGTGTACTTGTATTTTTCTACTATATAATACTGTATACACCGCTTGTCTTTTGAACTTAAATTATTTCTACTGCTAGTTGTTAAGGTATTTTTGTCAGATTATCCGAATGAGCGGACGAAATATGTTAACGACTATGGATGGGTAGTCTGGGATGCTTGATTTGTTCAAAGACTATTTGGCTACCGCAAAATATGTTCCGTCATTCGTGAACATTTTTAGCTGATTGTGGTTAGCATCATAAGTGGTGTGGCCCTTTGGACATCAATATTTCTAGCTTCACCAGCTTTAGATTCTTTGAAGTGGTGCAGTAATTTCCTTAGCTTTAGATGGGAACCATATCCAAGTCTTGAGAATTTTGCCAAGACATGGTCATGGGCACACGATTGGGAAGATACCCATTGATAAGTCTAGGGAATGGTCTCTTGGGTGAGACTGTTTCTCGAGAATTAGGGAACGGAAACTTCGGCTAGGTAGGATATAACATTTTCGTAGCTGATAAGCGGACCTGCGATTCAGGAATTTGTTCAGGCATCGCTTTAAGTTCTTAGTTCACTCTTAGATTGAGAAGAGCATGTAGCTTGAATATTCCATCCGCCCTGAGGAAGACAGCTTATCAGTGAAGGGGTGTTGACTAGTTCAACCTTTTATTTTTGGGGTTTGAGGCAGTCGGTACTCCGTTGTTGTAGGCGAAGAGATTTGCCTTGGGTCTTAAGCGTTGGTTCGAGGTACATTGCTTAGCCTTATCCATGTTAGGTACCACTTTTAAACATCTCGTCAGAATGATTCTTGTTTGCAAGAATGCCTATGAGGTATAGTTTGATATAGCAAATGTGGAAAGCAATCGAAACTCCAACCGAAGCATACTATGATACAAGGAAGATCGAGCTTGTTCGAAAAAGAAAAGTTGGCCTTATACGTTACTCCTATGGTATATGGGAGCATTTCACTATGAAATGTCATCCAGCTAAAGCGAAGCATAATGCTTCAATGTCAATCAGCTTGATCACTTGAAGAAAGACCGTCCTACATTTTCCCAAAAGGTGTGCAAGTGATGATGACTTGTGCCTTTTAGGCTTTACCAGGCCCTAGCAAGCTTATGAATCAAGAAAATCGGAAGGAGCTTATGTATTGAGTATGCTTTATTATTAGGGAACTCGCTTCAATTCCATCCAACACTTGAGCGGTATATTTTATCTGTTGCTAGTTACTTGGTAGATTGGCAGAGATTTCAAGTTGAGTAGGTTCAGTCAATGAAGCGTGACTTGGATTTATAGCAACCTAGTGTTTGGTGGATGCCCAGTGATGAGTAGAGACCGATCGGATGACTAATAGGCATTTGTCTAGACTCTTTAAAGTTATAGTTGTTTTCTTTGTGTTAGTAAACCTTAGGTGATGTGAGTAAACCCATGTGCCGAAAGGGGTATTTTCTAAAGATTGGCCCATTCACTTGCCAGTTATTAACCTATTGTTCGAGCGTAGAGTTTTCAGGTGATTTGCACCGGTTATGATAGTGTTTTTCACTTGATTCTGATAGACGAGTACTTGAGTCGGATTCTTGGAATGACTGAGAGATTTATCAAACACAACTTTGGTTGTGCCAGGAGATTTCAGTAGTTGGATCAAGGAACCGAATCGGAGTTTGTATGGATGGAGTCATGTGGCCAACCCTAATTTAACAAAGAATTGCGAGTAAAAGAAATGTTGGATTAGTTACCTTGTCATTTGGAATGATCTTAGGAAATTATAAAATTTTAGTGTAATGTAATTATTGCATGGAAGTGTTCAGGAAAGGATTTCTCAACTAGTTTTGTGGCGATTCGGATAATCTCCTAAGTGATAAGATGAGGCTTGCCTAGACAAGTATTGTAGTGCACTTAGTACATTATCCTTATTAACTTGTGCGGTCAAGATAAGTTTGAACCCCAAAGAGCCTAGACAATTGTTAATCATCATTTGATGATGATTTAATGGGTATAATTTGCTCTTTTAGGAAATGATTTTTATTTGGAAGAGAAGTAAATTGAGGCATTGATTGCTGGATTTATTCGAGAGTTTTGAGATTCGATGATCCTGCATATCGTATAGGTTCTCCTTTTTCATAGCGCGAGGTGTGATAGTCTTCCGTGTATTATATGCATGGGAGAAGTTACACCACTTAGGCGTTTATTCCTTTTGAATAATGGATGGAATCATTAGAGTTTATGGTTCAACATGCATGTTTGACTCTTGATGTTTATCGAGCATGTTGGTGTAAATGTTTTAAATATTGCATTGTTTGCATTCTTATTTGTTGGTTGTTGTTGTTGCTACTGCTTGTGTTTGATTGCTATTGTTTGCTATTTGCTATTGTTTTGTATGCTTGCTTGTTGATTGCTACTGTTTATTGTTGTTATTGCTACTGTTTGATCATGTTTATTGTCACTAGTGGTTGACGTTGATGTTGGTTAATTTTTTATTGCAGTTGATCTTATTGATTGCTTAATTGCGAGTTTGGAAGTTTGAACGCAAGTTATAGTTGAATGGCTTGTGCAAATATACGTTATATACAGATAATAGTCTAAGATTTCGACCTAAGATTTGTTTGAGGTTTTCTTGTTGTGACACGCCAAGGTTACGAACTTATATTCGTGACCTACCCAGATATCTACCTTGTTGTGATGTGCCTTAGATAATAGCGGGCTGAGACATAGAGTTCCTCAATAGCAAGTCATCTACGATTTACATGGTCTTAGAGGGACCATGAATAGCATTATCTTATGTTGGCCTTGTATTGGTGGCCTTATAGATAGTCATCCTTATATCAATGGCCACGCCTATTGTTGGATCACGATAAGTGCCCACTGTTAACTCGATCGGTCAATAATGACGGGTTTCGATTTATGTTCCTTAGCCATCTGAAATAAATTGCATATCATCCATGCCTGTAATGGGGGGAGATAGGATCTATACGAGTCCACTGCCTTTTGATGTGACATGAGTCAGTGGCATATTTGATACTGACTAACTTGAGCTTACTTTCCACTTGATTATCATGTATGAGTATAGTAGTACCAGTTACTACATTGAAGTTATACATGTTTGAATTTGGTGCTAGTCTTGGTATAATACAATTAGGTACTTGAGAGCTAATGTATAGCTATTTAAAAGCGTATTTTCTTAGATTGGCATTTAAACAGTGAGAAGCTTTCTTATGCGAAGTATGAATTTTTGGGAATATAGGATGACATAGGTAATCGCATATTTTCTACAGTGAGAAGCTTTCTTAGGAGTTTCGTTTTGCTGAAAGCACAAGGGAAGGTACAACTGGAACTTCCAAAACTGGGATTCCTGAAGTTTGATCGGTCCTGTTACTATCTCGTACTCATGTGAATTTCGAGGATGAAATCCTTTAAAGGAGGGGAGAATGTAACACGCTATAATTTTCAATGAACGAATATTTAAATTGTAAATTTAAGTATTTAATCGTTAAGCAGTGGAACGCCTCTTATACTCGACTTTTCGCAAACGGTCGAGTTGGAACTTGAGACAACTTCAGTTGGGTCCAGATCAATGTTTCGAACTTGCTTAAGTATTAGTATTGATATATTTTGGTCGACTGATTTTTAGCTGGTAGCCTGCGTTCGATTCATAAGTCGATCCAAAAGGCTAACTTTTGTATACAATGGAATCGGGTCCTAAAACCTTTTCCATTGGATCTAAAATGGCATTGAGAGCTTGTTTAAGTATAAGATTCACTATGTTTGGAGTTCGGAATTTTTGGGAATGAATGGTGCAGAATGGAGAGAGTTGGAGCGTAGTCCATTAGTTACCTAAAAGTACTCCCTTCATTATCTCTCATTCACTTTTCATTCACGTTCATTCCTTCTCCTCTTTCTCTAATGGTCTCCTAATCCCCTCTTAATCACCTTTTAATCCTTTAACCCTGACACCTCTAAATAAAATTGCTAAATTCAAATAAAAATAATCATGATTCCTCTCTTCCACTTCTCCACAAAACTCATGAAGGAATAAGCTTGAATCGGATTTTGGAGAGAGATCTCAACTTTAAAGTTAGCTTGGAGATGGGTTCTAGTGATTAGAGCTTGATTTAGGGAAAGAAAGGTGACTGGGATGATTCCCCTTATCAATTTATGTGTTATGCTTCATATTTTCATTTATTTCTTAATATTGATTCATACGAAGTGATTTAGAGAATGATTGGGTTAGTTTAGACTTCTTTTCATGTTATAAACCTGATTCTAGTTAATTGTTTAAGATCCTAATACTATGTTTTAAAAATAGTTAGTAAACACTAGATTTGATTTAAGCTAATTGGATGATTGTTCATGATGCTATTGTTTGATTTGGGATTAATTAAGTAGTGTAATGATGTGAACGTCATTAGTAATAGCTAATTAATCCATTTGAATTGATTTGCAGAAAGGTTAGTAAGCTAAGTAAGGGGTTTAAGAGTTCTATACCCCTTATTAAAAAAATTAGAGACCCTATAAGCCTTAATTAGTATTTGTAAAATGGTTTCATGATTTTATAAATGAGGTATATATTTTATAAAATGGATATGAGATTTTATAAAATAGTAAAATGATGGGTACTTGATTTTCAATGAGGAGAAGTAAGTATTTTAAAGGATATAAAGTGATTATAAGCTAGTATGATATTTTATAAGATGGTTCATGATTTTATAAAATGAAATAAAGAGATGTTTCACTCTTATTAGAAAGATTACTAAAACAAGCAATAATTGAACTAGAAATTGTTGAATTGCCTACTGGATATACGTGTGTGTCTATGTGCACAAGTGGGTATACGTATATGTGTATTCGGAGTTGGGGAATGATCAAAACAACTCTAGTGTTGTAGCTAGATTTATGATGAGGGTTGTGTTTGTAAGAGGTGAATATTTGTGTAATAGATTTATATGCATAAAAGAATGTCCATATGTGTATATGGTCATGTTATGTGCGATCTCATGTAACCATAGTGACTACCTGATGCGCTAATTTGCATGGGAAAGTGCCGAGTCAAGTAATCGTCCGATGAGGCTCGTTTGCAATTGTTTAGTTATATAGAACTATTCTTGGATATGAGTTCATTATGGGCACTTCATGTTGCCATAGCGAATATCATGTGCACTAAGTTACGTAAGATTATATCTGGTCAAGTAATTGCCCTGGTGAAGTCCGGAAATGTGAATTGTTAAGTTATGTCTGTTTGAGTGGACGTTTGTGCATAGGCATGCACGAATGAGTGTGATGACACAAGTATAAGCTACACACAAGGATATAGGAAAATTCAAGTTATGTAAATTCATGATTTGAGGTGTCTAGATTGAAGAGAATTTCGTTACGGTCCTAACGGAAGAAATAGCGAGTCATTTGGAGACACGATCAAAAGTTATGGATGTTTGAAGATTTATTCTGCCATGGTAGGTTTCTAGACATCTGCGACACTTGTTAGATGTCTGAGTTGAACCAAAGAAAAAACAACAACGTCTCTCAGACGCCGGAGACAATGTCACAAACTTTTGAGGCCTGCTGTTTGAGTGTTCACCATTTTTTAAGGGATGCCATCTAGGAAATTTTGATAGGTTTTGGAGTACTTTGTTTTTTGGGCCCACGCGGGACCCACCTCGGCACGTATTTCAAAACCGTTTATTTTTAGGCTGATCGAGCAGGTATACTGGGGGAATATTATGACATTGGAGTCATGCATTTGATTTGGGTTAGTATAGGGTTCTGTTAGAGTTTTTCAGTCGGTTTTAGGCTGTGGCAACTAGAGCTGGGCGTGGCGACTCTATACGATTCTGATGATAGCGGACTGGGGCATAGAGTCTACTAGTAGCGGGTCATCTAGGCTTTTCTATAATAGTGGGCTGAGACTTAAAGTTCCTATGTAGTGAGTCATATACGTTTTCGATGATAGTGGGTTGGGGTATAGAGTCTCCCAGTAGCGAGTCATCTAGTTTTTTATATGATACTGGGCAGAGACTTAGAGTTCCTCGGTAGCAAGTCATATACAATTTGTGATGATCTCAGGCTGAAACATCCACTTCCTCAGTAGCGAGTCATCTACGATTTCAATGATAGTGGGCTCGGACATTGAGTTCCTCAGTAGCGAGTCACCTACAATTTGGTCTTAGTAGAAGTGACCATACGCATTGCGGCGTACCTATTTGGTTTTAGTCGTAGGGACTATGCGCACTGTGTAACGACCTACCTTTTTAGGCGGTTTAAATTGACAATAAACCACACATGTCAACTCAAACTATTCAAAAGAGAGGATTGTTAATTGGGTAAATAAGAAAATAAGAGAAAATAAGGAAAAACAAAACATAGAATCTCACAGCAGAATGACAAAATATAATAATCAAATAAAAAATTCATGAAGTTGTTTTACAAATACATTTGATTACACTTTTACAATAAATCAGAGTTATACATACAACATGAATAAATAAATAATGCAGTGGAACAACATGATAGGGAGAAATAATAATAGTTGTATATAAACTTCGTCTTCGACCTCCAGAAATAATGTCTTCAACGCTGAAATTCTCAAGCTGACCCGAGCATTATGAGAAGACAAAACACTAGAGTCGGAACTAAAAGATCTTATGTAAGTTAAATCAACAGCGAATAAATATGAGTGTAACGGCTTTAGAGATATTTACGGGATTTTACATCTCCTATCCAGTGTATAACGTGCGTGCAATAACTTAAGAGATGTTCGGGATTTCCATCTCCTAAGGATCCGTTAAACTATTTGTATGTAGTAATATACACCATATATAGTGTCTATCAGTAAAGTAAAGTATTAAAATAGCGTTAAGGCATTACCCATATCCCCCCTTAACACATTTTTTAAATGTCATAGTCTATACAGTACTGTAAACTCCACCAAACTGGTGGGCTATCAGAGAGCACTCCATAGGTACGACACAAACCAAAATCATGGTGGGTTCGATAAGGCATATGACAAGGCACACAAGGCAATGCCCAGGATAGGATTCTACCATTTTGCACGCCTGAACTAGTAGAAACGCATAGCAGATACTACCACCCACCTCGAAACACACTCCCATAATCAATCGAAGGTGGCCACCAAATTAATTACAAAGTAACAGATATGGAATTGAAGAAGCATGTCCGCTAGGAGGAGTGACCTCACTTGGCCCAGGATAGCTCCTATTTTAGTCATATCAAGCTGACCCATCGGGGTCAATGCTGCATTCATACCTCATACAGTAGCGTTCACCATACCATCCTACTTCATTTTGCATTCTCCACCACGTGCAAAGTTGTTAAAGTGGTTTCGAATTGGCAGAGAGTACGACAATATCCGACCCCGGTCTCTTTAACAACCAAATGCTTACATTTTTCACACCGTGGTCATTTTTATAAAACATTTTTTTAATAATAAATCCAGAAAACAGCTTATACATTCATATCAAAATATCTATATACTTATTCCAAAAGTATTAATATATTTATAAATACCGAGAAAATTTTCTTTCAATCAATTTCGAAAATAATTTATAAATCTCTCTTAAACCATTTACAAATTATTTATATGCTCTAAAGCCATTTATAAAGCTATTTATAAATTCCAAAATAATTTACAACTCTTCCCTTTATCATAAACCTTTACACAAATTCCTTTATACGCTTCCAAATCCCTTCGTACATGTTCTTTTATAAAAACCTTTTATAAAATCCTTTAAACCTTTATAAAACCATTATAAAATCTTTTATAAAAATCCTTTTTAAGAATCCTTTTATAAAATCCATTATAAAATCTCTTACAAAACTTTTATAAATTCCTTACAAGCCTCTTACATTTTTATTTATTAAAACTAATATAAAATCTATATTTATTATATTAAATAACAAATGTATTTATTATATTAAATTAAATTTAAATTATATATATTTTATTAAATTAAATTTTAGACTATTTTAAAAAATATTTTTAAAACTACATAAAATCATAAGTTAAAATTTTAAATTTACATTTAAAACCATATATTTACTTATAATTTGAAACATTAAAACATATAAAATAAATTACTTTCCAAATATAAATTTTAAACAAAATCATTATATAAAATTTTAAAAAACAAAATTAATAAATCAAACACACTTTACTATTTAGAAAATAATTTAAAACCGACCAATGGTGTCCATATATAGTTTTCTACCCTATGATCAAGTGATAGGATATGTATCATTTCGACCTCAAAATAGTTAAATTTTTCGGGTATATATAATTTTAACCCGTATCTCGATAATAATTTTCAAATCAATAAAATCGCTCGGATTTATCATTTCAATTCATAACGATTTTCCCTAATCTATAAGATCATTCGGGTATGTATTTCAACCCATGGTGATAACAGGGATATAAACATCCAATCATCCAAAATGTCAACAAATAAACATCAATCACAATCAACATCCAAATCGGCCAATAAATCACAACAATTAACTGGTTATCATTATCGGGTATTTAACTAACAGTCTAAATTCGATATTAATTTAAATGGCAGCCTAAATCAATATATAAGTTCAAATTAAATCCAAATGACAATTTAAATTACTAAACAGCAATCGATAAATTTCTTATCACATCAAAAACTTAATTCAACTAACATAAGAAGGTTTAGTATTTTTGAGTGGGTTAAATCACTCATCTATGATTTATTGTCGATTTAAAATCCAAATAAAGCCCAAAAATTCAACAGTCTACAAATCCAACCAAACTATTCTCCGGAATTTCGATATGATCACAAAGGAAGAAACCATGTCCAAATTCGAGTTCGTATGAAAAATTAATTAAGGTTAGAAGTTATAGGGTCAAATTTGCAAATATAAAAAATATAGGGACTTTTTTGCAAAATTACCCCTTTGGCTAGATCTGGTCAACGTCGAGGCCACCTCCGCCCAGTCAATTTTGACCGCGATTTGCCATAACCTAAGGGCTCTGTTTTCCATGAGACCACTTGCATCTGAAAGCTATCAACCTCCTCTATGCAACTGAACTACCGACAACTCATATAGACGCTCCAATCACCGCCAATCGACGGTCAAAATTGCAGCGATAATCAACTTTCGAGTCAGTTCCTGGCCATACCGTTGCTCTGTTCTTAAAATCAAAACTAGATATGAAATCTACTCATCGAGATCTACAATACCCAGAAGTTGATTTCGCCAATTGATGCTCCGATCAAAAAACCCCAAATTGCCCCCCTTTGACTTCTCCGCTAGCACCTTGGACCGCGATTTTCGGTTAATATGAGAACTGTTTCCAAAAACAAACATCACATCCGACTCCATTCTTCGAGAGCATCGAAACGGTATATAATTTGCTATGGTTTGTGGAGTTTAAATTTTCAATTTGATTTTGGATTTGGGAATTAGGGTTTCGATTGGAATTGAAATTAGGGTTTCTGCCATCGGGAAAGAAGAAGAAGCAGATGAGAAGTACTTATAGAAATTGGATTTGGCTGCCAGGGTTTCAGAAAGAAAATCTATTTATATAGACAGAGATGAATAAGAACGAATGGACAGATCGAATTGGGTCGAAACGATAACAACGACCTGAAAAGCCCGTTTCATTTCCGAAACGAAAGTAGATCATCCAATAAATCAAAATATAGGTTTTCGATATTTTTAAACTCAATAGAACTAGTTTCAAACCCTAATTCCATTATATACAGAAGTTAGCTTTTAAAATCAAATTATATTCATTTAATTTTTATTAATTGATTTCTATGCATTTCGAGCCCGCACGATCAAACAAACGATAAGTCCGATAGCTATGAAACTTGAATCCTACAATAATTCACTGCTATGGATCCGATGAAACTGGTTTCATTGGAATTCGAGACGGTGATCAAAATGGACTTTTTCACGTTAATTAAATAAATTATTAATTTGAATTGATTTAATCACTTTTAAATTCGGAATTTAAAGTTAACAATTTCATCGTTCTTAATTAACCAGGAATTTATAATATTTTTAAATGAAATTTCCATGTTAAATCCAATATGTAACTACATAAATTTTAGCATTCAATTAAAACTGAAATAAATCCATTCATTATAAATTAAATCCTAAACAACTTCTATTATTTTGACTCTCACTCTTATTATTGAATCAGCTATTACCTTATGAATATAATTATCATTAGTTTACATTTCATTATGTTCATATTTTACAATTATCATCTTATACCATAGTAATTATAATATTTCGATTTCATTAATTCCATTAATTATCAATTTTATTCCTTATTTATAAATATAACTAGCTTAACTTTTCAATTATTTCAATTGATTGAAATTACATTAAAATAGTTGCCAATAACATTCAAACAATAAAATAAAATTATATTCTAATTATTTTTCTCACTAATAAATCTTAAATTCTCTCAATATTAAATTTTAAAATCTTATTAAAATTAATAGTTTTAATTGTCAAAAATACGGGTCGTTACATTCTCCTCCACTCAAAACTTTTTGTCCTCGAAATGGAACACGAAGGAATTAAGAAACTTGATATAATTTTATTCAAAATAGTCAATTTATAAATAATTTATTTACATAATTTAGTTTAACAAGAATTTGAAAATAACTAAACTTTCAAAAAAAATTCTAAGTCCAAAATTTACGAAAAATTTCAGCGGAGTTTCCTTTGCACTGTTAGGTTCGAAAAAATAATAATATCAATAATTTCAATATATATACCATATTCAATAATAAAATATCCCAAACCATGGAAAACAATAAAATATCGTTGCAAAACCATAATCCAAAAACATACCTATTTGTCGGGCAAACAAACTTTATTTATGAAACCAAA
Organism: Allium cepa; assembly: GCA_030765085.1. Taxonomy (NCBI): domain Eukaryota; kingdom Viridiplantae; phylum Streptophyta; class Magnoliopsida; order Asparagales; family Amaryllidaceae; genus Allium; species Allium cepa. Next base: position 785,851,472 of record CM060932.1, read on the forward strand.
AGCAGTAGCTATTGCTTCCATAAACATGTAACTCACTTATATATTCCAAAGATTTAAAAATTTATATAAAAGAGTAATATATTAGTTGTTCCAATTAGTAACAAAAGCAAATCAACGCAAACATATGCAAACAAAACAGTACAACCATTATATGCAATCAAAGTATCCATCATACATCCATAGCTATCAAGCTAATGGTTTGTTCAGGTTCAGAAACTTTTAATCGTACAAGGATGATAAATAAACTATCAAGTGTACCCTACACTCAATGGCCTTAAATAATAACTTAATAGATTATTCGTACAACGTTAAACAATTTGAAGTATAATTTCCCAAACTTCCCACCAGCCAAACAATACATAATTTATGTGTTAATTAAGTTTATTCTATTGGTCTCCTTTTTTACTCTTTTATTTATTTTCTTTCATTCATATAGTGTCATTTTATCATTAATTTACATTCATTTAGTTACATATGTATTTCCAATCAATTATTTAGAACATCAATAAATCAATTCTTAAAATATTATATAAGTTTCTATGCAAAAATTAATTCACGGTTATTATTTACTTATAAAACTTGATTTCCATTTAATATTAATATTCTTTAGTGAATCAATTCATACTTAATTTTCTACTTTTAAATTCACATTCATTCCTTCATATATAGTATTATTTAATATTAAATATATTTATGAATCATTTCAACAATTTCTTAAGTTTATAATCATTACTTAAGTGATATTCACTTTTACTATTCAATTTGATTATTAAGAATTTCAACCATTAACTTAACTATATATATTCCTTATACATCTTAATTTTTCATTTATAAACATACGTTCATTTTGAAGCATTTTTGTCATTAATCTTTTACTTGTATATGCTTCTATTACGTATTCATATTTAACATTTCAACTTTAAATATTTCAGGTAAGTTTTGTATATGTTTTCGAATGTAATTGAATGTTATACAAATTTATCTTATTCAGTTTAGTTAACAAAAATGTACAACAATTTACAGCTTCTTAATTTCATTACCCTTTAATTTACAAGTAACAAATCTTCAACTTGTTTACAGTTTCATTAATCACTTAGTTTCTAATTTCTTGTTTCTTATTTTTAGAAGTTTTAAACTATTAAAATTTTACTTATTTCTACAACTGAAAATCATTAATTTAACAGGAATTTAAGAGCTAAATACCGGATTTCATTTCAGAACATCATGAAAATATATATAATTATATCTGTTAATATATCAAATCATGCATAGGAAATTTAAAATAAAATTTTGTTTATTAAAACAAATGTGTAGTAAAACTACTACAGTGGTCTTCCCACTTTGAAACTCGAAAATGAAAGTCGATGATACGGCCGTCATCATCGAGATTATTTTCCAGCGATAGAAAAGGGAGTATAGGAATTATTTCCTTTTAAAATTCTTTCAAAATATTTCTTTCAAATCACACTGAAAATATTTATATTCGAAAATACTTTCAAATAATACTAATATTATATTCCAAAATCTTTGAAAACCAATTTCAAAACCCCGGAATTTAAGTTCTCAAATTTTCAATTTATATTCGCTTTATTTGTAAATCCTATTTTCCAACCAATATTTATAAAATTTCTCTTCCTAACAAACAAACATATCACATTCAACTATATCCATTTATAAAAATGTATTCTTTTATATACAAAATATAATACTAGGTAAAATACCTATATTTCAAAAAAAAAATTGTGTCCTTCTGCCCTATTAAGTATTTAGAAATCCTTATCAATGCCATAACATCCTATGTACCAACCAGAATTTATAAATATTAAATAGAACAAATTAACACAATATAAAAATATTTACATTGCACTAACAAATATGCTCTCTCATATAAGTATGCTTAAACAGCTCATTCTAGGGTATTACTACCTTATCTCTAATGAGTCAAACCCCACAAAGCTAAGGTTATCGCTAAACCAAAGCTCTGATACCAAATGTAACGACCACCTTTTTGGATAGTCTAAATCGACAATAAACTACACATGTTAGCTCAAACCATTCAAAATGGAGGATTTTTGATGGGGTAAATAAGAAAATAAGAGAAAATAGGAAAAAATAAAACACAGAATATCACAACGGAATGATAAAATTAATAATCAAATAAACAGTTTATAAAGCTATTTCACAAATACATTTGATTATACTTTTACAATATATTAGAGTTATACATAAAGCAGGAACATGTAAATAATGCAGCGGAACAACGTGATATAGTGAAATAATAATAATAGTATAGTACTAAACTCCATCTTCAACCACCAAAATTAATGTCTTCAACGCTGAAATGCTCAAGCTGACGCGAGCATAATGAAAATACAAAACACTCGAGTTAGAACTAAAAGATCTTATCCAAGTTAAATCAACAACAAATAAATATGAGTGTAACGGTTTCAGAGATGTTTATGGGATTCTACATCTCCTATCCAGTGTATAACGTGCATGCAATAACTTAAGAGATGTTCGGGATTTCCATCTTCTAAGGATCTGTTAAACTATTTATATGTAGTAATATACGCTATATATAGCGTCTATCAGTACAGTAAAGTATTAAAATAGCATTAACGAGTTACCCATATCCCCTTTAACACATTTTATAAATGTCGTAGTCTATACAGTAATGTAAACTCCACCAAACCGATGGACTATTAGAGAGCACTCCATATGTACAACACAAACCAAAATCGAAGTGGGCTCGATATGGCATTTGACAAGGCACGCGAGGCAATGCCTAGGGTAGGATTCTACCATTTTGCACGCCCAGACTGGTGGTTATGCACAGCTGCTACTACCACCCACCTCGAAGCACACTCTCATAATCAATCGAAGGTGGCCACCAAATCAATCACAAAGTAACAGATATGGCATCGAAGAAGCATGTCCTATAGGAGGAGCGACCTCACTTGGCATGGGATAGCACAAGTTTTAGTCATATCAAGCTCACCCGTGAGGTTTAGAGTTGCGTCCATACTTCATACAGTAGCGTTCGCCAAACCATCCTACTTTTTTCTAGATTCTCCACTCGTGCACAGATGTTAAAGTGGTTTCGGAATTAGTAGAAAGTATGACAATATCCGACCCACGTCAGTTTAACAACCAAATACTTACATGTTTCACAACACGGTCATTTTTATAAACCATTTTTCCATTAATAAATCTAGAAAACAGCGTATACCTTCATATCAAAATATTCATATACTTTTTCCCAAAGGTATAAAACATACTTTACTATTTACTTTAAAACATATTAAATAATTTAAAACCGACCAACGGTGTCTGTATATAGTTTTCTACCCTATGGTCAAGTGATAGGGTATGTATTATTTCAACTCCAAAATAGTTAAATTTTTGGGGTATATATCATTTCAACCCGTATCTCAAATTAATAATTTTCAAACCAATGAAATCGCTCGGGTTTATCAATTCAACCCATAACGATTTTTCCTAATCTATAAGATCATTCGAGTATGTATCATTTCAATCCACAGTAGTAACAGGGATATAAACATCCAATCATCCAAAATGTCGACAAATAAACATCTATCATAATCAACATCCAAATCAGCCAATAAATCACAACAATTAACTGGTTATCATTATCAGGTATTTAACTAACAGTTTAAATTCGATATTAATTTAAATGGAAATTTAATTCAACATATATTCAAATTAAATCTAAATGACAATTTAAATTACTAAATAGCAATCAATAAATTTATTGTCACATTATAAACTTAATTCAATTAACAGAAGAAGGTTTAGTATTTTTGAGTAGGTTAAATCACTCACCTTTGATTTATCGTCGATTTAAAATCCAAATAAAGCTCAAAAATCCAATAGTCTCCAAATCTAACTAAACTTATTCCATGTCGTCCGAAATTTCGATACAATCGCAACGGAAGAAACCGCGTCCAAATCCTAGTTTGTATCCAAAAGTTATTAATGTTAGAAGTTTCAGGGTTAAATTTGCAAATATAAAATTACAGAGACTTTTTTGCAAAATTACCCTTTGGAAAAACCCGGTACACCGAGACCACCTCCTCCCAGTCAATTTTGAACGTGATTTCCCATTACCTCTGAGCTTCGTTTGCCACGAGACCACTTACATCTAAAAGCTATCAACCTCCTCTATGCAAATGAACTACCGACATCTCATATAGACGCTCCAACCGCGACCAATCGATGGTCAAAGTTGTAGCGATGATCAACTTCTAAGTCAGATCACGGCCACCCCATTTCTCCGTTCTTAAAATCGAAACTAGATCTAAAATATACTCATCGAGCTCTATAATACCCAGAAGTTGATTTCACCAATTAATGGTCCGATCAAAAACCACCAAATTGACCCCTTTTGACTTTGCCGCTAGCACCTTTGACCGGGATTTTCGGTTGATACTAGCACTGTTTCCAAAACGAACACCACATGCTGACTCCATCGTTGAGAGCTACAAAACGGTATGTAATTTGCTATAGTTTGAGGAGTTTGAATTCAATTTGATTTGAATTTGGGAATTAGGGTTACGATTGGAATTGAAATTAGGTTTCTGCCATTGGGAAGGAAGAAGGAGCAGATGAGAAGTACGTATAGAAATTGGAATTGACTGCTAGGGTTTCAAAGGGAAAATCGATTTATATAGACAGGGACAGATAAGAACGAACGGACAGATTGAATTGGGTCGAAACGATAACAACAACCCAAAAAGCCCGTTTCATTTTCGAAATGAATATATGTCATCCAATATATCAAAATATTGGTTTTTGATATTTTTAAACTCAATGGAACTAGTTTCAAATCCTAATTCCATTGTATATAGAAGTTAGCTATTAAAATCAAATTATATTCATTTAGTTTCTACTAATTGGCTTGAAATCCTATAATAATTCACTGATGCGGATCCGATGAAACTGGTTTCATCGGAATTCGAAACGGTGGCCAAAATGGCTATTTTCACGTTAATTAAATAAATTATTAATTTAAATTGATTTAATCACTTTTAAATTCAAATTTTAAAGTTAACAATTTCATCATTCTTGATTAACCAGGAATTTATAATCTTTTAAAATGAAATTTTCATGTTAAATCCAATATGTAAAAATTGCATAAATTTCAGCATTCAATTACAATTGAAATAGATCCATTCGTTATAAATCAAATCCATAACAACTTCTTTTATTTTGATTCTCACTCTTATTACTGTATCAGCTATTACCTTATGAATATAATTATCATTAGTTTACATTTCATTATATTCATATTCTATAGTTATCATCTTATACCATATTAATTATAATATTTCAATTTCATTAATTCCATTATTTACCAATTTAATTCCTTGTTTATAAACATAACCAACTTAACTTTACAACTAATTCAATTGATTAAAATTACATTAAAATAGTTGTAAATAACATTTAAACAATAAAATTAAATTATATTCTAATTATTTTTCTCACTAATAAATCATAAATTTTAATTCCTCTTAATATTAAATTCCAAAATCTTATTAAATTTAATAGTTTTAATTGTCAAAAATACGTGTTGTTGCATATTGGGGCATTATTGATCTTAACAATAGAGATCATGGTTTTAGGATCATACTTTGATCATGATGTGTTGGTACTATATTATTAGTAGTTTTTGGGCTACTGTAGTGCAATGAGATATTGTGCTAACTTTTTGTTATAGGAGAAGAGTAAGCTATGGTATGATCTCTTACTTTTTAGATGGATTTACTGTACTTGTTGATAGGCAGTTCGGATTTCTCCTGAGCCACTTTTGTGGAGAAGGCTGGCTGTAATTTTTCTATTCCTGTCTATTTATATATGGTTTTGATATATAGTATTCTTAGATAGTTCCCTTCACACCAGGCTTTGTGTCTAACCCACATTTTTTCTTTGTCTGCTTATGTCATGACAACTCTCGGGTACTCGATCGAGTAGTTCGGGAATCTTGTGCTTTTGGTGATACGCTAGTAGAGTGCATAACTAGAGTATTTTGAAGGCATGTCATCGATATTTTGAGATATATATATACTTGTTACTTTATTGTACATGACAGACCTGTTATTTATATATGAGACTGTTGTATGAAATATTTATTCAAAACTTTGTGCTTTTGAAGTTGATGTATTTTGACTATTATGTACTAATATTTATTTGTCAATTGCTTCTGCTAGTGCGCTCTCTTATATATATTTTTATTCTATTTCTGTTCATGTATATCTAGTATATTATATATTGACATTCCATTTTGATATTTTATCAATGTCTTGATTTATTGTTTTGTTCTAATTTTACCTCGACAATCTATATTTTGTAGTATTTGAAAGTAAGGCGATGTTGTAAGGAACCGACTTTTAGGTATTACGAAGGGCGGGGCATTATATTTATTCTTTGCCATGGTCTTGAATTTCAGGGCAACCAATAATGAGGTATAATATGAAATTGTCCTGGTTAGTTTTATGATGGCAAGGGAATTATCGATAAAATCTATCCATGTGTTCAGTGAATCATCATTGGTCATGGATCAGATCAATGACCGATTTCAAGTTAAGGGCAAGACATTAGCCTCATATATTGCGGTGGCATGGAAGCTCATCAACATATTCTCTTACTTTAAGTTAGGACAAAAATCATGAGAAAATAATGCCAGGGATGATAAACTGGTTAAGGCGATGAGCAATCCTAAGAAGAACAACCCCTGGTTACAACTGGATACGGACCGCCCCATTTTGAGCCTGGGGCGACCTTCATGGAAATCGACTCAGTCCAACTCGATATGTGGATAAATCTTGTTTTGAATAATCTAGCGATTGGGACCTTCCCATAGATAGAAAGGAGTCCTAAAATGTCTTGTACTGGACCCTTATTACATGCTCATGGATGACAAGTTATATCGACGAGGCTACTCCATCCCACTTCAACGATGTGTTGCAAACAAGGAAGCCAATCACATATCAGAATAGTTACATGAAGGCTTCTACAGGGACCACACTAGGGGAAAAGCTTAGTTAAAAAGGCTGCTCACCATATGTACTATTGTCCAATCATGATCAAAGATTCCAAGGACTATATCAAGAAGTACGATCGGTGCCAGTGGTTCGCCAAAATTCTTAGCCCATCCCTGAGTCTATTGATGACTATGACGCCCCCTTAGCCATTCGACACCTAGGGAATTGACTTGATCAAAAAACTCCCAAATGCGAAGGGAAGGTAAAAAAAAATTCATCGTTTCCATCAACTCTTTCACAAAATGTATTGAGGCAGAGCCCCTAATTAGGGTCGCCATCCCCAAGATTCTGTGTTTTGTAATTGAGAACATTGTATGTAGCTTCGGACTTTCTAGGAATATCATCACCGGCAATGGTCTCGGTTTAAGAGTTCCTAGTTTCTAGGTGTAACATCCCACCTCTATACACATACTAACAATGAGCATTACCGAGTTACTATTTAATAATATAGAGAATGAGGCAATATTGAGTTGTCACATGTGAATATTTGCTTGGGCTAACACCAATACTTATTTCAAACTCTTGTATAATTCAGCTTTACATACTCGGTATTGGCACAAAGCAAAAAACACAAGTGTTTTCAAGGTAGAACAATACACAATGTAAAGTAAATAATATAAAACACAAAGTCATCTAACACAGTGATAAAATATAATAGAAATATACATGTTCAAGTAGGTCTACAACAATAAGTCAAATACCTACTATCTTCAAAATGTATAAAGTACTAGTCCAACATATATATCTTAATAATACATCAACGTATATATAAGGGGCTACACAATATACACATATAGTCCATGACCGAACTACTATCCTAACCTCTAAACTATGCCCAACAACCACAAGCTTGTCTCTTCTTCCCTAAACCTAAAATCTCTCGAACTTACCCGAGTATTATGTAAATAACACATGGGTAAGGCTATGTCTACAATGTGGATGCCAATAAATAACAGCAACACGCATGGTATACAAGTGTGTCTCAAAGGGCATATACATCTCAAATGTAGCAACATATCTCACCTAACACATATGTCATCCCATATCCATGTAAAGTCAAATCAACAAATCGAATGGCTCAATATCAAATGGGTGAACTAGTTATGCAACCAAAAAAATTTGAAAAATAATAATCATCAAACTCAATCATGACATACTCTCAACTGTGCTCTAGATTATCTTTTAGATAATCATAAAATAGACATACCTAGGGTCCGTTATACATGTTATGTAAGGTAAATAACATCCAAGCATCCATGGCAAACAAATATTAACACAAATATGCTATGCTCTCAGTTATGCCACAATTAACTCCCAACTAACCACATAATAGATAAAATCGATACCGTGTCAATCTCCTCAATATGACATGCTCACGACAATGTCGTAGAAATCTCGTAGATAATTATAATACATATGTATGGGGTTAAATTTCTTATGGGCTCGACCTTAAGAATAACAATATCTACACAAAACCATATACTCAATGATATTTTAAAAGGTGAATAAGGATATGTCTATCATCGCATCAATAACCAGATGGGAGACCAAACAGCACTCATCCTACTCTAGGTGCCTTCAACTTGCTCTTAGTACACCCTTACAGTCTTATATTCCTCGACGACCATCATAACCCAATATCTATCTTGCATCAACGGGCTTACATGATTATACAATGCTATAGTCGTAACCCTGTAAGTGCCATACTGGCCTATATGACATATGGGCATTGGCTTTCGGCCATACACATCATAAGTTATGTCATGGATTCAAGGTTCGACCTCGCAATCAGTCCACTAGGAAGGATACTAGCCTAATCTAGTTTACTACTCTCAAAATAATATGAGTGCACACACAATAAATAGACACACTTATGGCCCTTTGCTCTTGGCTCGCAACACCTTATATACAAATACCCCATAAATTATTCCCATATAAGTGTCGTCTACTTATAGAAAGTAACCGAACAAACATCAGCTTAGGCATCCCAAACCATCTGGTGTTACTCGCTCATTTATTAAAAGCTCATAAACTACACCCATCATTACATGATATTCTACATGATAGTTAAAGGAGTAATCGAAAAGATATTACTGAATGTCCCATACTACTCAGTATTACTAATCCATTTACTCAGAATTCTCATGATATAGAATTGACATGCAATCATACAGTTCTAATATTTATTAATTCGGAAGGTTTACTATAAAATATTCATTTCACCATCTTCAATACAATTTCAATATTAATATTAAGAATAAAGAGGATTAACTATAAAATTTGCATTCTTTTCAAACCCCTGTGTATAGGTTCGAAAATAAATATTTGCAATCTGCTTATTTAATTATAAGGAAATCAGCATTTATACCTTTATTCAAATGTAAACCCTTTCAGCACCTTTTAAATGTAGTTCGCACACTGTATAATTCATTTTCAATACTTTGAAAATAATATTGCCAAAGGAGTTTTATAATCCTTGTTTCCTTGTACAAATTTAAATAGTACTATATTATTTTAATTACGATTTTCAGTTTAGCATAATAAGATTCCAAACCAATATATATTAAAAACCGTCATTATATTCAAAACCCCTTTTAAACTATTATTCAAAAACTGTTCAACAGAATAATATTAAATTTTATTTTAAATCGTACAAACATTTAATGATAAAATATATCGATTTATAAAATTTATTTGTATAACCAAGTGCCCAAAATTACAGTTTCCATAATAATTTAATTCAAATTCCTTTGTATATGTATATTCCCAAAGTCTTTTAAAACAATTTCCTTTTTATTTAAAAATAATTAAATGCTAGATATATTACTTCCAAAATAATTCTTAATAAAATATATAATAAATTTATTAATAGCTGCTACATAATATTTAAATAACATATATCTTATTATAATTTCAATTTTTTTTTAAACTTCCTGTTTATTCAATTCTCATACAAATGAATTCATCGCTTTAAAATATAAATTTTGAATACCCTTTTATAAAAATCTTCAAATATTTTTATAATCACGTATAAATAAAATATATATTCAAAAGTCTACTTAATTAAGTAAATCCTATAAATCACCACTTCTCAAACAATTTCTATTCATAAAATTCTCGAAAATATTCTACTTTTATATTTTCCATCAATAATAATATTTCTCATTATTAAATAAAAAATAATTCCAAAAATTCACCATTTATATTAATTATTTTTATCCCCTTCAAAATTTCACTTTCGATTCATTTATACCCTTGCAATCGATTTCAAATGTCGTTTTCGATTATTTACAAGCGTCTATGTATTATGTAATAACATATAATATGCATGTTCAACAATCTACTTATATCACATCAAAACAACAAACAAATAAGGAAAACCACTTGATTTCAATCAATACAATCCATGTTATCACAAATTCATCGCCCAATATTCAAGGAAAAATCATAGCATAAGGTATCTGGACTATAGTTATGAGTTACATATATAACTCACTTTGATTTGCAAACAAATCTGTACCCAAAGCTTCATTTTCCAATGGAACTCCCTAATGCACATAATGCCAACATCGCTTCACCCACACAACTTGATTAAACCACAATGCACGCTTACCAGCTACAGTGCACTAGCCCAGCCTTAAGTCCCAGATCCATATGTAAGCAGCCATCGCCAAGAGTCGTGTGCATCCACCAGCCTTGGTCGCGTTGATCCTTCACGTCACTCGGCCTTGCAGTCATGCCTCCCTTTTTAATGACGAACCTCATCACGCACGAGCCAAGATTGTGGTTCCTAGGGCAAGGCATGTTCTCCTATGTCGTGTGCCTCCCAGGCCATACACGACTTTTGATTTCATTTTATTTTTTATGTCATTTTTTCCATTTCTCTATCGCATTGTAACTTGCATAAGGTGTAACAACCCGCATCTTAATCGGCACGAATCCTAAATAAATCAAAAGCCAATTCCATTAGGGTAAGGATCATTGGTTTTGATTGTTAGTCCTTGAGACGATGGTTTTGATGACAACAAGCTTAGGACTTGTTATAAAATATAATTACTAACATTATAGTTTATATATATATATATATGTATGTATGTATGCAGGATTTAACCATGCGGGTACCAAGAATGAAGACTGTATAGTATAGAGATTCAAGATTGAAGGTATCAAGATTGAAGACTCATGAGTATCAAGATATCAAGAATTCAAGATTTCAAGAGTACAAGATAGGTATTGAGTCTAGAGTTATGTTAAAACTTCTTGAAAACACTTACATCTTTATTCATGAAATGGAATCTACTTAGAGCTTGTTAAAGGGATGGAACCCTAGTGGGATGGAACCCACGACAATATGTAGTGGAACGTATAGTGGTCCTATTTTGATATCCACTAATCTTATAAAAATGTTCTTCAAAAAAATATATCGCTTGTCTTTTAAAAAATATTTTCAAAACTTTCTTTTCAAAAAACATCTCTCTTAGTTTTAGATATTTTAGCCTCAAAACAATTTTTATCATTTTTAACATTTTGATTACAAAATTGTCCTTGATTATTAAACTATCTCTTGTTTTAAATACTTAGCTTTAAAATATTTATACTTAGATTTTAAATCACTTTATAGATTAAGATTATATATTAAAAATTACTTTCTAAACTCTTTTATATGATTAAACTATATTCAAATATATTTATAAAAGTTTAGAAATTGTTTTGGAGAATTATAGAAACCAATTTTAATAAGAAAATCAAAATCACCATTTTTTCCTAGAGCATGTCGACATACTCCTACCCCTCATGTCGACATGGTGCCCGTTAAAATTCAAAATTCAAATTTTCAAAAGATGTGTCTATTCGTCGTATCCTATCACAAATAGATATGGCTGTTGATCTTCTATAAATACCAGTAGTTCTAAACGAATTTTCAACCAGATTTCACTTGTTTTCTCTCATCTTCATCTTCCACATTTATTCTAAAAATCGCAAACTATACTCTGCCAAAATATCAAGTGAATCAAACTTGATTATCTCTTGTTCGATTCTCTACCACTCTCTCCATAAGATCTCAGTGCTATTCAGAGTTATAGGATTATTTGTAAATCAAACTGTTGAGTAAAATGTGCGGTTGAGCCTAGAAATCAATTGGGTGTGATTGTTGCCCCGAAAATCGATTAGATGATCTTGTGGCCTGGTAAATTAAGGGAGTTTTCCATGTACTCGAATACAGGAGGGTGTACCTCATGGCCTTAAAATCGAGGGTGTAATCTGGGAGATTATTTCGAAAAGTAATTCGTACAGTTGTGCGGGAGTGGATGTAAGGTAACTCTGAACCAGTATAAAATCCTGGTGTATTCTTTCCTTTAATGCTTTTATTTATTATTTGCATCTGTGTCTGATTCTGTGATTATATATGTATCGGTGTATTGCATTTATTGGTGATTAAATTACAAAAGTTTCAAAAAGATTTAGAAAATCCACAAACCACTATTCACCCCCTCCTCTAGTGTTATTCTAGCCTTAAGATCCGTAATCTGCATTTCTCACATTTGGTATCAGAGCAAGGTTTTCAAAGTTTTCATAAGCTGGATTTTGAAAAATTAAAAAAAAATGGATATTTTCAGGGCTTTTGTTAACCCTAGTATAAATCTGTTCAAATCATCATTGTCTTATAAGTCTGCATATAGTTATTATAGAAAATCAAATTATCTACCAAGTTTGTATTCTGTGCAGGAAGAAAAATGTTATATGGCCTTCGAAGAATCAACTCTCGATGGAAAAATTTTACAAATCAAGAAGAAAACGTGATACTAGATAGTGGATGTTCAAGACACATGACTGGTAATCCAGATATGCTGAATGATGTTATTTACAAAGATGGAGGATTGGTTAATTTTGGAGACAACTCAAAAAGATATGTGATTGGCATCGGCAATGTCGGTAACTCTAAAACTCCTACTATTTCCAATGTTTTATTAGTTAAGAATTTGAAACACAATCTACTTAGTATTAGTCAACTTTACAATAAAGGATACATAATTAATTTTGAAAAAGATAAGTGTCACATCGAAGATAATAATTCAAATATTATATTTGAAGGAACTAGGAAGAAAAATATTTATATTCTTAGTATGAAAATCTCAAATGATAATCTATGTCTTTTGGCTAATACAAGTGACCCTTGGATTTGGCATAAAAGATTTGGGAATTTGAATTTTAAACTCTTATCTAGACTTTCTAAACTTGATCTAGTAAGAATAGAATGAATTTTAAAATAGATAGTATACGTGATGCTTGTCAATTAGGAAAACTTAGAAAGAGTTCTTTCAAATTAAAAGATAAGATTTCAACTGCAAAACCTCTTGAGTTACTTCATTTAGATTTATTTGGTCCATCTCGAATTCAATCAATAAATCACAATAAATATGTCTTTGTAATTGTAGATGATTATTCTAGGTTTACATGGACAATTTTTATGAAATATAAGTGATACTTTTGATTGATTTAAATTTTTTACAAAATGACTTCAAAAACAACTTTCTTTAAAAATTATAACTATTCATAGTGATCACGGTGGGGAATTTGAAAATGAATATTTTGAGAGATTCTACAATAAAAAGGGAATAACTCATAATTTTGTCTTTTCCAAGAACACCACAACAAAACGGATTGGTGGAATATAAAAATAGGATGATTCAAGAGTGTGCTAGAATAATGCTTTCAGATAGTAATTTACCAAAACATTTTTGGGCTGAAGCAATCGCTACAGCTTGCTACATTTTGAATAGAATATTAATTAGAACGTTAACTGGTAAAACACCCTATGAACTTCTTTACATGAAGAAACCAAAGGTATCTCATTTTAGAATGTTTGGAAGTAAATGTTTTATTCTAAATACAAAAGATAATTTAGATAAATTTGATCCTAAATCCGACAAAGGAATCTTTATCGGATATTCTAATAGAAGTAAAGCGTATAGAGTTTTCAATTTAAAAATTAATACCATTGAAGAAACAATGCATGTTTCGTTTGATGAAAATTTTAAAGAAGTTGAACAAATTAATAATGAAGAAGATTTTGCTACCCTAAATAATGAATCAATTCAAACAAATAATGAACTCATTCATCCAAATAAAAAGGTTAAGCTTTTAAAAGATCATCCTACAGAAAATATACTAGGAAATATTGAATATGTTGTTAGAACTAGAAATCAACTAAATAACATGAGTAATGTAGCTTTTATATCATCTATTGGACCTAAAATTCCAAAGGAAGCATCGTCAGATGATTCATGGATTCTGGCTATGCAAGAAGAACTGAATCAATTCACCCAAAATGATGTTTGGGAACTTGTTCCTAGACCTGAGGATAAAACTATAATAGGAATTAAATGGGTTTATAAAAATAAATTGAATGAACTAGGTGATTTCGTTAGAAATAAAGCTCGATTAGTCGCACAAGGTTATTGTCAAGAAGAAGGAATAGATTTTGATGAAACCTTTACACCCATAGCAAGATTAGAAACAACTAGAATTCTACTTACTTTCGTAAATTATAATAATTTAAACTATTTCAAATGGATGTTAAATGTGCTTTTCTAAATGGATTTGTTAAAGTGGAAGTTTATGTTGAGCAACCTCCACTCTTTGAAGATGAAAAATTTCCAAACCATGTTTTCAAACTTAAGAAAGCTCTATATGGTCTGCAACAAGCTCCTAGAGCATGGCATGGCAGACTAAGATCTTTTTTATTACGATCAAATTTTGAAATTGGTAAAGTAGATAATACTCTTTTCATTAAAAGAAATAAAAATGATATCCAACTAGTACAAATTTATGTAGATGATATTATTTTTGGATCAATTAATCATGAAATAAATAAAGAATTTTCTAAAATAATGAAAAAAGAGTTTGAGATGAGCCATATGGGTGAACTTATTTCTTCTTAGGTTTACAAATAAAACAATTAGATAATGGTATTTTTACTAGTCAAGAAAAATATGCTAGGGATCTAGTTAGTAAATTTGGTATGACTACTGCGATTGGAAAACCCACTCCCATGGCAACCAATGAAGATTTAAATAAATAAGATCTTTCAAAAGATGTAAATCAAAAACTGTATAGGAGAAAGATTGGATCACTACTCTATATCACTACGAGTAAACCTGATATCATGCATAGTGTTTGTTTCTGTGCAAGATATCAATCTTAGCCTAAAGTGACTCACTTAAAAGCTGTGAAACGTATATTAGATATGTTAAGCATACTTTTGACTATGGTTTATTTTACCCTAAAAATGATTCATTAGATTTAATTTCTTATTGTGATGCTGACTATGCTGGTTGCAAATCTGACCGAAAAAGTACTAGTGGAACGTGTCACTTTTTGGGGCATTCTCTGATTTCATGGTTTAGTAAAAAGCAAAATACTATTTCTTTATCAACAACTGACGCAGAATATATCTCTGCTGCTTTGGCTTGCTCTTAAGTCATTTATATGTAACAAACCTTAAAAGATTTTGGATTAACAATTTGAAAATCACCAATTTATAGTGATAATACTGGTGCAATAAATTTATCTAAAAATCCTACTCATCATGCTAGGACTAAACATATTGCTATCAGACATCATTTTCTCAGAGACAATATAAGTAAAGAGATTATTTCTCTTGAATTTATCAACTCCGAGAATCAAATTGCGGATATTTTAACCAAACCCTAAAATCGATCTATATTTACTAAATTAAGAAGAGAACTAGACATTTGTTCAATAACTGAGATATAGAATATAGATATACTAATATTTAAACAAAGGTATAAAATAAAACCAAATTTTTCATGGGTATGTCGACATACCCCTGCCACCTATGTCGACATACAACGGCAAATTTTGAAATTTTGATTTTCCCTCTAAAAATAATTTGGTAGTTATATAAACCTCCGTATTTTGAATTTTTCTGTCTTCTCGCTTCTCTTTCTCTGTATTAAACTTCTGAAAATTAGAACTAGTGGCCTCCTCCACTAAATCAAACCAAATTGACACAATTTCTTTTCCTTCTCTTCATTCTGGTCCATTTCAATGCACTACACTGGCACATGTGATAAAGATTGAAGAATCTTTGAAGGATGCCATACAAATGTTGACTGAACTTCAAGTTGTGCAAATAAAGATGGCAAAAGAAGAAGAAAAGCAAGGCAAAATTCTTCGGAATTTGCAAAAATTCCTAATGGATAATCATGAAAATCCTATACTGATTGAAGAAGATTCTCCCAACATTTAAGTGAATAACCCTTTAGAGCGCAGCAAAGAAGAAAAAGAAGGGAAAGAAGCACCTATGGAAGAAGGTGACAAGGTGGTCTGCGTAGGCGAAATATATTTTGACAAAGATGGGAATTTGGTTGAACAACGTGGAAACTTTTGTTTTCATTATCCAAATTGTTCAATTCACAGATCTCCAAATATTAAAAACTCTCGTTAGAATCGTAATTCTACAATTTATGCACTTAAATATATTTGTGTGTCTATAATCCAAATATATATATGTAAATATAACATTGTATATAATAAAATTTTGTTTCGCTTATTATACTTCCTTATTATTATTTAGTTTAGATAGTATTAGATTAAGGGGAGTTATATATATAAGTATAGGATTAGTTTTTGTTGATGACAAAAGGGGAGAAATATAAAATAGAGTAGTTAGGCTTAGATTAAGGGGGGGTTATGAGTTTTAGGGGGAGTTATTGTGAGGGTGAAGTATATTTTATAAACACAGGTTATCATCATCAAAAGGGGGGGATTATTGGTCCTTGAGATGGTGGTTTGATGACAACAACCTTAGGACTTGTTATAAAATATAAATACTAACATTATAGTTTATATATATATATATATATATATATATATGCAGGATTTAACCATGTAGGTACCAAGAATGAAGACTATACAGTATAGAGATTCAAGATTAAAGATATCAAGATTGAAGACTCATGAGTATCAAGATATCAAGAGTTCAAGATTTCAAGAGTACAAGATAAGTATTGAGTATAGAATTATGTTAAAACTTCTTGAACTTACATCTTTATTCGAAATTTATTCGTGGAATGGAATCCACTTCGAGCTTGTTAAAGGGATGGAACGCTAGTGGGATGGAACCCACGATAATATCTAGTGGAATATATAGTAGTCCTATTTTGATATCCACTAATCTTATAAAAATGTTTTTCAAAAAATATATCTCTTGTTTTTTTTTAAATGTTTTCAAAACTTTCTTTACAAAAAGACATTTCTCTTGGTTTTAAATATTTTAGCCTCAAAACAATTTTTAATATTTTGATTTCAAAATTGTCCTTGATTATTAAACTATCTCTTGTTTTAAATACTTAGCTTTAAAATATTTATACTCAAATTTTAGATCACTTTATAGATTAAGATTATATATTAAAAATTACTTTCTAAACTCTTTTATATGTTTAAAATACATTCAAATATATTTATGAAAGTTAGAAATTGTTTTGGAAAATTATAGAAACCAATTTTAATAAGAAAATCGAAATCACCATTTTTGCCTAGAGCATGTCGACATACTCCTACCCCCCATGTCGACATGGTGCCCGTTAAAATTCAAAATTTAAATTTTCAAAAGAAGTGTCTATTCATCGTATCCTTTCATGAATAGATATGGCTGTTGATCTTCTATAAATACCAGTAGTTCTAAATGAATTTTCAACCAAATTTCACTTGTTTTCTCTCCTCTCCATCTTCCACATTTATTCTAAAAATCCCAAACTATACTCTATCGAAATATCAAGTGAATCAAACTTGATTATCTCTTGTTTGATTCTCTGCCACTCTCTCCATAAGATCTCAGTGCTATTCAGAGTTATAGGATTATTTGTAAATCAAACTATTGAGTAAAAGGTGCGGTTGAGCCTTGAAATCAAGTGGGTGTGATTTTTGACCCAGAAATCGATTATGTGATCTTGTGGCCTGGTAAATCAAGAGAGTTTGCCTCGGACTCGAATACAGAAGGGTGCACCTCGTGGGCTTGAAATCGAGGATGTAATCTGGAAGATTATTTAGAAAATAAATCCGTACAATTGTGCGGGACTAGATGTAAGGTAACTCCAAACTAGTATAAAATCCCGGTGTGTTCTTTCCTTTACAGCTTTTATTTATTATTTGCATCTGTGTCTGATTCTATGATTTTGTCTATTTCTGTGTATTGCATTTGTTGGTGATTAAATTATATAAGTTTCAAAAAGATTTAGAAAATCCATAAAACACTATTCACACCCCTCTAGTGTTATTCTAGCCTTAAGATCCGTAATCCGCATTTCTCACATTGATAACCTATAATAAACACAATTATATCAGAGTGCGATCAATATAAACTCACAGTGGAATTGAAAAATATAATATCACATACGTATTGACTAAGGATGCCACCTTGGATACATTCCTTGAAAATTTAATTGCCTTGTCAGCGCCGAACATGAATAAAAAGACTTCACCATCTGTAGTTCCCGTCTTTCTCTAATATCCCGTCCTTTAAACCTAACCTATGGGTTGTTATGAGGAGGGGTTAGAACAACGTTCTGATGATTGAAAAATTACACTGTTTACCCATCCCATTAATTTATGCCAATTGGTTTCCATTTAAGTATTACCTATCCGCATATATGTCTAACCGTCCC
The DNA here is from genome assembly GCA_030765085.1 of Allium cepa. Classification (NCBI taxonomy): domain Eukaryota; kingdom Viridiplantae; phylum Streptophyta; class Magnoliopsida; order Asparagales; family Amaryllidaceae; genus Allium; species Allium cepa. The sequence continues at coordinate 785,870,226 of CM060932.1, forward strand.
ACTACCCAAAACCTCATCCACTTAATACTTCTTAAATATGGAGGAGGCAGACTCCATAACGGTTACTTAATACCTCAGACCCCAAAATGGGCCTTCCGCAACATAACCGCTGGTCAACCGGTTCTGGATACAAAGACCGATGACACCAAGATAAGGTTTAATAATAATTGCCATATTGCCAGCGCATCTCAACTCTACAACTTACCCTCAACTGTAGGCCAAAGGCCCTTGCCTGTCCCAAGCAACTACTACCAGTCTTGTCATAACAATGTAAAGATAGTACACAAGCCACTTAATACCTTTTTAATGGGAACTAGACAGACTCTGACAATTTACTATCTACATTTTTGGCAGGTCCTCGTCATTTAGTACCTATCCTAAGGCGGACTCCTCTCCAATACTATTTAGTTGACATCACATAGAATCTCATCAGGCCATTTAATATTTATTTATGGGAGAGGTAGACCCTATAATAGCTACTTAATACCTCAAACCCAAAGCAGACCCTTCTCAAGATTAGGGGTAAGCATTTGCTCATTTCAGTTGGTTTTGAGGAAAAAATGTCAAACCGAATTGAACCGAATAAATTTAAAATTGAACCATACCGAATTAATTTCAATTAATTCGGTCTGTATCCGACTTAACTGAACTAGAAAGATATGTTATTATTTAAAAAATTTATTCGCTTAAAGTAAAACATAAAGTTATGTTTGAAGATATTTTATTTAGTATTTTGTGTTTATAATGCATTTTGACCTATTTTTAATAGATGAACTTTGTATTTTATCAATAAACCAATTATTTAAAGTATTACAATACCATAATATGATAATACAATAAAAGTTTTGTTAAACCGATAACCAAAAAATATATTTTACAAATTGAATTCAAACCGATTTAGTTTCAAAACCAAACCGAACCGAGTGAAATAAACCGTTGAATTCGGTTCTAACCGAATATTTCTCACCCCTACTCAAGATATCCATTACCATGCCTAACTTATAACCATGACCATTTGTACTTCCTAAATAGAGAGGAGACAAACCTTATAATAGCTTCTTAATACCTTCATTCCAGAAGCAGGTCCTATGCCCTACGCATGTCCCTTCTCCATGGGTTTTGTGGTTGGATATGTCATACATCAGTAGTAAGTATACACAATTATTGGTAGCCTTCATGTGAAGGGCTGACTTCTATTGTGTAACTCTATCGACCTCGCATCACAACCCACTAAACCAAACCAATCACCCAAAGCCTAGCTATTGGGCTAGGCCCGCTAATTATGCTTGTTCTAAACATATAATTGAAGTTATATAATTTTCTACTATGAAAATTATATTACTTTCTATGTTTAATTAATAGTGATAATACTTTCTTATTCACTACGCTATTATTACTAATTTATACTCTTAGGCTTTGGTTTTCTTTTAATGTCTAATAAATGTCCATCACCTATAATAATTGGTTACTAATGTTAAAATTAGGCAGTCTTTAACAATCCTCATTTAATCTTTGTAATCTATTTACCAGCTTAATCCACCTATTATGCTCATTCAATTCCTCTATAAATGCCATATTAAATTCCCTAATCAATCCCCATTTAATTCCTTTTTAACTCTCTATTAATTACAAATATTTTATTGCCCGTTAAATATGTAATTAATGTCCATAAATCTTAGTCGTACAATTGCTAAGCTATTAATAACTAATACAAATATCATCATAAATTACATTATTTATATATTTTCATTTTTAGACGTTTAGCACGGTTATACATGTTTATATATAATTCCAACTATACGTTTTAATTTATCAGAGCTTCCTTTTTAAAAAGGATTACCATTATAACTTTCTATAAATTAACCATAAGTGGGTTCTTTGCTTCGTTTGAAATTACAAGAAATTATTTCTTTTCTTTTGTTGAAACAGATAGTGTAAACTACGAAGAAGAATATTCATATCTTATACATCACTTTCCCCTTTTTGGTATATCCCTTGTAAATTCAAACGATGTGCTTTTATACATATTTTGGAATGGGATAATTTATGGAAATTACACAACTCTTCAAATAAATCAAAATATAAAAATTCACATTCCAAGTAACCTAGGGCAACCTAATTTACAACCCGATTATAGATCTAGAATAAATAAACATTCTACAATAATAAATATTTGGGACTGAATTCAAATTTCCAAATTAGATTGTACATACTATTTCTATTCCAATTACCTATTTATTGAATGTGTAGGCTGTAATCCTATACATTTTATTTTAAGTGCACAATTCATCAGTTCTTATTTAGGCATGATAATTAAATAAAATCCAATGATTTATGAATAAATTATATAACTCCCTACTCGTCTTTTAAGCTTTCCAAATCTCCAAATCTAAATTCATTCCTTTACTTGACTCTTCTTCCTTTCTAATTCAAAAGAATATGTATACGAGCACATACATACAATTAGATTTGAGAAGAGATTTGAGGTTAAGGGGAATATAGACTTATAATTATAAAAATTACATTTCTCCGTAGTATTGATTTGCTCCTTCTCTTCTTCTCTTTTATTTTCTTCTTTTCTTCAATAATATTTTTATAGATAATATTTTATAATTTGTAGAAGCAGCAAAGAAGAGAAAATGGCAGAGCTTCGCTGCTTGGATAAGAAAATATGAGAAGAGAAATGAGGGGTTAGGCCTTCATTTATTAGCGCATGAATCAATCATAGCCATTAAATTAAATAATTAAATTCGAACCATTGGCCAAGGTTCAAACCGTAGCCACCACATTCGAACCAGTCGACCGATCCCCCATAGGCAATTAACCACTAGTGGTCGATTGGTCCAAGGAGGGGGTCGTCCGATGGGGTCCCATATTTAATGTTATTTATTTTAATTTTAGTTTTTAATTATTTTCACTCCAAAAACTTCAAACGCTGATAAATTTTTCGTTTTAGCTTCGATTACGAAACTCCAAATATGAATTTTCCTCAGAAAATTGCCACAAACATAATGGTGCAAGTTTCATGGCCAAATTTGAACGTTTACTAAAGTTCCATTTTTTTAGCCTTATTAATCATTCATTATTTATTGTTAAATTTACGGGGTGTTACATTCTCTCCCTTTAAAGAATTTCATCCCTGAAATTCCCTAAGGGTTAAATCGTGTAAATAGTGCGCAAACAATCTGAGCTATCCAACCAATTAATGTACAACTAATTTTGCAGCCAAACTTGTACGAGTGCATGGTGTAACACAACATATAAAACATGTATGCAGAATGACTCTCTAACGACCTTATCGTTATACTCACATTATTAAAGAACATTAAAAAAAAATTATCTAATAACACGGAGAATATGGCTAGTTAAGGGCGATCGAATGTGAATATATATTTGTACTAACACTGACACGTCTTTATTACCTTTGGAAGGCCTGAATTGTAAGAAATTTTGGTGTGTACAATATTATTACAAAGAAATAAAAACATCAATTTAAAAGATTCAGAACAGTATATAATATAGATAAAACCGGATTAGAGTCACTGATCACCGCTGAATACTACACATCATATACATAATAGAATATGAGTCTATGAAATATCAGTACTTGACCCACACAATATATATATACACACACACACACACCCCCATCACATCTAAAAGTACTATAGCAGGTACACAATGACTACTAGAATATATACATGGCACAATCTCCTAATGTCAACATATACAAACATGAAGTAAACTAAAACAGTCAAAACAGTCTTCTTCATTGCTAGCCCAAGATCCAAAGGTCAACGAGTCCTATTACATGTAGAGTCTCGGCCTGACCCGAGTATTTTAAAATGAACGGGTCAGACTATATCTAATAAAGAGATGAGATAGCGATATCGTAAACAAATGACTTAAATTAAATAAGCCATAATAAAAGTATGCCAAAACAACGACCAAAATAAGGCATAATAACCAATTACCATTTCTTTAAATCCATATTAAGTATAAAATGGAATGTCATTAAACATGGCGACAACATATTCAAAATTTTCCGAAGCCAATAAATGATACTAAATATCTATCAAAAAATCTCCGAAGAAATAATCACCACTATATGAAATAATAATGGTAGTCAACCATTAGTGTGATACAGTGCGACACGGGCCCTAACTAAAATAAATAAATAAACTCTGTCACATAGCGTAATAGTCTAACGAAAGGAAATAGACTACCAGTTAAAAACTCTGACTCCTAATGATAAGAAATAGGCAGTCGTGCTTATGACAAAATTATGTGAATTTACCTAACGAATATAAATAGGTATACATTGTCCAACTGTAAAACAAACTGACATGCATGCATATAACACCTGCCTAAAAATAGAAAAGGCAGCTGTGTCATACCATAACAAACCTAACTAAAAGAAATAGGTCTGCCTACCCCAAATTAAAGAACATGTCGACTCTCAGGTCGATAAAATGAGTTATCGTCTCTCACGGATCTATCGGCCTAAAATCCAAACACCCTAAGATAATATAACTCTAAGTGTAGCTTACTTTCACTTTAGTAATCACTATAATCTAACTAATTTTCCCATACCAGAAGGTGAGAATCTAGTATTTACTGAAAGCTAGTAAATTCCACTCAAACCCTATTTAATAAATTATAATAATGAGTGAAAGAATTGTACGAAATGTTCCATACCAATCCGACAATTCAATCATTTATTAAAATTCTTTGTTTTATAGAAAATTGCAAAATTTCAATAAAACCAAAAATTCATCCGAAATATAAAAAAATTATTATTATTATTATTATTATTATTATTATTATTATTATTATTATTATTATTATTATCATTATTATTGTCACATATCTATATTTAAAATCTAGTCTTTAGATTGTATTATTGCTTAATTTTAAAATTTTCAAATATTAAACTCCTAAAATATAATTAGATTTCGTTCATGCTGTGTTTTATGATTTGTTAGTACAAGCTATTGTCTAAACTGGTTGCTTTGCCTTGAAATGTTGAAATTGATGATGTCATTTTAAAAGTTTCTAAATTTTCGTATACTCCTAGTAGGCTCAATATATATAAAAATAACATGCTTTTCAATGTATATAGCAATTATAGTCCATATTCATATAATAGTACATCAAAAGAAATGAAGTGGCAGAGACTAAAGTTAATTGCAAAATTGTTAAGTGTGTGGCTATTTTGCAGACTATGGTGCACATAAAGGACGTGTACAGGCAAGTGCTTTGTAAAACGTGTACATATATTTTGAGTGAGTGTTTGAGTGTGTGGAAAATTTTCTAAACATGTATAAAATGTGTACAGGCAAGTATATGTATAAGCACTTTCATTAACAAAATTATAAATGCTCTACACTGCCAGTACAACAAATATCAACTAATATAGTCATGCATATACCGCAGCAAAGCAGCTAAGTTCCTAAATCTTTGCATTTCATATATCTTAATATATTAACAATGAGATGGAAAAGGAAAAGGAAAAATGGAATAGATTGATATTTATCATCTTTGAAGCACGTGTGTCCTTGTTTGTAAATTGGACAATTTGGTTAAATAATGCAGGACTATATTAAAACAATGACTGGTGAAAAGATGCATGCCATATCAAGTAAGAATATTTGCTTAGTTTTGTCACTTATAAATTTCTCAATACAACATGACAGGCACAATTTTCAATTCCTACTCTAAGAATAAGTATATGTGTTCCTACCTTTTTAACAAGTCAGGCATTTATGCCACTTTTAAAATGCCAGGCATGTATGCCACTTCCTTTTATATGTCAGGCATGTATGTATGCCCATCTTTTATTTTATGTGTCAGGCATATAGTAACTAAATGCAAGAGTTGAATGTGACTTGTCTTCATAACAAGGACAGTGAAAGAACAAGTTCTTTTATATCCAATTTAATATTTGATGTAGCTTGAAATTAAAAATCTAAACTAACGTATATAAATACAAGGCAAGATTTGGACGTGCTCAAGTGATAGAGCAAACTCAGAAGAAAATTTTGAAACTTCAAATCAAACTGATCCACACATGTTTTCTTGGTTCAATTAAACACTACCGGTTTCCAAAAGTTAAATTATACTAAATAAAATTTATTTTATTTTTACTGATCAAATTATTAAATTTGCGAATCAATTCAAAACAGTAAATTATCTCAGATGAACCGAATTAGGATTAAGCTACAAATTGAAAACTACTACCGCCTTCTCTAACTCCTAGATTCCACACAAAAGAAAATCCAAAATATCCCCCATTTGATAAAATTTCAGAGATTACTAACTGAATAAAAATATAAAATTGATAGCATCAATAGGTAGAGGAAGAAACAAGGATTCATACTGATTAAATTTAAGATTCGCTGATTTTTGCTTGAATTCCTTAAATCAAAACTAGGGCTGAAAATTGGGTTTTCTTGCTTCTGTCATTTTGCAAGTTTCCTGCATAAGATACGTAAATGAATAAGCAGTAGTTGAATTAGAAAATTGAATAAGGAATGAAGTGATAAAATTTACTAATGGGCTTGGATATAAGCCCAAGATCCTTAAAAAAAGCTATTATATTATTTATTTAAATTTACACTTTACTAAACTTGCTAAACAAAAGAATTCTAAATAATAATAAAAAAAATTAGAATCCTTTTCACTTTATTTTAAAAATATGATTACATTTTGCCAAAATCCAAACCAACTTAAATAAAAATAAACTAAACATCGAATTTAAATTATTCTTTCCAAATCGCAGTGTCGAAATGTCTTGTTGTAATGTTTTAGAAACCCCTATCGATAACTTTGGCCAAACGCATCGACCAAAATTCTTAAAACTCTCAACGGACAAATTAACACAAATTATATCATACGTATCATTTTTTTTCCTATTTTAAATTGAAATGTTCTTAAAAAATAGATAAATTTCAAACCAATTATCTGTTGAATCATATGTTTTGATTCATAACAAAGCAGTGAATTAGACTATATGGATAAGCCAAAAAAAGAAAAAGAATTATGTTGTTCAAACTACAAAGGAGACAAGGCTACAAAACTGCGTATAGTATGTTAATTTATTGAAGTTTTTTATTCTTAGAAATGTTAAAATCTATTCTCAAGTAGTTAAGTTGTTTTAAGCTTTAACGTTTTTTAAATATACGAGAAAGTGTTCTTTGACTGACAAGTCAGTCGACTGACCATATATGGCCAGTCGACTGAATCTGCATAGGTGCACAGAAACTCTCTATTTTGCACAACTTTGAACATTCAGTTGGCTGGTCGTTTTGGGTCAATCGACTGAATTCTTTCAACGGCTATTTTTTTTGAATGGACATTTCCATTTGCCAAGAGTTACGTTCTAAAATGAAGAGGTATGGATGCTTCCTTTGATAAGAACTCCTCGTGAATGGTTACATCTCTTTATCTACTATATAAATACACAAAATTCACTTCACAAATCATCGATTTTCTGATTATTTTATGATCATACTCTCTACTAACTCTGCATTATGAAAAGCAATCACAACTTATATATTGTTTGAATCTCTGAATCAATTATCTTATTCTTTGATTCAAAGCGATATTTTCCTTTCTAAATCTTTACACACACATATGTACTTGAGGAAAACATTATAGGAAGGTTGTACTATAAAAGACAAATCAGTGTTATCAAGAACACAAAGTGTCAAATCAATTTTAGTAAAACTATTGAAGTCATGTTCGGTTATTCAGGCGGGTAAAGTCCTCTTTCGGCTGTTAGAGGAGGAAAAATCCTGATCGGTTGCTCAGGTGTTGTATACCTATTCCTCCGGGTTAAGTGAGGGGTTATTGTGAGAAATTCTAGAGGGAGTTTGGGACTGGACGTAGAACGGGAAGTTCGAACCAGTATAAAAATTCCTGGTGTGCTCATTTTTATTTACTTTGCTATTATCATCTGTTTTGCTTTTAATTTTAAATATATTCCATATTACACGATCTTAAGTGATAGCTAGACATTCAGTAGTCACTTTCATTTGGTATTGGGATAGGTCATCCTATAACTGTAACACGGTTATTTAATAATTTTTTGTTAATATGGAAAATAACAACATCACAAGCACTGTCACTAACACTAGTTTTATTGAAGGCCAATCTACTGCACAACCTCCACTATTCAATGGCATGAATTATAATTACTGGTCAACTAGAATGAGAATATATATGAAATCTAATGGTTTTGAAAAGTTGGAACATTACTCAAAACGAATATACTACTCCAACAGAAGATTTTTCAACTTGGACTGCTGCACAAAAAACCGATGCTACTACAAATGCAAAAGCAATGAATATGTTATGTTATGCATTAGACAGAAATGAGTTTAATAGAGTCAGTATATGTACAAATGCTTATGAGATACGGAGAACTCTAAAGTAACTCATGAAGTAACTAACAGAGTTAAACATAGCAAAATTTCTATATTGAAAAATCAGTTTCAAAATTTCAAAATGAAATCAAATTAAAATATAAATGACATGTACTCTAGATTTCAAGATATATATCATTCACTATTGGCACTAGGAGAAAAAATTTCTGATTTTGATATAGCATCAAAAATCCTAAACTCTTTAACGGATGAATAGGAAAGAAAGGTTCTAGCTATTGAAGAAGCAAACGATCTTTCTACTATAAACCAGAAGAATTGATAGGAAATCTAATGTCATATGAAGTAAATTTGTAGGCAAAGAAAGTCCAAGCACATGATAAGAAGAATCTAGCATTTCAAGCAGAACAGATGACTCTGGCTCAGATGAAGAAGATATGGCATTTATTGCTAAGAATTTCAAAAAGTTTTTGAATTTCAAAAAGAATAACAAGATCAAGAGTTACAAAAATAACTCTAGTAACAATAATAGCAATAAACCATCATCTTCTGTCATGGAATGTTATGAATGTCATAAAAAGGGTCATATAAAGAAAGACTGTCCAGAAAAATAGAAAAATAAATTCAAAAAGAACAAATTCAAGAAGAAAGCTTTTTCTGTAACATGGGATGATTCAGATTCTTCATCATCGGAAAGCGACATCGACAGTGACACAGAGCAAGCAAATGTATGCTTCATGGCTACAAATGATGATGTAAGTGAATTAAGCTTTGAAGATTTAGTTGAACTTAATTCGGAACTAGTAGATTTTGTAAAACAAACTAATAAGCATAATAAGGAGTTACAAGGAAAAACTGAATAGATCTGAATTAGAAATTAGTATGCTTAGAGATGAAAAGAAAATTCTCGAAGAAGAACTTGAAAAATCTCAAGAATCTAATTCTAATTTATCTTCTCAACTTTCTATGATAACTCAAGAATTAGAAATTCATAAGAATAAAAATGATTTTCTATCAATTGAAATTAATGATTTAAAATCTAACATTAAAGTATTAGAGTTAGAAAAATCTAGTCTTAAACTAAGCTAGAAGATATTAATAAAAATATTTTCAATTTTAATAAAGAAAGAGAAAATCTTTCTAAAATAATAGAAAATTCTCAGTCTACTTCAAATAAATAGGATTAGGAATTAAGAAAATTGAAAATCCTAAAAAATCAAGAAAGCTTAAAAATAAGTTTAAAAACAAAATTAGTAAAGATTTAAAGAAAACAGTTTTTAAAGATTTTAAAACTATTAAAATATGGATTCCTAAAACAAATAATAACTTGATTAGGAATAAACATATCAAAACATTTATAGAAACTGTTCATAAAAATAAGAATTATATTTGTAAAGGGAATTCTAAACCTTCTTGGGTTTGGTTTCCGAAGACCTAACTCTTAGGACCCTAAAAAGAAAGAGTGGGCACCATCTTAATCTTTTCTTTTTGCAGGTACCACTTAAAAAGAGAGGAAAATGGATTCTAGACAGTGGTTGCTCAAAACACATGACTGGTGATAAAGACATGTTAACAAACATAGTCTACTCAAATGGAGGATCGGTCACTTTTGGAGATAATTCAAAAGGTTATGTCATCGGCAAAGGCGATGTGAGCAATAATGTTATCTCTAACTCACCTCTCATTACTGATGTTTTATTAGTTAAAAACTTAAAACATAACTTATTAAGTATAAGTCAATTATGCGATAAAGGTTTTAATATATCTTTTTCAGAAAATAAATGTAATATCACTGATAAAAATCAAAAATTAATTTTTGAAGGTATAAGAGATAAAAATATTTATATTTTAAATATGAATATAAAACATAACACAAATATGTGTTTAGTAGCTACAGAAAATGATTCTTGGCTATGGCACAAAAGATTTTGTCGTATAAATATTAATACTATTAAAAAATTAGCCAAAAATAAACTTGTTAAAGGACTACCTGATATGAATTTCGAAATTGATAATATCTATGATGCATGTCAGTTTGGAAAATTAACAAAATCTTCTTTTAAATCTAAGAAAATCATATCTACGACACAACCACTTGAACTATTACATATGGACCTTTTCAGACCTACTCAAGTTCAATCTATTAATCATAATAGATATGTGTTTGTTATTGTAGATGATTTTTCAAGATATACATGGACTATTTTTATGAAACATAAAAGCGATACTTTTGAAATTTTAAAATTTTTGTAAAGAGAATTCAAAATATAAAGAATTTAAAAGCTAAAAATATTAGAAGTGATCATGGAGGTGAATTTGAAAATGAAGCTTTTGAACATTTTTGTAACAAGAAAGGAATTAATCATAATTTCTCCTTTCGTAGAACACCACAACAAAATGGAGTTGTAGAAAGGAAAAATAGAACATTACAAGAATGTGCATGAACTCTATTAAATGGAAGCACTTTACCTAAGCATTTCTGGGCAGAAGCGGTTGCAACTGCTTGCTATGTTTTGAATCGTGTTTCTATTCGATCATTAACAAAACATACTCCATATGAACTTTTAAATGGTAGAATATCAAATATATCATATTTTAAAGTTTTTGGTTCAAAATGTTTTATACTTAACACAAGGATCAGCTTGGAAAATTTGATCCAAAATCCGATGAAGGAATATTCGGAAAGATGCAAAGCTTATCGAGTATTTAATACAAGAACTAAAGTTATGGAAGAAACTCTTCATGTTTCATTCGATGAAAATGTCAAAACTTCTTCTAAAAATACAAATATAATTCTAACAAATAATTCAGAAGATGATGATATTATTCTTCAGAATAATAATTTTGATGTTACTTTAGAAAATGTAAATATTATTAATAATGATAATATAATAAGATCTCCTCCAAGAATTCTTAGAGATCACCCTGTTCAAAATACAATTGGAGAAGTAAGTTCAAATGTAAGAACAAGACACCAATTAAATCAAATGGGCCATATAGCTTTTCTCTCTAATATAAAACCTAAAAATATTAAGGAAGCCTCAACTGATGACTATTGAATTATAGCTATGCAAGAAGAGCTAAATCAATTTGAAAGAAATGAAGTTTGGGAATTAGTTCTTAGACCAAGTGATCAATCTGTCAATGGTACAAAATGGGTTTTCAAAAACAAAGCTGATGAACAAGGTAACATTACTAGAAATAAAGCTACATTAGTAGCACAAGGTTATAATCAAGAAGAGGGAATAGACTATGAAGAAACGTTTGCTCCAGTTGCAAGACTAGAAGCTATATGTATTCTACTGGCCATTGCATGTTTTCATAACTTTAAATTATATCAAATGGATGTTAAAAGTGCTTTTCTAAATGGTTTTATAAAAAAATGTTTATGTTGAACAACCTCCTCTTTTTACTCATGAAAAATTTCCAGATCATGTTTATAAACTTAAGAAAGCTTTATATGGTTTAAAACAAGCACTTCGTGCTTGGCATGACCGACTAAAAAGCTATCTACTAGAATCTAGTTTTGAGATTGGGAAAGTTGATCAAACATTATTTATTAAGAAAACTAAACAAGATATTTTAATTATTCAAATATATGTTGATGATATTATTTCTGCTTCAACAAATGAAAAATTATGTCAGGAATTTTCGACTATCATGACAAATGAATTTAAAATGTCACATATGGGAGAACTATCATATTTTCTCAGATTGCAAATCAAACAAATGCAAAATGGCATTTTTCTTAATCAAGAAAAGTGTTGCAATAATCTAATTAAACGATTCGGTATGGAAAACACGTCTGCCAAACCAACTTCTATGAGTACGACTATATATCTTGAAAAAGATGAAAATGGTAAGAGTGTTGACCAAAAACTATATCGTAGTATGATTGGATCACTGCTTTACTTAACTGCTAGTCGACCTGACATTATGATGAGTGTTTGTTTATGTGCTCGATTTCAAGCAAATCCTAAAGAATCACATATGCGAGCAGTTAAACGTATAATTCGTTATCTTAGCAAAACCAAAGATTTAGGATTATTTTATCAAAAAGAATGTCCTTTTGAATTTGTATCATACAGTGATGCTGATTTTAGAGGAAGTGGTACAGATAGAAAAGGTACAAGTGGAACTTGTCATTTCATTGGACGATCCTTAGTCTCTTGGTTTCGTAGGAAACAAAATTGCGTTTCACTATCGACATGTGAAGCAAAGTATATATCTACAGCTTTAGCATGTGGTCAAGTAATCTACATGCAACAAACATTACAAGATTTTGATATGAAATTAAATAAGTCTATAATTTATTGTGATAACACTAGTGCAATAAATTTATCTAAAAATCCTATAAATCACTCACAAACTAAACATATTGACATTCGTCATCATTTTCTTCACGATAATATTGAAAAGGATATAATGAATTTAGAATTTGTAAATTCTGAAAATCAATTAGATGATAGTTTCACTAAACCACTCAATGAAAATTGTTTTATAAGATTAAGAAGAGAACTAGCTATAATTTCTTTAAAAGAATTGTAAAAATTGCTAATTAATTTAATTTTAAAAAAAATTGGGTACTCGAACTCTACACCTCGGGTTTGATAAGACTATGTCACTTCCACTAGACTATTCAATGTTTCACATCTACATCTTATACAATTTTCTCCTTATATTTTTAATTATTTTTATGATAAATTTTCAGCCACAAACTCTTGTTTAATTCTCATCCTCATTTCTTCAGTTTTTTCGTAGAACCATCATTTTCTAACTGCATTTTTTCCTCTATATATTTCAGTTTACAGCTCTCCTTTCTCCATCAAAAGAAATCCGTGTCGCAAAACAAATTTTCTTTCCTCTACATAAACTTCTAAACCTTCTTTCAAAATCAAAATGTCTACACATGATTCATCAGATGGATCCGCTTACTCATCTATCAATTTTGCAACACCATCATCTGCATCGTCAAACCTACCTACACCTACTCCTACTCATGAACCTGCAAGACCGTCAAATTATCACACGGGTTATACACCCGAGAAAAAAAAACAAGACGTTTCATGTTCTTTGGTTCTCCTCAAACTAAACAAAAAATTGATGATTTGCATCATTACAAAAGGAATCGATAGCGCTTCAGCATGATATGTACTACGAACAGAAAATGAATTTAAGACGTCTGAGTTTTCTAGAGCAGATTGGATGGAAATTTTGCGGTTCGTCTTCCTCTGTGGTTCATCAACCTACACCATTGTCATCTCGGAATCCATGGGATAGGTTGCCACAAGCTCTGCCTGTCTCTCCAAACTCATGGGAGCGTGGAAACCGTTGGACGGCACTGCAACCATATGTAGAGAAGATGAAGGATGAACCTATAAATTCCAAGTCTCCATCAGCTTCTTCTTCCAAATAATTACGTTTTTGTCTATTGTTTAAATTATTTTTATCCTTACTTTATATGTATTGTGTTAATATGTTAAATATATATTATCCGTTTGTGTGCAGAAATGACTGAATATGCTGCAAAGACCTATTCAGTCGATTGAAAATTTCGATCAATCAACTAAAGTTTTATACTTTATGTTTTCAGACACTATTCAGTTGACTGATCGAAAGCAACCGGTCGACTGAATGATTAAACAGAGAGCATATTTGCTTATTCAGTCGACTGAAATAATATGGCCAGTCGACTGAATCTGAAACAGAAATTCTTGGGAAAATGGTTCAGTTGACTGACCATATTCGTCCAGTCGACTGAATCTGAAACAGAAAGTCTCGAGAAGATGGTTCAGTCGACTGACCATAATCGTTCAGTCGACTAAATTCAAATCTGAGCCTACTTTTCACTTTTTTACCTACCTTTTTAACACTCCAACCCTTTACCTCCTCTTTTACTTTTTACATTCCATACTCCAGAATTCTAAAACCCTAGTTCCCAAAAAATTTCAAAATTTCTTCACTACACTCATTAATTCAAATGGCTCCTCGTCAACCAAAGAGATCTAGGCATGCTTCTTCTTCCTCTGAGCCAATTGATTCTCAAACCGCTCAATGGCTATACGATGCTACTGCAGTCCAAAGGTGGAATAAGATGAAAGAAGCTCGATTCTTTGAAGATTCTTTTGTTGTTTTTCCTGATTTTATGCCATATAAGATTCAAGATTTAGCAAGGAGAAGCCATCTATAATCACTCTTAGATCACAATCAAAATAATATCAAGATAAATCATACCTTGGTAAAACTTTTCTATGCTAATTTGAATTTAGACCATCAAAACCCACGTAATCATGACAATTGCATTTGGAGGTTTTGTATGTGGCCGAAAAGTGTTTCTTTCTTTAGATAGAATTGGTCATATTCTTCATACTCCGACAAGTGGTATTGATTTACAAGAATTAAATGCACCCGTAGGCGAGAGAGACGAAGTAAGTCATTGATTCTTAGAAGATGACATGACCGAACTTAAGTCTATTGCATTACAACCTATGGCCAGAATTATGCATAGAGCTTTAATGCACACAATTGTACCCCGTACTAGCTCTTATAAGCTTGTCTATCCAACCAACTATAAAGCATTATATGCTATTTGGGGAGAAGTTGAAGTAAATTGGCCAAAAATCATTCTAGATGAATTTTTGTCATTCAACCAAGGTCGTATGAATATTATTTATTTTGGAGAATATATTATGCGGCTACTTATGAATCCCCAGGTTCCTATTCTGGAATCTGATACCTCTATTCCAAAAATTCTAAATAGCGCACCATAAGCCTTATGAAATTGCCACCAAGACCTTCCACTATCATGACTTTTCAAGAATGGAAATCTCGACCTCGGCAAGAAACTTCTACTCAATAACAACAACAGTCAAGAGATGGCATCTGAATGCCAACTCCATCGTAAAGCACTCGGGAATCTATTGATTTAATCGTAAGAAATCAAGTCATCTTGGATTCCCGCATTAAAAATCTTGACAAGAAAATTGACAAAAAGTTTTACAAAATCAAGAGTTTCTTCGGGATTTTATGGGATACGATATCTTGTTCCTCTTTCACCACTGTGGAGACTTCTCAATGTGATCCAAGAAAACGCCCAGCCCCTCACTTTACTTGGTCAACATCAGAAGAACATACTAGTTCTGACACAAGTGGCAATGGAGGTGGCAGATAGTTTGCAGGAAATTCCTCCATAGGAAAAGGACCAATGCAGGTTGATGAAGAGGAAACAGAGTCTGACTCTGAATGAGGTGGTTATCTTTTAGTAGTAGTAAGTTATTTATTTGTTTCGAACATTCTATCTATGAGTTTGTATTCGTAACAATTGGAATCTTTTGTTTTTGTGATTGTAACTAGTATTTTTATTTTAATTCTATTGTGTTAGTTTAAAGCTTAAATTATCATTTCCATTTTGTCGATGACAAAGGGGGAGAAATTTATATGAATAACCACTTCATGCAGGGATTAAATATGTCGCCATATATTCAGGGGGAGATATATATATAACTCCAATTATATATTTCTCAAAAATATAGTATCATATATAACAGGTTGTCATCAATCAAAAAGGAGGAGAATGTTGAACCATATGTTTTGATTCATGACAAAGTAGTGAATTAGACTATAAGGATAATCGACAAAAAGAAAAAGAATTATGATGTTCAAACTACAAAGGAGACAAGGCTACAAAACTGCGTATAGTATGTTAATTTATTGAAGTTTTTTAGTCTTAGAAATGTTAAAATCTATCCTCAAGTAGTTAAGTTGTTTTAAGCTTTAACGTTTTTTTAAATATATGAGAAACTGTGCTTTGACTGTCAGGTCAGTCGACTGGCCATATATGGCCAGTCGACTGAATCTGCACATGTGCACAGAAACTCTCTGTTTTGAACAAATTTGAACATTCAGTTGACTGATCGTTTTAGGTCAGTCGGCTGAAATTCTTTCAACAACTATTTTTTCTGAATGGACACTTCCATTTGCCAAGAGTTACGTTCTAAAATGAAGAGGTATGGATGCTTCCTTTGATCAGAACTCTTCGTGAATGGTTGCATCTCTTTATCTACTATATAAACACATAAAATTCACTTCATAAATCATCGATTTTTTGATTATTTTCTGATCATACTCTCTACTATCTCTGCATTCTGAAAAGCAATCACAACTTACATATATTGCTTGAATCTCTGAATCAACTATCTTATTCTTTGATTCAAAGCGATATTTTCCTTTGTAAATCTTTATACACACATATATACTTGAGGAAAAGATTATAGGAAGTTTGTACTAGAAAAGGCAAATCAGTGTTATCAAGAATACAAAGTGTCAAAGCAATTTTAGTAAAACTACTGAACTCCTGTTCGGTTGTTCAGACTGGTAAAGTCCTCTTTCGGCTGTTAGAGGCGAAAAAATCATGATCGGTTGCTCAAGTGTTGTTATATCTATTCCTCCGGATTAAGTGAGGGTTTATTGTGAGAAATTCCAGTGGGAGGCTGGGACTGGACGTAGAACGGAAAGTTCGAACCAGTATAAAAATTCCTGGTGTGCTCGTTTTTATTTACTTTGTTATTATCATCTGTTTCCACTTTTAGTTTTAAATATATTCCATACTACACGATCCTAAGTGATAGCTAGCCATTCAGTAGTCACTTTCATTATCTAAATTAAGTTTACTTCTCAATTTAACTCTTTAAATTAACAATTATAATTTATTAATAAATTATTAATTAGATAATTATTAATCGGGTTGTTACAGACACCCTCCCTTAAGAATATTACGTTATCGCAATTCCTATTTAGAAGGAATCTCTAACATAAATAATTAATCTAATTAACATTTAATAAATTATCAAAGAGAGAAAAGAATTTACCAGACTCATGCCTTAGAAAATAACTTCGAATGAATCCGTAGCATATACTCACGAGTATCCCAAGTACAATCCTTGGGATTGCCAGACCATTGCACCTTTACTAACGGAACTTCCTTATTTCTAAGCCATTTGATCTCTATTTCCACTATCTTCACTGGCATCTGAGCATAGGTCAAATCGGAAGAAATCTCAGGTTCCTCTATTTACGAAAGCTCAAAAACTGACATAGAATCTCTAAGACACCTGTGGAGCTGAGATACATGGAATACATCATGTATTTTAGATAAATGCTCAAGTAGAAGAACACGATATGCCACAGTACCAACGCGCTCAGTAATAGGATACAGCCCAATGAATCGTGGAGCTAATTTATTGGAACTACTGAATCGCGTTACTCCTTTCAGTGGAGATACTCGTACAAAAACAAGATCTCCAACAGCAAACTCTAAGTCCTTTCTCCTCCGATCCGTATAGGACTTCTGTCTGCTCTATGCTTCCTTCATTCTCTGCTTGATAATTTCTATTTTCTCTGAAGCTTCTCTAATAGAATATGGCCCAAGTACATATCTATCTCAAGCCTCCAACCAACAAGATGGAGAATGGCACGGTCTTCCATATAATGCTTCGAAAAGAGCCATAACGATACTCGATTGAAAGCTGTTATTGTAGGAAAATTCTACTAAATAGATATGATCAATCCAACCACCTCCAAAACCTAATATGCAAGCATGAAGCAAATCCTCAACAACTTTATTAACTCGCTCCGTTTGGCCATCTGTCTGAGGATGATAGGCAGTACTTGGATTCAGTTTAGTACCCAATGTAGTCTGAAGACTTTCCCATAATCTACTTGTGAATAACGAATCTCGGTCGCTCACAATGACACTAGGGACGACATGAAGCCTGACTACTTCTTTAACATACAGCTTTGCCAAATAAGGAGCTGTTCTGGTTGACTTTACTGGAATAAAATGAGCCGATTTAGTCAACAGAACAACTATAACCCAAAGACTATCATATCCGCTCCTCAAACGAGGTAATCCATCTACAAAATCCATGGATACATGATCCCACTTCCATAATGGAACCTCTAATGGTTGTAGAAGCCCACTAGGTCTCTGATGTTCAGCTTTAACAAGCTGACACGTCATACAATGCTTCACAAAATTCCCCACATCACGCTTCATTCACTCCCAAAAATACAGCCTATTCATATCAGCATACATTTTGCTGCTTCCTGGGTGGATAGTATACCTAGACCAATGACAATCCTCCATGATATCCTTATGGAGTGTATTAGTATCAGGCACTACTAGCCTACCACACCATCGAAGATAACCTCTACTATCAGTTGTATACTCAGTCACTTCCCGACTACCACTGTAACGCAGTTGGAAAATATTAGTCAGAGAAGAATCCTGCTTCTGAGCATCTGTTATACGGTCTAATAAAGGTGGACGTGCTTCTAAACTAGTGAGCACCAAATATGATCTCAAATTTGGGTTTCTATCTCGGATATCACAGATAGACAAAGTTTTTAAATCCTTCCAGTCTAGCATCATCATTGAAACAATTTTTAGATGCTTGGGGCTAAGAGCATCAACTACACGTTTCCCTTTTCCGAGTGTATACTGAATCTCAACATCATAGGCAGCTAAAATTTTTAACCACCTCTGTTGTCTCGTATTCAGATCTTTTTGAGAAAATAAATATTTCAATGAATTATGATTTGTATATAAGATGAATCTCTGTCCCATAAGATAGTGACGCCATATCTTAAGTGCAAAAACAATAGCTGCCCGCTCTAGATCGTGAGTAGCATATCGAATCTCATTCGGTCTAAGCTATCGAGAAGCATAAGCAGTTACTTTGTCTCTTTGCATAAGAACTGCTCCTAGTCTCGATCCACAAGCGTCAGTATAAACCACCAAATCCTTATTCCCATTAGGTACAACAAGAACAGGTGCATGATTGGGAAGATCCTTCAGCTTCTTAAAAGTCGATTCACACTTATCTGTCCATTGGAATTTTACATTTTTTCTAGTCAAGGTAGTGAGAGGGGGAACCACTTTCGAGAAATCTCTAATGAAACACCGATAATAACCAGCTAAGCCGAGAAAACTCCTAATCTCAGTAATGGTCTTCGATCTCTTCCAGTCCTGGATTGCTTCCATTTTAGAGGGATCGACTGAAATACCTTCGCCGGAAACTATGTGCCCCAAAAACTTCACTTGCTGCTGCCAAAAATGACATTTCGAGAATTTCTCTTTCAACTCATTCTTTTGCAATGTCTCAAAAAAAATTTTGAGGTGTTCAACATGCTCCTCCTTAGATTTCGAATAAACCAAAATATCATTAATAAATACCACTACAAATTATCAAGATACTCTCAAAAACTCGATTCATTTGGTCAACGAAATATGCAGGCGCATTGGCTAATCCGAAAGGCATCACTAACCATTCATAAGATCCATATCTAGTTCGAAAAGCGGTAAGAGGAATGCTATCCTCTGCTGCCCTAAGCTGATGGAATCCGGTAGCTAGGTCAAGCTGAGAAAAGACCCTAGCACCGCATAACTGATCGAACATATCATCAATCCTAGGCAGTGCATAACGATTTTTAATAGTAAGCTCATTCAGTTTTTGATAATCAATACAAAGCCGAAGAGTAATATCTGCCTTCTTCATAAATACTATGGCTGCACCCCATGGAGAACTACTGGATTGAATCAACTGCTTAGATGCTAGTTCTGTCGACTGTTTAACCAACTCCTCATTTTCATAGCTGACATTCTGGTAGGAGGACGACTAAAGGGTCGAGCTCCAGGAACAAGATCAATCCTGAACTCAGTATCTCTCTTGGATGGCAATCCCAAGATAGGCTCAAAAACACCTAGAAAAGTAGAAATAACTGGAATTTGAGATATCTCTTCTTCAATTGAAGATTCAAAGGCATACAAAGAAACATATGGGATTGAAATAGCTTCGTCGAGAGCTACAATAACTCGCTCTTCAAATTTAGGATGTCGAAGAAGTATAGTTCTCTGAGGAGATAAAATATGAGCCTCGTACAAAGATAACCGATCCATCCCCAATATCATACTGAAACCCAAGAACTGAATAACATGAAGATCGGAAAAGAAAGATACACTACCCAAAATAATTTCCACATCCTGACAAAGCAAACTGAGAGTTACGGATCCTCCAATACGATTCGCAATCCTCAGAGAAGTAACAAGACAAATATAATCCAATGAAGCAGAGTCTACGAGATCCTTCGATACAAACAAATGAGAAGCGCCTGTATCCAAAAGAACACGTATTTTCAAACCTATAAATAAAATCATGCCCTTTAAAACAGAAGGAGATATACCTCATTGCTGATGCTACTGCTGCTGAAATGAACCACCTACTGAACTAACTGCATTCACCTGACCATGATTCTTCTTAGCTAGCTTACAACAAGATGAAATCAGGTGCCTTGGGTTTCTACAATAACTACAGACTATGACTGACTGTGTAGAAGGGGAAGAAGATGTCTTGCGAGGTTTAGTGCAATCCCTAGAAAAATGTCCCTACTCTCCACGGTTATAGCATGAAGCCTTCCCTGAACTGGAACCAAGATTTCCACTCTTTCCCTTCTTGCCTTAAAACCCTTTCTTACCTTTGTTCCAAGGCGACTTTCTCTTCTGAGAAGAACTAGGTTGAATTTGGACAGCTCTATTCCCATCACTATCCATTTCTGCCTCTTCAAAATGAAGTGCAGAATCGACAAGAGACTCGAAGGATACATCTAACTGAAGAAATAGAGCCTTCCTCAATGGCTTCCTCAATCCATATATAAATTTATGATTTTTCTCTTGAAGTATTGATAAAGTCTAAGACATACTTGGACAAATCCTCAAACGTTGCCAAATACTCCATCACTAACATCTAATCCTGCCTAAGATCAATAAATCTCCTAGCCATCACCTCTCTCTCTCTCTCTTTGCATTGGGTAGGAACTTCAATTCAAATCGATGTCTGAATTGAACCCATGTAAGTGGCACATCTGAAGTATCTGCATCCAAGAAATCATACCAATCCAAGACTCTCTCCTATAATTTACTGGCAACTACACGAACTCTCTGAATATCCCCAAGCTCCGTACTAGAGTAAATACGCTTGCAAGTCTTCAACCATGCCTGAACCTCTCCTGTAGATTCAGTCTCCTTAAAAGGCCTAACCCCAACCTTCTGAAATCACTACACAGACGGGCGAAATCAAAACGAGCTGGCTGAGCACCAAGAGCTTGAGTCTGGGCAGTCCGAAATATCATAGCAATCTGCTTGGGAGTCAAAAACACTCCTCCTGTACTAGGACCACTAGTCGATCATGTAGTAGCTCTACGAGGTATACCACCAGCCATAACTCAAAACTGCACATTCAATTTCCAGATTAGAATTTTAATCCTATAATATATATAGATATAATATTTATAAAAAAATTCAAATATGATCCAATGATTACCCAATAATCATTTTTTATTCCTATACATAATAATAAACTGGATTACTAACTACCACATACCAAAGGGACGGGGACTTTAGGTCATCTAGTTTGGATCTTGACTCTTTATTGATTATATTCTATAATGTTCTAAAACCAGCTCTGATACCATGTTGTAATGACCCTATCGTTATACCCACATCATTAATGAATATTACAAATAATGTCGTCTCATAACACGGAGAATACGACTGGTTAAGGGCGGTCGAATGTGAATATATATTTGTACTAACACTTACACGTCTTTATTACCTTTAGAGGGTCTGAACTGTAAGAAATTTTGATGTGTACAGTATTATTACAAAGAAATAAACACATCAATTAAAAGATTTAGAAGAGTATATAATATACATAAAACTGGATTAGAGTCACAGATCACAGCTGAATACTACACATCATATACATAATAGAATATGAGTCTGCAAAATATCAGTACTAGACCCACATAATATATATACACACCCATCACATCTAAAAGTACTATAGCAGGTACACAATGACTACTAGAATATATACATGACACAATCTCCTAATGTCAACATATACAAACATGAAGTAAACTAAAACAGTCAAAACAGTCTACTTCATTGCTAGCCCAAGATCCAGAGCTCAATGAGTCCTATTACTTGTAGAGTCTCGGCTTGACCCGAATATTTTAAAATAAACGGGTCAGGCTATATCTAATAAAGAGATGAGATAGCGATATGGTAAAAAAATGACTTAAATTAAATAAGCCATAATAAAAGTATGCCAAAACAACGACCAAAATAAGGCATAATAACCAATCGCCATTTCTTTAAATCCATATCAAGTATAAAATGGAATGTTATTAAACATGGCGATAACATATTCAAAATTTTCCAAAGCCAATAAAAAATACTGAATATCTATCCCAAAATCTCCGAAGAAATAATCACCACTAACTGAAATAATAATGGAGTCAACCATCAGTGTGATACAGTGCGACACGGGGCCTAACTAAAATAAATAAATAAGCCCTGCCACATAGCGTAATAGTCTAACAAAAAGAAACAGACTACTAGTTAAAAACTCCGACTCCTAACGAAAAGAAATAAGTAGTCGTGCTTATGACCAAACTATGTGAATTTACCTAAGAATATAAATAGGTAAACATTGTCCAGCTGTAAAATAAACTGATAGGCATGCATATAACACCTACCCAAAAGTAGAAAAGGCGGCTGTGTCCTACCATAACAAACCTAACTAAAAGAAATAGGTCTGCCTACCCCAAATTTAAGAACATATCGACTCTCAGGTCGAAAAAATGAGTTATCGTCTCTCATGGATCTATCGGCCTAAAATCCAAACACCTTAATATAATATAACCCTAAGTGTAGCTTACTTTCATTCTAGTAATCACTAGAATCTAACTAACCGTCCCATACCAGAAGGTGAGATTCTAGTATTTACTGAAAGCTAGTAAATTCCACTCAAACGCTGTTTAACAAATTATAATAATGATTGAAAGAATTGTACGAAATGTCCTATACCAATCCGACAATTCAATCATTTATTAAAAAAAATTGTTTTATAGAAAATCGCAAAATTTCAATAAAACCAAAACTTCATCCGAAATAAAAAATTTATTATTATTATTGTCATATATCTATATTTAAAATGTAAAGTCTTTAGATTATATTCTTGCTTAATTTTAAAATTTTAAAATATTAAACTGCTAAAATATAATTAGATTTCGTCCATGCTGTGTTTTATGATTTGTCAGTACAAGCTATTGTCTAAACTGGTTGCTTTGCCTTGGAACGTTGAAATTGATGATGTCATTTTAAAAGTTTCTAAATTTTCATATACTGCTAGTAGGCTCAATGTATATAAAAATAACATGCTTTTCAATGTATACAGCAATTATAGTCCATATTCATATAATAGCACATCAAAAGAAACGAACTGACATAGACTAAAGTTAATTGCAAAAATGTTAAGTGTGTGGCTTTTTGCAAACTATGGTGCACATAAAGGACGTGTACATGCAAGTGCTTTGTAAAACATGTACATATATTTTGAGCGAGTGTTTGAGTGTGTGGCAAATTTTCTAAACATGTATAAAATGTGTACAGGCAAGTATATGTATAAGCACTTTCATTAACAAAATTATAAATGCTCTACACTGCTAGTACAACAAATATCCACTAATATAGTACATGCATATACCACAGCAAAGTAGCTAAGATACTAAATCCCTTTATTTCATATATCTTAACATATTAACAATGAGATGGAACATGGAAAAGAAAAATGAAATAGACTGATATTTATCATCTTTGAAGGACGTATGTCCTTGTTTGTAAATTGGACAAATTGGTTAAACAATGCAGGACTATGTGAAAACAATGACAGGCGAAAAGATGCATGTCATATCAAGCAAGAATACTTGCTTAGTTTTGTCACTTATAAATTTCTCAATACAACATGACATACACAAATTTTCAATTCCTACTCTAATAATAAGTTTATGCGTTCCTACCTTTTTAACAAGTCAGGCATTTATGCCACTTCTAAAATGCCAGGCATGTATGCCACTTCCTTTTATATGTCAGGCATGTATGTATGCCCATCTTTTATTTAATGTGTGAGGCATGTACTAACTAAATGCAAGAGTTGAATGTGACTTGTCTTCATAACAAGGACAGTGAAAGAACATGTTCTTTTATATTCAATTTAATATTTGATGTAGCTTGAAATTAAAAACCTAAACTAACGTATACAAATGCAAGGCAAGATTTGGACGTGCTCAAGTGATAATGCAAATTCAGAAGAAAATTTTGAAACTTCAAATCAAACTGATCCACACATGTTTGCTCGGTTCAATTAAACATACCGGTTCACAAAGTTAAATTAGACTAAATTAAATTTTATTTTATTTTTACTGAACAAATTATTAAATTTGCAAATCAATTCAAAACAGTAAATTATCTCAGATTATAGATATAGTAGTATGAGATTATTATCTCACCTTGAATTCAAAAAGAAAGGAGATGAACCGAATTAGCATTAAGCTGCAAATTGAAAACTACGGTCGTCTTTCTAACTCCTAGATTCCACAAAAAAAAATCCAAAACAGCCCCTATTTGACGAAATTTTAGAGATTAGTAACTGAATAAAAATATAAAATTGATAGTATCAATAGGTAGAGGAAGAAACAAGGTTCATACCTATTAAATTTGAGATTTGCTGATTTTTTCTTGAATTTCTAAAATCAAAACTAGGGCTGAAATTGGGTTTTCTTGCTTCTGTCATTTTGCATAGTCGCCTGAAGAAGATACGTAAATGAATAAGCAGTAGTTGAACTAGAAAATTTATTAAGGAATGAAGTAATAAAATTTACTATTGGGCTTGGATATAAGCCCAAGATCCTTAAAAAAAAGCTATTATTTAGTCAAATTTACACTTTACTAAACTTGCTAAACAAAAGAATTCTAAATAAAAATAAAACATTTAGAATCCTTTTCACTTTATTTTAAAAATCTTAAAATGGATAATATTATTACATTTTGCCAAATCCAAACCAAATTAAATAAAAATAAACTAAACATCGAATTTTAATTATTCTTTCCAAATCGCATTGTCGAAATGTCTCGCTGTAATGTTTTAGGAACCCCTATCGATAACGTTGGCCAAACGCATCGACCAAAATTCTTAAAACTCTCAACGGACAAATTAAGACAAATTATATCATAAATATCATTTTTTTACCTATTTCAAATTGAAATGTTCTTTTAAAATAGATAACTTTCAAACCAATTATCTAAATTAAGTTTACTTCTCAATTTAACTCTTTAAATTAACAATTATAATTTGTTAATAAATTATTAATTAGATATTTATTAATTGGTTGTTAAAGACTCTAAATCAACACTTCCTGTATGGATGCATTCTTTTGAAAACATTTTGAAAATATTATACAAACAACCTAGATATACTAGCAGTTCTATATGTATGCACGTTTTTTTATGCATGCAGGTTTTCCAAGTACAATTTGCACATTTTTGGATGTTAAAGCGTAGTTATCCTAAGCATAAGTTTTTATTTACTATCAAAAAGGTATGTGAATAGAAATTCCAAAACTAAACAACATTTTCCCTTGTTATTATCTATGTTTTCCCTACTGTTACCTTGTCGGATAGCAAGCTCATACTTACTAGCACATCGATGCTCCCTACGCTAGTACGTGGCATTTGAAAATCAGGAAATTTCTCATTTCAAAATAAAATTTTAAGCACAATTTCCAAAAGACTTGCAAAATAGTTTAAAAAATCGAATTCCCAAAAAACATTTAAATTCCATTTTACTTATTTAATTTTTTTTTCAAAAGCACTTGAACAAAATCTTCCCAAAACTTTTGAACCCAACTTCTCAAAAGAATTTAAACATCAATTGCCAAAGCTTTCGATCACAATTTTTCAAAACATTCGCCACTTTATCCTTAAAAACAATTCAAACCACATCTTAATGAAATCGGGACTAAGTTAATGAGTTAATGCATATGATTGACCCTAGTATTGTGCAGTTAATCCTAGATATGGGGAACCTTTCCTTTTCTTTTAATCTGAAACAACAAACTGCCTTGAAGAATACTTATAAATTTTAGCTTTTAAGGCATAAGGTTAGTGACCTGTGATTCCGCAACAACCTATTACTGTCCTCCACTTATTTAAATTTATTTTTCCCAATCTTCTAAAGTTTTGGCATCTAAGTATTTTTAGTTTCTAGATGCTAACTTAATTTCCTAATTTATTTTATAAACTTTCAGTTTTACCTACATTTTATCGCTAGTTACTAGTTGAGTGTCCTTATGAGATCTCCTTATTTGCATTATTTTACAATATATTTATATTTATATAGCGGTCTAATCCTATCCATCAAATCAAGACAGTGATAAAACAGGAACATATCTCATACCATATCGTACGCTTTTCTAACAAACTAAGGGAGACACCTAGCGACTACAACCCAAAGACCCTAGAAGAAAAGTTTGCTAGAAGCTGCAATTCATTATCAACTGGTTTTAATGATGTCATGGCCTTAACACTCCTTAATAAATTGAGATGGACATCCTTAGTATGCCATTTCACTATCACCACCTTTCTTAACTCTCTTTCTTAGTTTTTTATAAATGTGGTCCATCCATTACTTTAATATTATACCCGATTATGGAGTAAATTGTGCATCCCCACACTATAGTGGGTAAGAAATATGAGTTATGCGCATTTAGAATAACTCATACGAAAATTGGTTTGGTGGAATAACTTCCCTACCACCTATCTTACTACGTTCAACCTTGAATCGACCAATGTATGTCATGTGTGTTTTCCATCTTACTACTCTCTTCTCTAACCATACTACTAAAATCTCTTAATGGTATCCTCAAACATTGGTATTTACTTCCTATACATCCTTGATCGTTCATGTAAGTATAACATAGGACTCTCAAAATTATACTTTGGTACCCTTCACTATTCCTTTGAGGGTTCTTCTCATGGCTTTAGCATATCTCTAATAAAATACTCTAGTTTCATACCAACATTCTTATATTCGACGGGGATTCCTTATTGCAACCCAATGAGCATTCATAGCATAAAACCTTTACCCCATCTTACCTAGGTGGTGGTCCCTATCTACTCCATATTAAAATTTTGGTTTGGTTCTTATCATTCTTTATAAAACTACAATTTCACAATCATGAAGTATCTAATCCAAATCCTTTATCTCTAAAATATAAACTTAGAAATTTTTTTGTCAAATTCAAAAATTACATAGTTCTAAAAAGGAACCATGAAAATTTTCCCTTTTCTAATTGATTTTACCATTTTAAGGACTTTCTACAACAAAGATTTACTTCTTTTAAAAGTGGAATTTTTAGCTGAAACCATTCAGAAACTCAATTATCATACCAAACCACTTTTTTTTCAAAAACATCTTCTATAACTTTAAACAATAAAAAGCGGAGTAGGCAAGGATAACTTTCATCCTATTACTTTCTTATACTCATATTATCTCTGCTTCCACCTTTGATGGAGATTTTCATAGCATAAGATGGGGACTTCTAAAAGATATGCATAATTGCAACATCTATCTAAGCGTCTATCTAAATTATATGTGCAATTTCCACATATCCATGTAATTTATCCATTCTTCCTAACATATTCCGGTTATTTTTCTACTATATTTTTTCTAACTAAATTACTAATCCTATATATATATAATGCTAGTTCTATCTAAATTGTCAGGCGTTCTTACCCTTCTATTTTCTATACCCCATTCGAATCAAGTACCATTTCCATTTATCCATCCTTTAAAAAAAATTAAAATGGGAATTCCAAATTTGCATAGTAGGAAAAATCATTGACCCTAACCTCCACTCTATTTAACATTTATATTAAAAATGACATATCCCTTTATCATAAATCTTTAAATCGAAAACTTTTTGAATCAACTAATTTTAAATTAAGAATTTCAAAATGAAAAACCCCTTTTTGCAAAAATCTTTTAAATCAAAAACATTTGACTCGACAAAGCTTAAAATTATCCTTGCATTTTCAAAACAACAACTTTCCAATAAATCCTTTGAAAACCCCATTCAAAACATTTCACAAGGGGTTGGACTTAGAAATGGGCTATTATTGCCCTATTTTAGGACATTCCTTTCTCCTTACTCATCCGTAACTCACCTCCATCAAAAAAATCTAGCTTATCTTCTCATGGTGATCAGTGTATACCTTCTTGCGGGAAATTTCTCCACTCCTTCTTCATATCTGGTTCCACTCCTATCATTCCTTACTTCCAAATGCTGGGAACATATAGTTCCTTATTTCCTATTTGTCTAGATGAAATGTAAGTATTCAATCGGTAATCCATCAAAATCCATCATTATAAAGCAGTCTAGTCCAAATAAAGGAGTCAAGTATCATCCAGCCTCTAGGGTGCTTCTATATGTCATGACCATGCTCTTCCTAGTCCACTCCCTACGATATGACCTCTGCTCCATGGGTTAATCAGGATAGGAGTATTAATTTAACTCTAACTAATTTTTTTTTTAACTCATAGTCGCCTAGTCCATCCTTTTGAAATATGGTTGTAACTACTTCTATAGTCGAAATTTATAGAATTTAAGCATATAATTTACATATAATTATAGGTAAAAATACGAATACATTCTCTCAGCATATCCTAATTCCTATGATCAACTAACCTAAATTTTGATACCAAATGTGACAACCCACACCTTAGTAGGCCTGAATCTCGAATAAATTGAAACCCAAGTCCATTATGGTACGGATCGTTGGTTTTGGTAAACTACAATAAACACAAGTATTAGAATGCGATAAATATACACTCACATTGGAATCAAAAAATATAATATAACATAGATATTGACTAAGGCTACTACCTCGGGATATCATTTCTTCGATATTTAATTGCCTTGTCAACCATCTTGCTCAATATGTAGTCCTTCTAAACATAACCTATGGGTTATTATGAGGAGGGATCATAATAATGTTCAAGTGATTGAAATATTACTATTTTACCCATTCCATCAATTTATGCTGATTGATTTCCATTTAATTATTATGTCTATTATTTATGGTTAATCTATTGAATCCTATATGCACATACGATATATCTAACCTAACCTTCTCCATGGTATAACTATATAAGTATATGCATATCCGCGTATATATTTAACCGTTCCACTACCTAAAACCTCTACCACTTAATACTTCTTAAATAGGAAGGAGGCGACTCCATAATGGCTACTAAATACCTCAGTCGTAGAAGTGGGCCCTCTGTAACATAACCGTTGGTCAATCAGTCCTAGTTACAGAGATTTATGACACTTATATAAAGCTTTGTAATAATTGTCATATTACTAACGCATCTCAAGTCTACACTTTATCCTTAACTATAGGCCAAATGCCCTTCCTAGTCCCATGCAACTACCATCAATCATGTCCTAAAATTGAAAGAGATAGTACCCAAGCCACTTAATACCTTTTCAATGAAAACTAGGTTGATTCTGACCATTTAATACCTTTATTTTAGGTAGGTCTCCCTTATTTAATACCTATTCCAAAGCAGATTCCTCTTCGGTACTAACCACCTGACATCGTATGGAATCTCATCAGGCCACTTAACACTTCTTTACGGGAGAGGCGGATCCTATAATAGCTACTTAATACCTCAAACCCAAAGCGGACCTTTCCTGAGATATCCACTATGGTGCCTAACCACTAACACCGACCATTTAATACTTTATAACTAGGGACGAGGCAGACCCTATGATAGCTACTTTGTACCTCCATACCAAAAGTAGGTTCTGCCCTATGCATATACGTTCCTCATAGGTCCAATGGTTGGAGATGTCCTATATTAGTGGTAAGTATATACAACTGCTGGTTTCCTCTAGGTGAAGGGTGGACCTCCGTTATGTAACTCTACTGACCTCGCATCCTAGCTCACTAAATCAAACCAATCGAAATCAATCGCCCAAAGCCTAAGTGTTAGGCTACGCCCACTAATCATGCTTGTTCTAAACATATAATTGAAGCTGTATAATTTCTTACATTGAAAATTATATTGCTTTTTATGTGTAATTAATAGTATTTATACTTATTTGCCACACTATTATTTCTAATTTATACGCTTAGGCTTTGGTTTCCTTTTAATGCTTAATAATGTCTATTACCTATAATAATTGGTCATTAAATCAAAATTAGACAATCTGTAGTCAATCCTCATTTAATCCCTCTCATCTACCTACCAGTTTCAAAATCAACCTATTATGGCTACGCAACTCCTCCATAAATGTCATTAAATTCCCTAGTTAGTCCCTAGTTGATTCCATTTTAACTCTCTATTAAGTAAAAATTTGTTGCCCATTAAATTTGTAATTATTGTCCATAAATCATAGTCCTATAATTATTATACTGTTAATAACTAATACGAATATTGTCATAAATTACGCTATTTATATATATTTAGTTTTAAACGTTAAGTGCGGTTAAATGTGTTTATTTATAATTATAACTAGCAATTTCTTTTTTCCTACATTTTAATTTATTGGAGCTGCCTTTTTAAAAGGGATTACCATTAAAATTTTCCATAAATTAACAATAAGTGGGACCTTTGCTTTGTTTGAAATTACAAGGAATTAAATCTTTTCTTTTATTGAAGTAGACAGTGTAAACTACAGAGAATAATATACATATCTTACACATCTCTTTACCTTTTTAGTATTTCCCTGGTTAATTCAAAGGACGTGCTTTTATACATGCTTTAGAATTGAATAATTTATGAAAATTACATGGAAACTGCTCTAGATAAATCAAAACATAGAAATTCACATTCCAAATCAATTAGGGCAACCTAATTTACAACCTAATTATAGATTTGGAATAAACAAACATTCTACAATAATAAATATTTGGAACTGAATTCAAATTTACAGATTATGTTGTACATACTGTTTCTATTCCAGTTACCTATTTTATTGAATGTGTAGGCGGTAATCCTATACATTTTTTTTAAGCCTACAATTTATCAGATCTTATTTATGCACAATAATTAAATAAAATCTTATAATATAAATTTCAATGTTATAAATAAATTATATAATTTCCTACTCACCTTTTAATCTTTTCAAATCTCCAAATCTAAATCCATTCCTTTACTTGACTCGTTTTCCTTTCAATTCCAAAAGAATATGTACAACAAACTGTATGCATACCATTAGAATTAAAGATCTAAAAAGATATTTGGGGTTAAGGGGAATATAGATTTATAATTATAAAAACTACCTTTATAGGACTATTGATTTGCTCCTTCTCTTTTATTTACTTTTTCGTTTTTAATTACTTTCGCTCCAAAAAATTCAAACGCTAATAACTTTTTCATGTGAGCTCTGATCGTGAAACTCTAAATAGGAACGTTTCTCGAAAATTGCAATAAATACAATGATGCAAGTTCCATGGCTAAATTCCAATGTTTACTCAAATTTTTGGAGCCTTTTAATTATTCAATAATTATCATTAAATTTATGCGGTATTACATAAAGGGAATATGCTAAGAACGAAAAGGAAGTGGGTTTGGTTATTTCTGTGGGTGATGGGCCGAAAGAGAAAGAAGAGGGGAGATGATAAGAGGATGTACTTGAGCATTATTATTTTGGGTTCTCATGCAGATATAATTTCCATTTTTCTCTTTTATTCATATTCAGTCCTTATTTTTATTCACATGTATATAAATTTCCATCAAATACCTATGAATATATTCAATTTTATTGGAATTCCTTTTATAAAATATATTTTAATAGATTATACAAAATATTTAAATTTACTTATATTTATCGTCGTTGATTCATTTAATTATTAATGCCAAATGGATTGTTTTCATCTATTTCAACCATGTAGAAATTATAAATAGTATAAATATATTTTTTATTCGTTATGAATATTTTATTGAAGTTTAATTTGTTTTCTGAAGAAAATTTTTTATTAACCAATTTAATTCATTAAAATGAAAATTCATTTATCAATTAACATCTAATTTAATAAAATGTTTCTTTTATATAAAAGTTATGCGAAATTGAACTCGAACATTTTATTTTAATTAAAATTATATATTACAACTGCGTAGAAAATCGGGTTGTTACATAAGAGTTTTATGAAAGAAATGGAATCAAGAAGTGTTTCTCCTTTATAGCCCACCCATTAGCGAATGGGCATGTAAAGACCATGAATAAGACCATCAAATAAATGTTGAAGAAGAGCCTCACTAAGGTTAAGGGAAACTGGGTCAAAGACCTTTCGCTTGTGCTTTAATCATACCGCACATCCAGTCGAAACTCAATTGGGCGTTCCCTTTTCTCTTTGGCCTATAGGTATAAAGCCATGCTACCCATTATGGTTTATGTCCCATCTCCTTGGTACCTTACTAACGACCTCGACCAAAATGAAGAACTACAATGGCTTGGGCTCAACGCGCTAGAAGAGAGAAGGGTAGTGGCCAAACTCCACACTAAACCATAAAAGGAAGGTTCCAAGCGCTGTAACGTAAGAGTCAAGCTCTGCCAGTTCATCACCGATGACTTAGTTTTGCATTGGGCCTTTACAAAAACAAAGAACTTGATCGAAGGTGTGTTTGGACCAAAGTAGGAAGGTCCATATCTTGGAAGTGTTGTGCTACATCCGAACGACGCCCTCATGTCATGCTCTTGGAACCTTGAGGAAATTTTTGGCGTACATCCTTATGATTATAAAAAATTAGCCTTAGGTCCCTTCTAATTTTCTTTTATAAATTACATCCCCATTTTGAAAAAAAGATGAAATTCATAGAGATATTTAGGTAATTTTACCAACCTTAGCATGTGCTCTTTAGGTATATGTCCATAACTCATAACCACCGTAATAGACATTGTAGCGGCTGCTTTTAAATTTGAAAACAAGAGAAGTAAAAGGGAAGAAATTCAAAAAATAGGGATATAGAAAATAGATTCTAAAAAGAAAGGATGCAAAACAAATAAATTTAGAAAAGAGATATGTGTACCTAATTTCCACGAACCTTGAGCACATTCGAGCTTATTATACTTGAAAGAAAAAAAATTAAGCTATAATTATAAGGAATTTTTTTTATGGTATCCTACCCTTGTCTACAAAATGAAATATGACATCTCTAGGCAACCAATGTTCAAAGTCAACAAATAAACCACCCAACTAAGGCTATCCAGCAAGGACGATCCATACAACGCTCTCTTCCATGCCAAGGAATGCTACAACTCAAGTAAGATTGTCTAGTAAGGATGAGCTGTAAAAGACTCTCTTCTGTACTGGGGAATGCCAAAACTCAACTATAGTTACCTAGTAAGAATGGGCCATATAGCACTCTCTTCCACATTGGGGAACGAAAAGACTGGCATATGAGGATATAAGAGCCGAACAACGCTCCCGTCCATGCCGGGGACACTGATGTGTAGATGGCATGACTACTCACGTTATGGTCCTGATTCAAGTGTTTGTGGTATATTGCTCTGCAAGGACGCATGCAATAAATAATGCTCCCTTCCATACCGTAGGCATCAACGAGCATATGATGTGACCACCCACACGGTGGTCTTGATTTGTTTAAACATGATGTTGCTTGTCCCCCAATAGCAAGATGGTACATTGGTGTGAAGATGGGCGTGATTACCCACTATGTAATCCCTACTTTGGCATTCATAATGCTAATATCCTCAAGCTATTAAGGGGGCCTCATCATAGCTAAGCCCGACCAATGAAAGCCTATAAGCACCGTTGGCAAGCGGACGAGCCAAGCGAGGGGTCAATGCTAATAAGGGTGCACTGTATTAACCCTATGCATACATTGACAAAGTGACAATACGAAGAAAAGGATAAGATTGTTTGTGTTTGCACCAAAAAGGGTCACAGACACCCGATAAATCTCATAGAGATTGAATGATGAATGAAATAAAAATATAGCAGAGAAAGTAAATGAATACATAGATTTTTATAGAGGTTCGACAATCTTGGCCTACATCCACTTCATATTTTTATTGATCTTGCGATTGATTATGATTACAAGAATGTTTGGATCAACTGGGATCTATTAATACAAGATTGAAGAATAAAAATGGCAGAGCCTTGGAAGCAGAAAGAAGGGTCATGTTTAAGGAGAATGGCCATTGTATTTATAGGTGAAGTCGTGCATGGACCGACCTGAAATTTTGCCAAATGAACCTCCAAATCCGTAGGAGCCGACTAGAATGATTGGTAGCGGTAATTCATCATTTTGGAATGATCGTTAATAATAGTACCAATTGTTCATATGATCTCCAATAGGGGTGCCATTGTTTCTGGGGGTGCTTCGTGATGTAAGCTACTTTCTCTCCAAACTGCATGTGATTCTAACTTACGGTTTGTGAGATATCGTGTTTTCTATGGAACTATGGATCATTCTGGCTAGTTTATACCGATCATTAGGAACGAACGGTAGTTTGTGCGTTTTTTGAGTCTTGTCCAGCGATTATTTGTGGGGGGTCCCAAAGGCCTCTAGACCTTGCTCCTAAAATATGGTATCATTTTGAGTTGAATTTTGCGAGATATTCAATTATCTATGTTGTATTTGGATTGCTTGCTGAGTCATACCGATCGTTATGAACGATCAGTATATAACGATCGACAATTTCATGGACTTGAGAGTTTTGACATGCGATCCTTCTTATGGGCTTCACTCTTCAATATATTGATGCTTTGAAAGTTTTAAGTACAATGGACCTATAGATTTTGAGATATCAATCGATCATTGCTGATTTGTGTTGTTTTATGGATCATCCCCGCTCGATCCATATAACTTCTTCCTTTGTCCGTGACACGAGCATACCGACTCGGATTGCCTTGAAATTTGAAATGTAGCCTTACGAGGTCTTCTACCGATTACACCTTGATTGGACCTGGTCCAAATTCGCCCGACCATCGTCCATAGTCTTGTACATAATTGAATTTCAAGATTGGTAACCACTCGTTTTTAGTCAAGTCCTTCAATATCACAACCTTGCCAAAAGGCAGGATAACATTTACCCCCAAAGTACATCTTATTTCGAACATGATGTGCTTCGTCGCAAGCTAGAATTGTACGAAAGAAATCCATCCAGTTTATCGAATAGTCGTTATCGTTCCAATGAGATGTTAATTCATCGATAGTCGTGTCTCCCTCTATTTGTCATGATGCTTGGTCGAATCAGGTAGTATAAATTCTGGATTGTAATTTTTCAGTTGTCATCTGCACTTAGTTCCATTGAGATAGTAGGCTTTGGTTATCTGATTTGATTCTTTCACTGATAAACCTAGGTGAGAATTCAATTTTTATCGGTTTCACGAAATCTAATTTTTACGATGTACACGTGCATGTTCAATATATGTTTTTTTGTCGACTCTCGGATGCGTTCATGTGCTCACAGGTCGTTCCCAATTTGGTGGAATGGAATTCAATCATTTGTAATTTTTTGTCCACTAGTCCTTCTCGGTCCAAATCTTTATGGATAAAGGATAAAGGGATTGGAGAAGTTGATGTTGACGAAATCACTAATGATGATCGATTATGGGTTTGAGGCATACGGGTCGGCGTTAAGGTTGAATGTGGCATGCTGCATTTGATCACCTAGGTGATGAAATGTGGGGTGCTTTCATCAATTGTAGGCATGGTTGGGCTTGGATATTGATGGCGAGAGGAATGGTGTTTCTTTAAAAATGACTTTTGAGTGTAGGACTTTTCTCAATATTCATTTGATATTATCATGGGCAATTCACCGGAGTAAACGAACGAATAACCCTTCTTATACGTGATTCCTTCTTGGATGGCGTAGCATGAAGCTTGGTGGAGGATCTATCATTTTTCATTCCCCTTTTGGAAAGGGTTCCCCATTGTAGATAGGCTCTCATAGGGGTCATCGATGACTCCTTGTTCGGCTTCATTTCCAACATCTGGTCGATCTCCATCTGGTCAATGCTTGGAGCATTGAATACTTTGACTGGGACTAAGCCTATTTGCTGCGCATTCCCCGAACTGGCATACTACTAGCTGGGAATCGCAAAAGACTTATAAGGTTTTTACTCCCAGTTCTTCAGTAAGCTTGAGCTTGGAATCAAGACTTCATATTCAATTTCATTATTTGTCACAGGGAAATTACGTTTCAGGGCGTAGCACATCGATTGTTCCACGGGAGTTGCTAACACAACTCCAACACTAGGACATAGGTCATTGGATGCTCCATCCGTGTACATCTCCCACCAAATGGTCGGTTCTACACTGCTCGTCGAAAAGAGTTGTCTGTTGAAATAAATTCAACCATGAAGTCCGCCAATGTATGTCCCTAGATAGTTCTCTGAGGGAGATAAGTGGTGTTTAATTGGCTCAATTCAATGTTCCACTTGAGTAGTCTTCAAATGTATCAGGTCGTTGTACGACCTATCGTAATGGTTGGTTAACATAGACGTTAATTGGGTGATCTCGAAAGTAAAGGCATGGCTTTCGTAATGCAATCAACAGGTAGTACGTGAGCATTTCCAGCTTCGGGCAGTTTCTCTCGGCATTTTTCAATCACTTGCTTGATTGTTTGTATGTCACTAATTGCCTAAATCTTCTTGAGATCGGCTTCAATTCTGTGAGAATTGATGATGAAACCTAAGAGTTTCCCTAACGCAATGCAGAGAGAGCGTTTCAAGAGATTCAGTTTAAATTCATGTTTTAGGAGAAACTGAACATCTCCGCCTAGTCTTCGATGTGGTCGTTTAATCGTTGTAATCCCACGAGCATATCATCCAAATATACTTCCATTGGTTTTCCCAATCTGATCTTTGAACATTCGAATTACTAACTTCTGGTAAGTGGCACTAGCGTTCTTAAGTTCAAATGGCATCACAACATAGCAATATAATCCCAGATCGTAATGAAACCGGTGTGCTCCTGGTCGAGGATGTGCATTAGGATCTTATTGTATCTGGAGTTTGCGTGCATGAATAAAAGAAGTTCATGTCCATCTATTGAGTCTACTAGCTAGTTGATCTTTGGAAGTGGAATGCTGCCCTTTGGGCACGCCTTGTTCAGATTTGGGTAGTCAATGTATGTTCGTCAATTTTCGTTTGCTTGTCTCATAAGCAGGGGACTGGATACCCATTATGAGTAGAGGGAATCATGATAAACTATTGGTTTTGAGTAAATTCGCCTCTACTTTAAGTGCGGCAGATATCTTCGGATCCATGCCTCATCGTTTTGATTCATCGAGACATGCCTCGGGTCGATGCTGGATGCATGGCTCGTGATGGTCGGTGAGATCACATACATGTCAAAATGGGTCCAAGTGGTCACATCAAGATTCGTTCGAAGAAAAACAGCTAAATCTTTCTTATCATTGGGCTGAGTTGTGTCGATCTTTAGCACCCATGATGGGTCATCGTGACTAACCGTGATGTTGATTATCAACTCAATGGGCGCAGCCTTAGTTCCGAATATATGCATTTGTGCAGTTATCTACAACGGTTAAGGACCGGGCTTATAGGCATGTCGAATCAAGTGCCAAGTAGAGTTTAATCCTATATCGCATGTAGCTGCATAGCTGGCTTTTTCTTTGAGTTTGAATCTGCTTATGTATTTGAGTAATGTGCTTTCCATTCAATGTACTCACGATCCATCACTCGTCATTTGGGTTGGAATGATAGTTAATCACCAATGAGCCTGGGCATCGACACGATGATTCAATCTCTAGGCATTCTTTCGGTCGTAACCTCGAGTTGTTACAAATACTAAGCATGAGTCATAGGATCGAACTGTCACAGTCAACTCTTGGATGATCACACTTTTTCCCCTATTCTAGGGTTGATGGATGTACTACGCAGCCAGTCGAGTTTCGTCCCAGTTGTATTTATAATGTAGTCCAAGCTTTAAGAATCAGAGTTGATTGATGAATGGTTAGATCACTTTCATCTTATTTCTTAGTCGTGCCCCCAAGTCTAGGGTATACGTGATAAATGGCAAGGCAGATCATATCCCCTTCAATTTCGTATTCTTTCCCATCGAACCGTCAGACTAAGTTAATTGACGGAAGGCTGAGTCGTGCCTATCCTGGATTCTATTCTTGCTTTTCCTTCCAGGGTGAATGCTTCGATGCTTTGCTGAATTTCGGGCATGAGCTAGGTAATGGACGATCAATCATGTCGATTTCATATTGCTCATTTAGCCGGATCATGGTAAGTGTCGATGAATTGATGGTAGCATCACATTCATTAGGAGTTGGATGGTCAGTCACGTCCATTTTGATTCATATTCTCCCATTAGATCTAGGGATAGAGTTGGCTCAGGTGCAGTCGAGTCATGCTTATCTGGTTTCATACTCTTTATAACTAATCGAAGGAGGGTTTCGAAGAATGAATGGTCGAGTCATTCATGGTTTATTTTTCTATCCATGCTGTGGTGATTGGAGTTATTCGATGGATGTTCGGATCACCTTCATTTGTGAGTGGTGTGGATCGATATTGCTTGTCGATCTGCGGTGTGATATAATCGGTCCCCCGCAACTTTAGACGCTGACTTGATTAGTTTTGTATTAAGGCCTTATTGCATTCATTTCCCTAAGTCATAGAGAACACCAAGCTAGAGCTATAATAAGCCATCGCATTTAGCTTTCAGTAGTTGGTACTCCCATCTCCGTTCTTGGGTTAGTGGGGTTAGTTTGCGGACGATCGAATT
This sequence comes from Allium cepa, assembly GCA_030765085.1. Taxonomy (NCBI): domain Eukaryota; kingdom Viridiplantae; phylum Streptophyta; class Magnoliopsida; order Asparagales; family Amaryllidaceae; genus Allium; species Allium cepa. Next base: position 785,909,299 of record CM060932.1, read on the forward strand.
CCATCTATAGTGAGTTTTTACTCCTCCTTTTGAGTTCAAGTTAGAGTTAGCGAATGAATGGTTGAATTGCATTCATTCGTTTGTCTATGCTCATATTCGAATTCCAAGGGTCAGATTTAATCAATAGGTGATTAATCACAGCTGTTTTATCTTTATATTCTAGACCATGCTCTTGGGACTTAGAGTTATTGCAGAAAATGGTTGGACCGCATTTTCCTTGGTCAGTTCCTTTCCCCCAATCAAGGGCAAAAGTAGAAGAGTGGCCGGTCGCATAACGATCACTTTAATTTGGTGTTTCTCCCACTAAATAGTGGGAAGGAGTTGATTAGTGGATGGCTGAGTCACATTTCTCCATGTCATACACTCAACCTATCAGGTTATAGGAAAGAATTAGCGAATGAACGGTCAGATCACATTCATTTGCAGTTGGATGGGTAGTCATATTTATCCACAATATGACAACCAGTTGCGCCCATTTTGTGAATCTACTTCTTCCTGTTGAGTCAAGGAAGAAATTTAGTCTTGTATGGTTGGAATGGAATGCATCCACATAAATTTATGCTATAGGTCCCATGCCGAGGACAAGGGTTGATGCACGGACGGTCGTGACGCGTCCGCTTAGTACTAGATGGCATGTCGCATTCGATTTTGTTGCTTATGCTATAGTCCGCACTAAGGTAATAGATTTTATTGACGGGCAATTGAACTACACTCATTTAGGGTTCATACTCCAACTCACGCTCTAGGAGCTAGAGCTAGTCGATGGATGGTCAAACCATGTCCATCTTTATTGTGTTTATACTCTAACCCACACTGTAGGCTTTTGAGTTGGTCGATGGGTGGTTAGTGATGCCCATATGGTGTTTATATTCCAGTACATGCTTTGGGGACCAGAGTTGGTTGATGGGTGGTATGTCACACTCATTTGGCATTTATACTCTAGTCCACGCTCTGAGGACCAGAGTTGGTTGATGGGTGGTCAGTCACATCCATTTTGTGTTTATACTTCAGTCATCATTCTGGTGACCAGAGTTGGTTGATGGGTGGCCATTCACACCCATTTGGTGTTTATACTCCGGTCCACGCTCTAGGGACTAGAGTTGATCGATGAACGATTAGGCCGCATTCATCATTTTATGTTTATACTTCATTCCACACTTTGGGAATTAGAGTTATATGGTGGGTGGTTAGTCGCACCTGTTTTTGATTTATACTCCACCTATCAAGTCAAGGTAAGAGTTATCGAATGAACGGTCGAATCAATAAATTCGTGGAATGGAATTCTGTCCCCAGCATCGAGGATAGAACATGGCAAGTGAGACGGTCGATTCACATCCACTTGTGATTAAGCGATGGATGGTCAGACCACATCCATGGTCCATGTTTGGGTTGGACGATCAGGTCTCGTCTGATCTGCATGTTACTCTTCTTGTCAAGTCGAGGTAGAGCGTTATTGGGTGGATGGTCAAGTCACATCCACCTAAAGCTACAGTCGTGTCCGTATGTCGAGAGCGGTGGTTGATGAGTAGACTATCAGTTGCGCCTACTTTTAGTCAAGCTCCTGGACTACCTCCTATGTCTAGGGCAGGAGTTAATGTGTAGACGATCAAATCACGTCCACTTTAATTGGACCTCATTTTGGCGAGATTAGGGAGAGGCATAAGTATTTTGGCAAACTTCAAGTACGAGATGGGGAGTAGATGGTCGAGTTGCATCCACTCGGGTTTTTCTTCGTTCTTCAAGTCAAGTGTGAAAGTTGATGAGTGGATGGCCAGTCATCTCCATTTTGTACTGGATTTTGAACTTGTCAGGCTCCGAATAAGGCATATATGTTCTTTCGAAATTGAAGCACGAAGTAGGAAGTGAATGGTTGAGTGACACCAAATTTTTGTTTCGAGTCCTTGCCCCCAAGTCGGGGGCATAGGATAGCCGATGAGCACTTGATCATGCTCGTTTTTATGAAACTCCAAAGGTCTGATCATGGTCCTGGAGGTTGATAAGCATTCAACTCTATGTACTCAGTCACTATTCCATTCCGCCCTAGCCTTTCTCGGTCGAAAGTCGACCATAGGTGGTCCAATTGATAATCAAAGTTCTTTATAGATAGGGTTGGATGTTCCATGCCTACCATTCTACTGGGCTTGCGCATATTATTGAAACTTTCCTCTCCGGATCGGCTTTCCGATCACATCTTGGAGATGTTTGCAATCGCAAGTGCTAGGACTGTGTGTATCATGGAATATACAACATCTCTATGATTTTTTCTAGATTTTGGTGGACTCTCTCTCGAGGCATATTTTCAGTATTGCTCCAAATTGTCAGCCTCCAACAGATATTCTCGATCAACTCGTTCAAATGAGTATATGAGTCGAATTTTGGGGGTTTAGGTCCAAGTTATCATCTAGGGCCACAATGTTGCCCTCGCTTTGAATTCCTTCAGCTAACGGGCCTGCATTATTCTTTCTCTTAGTCTTCTCTACCTCCTCCTTGCTTAGGTTCTGATTCACTTTTCAATAGATATGATCCAAGGTCGTAGGAGGCTCCCCATCTTACCAGTTGCCATAGTCTATCTTGGGGTCAATTCCTTTGATCAATACCATCAGTATGATATTCATGCCAAGATTGCTCATTTTAGTGACGATGACATTAAATCTCTATAGGAAGTCTTTCAAAAGCTCACTTAACATGTTGAATAAATTGGATAATGACATAACATCCTTGGTGTGAGTCACATGGATCCTGAATTGCTTGTCAAACTTCTAATCTGGTTGATCAGATAAAGAGATGGACCGAGGTGGTAACTGCGTAAACCGCATGATCGTTATGCTTTCAAGGAATATGGGAAAACATCTGCATTCGATGGCATCCGTCGCTCCGGCAGGATCCATGTGCCACTCGTACTTAATGAGATATTGTTGGGAGTCCATGTTTACAGAATACGCTAGCATTGTTGGTGCATTGAATCTCCTTGGACATTCTACATGCTGAACGGCTTCGATGAATAGGTTTCAACTAAGGGAGATGCTCAATTCGTCGTTAGTCCAGTCCTTTTTCAAGTTACGGATGCTTGTAACCTATGAATGATGTATGTATGGTTTTCCAACATTTGAATGGTTGATCATGTTGATCGAATGGCGAATCAGTTAGGATGGGGTCTCTAATCGTTGATGATCCCCAAATTTTCACCCAAATGGGGTGTGATCCATATAAGATAATAAGGAAGGTAACTTTAGGTTTCACACCAAGTTTCAAGTCATTTGGAGTCTATATGTTCAAGATATGAGCAAAGCAAGACAAAGAAGTACTAACGGATTGGTGGTAATTTACTTGGAGTTCGACCTGAGAAAACTGCTATTTGCTTGGAGTCAGCAACTAGTTTGCTTGAAGTCATTTAATTTGAAGTGTTGGGTTGGTGAAGAATAGTGCTTGGAGTCATTTGCTTGCTTGCTTGGGGAAGATCTTGGTTTTACCCGTGTTCGGATTTGGGCAAGAGTTTTTTTGGTTTGCTTCGAGTCATTACATCGGGTCAACCCTAAAGCGAGTTTTTCGACAAACGTTTCGATGATTTTTGATGGCTTTTGATGACTATTACTCTTGACTCAACGATGGAGGTTCCATAACAGCAAATGATTTCTTTCATGATGGATAGCCATACTTTGAGATGGCAGAATAGTTCGTTTCATATCTCCTTGGTTCTCCAACCTTTGGGATTACCGCTTGAGTAGTAGTCCCTTGCCCAGTCCTAGATGGTAGTTCAGCAGCTGTCGCTTGATCCTCTATTCCTAGATCAGTCACAAGACGTGAGGGGAGTGGATAGAATCCACCGTTTTTAAGTTGAGTTCTAAGTCCAGAATGCGGGGGCACGGTGCTACGGCACAAGTTCGGGTGCTCTGCACCTAAAAAGTTTTAGAGCCTTTTTTCCTAATTTTGGGTCATACCCGAATTTTTTTTTTCATAAACAATCGGTTGAAACAACAATTGGATGAAAACAATTGGTTGGAATGCCAAAGCGTTGGAATGATCGGTGGAAACGTTAACTTGGAACGATCGGTCGAAATGTTAACTGGAACGTTTGGTGGTAGCAATCTTGGAATGATCGGCGGTAGTGATCTTGGAACGATCGGTGGAGTGATATTATGGGAACATTAACAACGATTGGTTGAAAATGATCGGTGGAAAAAACAAGCTTCTGGAAAAACGACCAGTGAAAACTATCTATTGGAATGATCGTTGGAAATAATGATCGGTGGGAATAACAATTGGTTGAGGGTGTTAAAGAGGGAATGATGGATCATTTGTGCTAATCATCGGTTGGATTGAACGATCGATATTGTGGGGCGATCGTATAGGACCGATCCATATGGACCGCAGATGGGTTATGGATCATAGTAGAGAACGATCAGTTATTGTAATTTCTAGTAGGTGAATTGCCACGGATTTATCGGTTAGAGGAATGATAGTCTTTGAACGATTGGTAGCTTGGAGTTCCACAAGAAGCTCATACATCCATGGATCCCTATTGTGCTCCATCTTCCAGAAGATCGGTCTCCGTGTTATCTACTGCTTCAATAGCAGGTTGCAAGGAGGTAGTAATGTCTTTCTCCTTCCTAGAAGGCATTGTGGATATCTTTCTTATCCATCCCTTTCAAATCTGAATTGAATAGGAAACTTTGTGGGAAAAAATTTGGATCTTGTCTCACAGATAATGGAATCCACTAGTAGATAATGAGAACTAATCAAACTAAGAATTCACCCTTTCAGTGAAAGTACCAAAATGTTTGCATCAAAAAAGGTCACAAATACCCAATATTATCTCATAGAGATTGAATGATGGATGAATTTAAAAACATAGCCGAGAAAGTAAATGAATACACAGATTTTTATAGTGGTTCGGCAAACTTGGCATGCGTCCACCTCGTTTTTTATTGATCTTGCGATTTATTATGATTACAAGACTGTCTGGATTAGCTGGGATCCATCAGTACAAGAGTGAGAATAAAAATGTATAACATCTATAGGATCGATTTCACCCTAGAGGGGGGGTGAATAGGGTGATAGTATAAATTATAAAAATTATTGTGGAAGTGAATATTAAATTTAACACAGATCACAGAATAACAGCAGCACAGACAAATAGCAGAATAATAAGCAGAAATAGAACGACACAGAATTTACCCATCTTCGGCAAAACCCTGCCTACATGTTGCCCCCAAGGTTTCTACTAGAAATTAGATAGTCCCTCGCTTACACACGTAAACTCGCGACACCCGCTATCGACTAAATCTAACTCTACGCTCAAAACCCTGCCACAACTCAGCCACTGAGTTGCGAATTCTCAAGCTACGCCACGTAGCTTGTCCCCCAGTCACATGAATAGAAAATTTAAACGGTTTAAGAAATACAAATTAAAACCAATTTAAAAACTAAAATAACCCTATTTAAAATTTAAAGCCCTTATATAAAAAATTCTCTTTAGAGAAATAGGCCGGCCCCCTTTTGTAATTCGACCCGTCTCTTTTTCTTTGCTCCGTTCGTTTGCTTGTATAATGGTGGCCGTTCCTCTTGCAAATTTAGGGCTTCGTTCCTTTTCCAGATTTAGGGCTTTCGAAGAGCCAACTTTTATTCGATCAAATATAGTTTTCTCGTTACTTGCTTTCGTCGATCGTTTGCCTCACTGTTTTGCTCACAGCTCTTGAATTGATCGAGTTCGATTACAATTTCGGTAAGTACTTTATTCCTTTTGCTTTTCTGGATTTGGCTTGCTTGAAATCGATGATAAGATTGCCGATGATGATTTCCTTATATAGGGTTTGTAACCCTAGATTTTCGTTCGCACAAAAATATATTTGATTTTATCTCTACCGATCGTTTATGCTTGGATGATTGATGATAAATCTGACTTTGTCAAATTCGTATATTCTTCGATTGCTTGACATTCACGGCATTGATCGACTCCTTGGTCATCACGTTGTTGACTACGGCTTCCACTTCGTTCCTTCTTCTGTTGACTTGTTAAAAACACGGCTTTGATTTTGTGACCCTCATATATGTGTATGCATACTTGTTACATTCTTGGTTATGTATCACCATATAACTGCAGTACTTCGGCATTGACTGGTTTCATGAATTACGTGAATTTTTGGTCATCTTCGTCTCTAGCCATATCTGTGTTCATCCCTCAGCTATTTGCATTTACTTCATTCCACTGTGCTTTTAGTCATGTTGAACTGTGTACATGCTTTATGATATTCTGGTAGCTCTCGAGTCTGTTGGTACCCTATACATTTGTTTGCACTGCTGACTGTTGCTTTTAACACATCATTTGATATACTTGCATTTCAGTTGTACAAGATGATGTCTTCATTTGATTGTTGTAGTTTTTGTATTGTTGAGTTGCCATATCTTTTGCTCAAGCTCTTTGCACACTGATGCATTCTAATCCTTGCTGTCAGCTTCTTGCTTGTGAAAAATAGTTTCTCATGTGCTTGTCGAATTTTCATGTACACTGTGTCATTTAAAGTTTGTTGTGGTCTTTGTACGGTGGTCTTGTGTTTCTGGTGCATTCATTGGCATCTGGATATTGATCACCATTGTTGTTGTGTTGATTTGAATTGCTTTGGCCCTGTTGCCTACACTCTGGTGCATTCCTGTATATGCTTTGCTTTTTACTTGGTTCATGCATTGCTGTGTTGGCTTAATGGTTTTCTTCTTTGGTTGTATATTTGGTCTAGTCTTCACCTTGTCAATGTGTAGCCTGGTCTAAACAAGTTATTGTTCAGGTTGCACATTTGTGAGTTGTTCAGTGCACTGTTGTTTGCTGTCCACCTGAGTTTGAGCATTTGTGGCATTTCATCACTGAGTCATTTGCTTATGCTATTTGTTTGCACTGTCGACTTATGTGGTCTTGAGTCTTTACTTGACATATGTGCACTTGTTTTAGACTTGCTTGACCTTTGCACTTTGTTTGCTATTTGGTGCCTTCTTGAATTTGTGTAGAATGTGCATTACACTTGAGTTGAATCCAGTTTTACAACTCGGGTTTGACCTTGTGCTGAAGTCGATATTTTATTTATGTTGCACCTGAGTTGAATCCTGTATTTGGGTTTGACCTGTGCTCACTTGTCCCTGTAAATCGATCAAGTGTATATTTCGGTGTGCACGGCCTTGTGGCATATACAGTGATACACTGTGTATGTCACAAGCTGTTCGTGTATGATGAATTCAAATTTAAATGATGACGAACAACCCAAATAACTGAGGCAAATAATATTTTCAAAATCCATATTTTATTTTATATTGCAAAAATATTTCTTTTTCAATTTTACTGCGTTAGTGAATATTTTTGCAGATTGCTCAGATGCTGGATTCTAACTGGACTGAAGATGAAGATAAAATATAAGTGAATGAGCGATATGTAGTGAGGACATTTGTAAATGTGAAATTGTGATGTAATTAAATTTATATCAAAGTTGTATAGTGTATAGTGAGAGCTTGAATTTGTACTATTCAAAATTGTAATAAATATTTGTTTGAATAAAATATTTGTTTGAATTCAAATTCTGTGTTATTTAATTTTATTCAGCAAATATTTATTTAACCTGTGAAAATAAAATAGTACATTAACAAATACATTTAAACGAATGTATATATGTTTATTATCATCAAACAAAAATCATATAAGCGTATATTCAACAATCTCCCCCTTTGATGATAACAAACATATATTTAAGATTTTGAATATATTAAATGTATTTGATATGCTCTAATTGCTCCCCCTATTTAAATGCTTCCTCTCTACACAATACTCCCCCTACATATATGCATACAAATAAAAATATGCAAATGAGTCTAGATGCAAATAGAAAATTATTTGACCTTTTCTTGATTTTATTTGACAAAATCTTAACTTTTCTCAAAATCTTAACTTTTCTCTCCCCCTTTTGTTATCAGCAAAAGAACAATAGTGTTAGAGAAAATAGAGATAAAGTGATCGATATTAATCCAACATTAAAATTCAATTATAAATATTAAATTTCAATAAAAAAATCAAACAAAAATCATAAATACTTTGTTAGGCGCATATTCCACTTTTAGAATGATGGGAACGATGTCATCATATAAATCCATACAGTTGTGTCTATTTGTGGTATATTTATATCAGGAATTTGAATATCTACTAACCATGCATAACCGTTAGGACTTTTAAATGAGATTAGTAGTATTCCAATTTTATTTTTAAAAAAATGAATTCAAGTATCTTCTAACCACGCATAACCATGAGGACTTTTAAATGGGATTAGAATCAACTTGTTTATTTTAAAAATCAACTTCTGATATGCGTTCCATACATGGATAACCGTGAGGACTTTTAAATGAGCATGGAAGCACATAACAAATTTGTAACGACCCAGAATTTTTATCAATTAAAATTTGAATATTTAATTAATTTTAAATATTAATTAGTGAATTTATAAGTCGAATAAATTTTATTTCGAATAATTGGATTTAATTGAATAATTAAATCGATAATTTAATATGTGAGTGTAACAACCCTAGATTTTTATGTATATTTTAATTTTGACTTTATTTCATTTTTAATTTTTTTAAAACTTGTTTCATTTCAAACATTTCATTTTTAAATATAAGTATTGATTAATATGTGAATTATAATTTCAAACAGGTATAAATTGGATATTTTACTGAAAGATGAATTTCTGTTCAAACTAGTCAAACTTTGACTTTTAAATTTCAAATTTAAATATTTAAACTCCTAAATTTTATCTTTTATTATGAAAATATTTTTAACAACTTGAATACTGCTTTTTGTTTCGTTAAAAACGGACTTAAACTGTGAAAGTTATGCACATTTCAATTTTATATAATTTGTTTTATTTTGCAATTTTGTCTATTTTAGATTATATAAATCATATTTTATTTGTTATATTTTATTTTAGTATGTGTTAATATGTTATTTTATGTATATTTTTGTTTCTTTGATATTTTTAAAGTGATAATATAATTTTTCCAAAATTTATTGCATATATTTTCTATTTTTAAAGGCTGGTTTCCATTTTTTTTGCTATTTTCTTCATTTAAATTATATTTAATTAAAATTTGTTTATTTATTTTATGCATGCATTTTATTTTTGTGTCTTTATCTTTATTATAAAAAAAATTCAATTACACAAAATTTTTCCAAAGTTAGTTTCATTTATTTTCAAATTTTCTAGCCTAGTTTACATTTTCTTTGCTATTTTCTTAATTTAATTATATATAATTAATATTTATTTATATATTTTTGTTTATTTAATAAATTTTCGTGTTTTTATCTGAATTTATATGCATTTTTCAGTTATTTAAAAATTGCAAAAGGAATTATGGAAATATGAAGAGTTCGAGACCATTTATTTGCCTTAGTTCTTTTGTATTCCGCCGTTTTATTTTCAATCAATGCATCATTATTTTGGCCGATTCTTTTCTGATTGCTTCAGCCACTTCTCTCTTCATTTTTCACGAAAATAAAAGTTTCTCATCCAAAATTTTCGGCCATGAACTCCTGAAGCAAAAGTTTGGTAAAGTTCTTCTTCTTTTTCGCTTATTCTTCTTGTTTTCCTTATCTCTTTGCACTTGTCTTCACCTTTGTAGCTCAGCCCTTGCTCCTCCACCACCATAGCCACCTCCACCACCACTAGAACCAGCTTCCATCCCCTCCAGCCCACTGTCTATCCATAGCCGTGGCCATCCATGATGTAGATCCACCAAATATTTGAGCAAACTCCACCTAAACATGCATTGCCAAGCTCCTTTACCTTCACCACTCCACCACATCACCTTGGCCGACCTTTGCATCATCACCACCAGCCACTTGCTGACCTGAGACCCCTGCCACATCAGTACATGACCCTACCAGGCCTGGCCGTGCCTATGTATGCTTAGGGCCGAACCATTTATGCACAGAAATTCTACTTTGGTTACCTTGATTTGAGTTATACATGCCTATACACTTCATCTCCTTCATATCCATGTTATGGCCGACCCTATTGAACCCAAACCTGATCCAAACCTAATTCAAAACCATCCCATAACAGTGCCTTTCTAGTCCATAGCTGAAGCATACAAGGTTGAATGCAAGTGCAAAAGTTCTAGCTTTGAATTGTGTAGTTATTCCTAGCATTGTTTTGTAATATCTTGGTTTGTAATTCATGTTTGTATTTGTTTTGTTTGATATATTCAAGGAAATTAATCTTTGGCTCTCCCGATCTCAAATATTATTCATGTTGTCGTGCCTTCGAAGATTCCTTGTCGTGTGTTTTGGTTGTCATCTCCAGCTTAAACAGGTGAGTAAATCTCACCAGACTAATATGTACTTATATAGTGATAAACTGCCATCACCTGAATCTGTAAATGCATATCATCCTGTTATAACTGCTATATTTTATTCATATGAAGTTCACACCTATATTTACACTTGTTATACCATATGTTACTGTTATTTCATGTTATTCTATTATTTTCATCAGTTTATCACACTGCAAGTTCCCTGTAGACTAGAATCACTATGGGTTGAAATGATACATACCCGAACGGACTTTAGAATAGAAGAAAATCGTTATGGGCTGAAATGATAGGCCTGAATGATTTTCAATTATTTTATTTTACTTGGGATTGCGGGTTTGAAATGATCAAATCCGGGTTTTCTTTGTAAATTACGGGTTGAAATGATATATTACCCGTATCACTTCATCTAAGCTAGAAAATGAAATACAGGCCCATTGTTAAAATATGTTTTTCTAAAAATTTTAAATTATTTTAGAAATATAAATATTATAATATTTTGATTTAAATTTGATTAAAAATGATTTTTGTAAATCACTATTGATTTTCTGAAAATTTATAAGTGAAATAAATAAATGGTAAAGTTAGAAAATCTGAAATGTAAGTTATTTTGAAAATTAGAATTTGGTGATAAATGAAATTTAAATTAAATATGAAAATATGATAAATTTATGATATTTTGAATTAAATGAATTTAAAATGATTTTATAATATATTAATGATTTTTGAATAAAGTTAAAATGTGAAATGAATGAATATTTAGGTTGAAATTTGGAAATATAACTAAAATTGAAAATTTATGAATTTGGCTTAAAAGTGAATTTTAAGTTAAGTAAATAAAATTGAAATTAAGTTATATTTGAAAATTTTAGACTTAAATGTTAAGTTAAATTTAATTTAATGTATTTAAAATTTAATGTTGGAATTTAATAAGTGAATTATTATTAAATTTTGATTTTTGAATGGAGATTTAACTTTATAAAATCATGAATATAAGGGTATTTGAATGACTGTTTTAAAAGTGAAATTATATGATTTTATAAGCTAAAAATGATTTAAATAAAAATATAATTGTTTGTGAAATGATATTGAATACTTGAAGTTAATTAACTGCATTTCTGAAATGCTATTAATTCTAATGTAAATGATAATACAGCATTTGTAAATGCTGTAGTTGATAATTATGAACCAAATGGCTAAGTTTAATTAAAGGTTATTATAGCATTTTTGTAAATGCTATAATTGTTGAATTTAACTAAGTTTTATTTGAAACTAATGTAACCCTATTACAGCATTTTTAAAAGCTATCTTTTGTTAAATTGAACTGTTTTGAATGTAAATTTCCGTAGCAATTTCTAAATGCTGCGAAAGTTGAATTTTCATATGTTTTAATAAATTAAGTGAATAAATGAATTTTGAAACTAAAATTTTGGAAATTTAATAATTTAATTATTAAATATAATAACTTCATTTTATGATTTAAAATGAAGTAATTTGTTTCGAAATATAAACTATTTTGAAATGTGTTTTGTAATGGTATTTAAATTAAATAAAAATGAATGTGGTTTGGAAGATATGATATTTTGAATGATATTGAATTTTGAAATTATATTTCATTTTGAAGTATAAATACCATTTTGAAATTTTTAACCACGGGATGTAATTAATTTATAGTTTAACTGATTCTTAAAGGATGGGCGATCCCAAGCATCCTTTAAGTTATTGTGCATTTCTACTACAGTTCACTTGAGTTGGTTTACATTATATAAGTATATATTGTCCTGACTCGAGTGTTTTATGTTTTACTTTACGCTCGGGTCAGCCTGAGTATTTACAGCTTAGCTTTGGATTTCTTTTCTGGAGCTAGGAATCGCTGGAGATTTTGCTTGTCTAGTTATCTATTTCCTTTCAGTTTCAGTTGTTCCATTTCAGCTCTGGTATTTATAACTTCTATGTATATGTGATTCTATTGTATATGTTTTCAGACTAATATTATGTATCATGTTTTGAGAGTTTGTTATAGTAGCTTCATGAACTACTATGGTATTTTTATTTCCGCTGCGAGTTATTCTGATATTTTTTTGTCTGTGATTCTGTGATTGTATTTCATTTGCTCCAAATTTATTTACAATGCGGTATTTTGAGCAATTCAAGTCTGACATGTGCGGATGCGAATGGCTGAAAATATCGGGTTGTTACAGTTGATATTAGAGCTTTGGTTTTAGGCAAACCTTAGCCTGCGGAGCAAAAAAAAAACTCATTTGAGATAGGGTAGAAATACCCTAAAATGAGTGAAATCAATCTCAGAATCATTTCCTTGTGAGAGAACGTATTTTCGAAGTATAAAATGATTTCCAAACGATTTTAAAGGATTTTTTAAAGATTATTTTGGTATAAAAATTTTCTTGTTTTGAAAGAAAATTTCTGGACTTTATCCCTTTCGTATCCACCTTGTTAGTAAGTTTTGTTGATTAGGATTTCCTTAAAATTTTGAACTTCTATCTTGGTTGGGATTTCTTCGTTAGGATTCCTTTGAATTTTGGAACATTCCTACTTGTTCTGAAATCTATTCCTATCTTCCCTAATTGCATTCTTTTGATTTTTGGAGCTTTCCATAACTCCACTTTGAATAACCTCTAAAGATCGGCAGTTCCGCCAATCTTTGAATGATTTGTAAGGGAGTGAAATTCCTTTACAATTGGCATTAATTCACTAGAGATTTCTGTATCCTCCGATGTCGATGCTATCTATCTCCTGCTCTACCCGGATTCTATCTCTAGCGAACGAAGGTCGATTAGCCTTAGATTTCCGTATTAATTATATTCCTAAGTCACGATTGACCGGTTAAAGTCGCCCGTGATTTATATAGGCTTATCTATCCTCTATTTGGTAACTAAATTATCTCATCTTCATTTGAGTTTATCTTCGAACTAGAATTCTATTTGATTAGAGTTCCTCTAATTTTGAATCTTTGTTTGTTTGAAATCCTTCCTTGAATCATCCTTTGAAAATTTGTGTTTGGTTGTATTTTGAAATTGTGCATACATCAAAATTGTTAAGGATGGCCATATTTTTATATATAAAAGTGAAATGTTTTCGATAAGGACTATATACCTTTCAAAAATGAAAATTTGAAATTTCGAAAGAATTTGAAATTTTGAAAATTTTATAAGAACTTGATTTATACAAAAATGATTTATAACTGAAGGGTTCTAAATTTGAATTTCAAGCAATCGAATTCCGGTGTTTTGAAATCGATTTTAAGATTTTAGAAAATATATAATAATAATATGATTTAAAGATATTTTTTTTCAAATAAGAAATGTTTCAAATGTATTCGAATGAATTTCAATGATTTCGAAGGAATTTCAAAGAAGTCTTTCAAAGTTAATAGAAGTCCAGAACTCACTTATGTCGCTGGAAAATAATTTCGATGATGAATGCATGCATCATCGACATTGATTTTCGAGTTTCTGAGTGAGGGAGAGGCCACTCTAGTAGCTTTGCTATGCGAGTGATTTCGTGAAACCAATTTTGATTTCATATTTCGAAGTATGGTTTGATATTCGAAAGATAGATCCGTGTGTGTGTGTGTATATTTGAAATGATTTAAAGTAAGCCGGTGTTCAGTCCTCGAGATTCAGATTTGTTTTGGTATAACCCTATCTTTTGAAGTTGGTTTACTGATTTGTTGTTGACTTCCAACTCTTGGATTGAAAATATGATTTCTTCGACTATTTTGAAAGTTCGAGCACTTCCAAATCAACGTTAACTTTTCAAAGCTAAGTAATTTTGAAAAGTATAAAGTATTTGCTAAATTATATAAATTTAGTTTGTATGTTTCAAGTATGAAATAATATGATTTGTATAAGTTGAAACTGTTTTGTTAAGTAAATAAATAAGATTATTTTGAATTATACTAATATGAAATTTAGTTTTGACATGTTTTGGATAAAAAAAATTAGTCTTCAAATGTTTGAGAAAAATTTGGTTTTAAATGTTTTAACTTAGTAACATCTTTATGAAACTATTTATTTAACAAGTTGGAATAGATACATAAGTTGTACGTATGTTGTTTTATTCACATAATTAATTTGATCCAAGTTTGAGTACATAAGTTCGAGGTGAATTACACCATTTCGTGTTAGGATTTTTCATTTGAGTCTTAATGGCGAACATTTGATATGGATTTTGGGCTTGATTTTAGAATTATCTATCATAGTATATGGCTATGCAAGGAGACGGATGGCTTCTAGTCGAGAAACCATATCGAAGTCCGCATTAGGGAAGTCGAATGGACAATACTAGTTCGAAAGCGAACTTGTGTGATCGAGCGAGCGATCGAATGTAATGTTGCGAAATGATGACATATGTACATCTTATATCCTAATATCATTGGTATACTTGACGCTGAAATTGAAAGTTGTTGGGTTGGATATCTTTGTAATTTAATTGAAAATTTTCTTTTATGAAAAACTACTATCAAATTTAAAACCATTTTTCAAAACCATTTTTCTTTTATTCTTCTTAAACTAACTGTTTTATTCTATTTTTCATACAAACTATTTTATACACAAAACTATTCTTAATTAAAAATCTATTAGTAAACAAAGATGTTCAATCCCATATGGCTTTCCATGCAGCGAAATTTATTTTTGAAATTTTTGATTCTCATATAAGATAAACTTTATGTAAGTATAAGATGATTTTGAAAACCATTGATTTTGATAAATGAATAATTGAAGCTTATATTAGTATGAAAGGATATTTGGTTTACCTGTAATTTGAGTTTATTTAAAAATAATGGATTTATGAAATAAATATTTCAACACTAAGTAATAATGAAGAAAAATTTGAGATATATGGAATTATAAAATTTAGTTTTAAAATATTGTATATTTAAGCCTTGAAATATATTTAAGATTTAATAGTTTATTTTGTGGATCAAATCTTTATTTGAAATTTTACAATATTTGAAATGGTTTTGTTGGAAAACTAAATTGAATTGAAACTGATGGTTTGAATTTAATTAAAATTGGAAATTTTAGATTTGGGTTTAATTGAATATATTTGTGAAATGTAAAGAATTGAGGGAATGTTTTATGATTTCAAATGTATCATTTCAAAATGTTATTATTCTCAATGTGTAATGATTTCAAGTATATGGTTTCGAAAGATTTATAACTTTGAAAGTATTATGATTTTTGAAGTGAATATATGTTTGAAATGGAAATGAATTTGTTTGACCTAAATTTTGTTGATTTTGATTATTTTCTAAATCTATGGCTTTAAGAAATTTGAAACTGAATATATGTAATTTGGAAGAAATGATTTAGTGAAATCATATATGATTTTTAAACCGAAATACTATTGAAATGAATTAAAATCGAGAACCTTTTTTTTAAAAAATACTTTGATTTGGGAGTTATCGAACTTATATAAAATTGATTTGTATAAGTATGCAGTAGATTTGAAAACTATTGATTTGAAAACTGTTGATTTGAAAAGGTACCCAATTTTGAAAAGTGAAATCTTATATAATCGAAATCTATATAAGTGTGATTTGATATACTATTGTTTTGAAAAGTATTTGATTTGAAATGAAATCTTATATAAAATGAACTTTATATAAGTATGATATTTGGAAGTGATTTTGAAAGGTACTATATGATACATATTTTCGAAGTAAAGATATGGAAAGTGCCTTCTGCTTGATATCCGCTTTGTGGCCACACTGTGGATTCATTCTATCGATATTATTCTCTCTATTTGATTTGGGTTTTCCGGATATGATACTCGAGTGTCCATCGAATTCCATGGCGATCTCCATGGTCTTATGATCGCGACTACATAGCGCAACTGCCTGGCTGAGCTGGCCTGGGGGTACAGATTGTTTCCTGGGGGATCCAGGCGTAACCATTGTGTATCCTGCACTCTATGTAGGTCGCATTAGTAGCGCAAATGCCTGGCTGAGGTGGCCTGGGGGTACGGATTGTTTCCTAGGGGATCCAGGCGTAACCATTGTGTATCCTGCATTCTACTCGTCATCATGGCGTAACTTGCAGGACTGAGAAAGCTTACGGATACGGATTGTTTCCTGGGGGATCCAGGCGTAACCATTGTGTACCTGCGATCCATGGTTAGACAACTGTTTCAGTTTGGTTGATTTGTTTGGATTGTACTTTCCATATCTGTTTTTTTTAAAAAGAGTTTTCTAGTATTTTCATTGGGTGTTGAAACAAGTCTACTAAGTACCTGGAGAAGTCTAGCTTTGCGCCTGATCAACGCACTGCCAGAATCTACAGGAACGAGGATAAACTTGTTAAGACATCGAGTTATAAAAGTATTTTGATAAAGTACTATATAAAGAATATTTTGATCAGTTATTTTCCCTTCTAAAATTTAAAATGTTTTAAATATTGTTTACTTTGAACCATCAGATTTGAATCAAATGACTATTCATCATACTAAAAAAAGATTAAATTGAAATGTATAATGGTTCAAATAATGGTTCATCCTTGTCTTTCAACCTGCTTTACCTCCGAGCTATGTGTTTTCCCTACCTTCTTTCGAAGATGCATTCCAACCTATTGCTCTTTCTTGTTGTTTCTCCGCTTCCTTCCTTTTCGAGGACGAAAAGATTTGAGTGGGGGAGAGTGTAACAACCCTAGATTTTTATGTATATTTAAATTTTGACTTTATTTCATTTTGAATTTTTTAAAAACTTGTTTCATTTAAAACATTTCATTTTTAAATATAAGTATTGATTAATATGTGAATTATAATTTCAAACAGGTATAAATTGGATATTTTACTGAAAGACGAATTTCTGTTCAAACTGGTCAAACTTTGACTTTTAAATTTCAAATTTAAATATTTAAACTCCTAAATTTTATCTTTTATTATGAAAATATATTTAACAACTTGAATACTGCTTTTTGTTTCGTTGAAAACGGACTTAAACTGTGAAAGTTATGCACATTTCAATTTTGAGTATAATTTGTTTTATTTTGCAATTTTGTCTATTTTAGACTATATAAATCATATTTTCTTTGTTATATTTTATTTTAGTATGTGTTAATATGTTATTTTATGTATAGTTTTGTTTTTTTGATATTTTTAAAGTGATAATATAATTTTTCCAAAATTTATTGCATATATTTTCTATTTTCAAAGGCTAGTTTCCTTTTTTTTTTGCTATTTTCTTCATTTAAATTATATTTAATTAAAATTTATTTATTTATTTTATGCATGCATTTTATTTTTTGTATTTATCTTTATTTATAAAAAAATTTCAATTACACAAAATTTTTCCAAAGTTAGTTTCATTTATTTTCAAATTTTCTAGCCTAGTTTACATTTTCTTTGCTATTTTCTTAATTTAATTATATATAATTAATATTTATTTATATATTTTTGTTTATTTAATAAATTTTCGTGTTTTTATCTGAATTTATATGCATTTTTCAGTTATTTAAAAATTGCAAAAGGAATTATGGAAATATGAAGAGTTCGAGACCATTTATTTGCCTTAGTTCTTTTGTATTCCGCCGTTTTATTTTCAATCAATGCATCATTATTTTGGCCGATTCTTTTCTGATTGCTTCAGCCACTTCTCTCTTCATTTTTCACGAAAATAAAAGTTTCTCATCCAAAATTTTCGGCCATGAACTCCTGAAGCAAAAGTTTGGTAAAGTTCTTCTTCTTTTTCGCTTATTCTTCTTGTTTTCCTTATCTCTTTGCACTTGTCTTCACCTTTGTAGCTCAGCCCTTGCTCCTCCACCACCATAGCCACCTCCACCACCACCACAACCAGCTGTCATCCCCTCCAGCCCACTGTTCATCCATAGCCGTGGCCATCCATGATGTAGATCCACCAAATATTTGAGCAAACTCCACCTAAACATGCATTGCCAAGCTCCTTTACCTTCACCACTCCACCACATCACCTTGGCCGACCTTTGCATCATCACCACCAGCCACTTGCTGACCTGAGACCCCTGCCACATCAGTACATGACCCTACCAGGCCTGGCCGTGCCGATGTATGCTTAGGGCCGAACCATTTATGCACAGAAATTCTACTTTGGTTACCTTGATTTGAGTTATACATGCCTATACACTTCATCTCCTTCATATCCATGTTATGGCCGACCCTATTGAACCCAAACCTGATCCAAACCTGATTCAAAACCATCCCATAACAGTGCCTTTCCAGTCCATAGCTGAAGCATACAAGGTTGAATGCAAGTGCAAAAGTTCTAGCTTTGAATTGTATAGTTATTCCTAGCATTGTTTTGTAATATCTTGGTTTGTAATTCATGTTTGTATTTGTTTTGTTTGATATATTCAAGGAAATTAATCTTTGGCTCTCCCGATATCAAATATTATTCATATTGTCGTGCCTTCGAAGATTCCTTGTCGTGTGTTTTGGTTGTCATCTCCAGCTTAAACAGGTGAGTAAATCTCACCAGACTAATATGTACTTATATAGTGATAAACTGCCATCACCTGAATCTGTAAATGCATATCATCATGTTATAACTGCTATATTTTATTTATATGAAGTTCACACCTATATTTACACTTGTTATACCATATGTTACTGTTATTTCATGTTATTCTGTTATTTTCATCAGTTTATCACACTGCAAGTTCCCTGTAGACTAGAATCACTATGGGTTGAAATGATACATACCTGAACGGACTTTAGAATAGGAGAAAATCGTTATGGGCTGAAATGATAGGCCTGAATGATTTTCAATTATTTTCTTTTACTTGGGATTGCGGGTTTGAAATGATCAAACCCGGGTTTTCTTTGTAAATTACGGGTTGAAATGATATATTACCCGTATCACTACATCTAGGCTAGAAAATGAAATACAGACCCATTGTTAAAATATGTTTTTCTAAAAATTTTAAATTATTTTAGAAATGTAAATATTATAATATTTTGATTTAAATTTGATTAAAAATGATTTTTGTAAATCACTATTGATTTTCTGAAAATTTATAAGTGAAATAAATAAATGGTAAAGTTAGAAAATCTGAAATGTAAGTTATTTTGAAAATTAGAATTTGGTGATAAATGGAATTTAAATTAAATATGAAAATATGATAAATTTATGATATTTTGAATTAAATGAATTTAAAATGATTTTATAATATATTAATGATTTTTGAATAAAGTTAAAATGTGAAATGAATGAATATTTAGGTTGAAATTTGGAAATATAACTAAAATTGGAAATTTGTGAATTTAGCTTAAAAGTGAATTTTAAGTTAAGTAAATAAAAATGAAATTAAGTTATATTTGAAAATTTTAAACTTAAATGTTAAGTTAAATTTAATTTAATGTATTTCAAATTTAATGTTGGAATTTAATAAGTGAATTATTATTAAATTTTGATTTTTGAATGGAGATTTAACTTTATAAAATCATGAATATAAGGGTATTTGAATGACTGTTTTAAAAGTGAAATTATATGATTTTATAAGCTAAAAATGATTCAAATAAATATAATTGTTTGTGAAATGATATTGAATACTTGAAGTTAATTAACTGCATTTCTGAAATGCTATTAATTCTAATGTAAATGATAATACAGCATTTGTAAATGCTGTAGTTGATAATAATGAACCAAATGGCTAAGTTTAATTAAAGGTTATTATAGCATTTTTGTAAATGCTATAATTGTTGAATTTAACTAAGTTTTATTTGAAACTAATGTAACCCTATTACAGCATTTTTAAAAGCTATCTTTTGTTAAATTGAACTGTTTTGAATGTAAATTTCTGTAGCAATTTCTAAATGCTGCGAAAGTTGAATTTTCATCTGTTTTAATAAATTAAGTGAATAAATGAATTTTGAAAGACTAAAATTTTGGAAATTTATTAATTTAATTATTAAATATAATAACTTCATTTTATGATTTAAAATGAAGTAATTTGTTTCGAAATATAAACTATTTTGAAATGTGTTTTGTAATGGTATTTAAATTAAATAAAAATGAATGTGGTTTGGAAGATATGATATTTTGAATGATATTGAATTTTGAAATTATATTTCATTTTGAAGTATAAATACCATTTTGAAATTTTTAACCACGGGATGTAATTAATTTATAGTTTAACTGATTCTTAAAGGATGGGCGATCCCAAGCATCCTTTAAGTTATTGTGCATTTCTACTACAGTTCACTTGAGTTGGTTTACATTATATAAGTATATATTGTCCTGACTCAAGTGTTTTATGTTTTACTTTACGCTCGGGTCAGCCTGAGTATTTACAGCTTAGCTTTGGATTTCTTTTCTGGAGCTAGGAATCGCTGGAGATTTTGCTTGTCTGGTTATCTATTTCCTTTCAGTTTCAGTTGTTCCATTTCAGCTCTGGTATTTATAACTTCTATGTATATGTGAATCTATTGTATATGTTTTCAGACTAATATTATGTATTATGTTTTGAGAGTTTGTTATAGTAGCTTCATGAACTACTATGGTATTTTTATTTCCGCTGCGAGTTATTCTGATATTTCTGTGTCTGTGATTCTGT
Organism: Allium cepa; assembly: GCA_030765085.1. NCBI lineage: Eukaryota > Viridiplantae > Streptophyta > Magnoliopsida > Asparagales > Amaryllidaceae > Allium > Allium cepa. The sequence goes on from CM060932.1 coordinate 785,930,184, forward strand.
GATTGTATTTCATTTGCTCCAAATTTATTTACAACGCGGTATTTTGAGCAATTCAAGTCCGACATGTGCGGATGCGAATGGCTGAAAATATCGGGTTGTTACAGTGAGAATACAGAAATAATTGAAAATTGGGTTAAATATGATCAAAATTGATTTGTAAAATTTTATTTTATCATGTTGGAGTTAGAATGATGTTATAGAACTTTTAAAATCGAATTAAAAGTTAATTTGTGAAAATTGAATATTTTAATATTAAATCGACTAGTGAAATTAGCCAATTTTCGGACAGTCTCAGAATTGGACGAAACTAGTTCCATTGGATCCGTAATAGTTTGTTATTATCGGATTTCAATTTTCGTAGCAATCGGAGTTGTCGTTTGACCGTGGCAGCTTGAAACGCATCGAAATTGTTTTAATATTAATTTGGCGAGTTAAAATAGTCATTTTTCAAAAAGTCTCGGATTTCGACGAAACCAGTTTCATCGGATCCGTAATGTGATATTATTGTAAGGTTTCACATTTCGTGTCAATCGGATTTACCGTTTGTCCGGTGCAAGCTAAAACGCCTAGAAAATCGTTTAATCGGTTTAATTTTAAATTGAACGTTTATTGCCATAACTCGCACAGATGACCGAATTAGCTCCCAAAACATGTTCCATTGTGTTCAAAACGCGGGGTAAACCTTAGGAACGCCGACCGGCACGCTTCGTTTGGAGTTCGGAAAATCCGGGATGAATAGTGTCGTTGGAATTTTCTATATAAGCACCTCATTATCTTCACTTTGCAACAAACTCAAAGCCCTAGGGTTTTACCCTTCAGCCGCCACTTTTTGAAATTAATGGCCAGAAATTCATCTTCTTTCCTCCTCAATCTCTCCAAATCCGTAAGCAATTAGAGAAAGTGTTCAACTACAAAGTCGAAGAGCGTGAAGAGAGCTTCGAATCTATACGGTGATCATTACTTTGATCATTTGTTGACCTAAAGCACAACTTTTGTATAAAGCGTGGCTTTGTGGACGAGACTTCGTCGGACCTCACACCCCGGAAATGGTCAAAACAGGAAGGATGCGGCAAGGTTATTAGGGGGTAGCGCCCCTTTAGTGTATGTCATTCCTTCTGGATAGAGGTGGTATCATGGTATGGAGCCCAGATATTTAACCTATGTTGTTGCTGCCAATTTTGTGGTTGTTGGAAATCGAGGATCCTCGGATAGATCGGTTACGATCGGGGGATGACATATTCGTGTCAGTAGTTACCCAGTTAGGGGTAACCTGGCCTTGTGTTGGCAGAGATCCGGTTTAGTTCTCGGGACGTCATTCCAGAGGCGTTTCCATGTGGCAATGGAAAGTTCCTTGGCCTGACCATTTGTTGGAAATCCAAAGAAACAATACGAGACTTGTACGGTTTTAGTTGTAGAACCTGCCACTTATGGTGGCGCCCCACTGTTTAGCTGGTAGCTATAGTAGGCATACGATAATGGTCGTATGTTGGCTAAGATTTATATCTTTACTTTCGAAATGTTTCCTACACTATGCACTAGTAATAATATCAAATGTCTCTTTTAATGCGTATCAAGCATCTTTGACTATCATAAGGAGAAATCTTCTCTGATTCTACGTTTTCATTGTGTGTGTGTGTACGGGAGGCCTTATGGTAGTCTCATTTTTAAAAGCATTGCGAATTGACTTTAAAAATATTCCTCTATTTTGATTTTAAAGATAAATAAACTGTTTTAGTTCTCACGCCAGTCACATGACTGACTCGGAGTTTATTGTTTTCCTTCCTAAACTCTGGGTGCCCACCAATTTCCATACGGGAAGTCAAGAGTAAAGGTTTATCAGGATATTCTGGAATTCAGGAGTTGCTGGAGGCAAGCTGGATGGCATGGCGTATTACTTGTATATAGTATTTCTTTCCGCTGTTTGTTTGTTGTTGTACATTCTGATGATGTGACGTAATGTAATAAGATGTAATGTAATAACTGATATAGTTCTTTGTTTAAAAATTATTCATTTATCTATTATATGTTGTTCCGCTGCGATTGTGAGATTCTGATATTGTTCTGCTGTTTTCTGTTCTATTCTATCTTTTCTTATTTGTTCTATCTTTTTCTATCTTCTTCTACTTTTTTTTCTTCTTTAACCCTAATGGTTCGATTTTTCGGCTTTCGATTGCTCGGCAGTTGATACAGTGGACGTATTGATGTCGGTTTTTCGTGGACGAAAAATCGCAAACGTTACATTTGGTACCAGAGCTTATGGTTAAGCGACAACCATGGCTCTGTTGGGTGTTACTCATTAGAGATAGAGTCAGTAGTACTCTAGAATGAATGTGAGTGTAATAATAGATACGATCGCGTATTTGTTAGTGAATATAAAATTGTTTTATATTGTGTTTGCTTATCCGTTGAGCTGTTTGTGGATTCTGATCGGTGTGTGGGACGCCATATTATCCATAGGGATTTCTAAACTCTTAAACGAGGCAAGTTGGCATAGTACCATTTTAAATTGGGTAAATGAAATAATTTTACCTTGATTATATTTTATATGTATAAAGGAATAATTTTTCGGAATTATTAAAGTGTATATAAATTGATGGTTGATTGTTGAATAAGTTAAATAAAACCACAGTTGTAAAAGAATAATTGTATAAGCAATTGAATTATAATTATGGAGTTATAATTAAAATGATTTACACTTGTGAAATAATCTGATATATAAGAAGTGAAATTATATAAGTAAAAGGGTTTGTAAATGTGATTTATAATCTGAAAATAAAATTCTAGAGAAGTGTTTTGAAAGGATTTGATATTTTGGAAAATTGTTTTGGAGAAATAAAAGCTCTAAACTCTTTTCGGTCGCTGGAAAATAATCCTGATGATGATGGCCACATCATTAGAATTCATTTTCGAGTTTCCAAAAGAGGAATTGCTAGCAGATTATTTTAAATGAAAGTTGTTTGGAAAATTTGGATTTGGTTTTGGAAATTCAAAAGATAATTTGAATTGATTTCAAAAATGGTTTTGAAAGGTTGAAAGGACTCTGGAATCTTAATTAAAATATTACGAGAATGATAAATGAGTTGATAACTTATACAATTTGAATTTCGAAAGAATAAATTTAACTTAAAGGATGGAGTTAAATTAAAGAAAAGTTAAATAGGATTGGAATTTGAATTGGATTTATAAGTGAAAACTTAAGTTAAGTTAAACAAAAGGTGTTTGAAATGGAATATAACTTAAGTGAAGTTGAATGAAGTAAATTTTGGTATCGAAGTATATTAATAAGTGAATTAATGAAGTGAAGTCATTAAGAATTTGAACTTGAGTTATATAAATGAAATTCAACTTTAAATTGTTAAAGGAATTAGCAATTGAATTGATAAATGGATTGCATGTTAATCAATTAAATGTAAATAATGGATATGAAATAATGGATGTAAGTGTAAATTCATTAAAAGCTAATGTTATTGGAAGTTGAATAAATTGAATGGAAGTCAATTTAATATGATCCAATTGGAATTAAAAGTGTTGAACCAAATTGAATGTAAAGTGAATAAATTTGGTTGTATTGAATAAACATTGGTTGTTATTTGATTGTTGACTGATTGTATATAATTCATTAAGTGTTAATGAAATTGAATTAGCGAAATTAGAAGCTAAAGTAATTGAATTCAAATTGAAAGTAAATAAATTTGAATAGAATTGAATGTGAATTGGACTTGAATTAGTGAATGCAAACTAATTAAAATTGAATATGAATGAATGATAGTAAATCCAATGTTAATGAATCAATTGGAAAACCAATTCATTAAATGTTAATGAGAAATAAATTTATATTGATTTGGTGGTTCGTTTGTTGCTTTAGTTGCATTTGCTATATTGGCATATATAGATGTTGCTATATGTTGTATATTCATATTACTTTCGTATATGCATGATTCTCATGTTGTTGTTGAGTGTTTAGTAGGTGCGGATGGCGTTGCTTCGCATTTGGAGCTCGCTTTCGCGCTATATTAGCCGTATATGCTTGCTAATAAAAAAATAAGGTACATATCTCGGATTACATACCGTACTTTTACACTTTTTTCCCTGCGGGATGCCTCATTACTTGATGGGATGTATATTTGTGATATATACACTGTCATTTTTTTTTCGGGTCGAGCCGCGCAAAGGAGACTCTGGCGAATTTTTCCGAAAATTTGAGGCGTTAGAATATTTTTAAGAAAATTGGGAAAATTTTGAAAACTAAGTTTGGATTTGGAAACTTAGTAAAGATTTTGTAAGAAGTTTAACTATGAATTTTGGGAAAGTTAAACACTAAAGAGATTTGAAAAATCTAAATTGAATGGTTTGTTTTGGAAAGTTAATGGATTTTGTAACTTTTCTTACTTGGTAATTTCGAGGACGAAATTCTTTTAAGGGGGGAAGTCTGTAACGACCCAGAATTTTTATTAATTAAAATTTGAATATTTAATTAATTTTAAATATTAATTAGTGAATTTATAAGTCGAATAAATTTTATTTCGAATAATTGGATTTAATTGAATAATTAAATCGATAATTTAATATGTGAGAATACATAAATAATTGAAAATTGGGTTAAATATGATTAAAATTGATTTGTAAAATTTTATTTTATCATGTTGGAGTTAGAATGATGTCATAGAACTTTTAAAATCGAATTAAAAGTTAATTTGTGAAAATTGAATATTTTAATATTAAATCGACTAGTGAAATTAGCCAATTTTCAGACAGTCTCAGAATTCGACGAAACTAGTTCCATTGGATCCGTAGTAGTTTGTTATTATCGGATTTCAATTTTCGTAGCAATCGGAGTTGTCGTTTGACCGTGGCAGCTTGAAACGCATCGAAATTGTTTTAATATTAATTTGGCGAGTTAAAATAGTCATTTTTCAAGAAGTCTCGGATTTCGATGAAACCAGTTTCATCGGATCCGTAATGTGACATTATTGTAAGGTTTCACATTTCGTGTTAATCGGATTTACCGTTTGTCCGGTGCAAGCTAAAACGCCTAGAAAATCGTTTAATCGGTTTAATTTTAAATTGAACGTTTATTGCCATAACTCGCACAGATGACCGAATTAGCTTCCGAAACACGTTCCATTGTGTTCGGAACGCGGGGTAAACCTTAGGAACGCCGACCGGCACGCTTCGTTTGGAGTTCGGAAAATCCGGGATGAATAGTGTCGTTGGGATTTTCTATATAAGCACCTCATTATCTTCACTTTGCAACAAACTCAAAGCCCTAGGGTTTTACCCTTCAGCCGCCACTTTCTGAAATTAATGGCCAGAAATTCGTCTTCTTTCCTCCTCAATCTCTCCAAATTCATAAGCAATTAGAGAAAGTGTTCAACTACAAAGTTGAAGAGCGTGAAGAGAGCTTCGAATCTATACAGTGATGATCGAAATTGGAGCGACGATGAGGGGGCTACGTGCCCGTGTTCACCATCAGGTCGGCCTCGTTTTGCGTGCCCAGTAGGGGGCCGAGCTCCTTGTTATTGCAGCTGAAGGTGGAGCTTCGAATGGTGGTTCGTATGGAGGTAGTTTATCGTGTTCATGTTCGTCGTGGAGGTTGTATAATCAAACCCTAGTTGCTTGGAATGGGTTTCTTGTTACGTGATGGCCTGGGGATGTACGTGCGCGTGGAAGATGAAGGAGGGACGGCTTGGATGCAGGGAGATGGGATCCTACGGTCCTGGATAATTAGGTTTAAAAATATAAAAATAAGTTGTAAATTTTATATTATAAATTCGTGTAACTTTTAAAATTTATAACTTTTTCATATGAGGTCGAAAACGTGCGAAACCAGTTGCGTTGGAACCGTATTGACGAGCACTACGCTATGGAATTGGATTGGAGTCGTTTGGAGTTAGTGAGAATTTCGGGTAAAATTAAACGTCCGTTTAATTTTATTCGAAATAAATCGCTAAAACAAAATTGAAACCAAGGTGAGAACTTCTCACTCAATCGAACCGGTTTCGATTTATATTTTAAATAGTTAGATTTAAAATTCTTGAATGTGTGTTTGAATGATGATTGTTATCTATTGATTGTTAAAATAGACATTATGCGCCGTTAGTAAGCGGATGTTATTTATTAAAAACATATACCGCGAATATTTCACAGTACAGTGAAATTGGTATTATTTATGTACTTGGAGTTGATTTTCCCGCATTATATAGCGGATGAGACCCTATTGCGCCGTCTATTAAGCGGATAATATTTTAAATCCCATATACCGCGATAATTTCGTACTAGAGCAGAATTGGTATTGTGCTAACATCTTTAGATGCAGGGAAATAGGTTGGAGGGATCCAACTGGATTCCTCAATTGTATTGATTTATTTACAGATATTGTGATATTTGTTGATTATCATATCGATATATGATATTTGGATGTCGTGATTGACTATTTGGTGTTGCTGCATCATCGGATCCATTTCTGAAGTTTTAAAATAATGATTTTGGTTTTAAAAGAGATTTTAAAGTGATTTTCGAAAGTATACGTTTTATTAAATATTAAATTGTTAAAATAAATAAACGTTATAATTTTATTTTCATAAAAGTTATGATTTTTGGAAAATAATACTTAAGTGTGATTGTGAAGTATATAAGCTTTAAATAACGATTTTTAAATTATTAAAAGAATAAATTTAGTTAAATTGGGATTTTTGAATTGTTTTAAAAACAATTTATATAAAACATTTAAAATTTGATATTTATAAATTAAAAATATAGGAATTATAAAACGAGTATTTATAAGCGTTAAAATGAATTATAAATGAATTCATAAGTGAATAAGATTTGTAATTTGTAAAGTTTTAAAAGAACGATTTGTAAATAAATGAATTATAAGTATTTAACTTATAATATGGACTTTTGGTATATATTTGAGATATATATAAATTGAATTGGATTAATAAAGGAGATTTATAAATCGAAGCTTATAAATAGAAATGGAATTTATAGACATTGTTTATAAATTCGAAATTAATGGAATTTGATAAATTGAAAGTTGAAATTGGTTAAGGAAGTATATTCACAATTTTGGACAGTGAATATATTATCAAATAAAATGGATATGCTTGGGAAAATGAATATTATAAAATGAAGTTAATCATTTTAACGATGTTTTAAAATGTATTATGAATCGAATACATAGATTTCAACATTTATTGTTGAAATAGACGTTTTCGAGAAATAGAAGGAAATGATGGACTATAACACTGTTGTTATAGTAAATGATTTCCGAAAGGAAATGTTTTTGTATAGTATTGGGATTTATATATCTATCTAAATTTCGAATCCCTATACTAGTGATTTTGGGTTGTCGTAACGATGTTTTACGCAATATTCGTTTTGACCCAAATAAATGTGTTAAGTGAATGTTTTCCTTAAAGAATGAAATATATACTTAATTTCGATATTAAGTATATCGAATATTTTCTAAATATTGAAAATAAATGGATTTGTGAACTACTTATTAATAAATAAGTATGGAAATGTTTTTCCAATGTGAAATGAAACGTTTTGAGAATTTATCTTTTTGAAGATAAATTGAAAATGAATAATTAAAATCGTATATTTACAAATATTTTGGAATGTAAATTCACTATGGAATTTATAAATGGAAAGGGGAATTGGATTAAAAATAAACGTTGATTTATTTTTGAAGTGTGGAAAGATATATCCAGTAAAGATATTTTGGAAAGTAAATAATTTGGGAAATTATTTGGAATTTGGTGATGTTGAGCATGTCTATTGATAGTTAAAAAAATCCGACTATCAATATTTACCTTTAAATAGGTATTTGTTGTGATTGTTTGAAATTGAATGTCACGCTTATTTTTAATATAAGCGCTCACTATTCGGGTTAGCCGGGAAAGGACCTTGGGGTCGTATAACCCATTCCGAATTTGTGATACGTCGTAATGGATTTGCATTCGATGACCGGTGTTGAAGACCGGATATTTTTGAAAACGGAAGGATTACCGTTGAGTTACTCTGCATCGGCTGATCTCCGATATAGAGGTTTATCACCCTTAGTGACGGGAAGTCCGGTCGTGATTAGTGAATATCCGGATTGCAAGGACTTCTTTGGAAGTGCCTTCGGTTCTGTTCGAGCCCGGAACAGACTTGTATGGATTGTATGTCTGACATTAGAAATTGAGATATAAAGCTGATTTCTTTCAAATATATTTCTGTTGGTGGTGGAGAATTTATTCTCTTAGCTTAACACCCTTCTCGGAGACGTACGAGTTCAGAGGTTATGTAGTTGAAGGTTATTAGTGATATACTCCCAATTTGGTAATGTGACATGCTGAGTGTTGCTGTGAAATGATCATTGTTTGATCATTTGTGATATGATCACTTGTTTGATCATTTATCTTGGTGATTATTACTTTGATCGTTTGTTGACCTAAAGCACAGCTTTTGTATAAAGCGTGGCTTTGTGGACGAGAATTCGTCGGACCTCACACCCCGAAAATGGTCAAAACAGGAAGGATGCGGCAAGGTTATTAGGGGGTAGCGCCACTTTAGTGTATGTCATTCCTTCTGGATAGAGGTGGTATCATGGTATGGAGCCCAGATATTCAACCTATGTTGTTGCTGCAAATTTTGTGGTTGTTGGAAATCGAGGATCCTCGGATAGATCGGTTACGATCGGAGGATGACATATTCGTGTCAGTAGTTACCCAGTTAGGGGTAACCCGGCCTTGTGTTGGCAGAGATCCGGTTTGGTTCTCGTGACGTCATTCCAGAGGCATTTCCATGTGACAATGGGAAGTTCCTTGGCCTGACCATTTGTTGGAAATCCAAAGAAACAATACGAGACTTGTACGGTTTTAGTTGTAGAACCTGCCATTTACTTATGGTGGCGCCCCACTGTTTAGATGGTAGCTATAGTAGGCATACGATAATGGTCGTATGTTGGCTAAGATTTATATCTTTACTTTCGAAATGTTTCCTACACTATGCACTAGTAATATATCAAATGTCTCTTTTAATGCGTATCAAGCATCTTTGACTATCATAAGGAGAAATCTCCTCCGATTCTGCGTTTGCATTGTGTGTGTGTGCGGGAGGCCTTATGGTAGTCTCATTTTTAAAAGCATTGCGAATTAACTTTAAACTATTCCTCTATTTTGATTTTAAAGATAAATAAACTGTTTTAGTTCTCACACCAGTCACATGACTGACTTGGAGTTTATTGTTTTCCTTCCTAAACTCTAGGTGCCCACCAATTTCCACACGGGCAGTCAAGAGTAAAGGTTTATCAGGATATTCTGGAATTCAGGAGTTGCTGGAGGCAAGCTGAATGGCATGGCGTATTACTTGTATATAGTATTTCTTTCCGCTGTTTGTTTGTTGTTGTACATTCTGACGATGTGACGTAATGTAATAAGATGTAATGTAATAACTGATATAGTTCTTTGTTTAAAAATTATTCATTTATCTATTATATGTTGTTCCGCTGCGATTGTGAGATTCTGATATTGTTCTGCTGTTTTCTGTTCTGTTCTATCTTTTCTTATTTGTTCTATCTTTTTCTATCTTCTTCTACTTTTTTTTCTTCTTTAACCCTAATGGTTCGATTTTACGGCTTTCGATTGCTCGGCAGTTGATACAGTGGACGTATTGATGTCGGTTTTCGTGGACGAAAAATCGCAAACGTTACAAAATTCCAAGTAATTCACCCATGCATAACCGTGAGGACTTTTAAATGAGAGTGAATACTTTGGTATTTAATATTATTATTATCACATTCTTTTTTTTTTTAAATGTGAAAATAAAAAATGAACGATTCCTGTTTAAAGTACCACATATCGACAAACTATATAGAATTTTGATGAGTGATGGTCGTTAGAAATATGATAGATATAGAGATGGTCATGGAATTTTTACCAACAAATTTTTTTTATAGCTTTTGTTTAAATTTCTAAAGAAATTTACTAATTATACCGTCTCGAGTCATAAAATATGATCAATATCAACACTCATCACTTTTTCAATCACTATTTTTCTTTTCGATAATCATTTGAGAGTCAGATTAGTCAAAATAGTCATTTAAAATCAAATTCAAACATAATTATGAAACCAATTTTTCAAGATGACTTATCTGAAAATATAGTCAAAAATGATTTTCTCCAGGGGGGTTTCAAAAGAAAATTTTCTGCTATTTGAAAATTATTTGAAATGAAGAATATGCAGATATTTTCTTTGAAAAACGATGCAGTTACTAAATGTCTCAAAAATCACGTTCAACTAGTAATTTTTCTAACAACTAGATTACCAGTGTAATCTGCATCTGAATTTCTCTTTCACTCAAAATCTCATTAATTGAATTTGATCGACAAAACCATGAAGTGTGCACCAAAAATTTCAAACTCAATTTTAACAACAATTTAAATGACATTCTTTGAATTTGAAGCCGTGTTAATAATCGAAAACCGTGAATAAAGAGTTAGCCGTATTATAACCAAATATATCATCATCCAACAAAACACTATTTTTAATCCAAACTGATGTATAAGAAGTAATTCAAAGAATCTAGAAAATTTTATAGTGTTTTTGGCATAAGAATATAATTGACCAACTATTTTGAATAAGTCAGAGTCAAAATCATCGTCTTTTCATCATCTCAATATTGGCTGATTTTAATTCAGAATATGGTGCAGATTATCACATTTAATATACCGTTCAAATAAATATACTTTTACTTGTTTTTACCTTTACGATATTTTTCGTCGTTGTCCATTGTGATTCTGTCACCTTTATACTAGGCTAAGGAACATTGTTTTGTCGCCCGTTGTGTTTCTGGAACAGCCAAAATCCAGAGAACACTATTGTTGTTCCTTAGCCTGCCACCACACCTACACGGGAAAAGATTTAGTATTTGTTTTTATAGGTCCATGATTGTTAGTGGCAAAATATTTTGAAAAATAATTTTGTGGAGACCCGAAACTATTTATAATTGTTCCCTTCGGCTCCCAAATTTGTTTAACTTTGAGAGATTTTATATTTGTGCCTTTTGGAACCCAAATCGGTATAGTTTTCACATGTTTGGGTCTATACCAACAATTATTGTGATTGTGTCCATATTTTCTACAAATTGTGCACATAGAATTTACTTGATTAATATTGCTTTCAACAATTTTCGAACTATTATATCCAAGTCCTTGTCTAACCGTATTAACAGTTTGCTTTCCAAATAGCATATTCAACGATTTTTCACTTTTGGAAAATTTATCTAAAGTAGTAGACAGTTGTTGGACTTGTGATTTGAGAGATTCATTTTAGTTTAATAATTGTGTGCACTTTTTAATAGAATTCTCTCTCCTAGTATTTTCATTCTCTTTCAAAATCAGAATTTCATTTTCAAGCGATTTAATTTTAATTTCTGATTTTTTATTCTCATCTTCGAATGTTGGACACTTATCACACTTAAGGATACTACTTTGATAGGTTTTAACTAATTGGTCAAGTTGTTCATTTAATTCTATCAAAGTATATTTTTATGATTCAAGTTTAGCGTATTTTTCCCTAAGTCGTTCAAAACAGCCATTTACTTCGTGGAAATAAATAAGTAATTCAGAGTGAGTAAGTTTTGATACCTCGCTTGGCTCGTCATCGTCGCTATCAGTTATATTTCCATGAAGGCACATATCTGCTTTCTCACTCTTACTACTGGAACTTTGATTATCTTCATCACTTGTATTCCATGTGGCTGTAGTATTTCTCCGTTTTGATTTCTTTTCAAAATCGCGTTGAAATCGGAGATAATTGGGCTTGATATCACAGGGTTTGTTGCAAATGATCCCGTGTTCTTCCGAGTTGTCTAGAGCTTTGATTATTCTGCTTTTTGATTTTTGATTTAGAGCTGGATTTCCGTATTTGTGGTTCCACCTTTTAAATTTCTGCATTATTAGTGCCAGCTCGGCTGCTCCATCATCCTCATCCTCATCACAACTGCTATTTACCAATCCTGTTAAGCATATTTCTTTAACTGAGTCGGTTGTGGAGGACTTCTCATTGCTGTTGACTTTTGCACCATATATTGCATCGAAAGTATTCTAGATTTCCTGTGCATTTTTACAATGAGAGATGAAATTAAAATTATCTTGATTAATATGAGAATATAATATATGCATAGCAAGAGCGTTAATCGAGATAATTTTCTTATCTGTTATATCACACCCATTTTCAGTAATATCCCAACATTTAATATTAACAGATTTTATATAAAATTCCATTTTCAATTTCCAATTCAAAAAATCTGTTCCATCGAAAATAGAAGGAATAATATTGGAGCGACCCTCAACAAAAGTATTATTAAAAGAAGTCATTTTAAAAATTCAAATTTTTAAAAACAAAAATTGGTTTTTGTAAAATCAAATTTTTAAAACAAAAACGGCTTTTGTTCCTAGCTCTGATACCACTTGTAGGATCGATTTCACCCTAGAGGGGGGTGAATAGGGTGATAGTATAAATTATAAAAATTATTACGGAAGTGAATATTAAATTTAACACAGATCACAGAATAACAGCAGCACAGACAAATAGCAGAATAATAAGCAGAAATAGAACGACATAGAATTTACCCAGCTTCGGCAAAACCCTGCCTACGTGCTGCCCCTAAGGTTTCTACTAGAAATTAGATAGTCCCTCGCTTACACACGTAAACTCGCGACACCCGCTATCGACTAAATCTAACTCTACGCTCAAAACCCTGCCACAACTCAGCCACTGAGTTGCGAATTCTCAAGCTACGCCACGTAGCTTGTCCCCTAGCCACACGACTAGAAAATTTAAACGGTTTAAGAAAATACAAATTAAAAACAATTTAAAAACTAAAATAACCCTATTTAAAATTTAAAGCCCTTATATAAAAAATTCTCTTTAGAGAAATAGGCCGGCCCCCTTTTGTAATTCGACCCGTCTCTTTTTCTTTGCTCTGTTCGTTTGCTTGTATAATGGTGGTCGTTCCTCTTGCAAATTTAGGGCTTCGTTCCTTTTCCAGATTTAGGGCTTTCGAAGAGCCGACTTTTGTTCGATCGAATATATATTTTCTCGTTGCTTGCTTTCGTCGATCGTTTGCCTCACTGTTTTGCTCACGGCTCTTGAATTGATCGAGTTCGATTACAATTTTGGTAAGTACTTTATTCCTTTTTCTTTTCTGGATTTGGCTTGCTTGAACTCGATGATAAGATTGCAGATGATGATTTCCTTATATAGGGTTTGTAACCCTAGATTTTCGTTTGCACAAAAATATATTTGATTTTATCTCTGCCGATCGTTTATGCTTGGACGATTGATGATTAATCTGACTTTGTCAAATTCGTATATTCTTCGATTGCTTGACATTCACGGCATTGATTGACTCCTTGGTCATCACGTTGTTGACTACGGCTTCCACTCCGTTCCTTCTTCTGTTGACTTGTTAAAAACACGGCTTTGATTTTCTGACCCTCATATATGTGTATGCATACTGGTTACATTCTTGGTTATGTATCACCATATATCTGCAGTACTTCGGCATTGACTGGTTTCATGAATTACGTGAATTTTTTGTCATCTTCGTCTCTGGCCATATCTGTGTTCATCCCTCTGCTATTTGCATTTACTTCATTCCACTGTGATTTTAGTCATGTTGAACTGTGTACATGCTTTATGATATTCTGGTAGCTCTCGAGTCTGTTGGTACCCTATACATTTGTTTGCACTGCTGACTGTTGCTTTTAACACATCATTTGATCTACTTGCATTTCAGTTGTACAAGATGCTGTCTTCATTTGATTGTTGTAGTTTTTGTATTGTTGAGTTGCCATATCTTTTGCTCGAGCTCTTTGCACACAGATGCATTCTAATCCTTGCTGTCAGCTTCTTGCTTGTGAAAAATAGTTTCTCATGTGCTTGTCGAATTTTCATGTACACCGTGTCATTTAAAGTTTGTTGTGGTCTTTGTACGGTGGTCTTGTGTTTCTGGTGCATTCATTGGCATCTGGATATTGATCACCATTGTTGTTGTGTTGATTTGAATTGCTTTGGCCCTGTTGCCTACACTCTGGTGCATTCCTGTATATGCTTTGCTTTTTACTTGGTTCATGCATTGCTGTGTTGGCTTGATGGTTTTCTTCTTTGGTTGTATATTTGGTCTAGTCTGCACCTTGTCAATGTGTAGCCTGGTCTGAACAAGTTATTGTTCAGGTTGCACATTTGTGAGTTGTTCAGTGCACTGTTGTTTGCTGTCCACCTGAGTTTGAGCATTTGTGGCATTTCATTACTGAGTCATTTGCTTATGCTATTTGTTTGCACTATCGACTTATGTGGTCTTGAGTCTTTACTTGACATATGTGCACTTGTTTTGGACTTGCTTGACCTTTGCACTTTGTTTGTTATTTGGTGCCTTCTTGAATTTGTGTAGAATGTGCATTACACTTGAGTTGAATCCAGTTTTACAACTCGGGTTTGACCTTGTGCTGAAGTCGATATTTTATTTATGTTGCACCTGAGTTGAATCATGTATTTGGGTTTGACCTGTGCTCACTTGTCCCTGTAAATCGATCAAGTGTATATTTCGGTGTGCACGGCCTTGTGGCATATACAGTGATACACTGTGTATGTCACAAGCTGTTCGTGTATGATGAATTCAAATTTAAATGATGATGAACAACCCAAATAACTGAGGCAAATAATATTTTCAAAATCCATATTTTATTTTATATTGCAAAAATATTTCTTTTTCAGTTTTACTGCGTTAGTGAATATTTTTGCAGATTGCTCAAATGCTGGATTCTAACTGGAATGAAGATGAAGATAAAATATGAGTGAATGAGCGATATGTAGTGAGGATATTTGTAAATGTGAAATTGTGATGTAATTAAATTTATATCAAAGTTGTATAGTGTATAGTGAGAGCTTGAATTTGTACTATTCAAAATTGTAATAAATATTTGTTTGAATAAAATATATGTTTGAATTCAAATTCTGTGTTATTTAATTTTATTCAGCAAATATTTATTTAACCTGTGAAAATAAAATAGTACATTAACAAATACATTTAAACGAATGTATATATGTTTATTATCATCAAACAAAAATCATATAAGCATATATTCAACAACATCTTCCTACTTGGAGGCCCAAAACTAACGACTACGAATGCTGCAGTCATCCATAGTTATTAGTCCTCGGCGATCAAATATGGCGGCGTTAGATTCATTGATACACAGAAACACATGAATGTGGAAAAAAATATGAACTTCAAACTAAACCGCATTCCATTTCAAAATATTTTCAATTCATTACATAATCCCATAATCGCAAATCACATTCAAATAAAATATATCTATTATAATATACGCCAAGAGCGACATATAAAGATGACTCATTGGATGGTTAAAGTATACATAGGCAATATAATAACTTTGCCATTATAAACAACACATTGGAAACAAAAAAAAGAGAACTCTAAATAGCTATCATGCCTCAAGTACGTCTCCGGAAGCTTTATTCGTCTAATAAGATACCTGAAAACCTCAACTCTCAAACTACTCAAAATCAATTGAATACCCGAGAGTTTAAGAGGAAAACATAAACTTCGAGTCAGACATAAACCGTGGTATGAATAATAATCTACTATATCAAATCATTTGGATATCTAGTGAGACCACGCCACTTAGCGAAATAGGTATCCCCTTGCTAGTATCCTAAAATCTTTATAAAACGATATACCGTGCTCCTACATCCACAATGGTTACAGAAAATAGTCATTTCAAAATATTATGATAATATGCAAACATGTTAAAACATACCGGATTTCCCATCCTCTATTTGACTCCTTGTCATATTTATAGTTTCTAGGATCACTATTAAACTATTAGTTTTCATGGGCTTACTAATAACCTTTATATAATTTATGGACTCCTTATCCTATTACATAGTTTTCAAAGGTGCACTATGAACCTATTGGCCCATGCCAATTATCTTAACACTACAACTCCTGTGAGTTTAGTTTATTCATGGGTTCCTCTAAACCTATTGGCTCCAATAACTTCTCCCTTATCCTACTTTTCATGGGTTGGTTAGGAACCTATTGGCCCCTACCAATACCTTTTCTTCTTATCCTAGTTTTCAGTGGTTGACTAGGGACCTATTGATATCTATTAACAACTTAATCGGGTACAGTTTTTAAGGGATTACTATAAACCAATTGGCCCCTGTTAACCGCTCTTTATAACATAGTTTTCATGGGATCACTATGAACCTATAGGTAATTCCGATAACTTCATAATCATAATTTTCATGGGACCACTATGAATCTGTCTCCTTGAAAACTTCTATATTTAGGCATCCAATGTTTTGGCCCGTCTGACCTCTTGGATGCAAATCTAATCATCGAGGAGTTTAATCAATTTATATTAACTACTAGGTCAACCTAGCTGGTTCTTCTGTACTTTTCCCCTAAAAAGCAGTTATGGGTTCATTATAATGCGAATATATTTACAATTGAAGAAGCAAACATAATTACAAAAAATACCACTCATGTGGGTTTAATGTCCTTTAAATACTTTTCATATAAAACATGGTTAATCCCTTTAGCCTATAATTTTATCAAGGAAAACTTATTCTTGATATTATTTCAAAAACTCCTTTAATTTAGCCATGTGTTTCTCCTTTTAAAAATAGAGTTTGGGTTATAAAACCTTTCAAAACCTTTCAAAACCATTGAGTTTATACTTAAAATATTATTTGGGTCAATGTGAATATAGGCGAAAGCATCTCTTTCGAAACCATCCTTTATCATATAATAAAACTAATCCTGATGGCGTCGGCACCATCTCTTTTTAAAGCTTTAAACCATTTAAACAAACATTGAAGGATAGTGTCGAAACCCGTTTCGAAGCCATCACCTTCGAAATCCTTGGACCCCTTCTGACTTAAAACACCTTTAAAAAAAATACTACATTTCGAATGCATTGATGACTTTAATACCTTCGAAAGGTTAAAGAACGGCAGTAGGGCTTCGACTAGGTCGGAACCTCTTCTTTCAAAGCATTCTTTCATAAGTAAAGGAACCCATTTGAAAGCAAACTTATGTTAGTGGCAACCCTTTCGAACCCTTTTAAAACCTCTTTCGAAACCCTATGCTTCGACTCCTTCGAAGACTTAAATAAAACAAAGGCAGTAGCTACTCTTTTTAAAATAAACCAAGGTATTGATCCCTTTGGAAGCTATGCTTTTGACACCTAACCTTTCGCTTTTCTCTAATCCACTACGTACCATCTTTGTGGTACCTTGTGTATTGGCTTCGACTTAGAAGGTTTTGACTGGGTAGAAGGCGTAAGCTCTGTGTCGAAAGATACCTCTGAAGAAGGTGGAACCAACTTTTCTGAGTAAATCTGGTTTAATACTACTTAAAGCAAATATTTTTCTAGCTAACCTACCATGTGTCTACACTAGATTGCTCCTTAAATTTTTTAAATTCTTTACTAAAATAATTGCCACTGATTTCAAATCTAAACCATGGTTAATTTAATCAAATAAGCCCTTCCATTAAGAAAAACCAATATTGCAAAGAAGTCCCTCTTCTAAAATAATTTAATTTGCGTAGCAAATCACTTTGAAAAAATCCCTAGAAATTCCAGAATTTCACTTTAATCATGTTATTTAACATATCAAAATTCTAGACACAAATTCTTAATATATTTTCCAAAATAAATTTACGACCCCAAATAACCATATTTTCCTTTGAAAATTTATCATAAGCTTTCCATAGCTTCGAAAATCATCAAAATTAAAACCTAACTCCAAAATCATATTTTATACAAAATAAAATTTTTCCATGGCATTTAAACATCAATATAAATCGGTTTTACCCTAAAACCATGTATAAATTCCCTTGAAACAATCTTTTTTAAATTAAATAAACCAATATTCTATCGTATATAATCCAATTCACCATAAAAACAAAATTACCATAAATTTGAAAACATGTGATTCAAAGCAAAATAGAGATTAAATTATTATTCACCTTGATTTAGATATGGAGATTGGATTGGGATTGATTTCCATTAAGCTTAATTCTCTAACTTTTAATTTCTTTTCTCTTAATGGCTGGCCCTTCTTAAGCTTTTTGTTTGCATTTTTAAAATGACGTGAATGGGAAGTAAAATGGTAGGAACGAAAATATATAAGGGTAAGGGTTATGGGCAAAATTCCTAATATACCCTTATGTAACTTGATTAAACCAAAACCATTCTTAAGCCCATTAATTATCTTATTAGGCACGGCCTTTATTAATTTTATTCAAATCTCAACCCCCTTATCACTTAACATTTACATTATTCTATTTAATTTATCTAATCAAATCCCTTGAATAATATTATCAAAAATTAAGGGTGTTACAGGCTCCCCACTTCAAAGAATTTTGTCCTCGAAATTCAGTAAGAACTAAATGCTAAACATAGCAATCATCTATAACGACTCCTAATAGCCATACTAGTCTACCTGACTAGGAATTATCTGTATAAATCTAATATAGACATACCCTCAAAGTAGATCAGGATAAGTATCTCGAATCATGTCATATGTCTCCCAAGTACAGTCTTTCTCATTGTCGCTCCACTGAACTTTCACCAACTTGACTGTCTTGTTCGTCAGTCTTTTCTCATCTTTCGCAACAACCCGAACAGGTTGTCTCACAAAAGTCAAATTAGGCTCGACTACTAGATCTTCCAACCCTGTCGGAGGAATAGTGGCCTTTGGATCGTGCACATACTTGCGAAGATGAGACACATGAAATACATTATGGACACCAGCCATACTGCTCGGCAACTCTACTATATATGCGAGCTTTCCAATCCTTTCTATAATCTGGAATGGACCAACATATCTCGATGCCAGTTTCCTTGACTTCCCAAACCATACCACACCCTTCATCGGTGATACCTTTATAACCATGTTTCCAACTGAGAACTCTAATTCCTTACGCCTCTTATCTGCGTAACTTTCTGTCTGGATTGTGCTTCCTTCATCCTTTCTCAGATCAACTTAATCTTCTCTTATGCCTCCCTAAACAAATTTGGACCTAAGACCAATCTGTCTCCAATTTCTAACCAACATACAGGGGATTTTCATGGTCTTCCATACAAAGCTTCAAAAGACGACATTCCTATACTAGTCTGATAAATAGTTTTATAGGAAAACTCAACCAAATGCCGGTGATCCTCCCAAGATCCACCAAAATCCAATACAAAAGCTCTCAACAAATCCTTGTGTACCATATTGACTCTCTTTTCTACCCATCAGTCTGTGGGTGATATGCAGTACTCATCTTGAGCTTAGTGCCTAACACATCCTGTAGACTCTTCCAGAATTCGCTAGTGAATAAAGCATCTTTGTCGCTGACTATGCTACTAGGAACTCCATGAAGTCTAATTATGTTCTTCATGAACAACTTCGCTAAAACAAGTGTCATCCAGGTCAACTGTACGAGAATAAAATGGGCACTCTTGGTCAACCTATCCATAATGACCCATATACTCTCATTTCCTCTACTTGATCTTGTCAACCCATCTATAAAATCCATAGATATCGAATCCCATTTCCAAACTAGAATCTCTAAAGTATGAAGTAACCCACTCGGCTTTTATGTTTACCCTTCACTTGTTGATAGTTTACACACTGCCTAACCCACAAGCCAACATCCCTCTTCATGCCTTCTCAAAAGAAGCTCCTCTTCATATCCATTGTCCCTCCAAGATGAATCGTAAACTTGGATCGATGACATTCCCCAAGGACTTCTTTCCTCAAGTTCTCAACATTTGGAACACATAATCGCCATCTCTTTCTCAACCATACTCTCTTGTCAAGACAAAAATATTTCAAATCATCGATCTTAGTTCCAAGCTCAAGCCTTCTAATCCTCTCAGCTAATAAGGGATCCTCCTTCTTTTTAGAAGAAATTATCTCGATTAACACTGGTCAAACTTCTAAACAGGACAACACGACAGTACTGACTAGAACTGGCAGTTGATCTTAACTACATACCGCAGCTGGCCAAACCTTCTAGATCCTTCCATTTTGCCAACATAGCCAACACCACATTCTGGTGCCTTCTGTTGAGAGTGTCTGCTACTTTATTACCTTTCCCTAGGGTATATTCTATACCAAAATCATAAGCAGCAAAAAACTTTAGTCTCCTCTGCTGTCTCATATTCAACTCCTTCTGAGAGAATAAATATCTTAAAGACTTATGATCGGTATACAACTCAAATCTCTCCTCTAAGAGATAATGCCTTCAAATCTTCAAGGCAAAAATTACCGCAATCAACTCTAAGTCGTGAGTAGAAATCTTACTTCATGCGGTCTAAGCTGCTTAGAAGCGTAGGCAATAATTTACCCTTCTGCATTAACACCGCTTCCAATCCAATCCCACATGCATCAGTATATACAACCAACTCTTGGTTTCCATCTGGAACTGTTAAAACTGGAGCATTGGTCAACAAATTCTTTAACTTAAGGAATGCTTCCTCACATTTTTCGGACCAAACAAACTTTACCTTCTTCCGGGTAAGCTTAGTCAAAGGCGCTGCTATTCGCGAGAAATCCTTAATAAATCTCTAGTAATCGCCAGCAAGTCCAAGAAAACTTCTAATCTCGGTCACTGCCTCTGGTCTTCTTCAATTGTTAATAGCTTCGATCTTATTTGGATCGATTGACAGACCTTTCTTTGAAACCACATGACCAAGAAACTCAACTTCTTTCTTCCAAAAATGACATTTGGAAAACTTCATCTTTAGCTGATTCTGTCTCAGCATCTCAAGCACAACTCTGAGATGAGCTTCATGCTCTCTGTCATCCTTAGAGTATACCAAAATGTCATCTACGAACACCAACATGAATCTATCCAAATACTCTTGGAAGATTTATTTCATCAAATCCACAAAGAAAGCAGGTGCATTCATCAACCCGAATGGCATTACTAACCACTCATATGAACCATATCTAGTTCGAAATGTTGCTAATGGAATATTGTCCTCCGCCATTCTCAACTGATGGAACCCTGTCGCCAAATCCAACTGGAAAAACACTTTGGCTTCACTAAACTGATCAAACATATCATCTATCCTCGGCAGAGGGTATTTATTTTTTACCGTCCTTTCATTTAGCTTACGATAGTCGATACACATCCTCAAGGACCCGTCTGGTTTCTTCATGAGTACCACGGCCGTTCCCCAAGGCGAACTGCTTAGTCCAATAAAATTACTTCCTTCAAGATCCACTAGCCGCACCTACAATTCCTTCATCTCAGTCGATGTCATCCTGCTAGGTGGTCTACTCACAAGTTCAGCTCCTGGCAGAATATCTATCCAAAACTCAATAGCTCGTTTCGGTGGTAATCTTGTGACTGGCTCAAAGTCATCTGCAAACTCTCTTGCTATTCGAACTTGACTTAAATCTTCTCCCACTTCCATTGTACTTAACAAAGCACAACTATTCTGGTCAGAATTCACTATTGAGAATATAATTCGGTTATGACTATCAGGGTGTCTCGAAGATATCTCCCCATCCTGGCAAAATATCATGGCATCATACCTCCTCAACCAATCTATACCCAAAATGATTCCGAAATCTACGAAATCGAAAATATACAGACTGCATGCAAACATATGATCTAGCAAATCAAGTTCTAACTAGTCGCATCTCATCCCTAGAGTTGCATGCCCTCCTATTGGATTCGCAACCCTTAAGGAAGTAATAAGGTATGTGGGTTCTAAGCATAACCTATCAACCAAATATTGTGATATAAATGAATGTGATGCACCAGTATCAAATAGTATCCTAACTAGTATACTCTGAACCAAAAACGTGCCTTCCATCACAATCTTTCCTTTATCAACTGCAGTAGGTTTAGCTGATGATCCAACAATAAAAACTTTCCCCTTATCCGCCCTGATTAGTTCTGGACACTGGTTCTTATAATGCCTAACTTGATCACAGTTAAAGCACTCCACATTCTTCTTATTTGTAGCCTTCTTCCCCTTGCCTGACTGGCACTCATGAGCATAATGACCCTTCTTGTCACATTTGAAGCACACTAAATCAGCCTTTGCCTTCTTGGCAGCATCCCTTTTCTAGGCTCCCTTCTTGTTAAAGAATTTCCCCTTCTTTCCCTGAGGGGCCTGGGGTTCTACTGGCTTCTATCTGGCAGAAATAGCCAGCATCTCTTTAATGAAAATAGTCATTTCCACCACCACATTACAATTTGGACATGGTCATGGTCATTCTACCAAGCTCAGATCTCAATCCTTGAATGAATCTCTTATTCCTTCTAATGTTAATGTCAACCAAAACATATTCATATCGAGATAGCTCATCAAACTTAACATCTTACTCGATTACTGACATGTCTCCTTGAACTAGGTCCATGAATTTCCTTATTAATGCTGAATTAGTAATCTTAGATAGAAACCTCTGTTCAAACCTCCTTATGAAATCTACCCATGTCAATTCTTCCTCTAGAACTCCGGTGGTTACACTATTCCACCAGTGAAATTTTGCCCCTTGCAACTGCCTAGAGGCCACCCTCCACTTTTTCTCATCATCAAATCCTAGATCATTAAAGATCCTCTCACAGTGCAATAGCCAATTCTCAACTTCAACAACATCCTCTGTTCCTACAAACGGCTTTCCACACAGACTGGTGTAGTCTCTTCTTAGATTAGCATAGTTATTCTCAACTAGAGCCACAAGATTTGCTCCTCCAACATTACCAGCAATCCTAGCTTGCAAAAGATTGGCTAACAACTGATACAGCATCCCCACATCTACTGGTGGATTTCCAGCACCTACATTGGCTTTAGCATTTGGGTTATCATTAGCCTATCGACCTTAATTTCCAGCATCTTATTAGGCATGGCCTTAATTAATTTTATTCAAATCTCAACCCCCTTATCACTTAACATTTACATTATTCTACTTAATTTATCTCATCAAATCTCTAGAATAATGTTATCAAAAATTAGGGGTGTGACAAAATGGCAGAGAATGGGGAGCGGAAAGAAGGATCTCGTTCATGGAGAATGGCCATTGTATTTATAGTTGAAGACATGCTTGAATCGGGCTAAAAAATTTCCAGATGAACCTCCACATTTGTAAGGGTCCACCAGAATGATTGGTAGTCGTAATTCATCACTTTGGAATGATCAATAATAATAGTAATGATCATTCATATGAGTTCTAATTAAGGTGTGATCGTTTCTAGGGCTGCTCCATGATGTAATCTACTTGCTCTCCAAATTTCGTGCAATTTCGACTTAGGGTTTGTGAGATATCGCGTTTTCCATGAAACTATGGATCGTTCTGGCTGGTTTATACTGATCGTTAGAAACGATCGGCATTTTGCGAATTTTGTGAGTCTTATCCCACGATCTTTTGTGGGGAGTCGAGCATACATATATACCTTGCTCATAAAATATTGTGTCATTTGAGTTGTATTCTGCAAGATATTAACCGATCTCTATTGTATTTGGATTGGTTGCTGAGTCATACCGATCGTGATGAATGATCTGTACATAACGATCGTTAATTTCATGAACTTGAGTATTTTGACCTATAATCTTTATGTAGGCTCCACTCTTTAATATATTAATGCATTGAAAGTTTCAAGTGCATTGGACTTATAGATTTTGAGACATCAATTGATCATTGCTGATTTGTGCTGTTTTATGGATCATCCTCGATCGCTTCATATAAATTCTTCCGTTGACCATGACTCGAGCATATGGACTCGGATTGGGTTGAAATTTGAAATGTAGTCGCATGGGATCTTCCTTGTCACTTCATACTAACTGCACCTTGATTGGGATCTTATCCGAAGTAACCCGACCATCGTGGTCTTGTACATAACTGAATTTCAAGGTTGGAAACCACTCGTTTTTAGTCAAGCCCTTCAATATCACGGTCTTGCCAAAAGGCCGGACAATATTTTGTTTGTTATTTCCCTACTATATCTTATTTTCTTACATATTCGCTACAGTTTTTATATGTATCAAAGTCAATGTGTTTGCTTGATGAAGTCGAGGGCCACTTGAATTAGCTGACACCAAAATCATATGACAAAACCAAATAAACAAATCAAACACAGTAGACATGTACAGTTCTTGAATGATAGTAGATAAGTGAAAATAAAAGGTAGAAACAAAAAATGTTTAGAACGGTCAAATTATGGCATGCAGTGTAATTGCCTCATTACAAAAGTAGGGGAAACCTGCCCAATAATATAGTTACAAAAATAAGCAAACTAGCCAATGCTCAACATTCGATGACGTGGTAATCATCATTATGAGTCATCTCCTTATCAATCTCTAAAGAGGATTTTGGCGGTGAGACATTAGAGGTACCGGTAGCATCATTTCGGAGAAAGGTTTGTGGAGGAAGTTGGCCTGCGGCCACCATCTCTACTGCCACCATTCAATGAACCTCATCATACGACTTTGGTGGAAGGAAGTTGCCGACTAAGGGAAGGTGATAGTTAGTCACGTTTTGAACATGGTCATCAGCTTATCATTCCATTACTCCACCAGTTTAGTTTACTCCCATGCAAGAGCCTCTTGGGTGACACAACATTGATGTTGCAAGAGGGAACCCTTACAATATGCTATGTCTTTGTTCTATTCCTTAACTCCTCCTTCATCCGGGCTAGCTCCCCATCAAGACTTTCCCTCTTAACCACTTCCTCAATCTTCACCTTCGCCATAGTATACCTGGCCACCTCTGCAGTGGTAACCCACCTCTTAAGTTTCGATAGTTTCTTCTCTACCAAACTATGGGCCATGGCCTCATCCATTGCATGCTTTTGAATCCAGCACTTCATTGGAAAGGTGATGGGCATGGAGTCTGACCTATAACAAAAGACAGGGATGAGAAAACAAAAGAGAAAGGGGACTAAGTTCATAACATCTCACCATAAAAGCTTCCTTAACTTCAGCTCCAACACTGCCTCAGTAGAATGAGTAGACCAGTCGAATTTAGGTTAACCCATCTAAGCTAAAAAAATTGAAGTTATCCTTGCCAACATCTAAAGTAGCTCAAGTAGACCCATCTCATTCATCCTCTCCACCATCGAAAAGCTTACGAACCCTATACCTCGATCTTGTCAGTTGTTGTTAAGCGACTTAAAAGCTCGGGCCTCCCAAGAGAAGTTATAGGAAGGTCCCTTGTTAGTTTGTGGAAAATGGATCTTAAGGCTAACTTTACACTAGAGAGGAGAGGGGTGAATAATGTTTACTGAATTTTGTGAATCTTTTTAAAGTATTTTAAAATTATAATTAAATAATGCAGAATCAACAATCACAGATGCAAACATAGACAGATATGAATGTAGTACAAGTAAAAAGTAAAGAGTTGGAAAGACACACCAGGAATTTTTATACTGGTTCGGAGTTATCCTACATCTAATCTCGCATAATTTCTTGTACAGATTTCTTTACAAATATCAAATTGCATACAATTTTAATTTCAAGGCTACGAGATACACCCTCAAGATTTTCCAAGCACTAAATACACTCACTGGACTCGGACGGAACACCGGCATACCCATTTGGATTTCAGTGACACCAAGCACACCAAAAGTATAAGAGTATGATTTGATTGAATTTACAGACTCGGTTTCTTGATCTTTAGTACAAATGATCTGATAACCTCTTGAATAGGACTTTGATCTTGTTTGAGTAATAGAGATAATAGAGATCAGAGAATAATTGATAGAGCATCAATTCAATAGAGTCTGAATTTGATTTTGATTGAATTTGAGAATATTTTGAGTATATTTTCTTTTATAAATCAAGAGAGTAAAAGAGGGGAGAGAGAGAGAAATTAGTTAGAAAATTTCACTGAAATATCCTTTTATTTATAGAGAAACAATGATCATGTCCATTCATGAAGAGATATGATGAAAACACACTTCCATTCAAATTTGAAATTTGAAAATTTCGGCATATATGTCGACATACACTATAGGGATATGTCAACATACCCTTTGTATTTTTAAAGAACACTTTATAAAAATTGTTTTGAAAATATAAAGCTTTGTAAAATATTTTGAAACTTTGTACAATCATATAGACATAGTTTATACATATTTTAATCATATCAAAACTTGTGGAAACTTTACAAATTGTTTTGAAATATTTTTAAATATATAAAGGATTTAAATATGAATTTTCTTTTTGAAAATGATATATATAAAGTATAAGTAATTATATATTTAAAATCAAAAGTTATAATAAATGTTATAAAATACTTATAAACATTTAGAAAGCATAATACTAAAACTATAACAAAGTATAATAGATTTAAAAATATAATTTAAATATAAAACACTTAAAAACTTAATTATTCAAAATGTAATAATCTTGAAAATAAAATTAAAACTTAGAAATCATTTGAAGGCCATTTTGAAAGATCATTTTGAAAACAAGGATTCTTTAAAAACATTTTTGAAATTCAAATATTTGAAAACCATTTAAAATCAAAGAAAAGATTTTAAGCCTTTTAGAAAAATAAAGAGAGATAAAAGAAGTGCTATCAAGGTTTTACAACAATCTACAACTCTATAACTTACCTGGATATCTTGAATCATCAATACTCATGAGTCCTAAATCTCTAACTCTTGAATCTCTATATTAGCCTCTTGAATTTGCTCTTGATACTATACAGTTTTCTGAATCAACGCTTATCTAATATCCTACACTATATACTATAAATAACTTGATAAAAACATTAGTATCAATAATTTATATGATGTCATACAGTTGTTGTCATCAAACTACTTCCTAAAGTACTAACGATATTTCCTTTTTGATGATGACAACCATGTTTATAAAATATGATATAACTGCCTCTGAGTTACAAAACTCTCCATTAATCTCTGTTTGGATATTTTATATATTTCTCCCCCTTTGTCGTCAACAAAAATTATAACCAAAACTCCTTCTAATTAAGGTACTATATGATTATAAAAGGAATAAGAATGATATATGATTATACTGTAAATAAGAAGCGATAAAATAAATGAATTTTATTAATCGCATAAATCCATTACATACATATTGTTAGTCCAAACCAAATTCAATACAAATCAATCAATTCAAACAAATCAATCCAATCCAATAAATTTATACTCACCAATCCATATTTGTAATATATTTAATAAATCTATATTAATCCTATATATATTAAGACTAACTAATCAATCTTAAACTTCTCTAAGAACTTCTACCCAACCATCATAACCAAAAATTGAATTTGCTTTGATGGGATTCCAATCTTCATCTTCTTTGTTGATTTTATAACTAGGATAATTGGTTGGTTCGTCTTTGTTAAGGGAACAACTCATCCATCGGATGGCATCAAAATACTTTTCTTGTTTTTTTATCATCTGCATTTGACTCAATTCTAAGCATCTTTGATTTCTAAGGATAAAAATGAGGACATTCTTGAATGATTGAAAAGTTTGTTCAAGATTTTCACACAATTTCTGGTATGAAGAAGCCATTATTGAATAGATAGGTTTATAAATGAAAAGGGAGAAGAAAGATAATAAAAATAATGTTTTTATGGGGTGAATAGGTTTATATAAGGGTGAAAATTCTTTTGAAATGAATAAGTGTTTGGTAATTATTTTATTTTGAGTTTTAAAAAGAAATAGTTTCTACCCGTTATATGTCAACATATAGGGTACACATATGTCGACATATGTACCAATTTCAACAAAAACAATTATGTTGACATATTTTGTATTTAGCCTAAACTATTGTGCTGTAAAGGATTTCCGGAGACTAATAACACTATATAATACCAAGGATTGTGATTTCGTTTATGATAGTAGATGAGTACATGAAATTTCAAAGATAATCATAAAGATACATGGATTAAAACTAAGATAATTCAAACTAAAAACGAAAAGAAAATACAATGAGGAAGAAGTAGATGAAGATGAAACTTTTCCACTAATCTTTTGAATAATCTTTCCAAAGTACTTATCTACTTCTTTGGAAAGAGAAGTGAATTTCATAGAAAATGATCTCTTAAGCTTCTTCTGATTGAAAACAACCTTCTCTTAGTTCTTGATAAGATCTTTGTTGGATGGATGAAATGGTGTTTCAATACTTTCCAAAGAAGTATCTTCCTCCTCTTCTTGTTCTTCCTCCTCCTCCACTTCCATTTCTTCTCCTTCCTCTGCTCTAATTTCAAGCTCCTCTTCTAAAACTAATTTTTTTTCCTTTTCCACAGGTGTTTCATAAGGCTCGAATATAGGTGAAATTTGCATGAGAGAGATGTTGGCCTTGCCAAAAAGTTTTCAAGGAATGGTTTTCGCTCCTTTTAGGTCAACACCAAAATATGTGAATACTTTAGTAAGATACACACCATGAAAGTGTATTTTCTCATGCCTAGAGAGATTTTAGGAGAGAATTCATCCAAAATAACTTGTGACCAATTTATGTCGTAATGACCGTAAATGGCAAAAGTGCTTTGAAAACTTTTAGAGTCGGGTTATTATAGTTTCCCGTCCTTGAAGTTATGCTTTGTTGCAAAAGATAACATAAGATTCTTGCCTTAGGATGAAATTTTTTATTTTTGAACTCAAAATCAACACTTTCAGAAAATATCATGAAAAACTTCACAATTTTGAATATTGATTTTAAATTTTGGAAGGTCTATTTCACTAGATTTGCATCTGAGAATGTAAAATTTCATAATTTAAAACAATTTGAGTGCCTTTAGCACTACTCCAAACTTCACTTTCATTCCCTTCATAAAACATTCCTTTCTGATTCGCATAAAACATTTTTACTAAATTTGGAAAACATATGAAATCTTTTTGGGAAGCATCAATTGAACCAAGAGTTCCATTTTTCACACAAAATTTAAAGATCTTAAGTAGGAAAGTCGTCGAAAATGGCGAATCTTCTGGGAGTGACTTTTTCGAAAGATATATATTTCATACGGGCTTGTATGGATTCTTTGTCATGGTTTTCTTAGAAAGCCTCATGGTCGATAGAGTATTGCTAGATGAAGCCATTGAATAATAGTTTGAAGGGATAAGAGAGTTAACAAACTTTTGAATTTTTAAAATGAGAATGAAATGAATGGATGGAGACAGTATAATTAAATATAGAATCAATGGACATGTTCTCTGCTCAAGAGACACAATTTTAGGACATTGTAATTGATGAAAAGGTGGAAGGAATTTCAAATTTTGAACTTGAAATGGAAATTCAATTTGAATTTGAGATGGTATGTCGACATATGGCTAGGGGATATGTCGACATATAGGCTGTGATTTTAAAAATGAAAATAACTATACTATTCATATATATATATATATATATATATATATATCTTAAATTCATTACTAATCTGTCTATTTAGTAAATAATTTAAAAATTATTCTAAATATATATTTTTTATATTATTTTATTCAATATTGTATTCTTGTAAAAATGAATTTTGTAAAAATTTAATACATACTGTTATCCCACCTTTTGGCAAGGTCGTGATATCATCGACGTGGCTAGGAACAAATGGTTATCAACTCTAAGAATCGATTATATATGACACTATAGACGATGGTCGGCAAATCTGGACCGGGTCCTAATCAAGGTCCAATCGGTATGAAGTAACTAGCATAGTTCCATGAAGTTGCATTCAAATTTCATGATGATTGGAGTTCATAAGCTCGAATTGCGAACAAATCAAATACTTATATAAGTCGATCGTGAACGATCCATAAAGCAGCTTAAATCAGCAAAGATCGGTCGATATCTCAAAATCCACGAAACCAATCCACTTGAAACTTTTAGAGCATCAATATATTGAAGAGTGAAGCCCACAAAAATGATCACAGGTCAAAACCTTGAGACACGGAGATAGGCGATCATTTTGGGCCGATCGTTTTTTCCGATTCCTCATAAAGATCGGCATAGCTCAGTGAACATCTAAGATGTGACAAGGGTTGATCCATATCTCATGATCTGCAACACAGAATGAGTTCATATTTTAGAGGCAAGTTCAGGAGGCACGTGGGAACCCCCAAAAATGATCGCACATCATTTGGAGGTAAAAATAATGATCGGCATAACTAGAGTCGATCATTCTAAAACTTTGAGTTAGGGTTACCGATCTTTATGGTGGGCTTCTATGGACCTAGAGAGCCTTCTGCCAAAATCTTCGCGAAATATTTTATCATCTCTCCCTATAAATACAGGCCTTTTGGTTCATTTTCGAGATCTTTACGCTGCTGTTTACTCTGGACTCTATTGTAATCAAGCGCTTGCTATTTTCTACTGCTGTAATCGGATTCATAAGTTATTAATAAAGGATAATCTTCAAAGTGGACGCAGGCATACAACGTCGAACCACTATAAATTTCTGTGTCTTTGACTATAGTTGATTCTTGTTACTTATTAATTCATTTTCTCAGTTTAATTATGTGCTTCTTCACTTACTTCTATACAAAAACTATTCGTAGGTGTTTGTGACCAATTTAGTTGCAAATATTTTGGTGCTTTCACGGAGAAGTGGCTTATTTTTCAGTTTATTAGGATCCCTTTGTTGCTACTGGATTGGATAAATCTCCTAAAGAACATTTGAGGATATCTTCAAGAAGTTGTTCATACTACTCAGATTTGTAGAAATCTAAGCAAAGCTATTAATAATGGTGAGGAATACTAGATCCACTTCTTAGAATGTGGAAGGAAATGAAAACGCTACTATCCAACAAGGAGGCCCAAGCAGCCAACCAGCGAATGTGAATGCTAAAACATTGGAAGTCCAGAATCCAACTGACTCTATCATGAGAGCTGGATTCTAGAATCTGATGAGAGAGCTAATAAATAGCCATCGAGAGTTAAATCAGCAGATCAAGGCCAATATCGACCTAATGAACCAACTCACTTAGCAATGGCAGGGAAAAGCTAGGAGGGACCCTACCCCTTACTCGGCATTGAAGAGCTCTAGTTCATCGAATGGGTATCACATGCATAGGCATCGTAGAAAAAATGGATATCATAAAGAAAATTTAAAGCATCAACAAGCAGACCGTCATGGTCTGCCAAGAATGATCGGTGTTGATCCCTCCATCGGAGAAGGGAACTTACCCATGCACACCGGGACTCAAACCAAAGCTGCTACGGCAGATTTGAATGACGGGGTTCGGTTAAATGTTGACCAAATATTTTCCTAGGATGATGATGAAGTAAATTTATGAGATGCACATGAGGAAGATGGTGAACCAAGGAGGCGTGAGACAGACCAACGACATCGATCGGACCATTCACGCAAGATGGACCACGACCGCCGCTTGGCACCAACCATCCAAACACCAAACTTATCAACAATGGTCAAATAGTTAGTGAGAGAGAGCCAGGGCTTGACTAACGATGATTGGGGAATCCATAGAAGCCATACCCCTTTCACTGATAATGTTCTGCACACGGCATATCCAAGGAGGTTCAACATGCCGACGATGCCTACCTATGAGGGGAAAACCAACCCTAAACAGCAAATCTTAAGGTATGAACTGCTAATGGATTCCATACGAGCGGATGATGCAATCAAGTGTAGATAGTTTCCCATAAGTCTCTCTGGAATTACAACCATGTGGTTCACAAGGTTACCTCCATGATCAATATCAAGATTTGATGATTTGGCAACAAAATTTGTTGACCAGTTCCAAATGCACGCAACTCGTTCCAAGGATGTAATGTCCCTGTCCGGTGTGATCCAGGGTCCAGGAGAATCGTTAAATGATTATTCGAAGAGATTTCTTACAACTATTACCAAAATTAGTAATCCAAATGACCATGTGCTATTGATGGCCATAACGAGAGGGATAAATCCAGAATCTGACTTCGACGATTGGTTAGCTGGCAAGCCACCTACAACATTGGAATGCTTTATGCGAAGGCAGCTTAGTACTTAAGAAAGGAGTAAGCCAGATCCTCCAGGAAGAAGAATGTTGCAGGACCAAGTGGAGAGGGAGTGTAGAGTAATATTGCAGTTAAGTAATCAAATGAAAGCTTTGGAAAAGTTCAAGTGAATATGTACAGCAAACCGAATCAGCAAGAGAAAGGCGGAGATAGAATCCAAGAACGAAAGAGGGATTCCAAAAGGAAAGCTTAGGATTCCGATGTACACCACCTACACACCACTGAATACGACCCTGAAAAATGTCTATTTGTTTGCTTGTAATACTATGCGGTATAGGAAGCTGCCTCCGAAAGAATCAATAGAGAAGCAGAAACAAACCAGAAATTGCCAGTTTCACGAATGTTATGGGCATAACACAATGAATGCAGGCACCTCCAGGAAGTTATTGAAAAGCTGATTTGATAAAGGAAGTTACAACAGTTCGTAAAAATCCTGCAGGATAGAGGCAAGTGACATCCGACCCCTACAGAGGACAAGCACCGCACAAGGATGAGGAACCTGTGCAAATTAAAGGAAGATTAGTGATCAATATAATAGTCGGAGGACCGCATCCGGTTGATAAAAGTTGGCATGAGATGGAGTGCCACGCTAGTGCGATGAAGCATGTGGATTTCAAATACTGTTCAAACACGAAGGATGGAGCTTCGGTGAAACAGTAGCGTATAATGGCATATGATATCGCTTTTAGGAATAAAGATGCAGACAAGATAGAGGCTCCAACGATAGACCCAATAGTCATTTCGGCCATGATTGGCCCTACTTTTGGGAAAAGGATATTGGTTGGCTGTGGAAGTTCTGTAAACATAATTTTCAAGAAATCTTATGATCAGATGAGGATGGAAGCAAAGAATTTAAAGCCATCTAAAGCTTGCATACACGGTTTTAACGGGGTTGCAACTGAAGATGTTGGTTATGTGGAATTCTTGTCGAGTTGGGAGAAGGAGACCGAAGGAGAGTGCAAATATTGCCTTTTGTTGTTTTGGATGTTGAGTCTCCTTACAATGTTTTTCTTGGTCGACAGGCCCTAGCCGAATTTCGGGCAGCCCTTTCCCCATGGTGTTTAACTTTGAAATTTTTGATAGGCAATGGTGTTGGAGTTGTTCATGGTGATCATGCAATAGGATGTGCTTGTTATGTAGCTGAGTTGAGGAATGCTCAACGCAAAGAGAAAGGTAAAGGATTATGACTTTAAAGAACGGATTGGAAAAATATGGAAGTACATATGGATGACATGCTCATGAAGTCATGATGATCAAGCGACCACATTAGAGACTTGGGAAAAATGTTTGGCATCCTTCGACATTACAAGATGAAAATTAATCCTTTAAAGTGCTCTTTTGACGTAGCATCAGGGAAGTTCCTGGGTTTTATTGTTAAAGCTCGTGGAATAGAAGCTAATCCCAAGAAGATTCAGGCTATCCGCGGTATACAAGCACCAAAGACTTTTAAACAAGTACAAAGTCTGAATGGGAAAGTTTTCGCCTTAAGCCGATTTATTTCCAAAGCTACCGACAAATGCATTCCTTTCTTTCACTTGATTAGGAAAGGGAAAAGAAACCTTGAATGGAAAAGGGATTGTAAAGACGCATTTCAAGCTTTGGTGAATCATTTGGAGAGACCCCCCATCTTGTCAAAGCTGGTGGATCATGAAGATTTATACATTTATTTAGCAGTGTCAGTACATGCTATAAGTGCCGTGCTAGTTTGTGATGAGAATTGAATTCAGAGAACGGTTTACTACGTCAGTAAGCGATTGATGGGAGGTGAAAGGAACTATCCGTAAATAGAAAAATTGGCACACTACTTGTTGATCGCATCATGAAAGCTCCACCCGTACATCTAGGCACATCCGATCGGTGTTCGTACCAACCAGCTGTGGCGATAGGTCCTACAGTGACCTGAGCGTTTGGAAGATTACTCAGGTGGAATATTGAGCTTAGTCAATTCGATATCACTTATCTCCCTCAGAGGGGCTATCCAGGGTCAGGCACTGGCAGCTTTTATAGCATATTTCACCGTGCAAGATGATTCCTCGAAAAATAGCGAAATCCTTACCATATTGTGGAAATTTTATACTGATGGAGCATCCAATGATCATTGTTTTGGAGCTGGAATTGTGCATGTGACTCCTGAAGATCGGTCGATCTGTTATGCTTTAAAGCTTGATTTTTTAGTAATAAACAATGAAGCTGAGTACAAGGCCCTGATTATTGGACTTAAACTTGCTAGGGAACTGAGAATAAAGTCTCTAGAAATCTTTTGCGCTTCACTGTTGGTAGTATACCAAGTCAGGGGAGATTATCAAGCTAAAGGATAATGACTTGCTCCATATCTAGCCCAAGTCCAAGACTTATTCACTAAATTTGAGTATTACGACATTTCACGTACCACGAGATCGAGATGGAGAGGCTTATTCATTAGCAAAGTTTGCTAACACTGGTGATGCACAACAGATGGGCCTAGTTTCAGTCGAGTTACTAAATGCCCCAAGTATAAATCTGATGGAAATTAAACAAGTACTAGAGATGGAGCCTAAGAAGGAATCATGGATGACTCCGTTTAAAGACTATTTTCTACAGGGAGTTCTTCTCGAACGAAGGAGTGAAAAGCGAAAAATCTTTTGCAAAGCTTCATGGTATATAATGCAAGAAGGAATTATGTAGAGAACGGGTTTTAGAAATCAATACCAAATAGAGTACTTGTATTTTTTTTCTCTCAATTCAAATAGAAAATACGTATAGTTACTTTTTTCATCTTCCTTCTCTTTTCAAATAAAACCTAAACAAAGAACTCTAGATCAAAAATTCCTTACTCGTATCTTCATCAAATTCAATGAAATAAAAGTCTAAAGAGACTGAAACAAAGACAGCTATTCATATTAATACCAAAATTAGAGTCGTTCATAAAGTTTATATACTATGGAAGTTTTAGACTAAGTGAGCGGGATTTACTTATTATGTAATTTTTTTGGTATATATGCGTATAAACCACTGTATATAACCTATGTTAGGATAATGGTTGAATTCGATATCAAATACACATTGATATATGTTCATTTTGGAAAAACGTTAGTGATGGGGTTTGAACAAATAGTTGGCCATTAAAGATTAATAAGACCTTAGTTATAAATTGGGGAAGAAGGTGCTTAGAAATTATATATACGTATATGAACCACATGAAAGTTGACACTATGAAATTGAAATGGAGGGATATATGTACCCTAAATGATATAATTAAATGAATAAAATGACAAGACCATATTTTCTTATAGGTTGATATTATAGTGATGATGATAAATGTAATAATAAGTAAGACCATAAAAATAACAATGCGATTATAATTAAGATGGGTTGGAGGTATATTAAACATGATGAACTGATAAAAAAAACTTAGAAATGGTATAAAATGTTCAGCCAGCATGTAATAGGTTTTAGTTGTTGACTCGCATAATCCACAACCATTCCCTCATGTATCAATATCGCTGTAAGACCCATGCCACATGCATTAGTGAATATAATAAATGGTTTTGCTCCTTTTAGAATGACAAGGACTGGCGCACTAGTTAGCAACTCCTTCATCATAGTGAAAGCATGATCACAAATGGCCATCCAAAACAAATGGTTGATTCTTTTCAGTAAAACGAGTAAGAGGAGTAGCCACTTTCGAGAAGTCCTTAATAAACTTATGATAGTACCCAGCAAATCTGAGAAAACTACATATTTCAATGGCCGTCTTTGGTACCTTCAAATCTTGTACCGTGACTATTTTACTTGGATCAACCAAGTTCCTATGCTCAGACACAACATGAACTAAGAATCATACTTCTTTTCCTCAAAAAGTGACACTTAAAAAAATTAACCATCAACCGATGCAGCCTTAATACCCCCAACACTACTTCAAAATGTGACTTGTGCTCTCCTTCATTTCTATAATATACCAAGATGTCATCGAAGAACACAATCATAACTTATTAAGTTTCTTGTAGAAAACATAGCTCATCATGTCGCAAAATTACACTAGAGCATTGTTCAATCCAAATGTCATGACCTTCTACTCAAAGAACCCATAGGGTATCCTAAAAGTAGGCTTTAGTACACTATCCTTCACTACCTTCAATTAATGGAACTCATTCACATGATCTAATTGTGAGAAAATCTTTGCACCACTAGCTTGGTTGAATAAGTCATCTATACATGGCAATGAATAATTGTTCTTTTGGGTCAACTTATTTAATTCTCTATAATCAACGCAAAGTCTCAATAAACCATCGGCCTTATTGTTGCCCCATAACACCCTGTAATTTTTCGATTAGTTGTCTAATTAATTAATTAGTAAATTAGGCTCCAAAAATGGAATTTGTGCAAATGATGGAATTTGACCATGAAACATGCACCATTGCATTCGTGACAAAACTTTGAGAAACTTTCACATTTGGAGTTTTGCGATCGACGTCTAAAAAAAAGTTATGGACGAAAAAAGG
This sequence comes from Allium cepa, assembly GCA_030765085.1. NCBI lineage: Eukaryota > Viridiplantae > Streptophyta > Magnoliopsida > Asparagales > Amaryllidaceae > Allium > Allium cepa. The sequence goes on from CM060932.1 coordinate 785,966,683, forward strand.
ATTCAGAATGGAAATAATTAAATTAGAAAAAGCTAATGTTATATAATAAATACTGGGACCGATAGATCGACCTCCTTTATTGGGCATGTCGTTCAGTATCACTCGACCCCCTTGAGAGGAGCGGTTAATCGATCAAACCATTGGCGGCTAGGGTTTGCTTTGGCCAAACAGCCTGAATTTTGTTAGGAAATCAATTCTATGGTTTCGATGATAAAAACTATACAATGGAAATCGAATATGCATATATATTTCTATTCATAGGTAATTGTTAGAATAACATCACCAAAGAGATAAGAACAAGACCCAAAGAAAATATCAAGAAGCTACAAGTCGATAGAATCAGAAGAGCAAAGACACAGACACAAGAAAAGCAACATGCACAAGTTCAGACGTCTGGGTGCACTAGCCATACGTCCGATTGATTCCTCTGTTTCGCAAATCAGACAGATTCAGACGTCTGGTTAATATACTCAAACGTCTAAAAAGCAACCATATACAAAAAATATATAAGAGCCAAATGTCTGAAACATTTTCCAGACGTTTTATTTTGACCTCGGGTGTTGATATTCAAAGTACAACTGCGACAATTGAAAAGACACATTCGCTCCTCTTCACTACAACTCTTCATCATCATCAGAAGCGACCTTAGAACACTTGCTAATGGATGCAAATACACAAGGAATCTCTCTACCCCTATAAATAGCATCGAGAATCCAAGAGAAGATCCCACCTTACCTTACTTACTTATGCTCTTTACTCTTATACACTGATTTATACTTGATCTCTAGCAATCGAATACCTGTATTTCAGTTTTACATATATTATGAACTCTTCAATCAATATTCTCTAGATGTATAGATTGGAAGCATTTGTACTTAATAGTCAATATTCGTGTTATAGAACACACACTTGATAAGAACAAGCTTTTGTAACCAAGCCTATTCCTCCAGGAAAAGTGAGGGTGTTTGATAGTTGAATTCCGAAGAGGAGCTTCGGGACTGGACGTAGGACAGGAGATCCAAACCAGTATAAAATCTTGGTGTGATTATTTCCATTTACTTTGCTATTATCGTCTATTAAGTTTATATTAGATACATCATATAGTTAGTCACCTATACTTGCATATATATATATATATATATATATATATATATATATATATATATACACAGTACACGATCCATCATATAGACTTTTAGTTGGCATCAGAGCAAGGTTTGATCAAAGAACAGTAACACGTTTTTGAATCACTTTAATATGGCAAGTATTTTTCAAGAAGCACAATCCACAGCACGACCCTACTTTTTAATGGTTCTAACTATGCATATTGGTCAACACATATGAGAATTTTTATGGAAGCTAATGGTCTAGAAATTTGGTCAGCCACTCAAGATAAATATAAAGCACCTATGCTATGAACACATGGACCGATGCACAAAAGACTTTAGCATCAAACAATGCTAAAGCCGTGAACGTTTTATTTTGCTCTCTAGATAAAAATGAATTTTCACCTGTCATGTTATGCACAACTGCAGTTGACATTTGGCGTACCCTACAAATTACACACGAAGGTACAACAAAGATCAAACAAACTAAGATTTCAATTTTGCAAAACCAATTTTTGTCATTCAAAATGAAGCAAAATGAAACTATTGTTGACATGTATTCTAGATTTCAAACTATCCAACATGATCTTATGGTATTAGGAGTTAAGTTTACTGATTTTGATTTAGTTTCTCGAATACTTAACTCTTTAACGTCAGATTGGGAAAGGAAGGTATTAGCTATTGAAGAAGCTAATGATCTCTCTACTCTCAAAGTTGAAGAGTTGATAGAAAATTTAATGTCCTATGAAGCTAATTTGCAGGCACGAAAAGAACTAAATTTGGAGAAGAAGAACATAGCATTTCCTACAACAAAAAATGATGACTCTGATTTAGATGAATAAGAGATGGTCTTCATTGCCAAGAATTATAATAGATTCCAAAAATTTAGAAAGATGACCAAATTCCATAAAAAGGGAAATCCAACACGACAAACCTGTCTCAAATCAAGTGCTATGAATGTGATCAATACAGACATATGAAGAAGGATTGTCCTAAACTCAGTAACGACAAAAAGAAGAACAAATTTGAAAAAATCGAAAAGAAGAAGGCTTTCAAAGTAACATGGGATGACTCGGATTCTTCATCATCTGAAAGTGATAACGATAGTGACGGAGAACAAACTAATGTGTGTTTTATGGCACAAACTGATGAGGTATGTCCGGAACTTAGCTGTGATGAATTATTAGAAATTAATATGGAATTAGATGATAAATTTAGACAAATTAAAAAATTGAACAAACAATATATAGTCAAAATAAATAGATTAGAACTTGAAGTAGGAATGTTAAAAGATGAAAAAATTATCTTAGAAGAAGAAATAGAATTATCTCAAGAGAAAATTAAAAATAATTTGATAAAAAGTGAGGCTATTGCTATTGATCTTGAAAACGCTAAAATAGTGAAGGATAATTTGTTAAAAGAAAATGCTAATTTGAAAAGCAATATTGAGTTATTGAAATTTGAAAATTTAGAATTAAAAGAAAAATTAGATAAAATTACAAATAATGTGTTAAAATTTAATAAAGGAAAACAAAATTTAGAAAATCTTATCAAAACTTCAAAACCATCAAGCAATAGAAATGGAATAGGATTTAAAAATATTTCTAAACAAAAAGGGAATAATGCTAGTATAATATAAATACCAAAAATATGAAAATTTGGATTCCTAAGACAATAATAATTTGATTAGACAAAAATACATTAATAATTTCTTAGGGAATGTAGTCTATAATAAAAATTGTATTTATAAAGGTACCAAACCATCTTGGGTATGGCTACCTTTGCCTAACAATTAGGACCCTAACAGAATATATGGGTACCAATTAAAACATCTTTTATTTTGTAGGTACCCAAAATAAAAAATAGGGAGAAATAGATACTAAATAGCGGATGCTCCAAGCATATGACCGGAAATTCAAAAATGTTATCAAATATAACATATATCGATGTCGGAATGGTAGCCTTTGGAGATAATTCAAAAGGATATGCCGTGGGCATTAGAGAATTCATCAACTCTGGTATATCTAACTCTCCTATAATTACAAATGTTTTAGTAGTAGAAAATCTAAAACACAACCTACTAAGTATTAGTCAATTATGCGATAAAGGTTTTCAAATAAATTTTGAAAAAGATAGATGTAATATTTTAGATAATAACAAACAACTTATTTTTGAAGGTTTTAGAAACAAAAATATTTATGTATTAAACATGAATATAAATAAAAATTCAAATTTATGTTTAACTATCAAACTTGACGATCCATGGTTATGGCATAAACGATTTTGTCATATCAATTTTAAGAATATTAATAAATTGGCAAAATATGAACTAGTTAGAGGTTTACCTAAAATAAATTACAAAGTAGAAAATTTATGTGACGATTGTCAAATTGGAAAAATAAAGAAAAGCTCTTTTAAATATGAAAATAATATGTCTACGAAACAACCATTAGAATTATTACATTTAGATTTATTTGGACCAACACAAATACGATCTATAAATCACAACAAATATGTTTTCGTAATAGTTGATGATTTTTCAAGATATACACAGACTTTGTTTTTAAAACATAAAAGCGATACTTTTGGTATGTTTAAGATATTTGCTAAAAGAATTAAAATACAAATTGTAACGACCCGCAAATCTGTACCCCTTGAGTTAACACTATTCTATCTAAATCAACTCAAGTTTGTACAGAAATACGAACCATTTGGGTTAAAGAAGAAGAGGTAGAAGAAGAAAATAGAAAACAACAACAGAATCTAACCATCGTAGCGGAATAAAATATAATAGATAATAAATGATCTTTACACAAAATCAAGTATATCTGTTTACATATTACATCATCAGAGTACATCAATCACAGTTCAACATCAATAACATACAACTGGATACACAGCTACTCAACACAGCGGAATATATATATAAAACAAGTACGAAAGTACGTATCGTCATCCAGCTCGTCTCCTGAGCTCCACAGTATCATATCCTGTATCCTATAATACTCGGTCTGACCCGAGCATTACAGTTAAATAACACCCGAGTCGGTCTGGAATACCAGCGTGAGAAAATCACACTCAATTTATTATTAAAGTTTCAAAAATCCTTTGAAAACAAAAGCATCTCGTAAGACCACGCCACAAATAAATATGTCGGGTTTTTACCTTACGATAGCTAAAACACTTTTTATAGAAATCCTCTGATATTATAATAGGGTCTATATACAAATACTTATAAAATAGCCGAAATTGTTACATCTATTAAATTCCAGCTACTACCCACAGAGTAGGTAATACAAACAAAACTCGTACAAGGCTCGTAGGGAGAATGGATTTTCAACTAATGACTAGGCACTGGGGTACCACCTGTCACAGTACGTGGCCTAGATCACAGTACCGAGGAGTACGCCCGCTCCCCTGCAACACAAGACCGGGACTACCCCTTACTGGATAATCCCAAGTGAGATCACCCCGCGGTTGGGATCAGCAACCGCCCACTAAGCCGAAATAAAAAGGGACATCTAGACAGGGATGACCTCACCCTGCTTGGGTGCTACCCACCTAGCCTTACTGCATAACCCTTGATTTTCAGTCATTCCCATTTGATGAAGCTTGAGGCTAAGCGTTACCTTTTTAGAACATATCCCTAAGAATGCCCATCGTCCACCTAACAATGTTTCGCAAGCATTCATCCATACAAGTCCGTCCCGGGTTCGAATGGAACCGAAGGCACTACTCCTACCACATCCATTTTGGAAATATCCTCAGGATTAGTAGCGACTAGCCCTTGCACTTCACTGTTCCATCTTCGAATCCAAACTCATTTCCACGAAACGTACCAACCGGATCGAAGTGGTTTTCGAGAAATAAATCTCGATCCCGGTCTCTTCGAAACGATCAACGTATTTTTTCAATATTGATAGTCGGTTATTTAACTATCAGTTAACATTCACAAACATTCATCAAACAATAAATAATTTCCCAAATTATTTATTAACCTCAGAAATATCTCCACAAGATATATTTCTATTTTCAACCCTTAAAAACAGTTTCAAACCATCTTTCTTTTCCAGAATAAACTTCCCAAATTTTTTCTATCTCCACTGAAATCACCAAGCACAAAACTAGATTTTTTCCTAGAATAATTTAAAACACTTTACTTTGAAATATACTTTAAAACGTTTATTTTAAAAACTGCTTCAATAATTTATTAAAAATATATACTATATGAATATTTGAAAGTAAGGTTACTTAATAAAATATAAAACTAGATTTTTACTTTTTAAAAACAAAATACTAAGTCACTTTTTAAGTGATTACAACTATAATAGATTTCGGGATATTACAATCCTCTCTCTTAACAGAATTTCGTCCTCGAAATTTAAAACAAAGATAATCCAAAGTTTTATTTTATTTTCAACCAATTCAAATATACATAATAGCCATACACTATCAATCAAACAAACAATTTCATCCAAACAACCAATTCAAATAAACAACACTAGCTATCCGGACACAGATTCGGATAAACTTCCTAAATTATCTCAAGTTTCCCCAGTACAGACATGGGGATACTCGCTCTACTAAACCCAAACTAGCTATACTTATAAGCTACTGAGTTCCCACTCAGCAAGATCTATACTCAACACAAGATACCAGACCAAAGACAAGTCTGATCAACAACCAAAAGCTCACAAAACTACTGGTCTCAAAACCAGTGATGAACAAACACGTACTCCCTCAGAGACATAAAATAGTTTGAATTCCAGTCTTCCAAACTGGCAATTCAACTCTTCAAACCAAAGCACTGATCTCTACAAAAACTCAGAAGAATCCAATATACCTCGGAGATCACCTCAAAATCTCACCAAATCTTATTACTTCCTTTACCAGAGGAAACTCAACAACATCGAAGTCTCCAACTTCGAATTCCAAATTCTTCCGTTACTTAACCTCCAAACTTCCCAGATGATCCGGGCTGCCTACAGATCCTTCCCGATCAGCTCAACCTTCGCTGATGCTTCTACAAACAAACTGGATAAACTCAACAAACTGATCCTCACAAGATCAATCCAAAATCAAACCAAACTCTACTATTAACAAAAGAAAACAACTTCTCCTATCCGGGAAAAGACAAAACAGAATTACTCGCCAACTTGCCTCAGATTCTGAAAAATTCCAGTAGAAACTCACTAATCCAAAATACTGCAATTCTCAGTTGCTTCTATTCAAGAACAACAGCCGCCTTGCTTCCGCTGCACAACTCTGATCTGGAGCAGATGAAAATGCCAAAGAAGAACACAGGCACAGACTAAACATCACATCTCGGAAATAAGGTTCAACAGAAATTCCAAGAAATACAGAGTTGCTTCACCAAATAATCAATCTAAAAGACAACCTTCTATTCAGCTGAATCACCGATATCACACCTGACATCAAGTCGATTCAGAACTCAAACTCCAATGCGGGCAAAACCTCCAACTTTCCTGAAGATATACTCGGACAATCTTCAGCAACTCCATAACTTCTACATCCTCTAGAAATGCCACAAATCCAAGCAAAGACTATCTAAGATAATCACCAAACCATCGCAAGTCACTTTTGCGATCAACCCAAACCAAATCCAAGTAAAACTGTTCTCTCTTTACCAAACAGAACAGCTTAAACTTAATTAGCCAACCCATCGAAGAAACGGGTCCACTTAACTGCTTCTGAACTGCACTTCAGAAAAACTGCTAAGCCAGAAGATCTCCCTGCTGAAATACGGAACATTCCCGAGCTGCACTGCTAACACAGATGCCAAAGACTTCGTATCCAAAGTTCTTTTGAGAAACTCGGACTTCCAACCAAACACATACATCCTACTGATCTCAGCTACAACACCTGAAACAGACACACTTCCTCAAACTTGCTCCGAAAGAAACGTCTTCGGAGACATCCATAGTCACTGCATCTCATCACGCAGCTACTACTTCCTGAGGTAACAAAATACCATCACTCGCTTCTGCCCAACCAACAGATCCAAACTCTCTAAAATCCGCTCACACGAGTGCAAATCAAACTTACACTTCAAAGATGAACTCCGAACCTTAACAGGTTTCCTTCAGAGATCAAATGAAGTCTTTACACCAGACTACAAAGATTACTCGAGAGGGTATTAGGTCTACAGTCTCGACAAATACACTTCCAACCTCAAACATTCAAACTCCAACAAATGGTAGTTGTGTTACACACACTACTACCTCATCTACCTTAATAACTTATATTGGAAAACCCGAACAGGAAACCCAACAGATAGGTAGAAATATATATATATATATATATATATATATATATATATATATATATATATATATAGTTATATAAAAATTACAAGTACGCTCTCTCAAGAAAGACACCTCCACAGAGCCTAGGTATTCACTCAGCATAATGCTCTGATACCAACTGTCACGACCCGACTTTCCACTCCCGGAAAATCACATCAAGATTTAAGAAAGAAAAGGATAGAAAAGAGAAAAGATAGAGAATAAGAAAGAAACAACATCAGAATCTGAACAGCGGAACGAATAAATTATATTAATAACATAATACTTTACACAGTATCATATACATCAGAGATACACATCATAATCAACTCATACTAGACAGCTATAAACACCTGTCTTGTTATACAACTCAATACAACAACTCAGAGAACACACAGCGGAATACTCTATAGCTATACGCCGAAGCCTCCTGCTCCATTGCTCCTCCAGAATTCGTCAAGCCAACCTAAAACCTAACCTGAATCCTTGGCTACTCGTAAAAATTTGAGTACCCAAGAGTTTAAGAAAAACAGAATAAACTCCGGGTCAGACATGGGTCTGGTGTGAGTAAACGGTTAAAGTTGCTTAACTTTAAAAACCTTTTGAAAGAAAAGGTATCACGTAAGACTTCCCACACATAAACATGGGAAAGTTTTTACCTTACGCTAACCAAAACATTTGATAGGAAATCCGATGATATTATAATAGTGTCTAGGGTTTTCAATTAAATAAGAAATAGACGAAATTGTTACATGATTAAATTCCAGCTACTAGCCACAAAAGTGGGTAATACAATCAAAACCGTTGGAACTTATTGGATTTTGGATTCCATACAATGGCAGGGCTACTGGGGTACCGCCCATCACAGTACGTGGCCTAGATCACCATACCGAGGATCACTCCCGATCCCCTGCAACACAAAGCCGGACTCGTTCCTTACTGAACAGTTCCGAATAAGACAACCCCGACGGTTGTAGCTATTCAACCGTCCACACAGCCGAAATAAAAGGGACCTCTAGACAGGGGTAAATCTTACTCTCTAGTGGGTGCGACCCACGAAGCCTTGCTGCACCTCCCCTGTTTTAGCCATTCCCGGTTGATGAGGCTTGATGTTACGATTACCTTTATAGGACATATCACTTAGAATGCTCATCGTCCACCTGACGATGTGCTGAAAGCATTCAATCCATACAAGTTCGTTCCGGGTTCGAACGAAACCGAAGGCATTATCTCGTTACACTCATTTTGGAATCACCCTCAGAGTTAACGACAATAACCCTTGCACTTTAAATCACCATTTCGAATCTATAAGATCTATTCCGTCAACTCATTACAGAATCACCCACAGAGTTATACTGACGTATAGCCCTTACACCTCGAGTCTTCACAAAGCTCCACTATGATTCACGACCTAACGTTATTTGGAATCGATGTGGTTTTCGGATATCCAAATATTGAAACCCGATCCCGGTCTCATCGAAATCCAAAGCGTGTCTTTTAGGTTCAAGTTGTTTTAAAGGTTTTAAAACAATTAAATTCAACTATCTATATATACACAGAATAGATAATTCACAAGCCACAATTGATAATCAACATTATCAAATAACAGGTAATCCACATAATCAATATCATAATAGATAATCCATATATCAACATCCCAATTGATAATCTATGTAATCATCACAATGCAATCAAGCATTCATATCACACAACCATACTTATCTCATTACTGAGATCACACAGCATTCAAGACAATCAATGTCATCCAATCATCCAGAAGCAATGATTAACTCAAACCATAACATAATTAATTTAAAATGAATTAAATTAACTATCTCCGTCTCTAATTAATTTAAAGTGAATTAAATTAATTACCTAATCACTTAATTAATTTAAAATTTATTAAATTAATTACCTTCATCCAATATCTTGCTTAAATAAACATTAGTTAAATCAATTAATTAATCATAATCAACCTTGATTAATTAAATCTTAATAAAGTAATTAATCCTTAATTATTTTCATTAATCATATCAATTAATGAACCTTAATTAATTAATCATGCTTAGATTAATTGCTTTTAATTAACTTAAATACGGTAATTAATTATTCTTAATTACTTCTTAATTACTTTATAAATCCTTTGATTTATTACCCAAGTAATAAACCTTTAATTACTTTAATAAGTAATTACCCATTTAAAATTACTTTCCAATCAGTAATTTACCTAACTCAATTACCTCTGTAATTAATCAATTACTTATCTTAAGTAATTAACCTTATCAAAACTTATTAAGTAATAATACTTAATCATTTATCAAGTGACCATATTTAATTAATTAACAAATTAATTAACTACTAAATCTCAATCATCTCATAAAACAAAATTAAGTAATTCATCCCTAATTACTCATTAACCCAAATTAATCTTCAATTAACAGATTAATTATCTTCAAATATTAATTAATAAACCTTAATTATTAATCAATTCTTAAACCAAAGTAATTAATCACTAATTACTTTTATAATTAATTAATCAATTCTTAATCAACTAATTAATAAACTTAATTATTAATTAACAATCTTAATTACAAATTAATTAATCCATAATTAAAATTAATTCTTAATTATAATTAATTAATCTAAATAAAAACAGTTAATTAATTCTTAATTAACTTTCATTATAAATTAATAATCCTTTAATTATTAATTAAGAAAACCCAAATTAAAACTTAATAAAACCTTTATTAATTATTAATTAATTACTATTTTAAATTAATCCTTAATTACTTAAATAAATAAGTAATTACAAATTAATTAATCATTTGTCATTAATTAAATCATCATCTTAATTAATAGTTAATTAAATAATTAATTACTTAACTAACCCCTTTTAAAATAATAATTAAATAAATGAATTAACTTAAAATTCTTTAATTAATCAACTAATTGCAAATTATTAATACTTAATTAATTATTTTAAGATAAAACATTATCTTGAAATCTTTACTTAACTTAATTCTTTAATTAAATTAAATAATAAAGAAATCATTAATTAATTTCTTTAATCATTAATTTAACAATTCCTAATTCAAGTTAATAAATTATCTTAAACTTTATTTGTTAATTGATAAAATATTTATAAATTTCCTTTATTATTTCCAAAATAAGTTTGAAAACAACATTAGCTAAACATTTAAACAAATCATATAAATTTCATTATAAAACAATTCCATTTCAAAACAAGAATTTAAATTTTAACTTAACCCTTTTTAAAAGTTTAAAAATTTACTTATTTAAAATTTCAAATCTGGTTAAGCATTTCTATTTTGATTCAACCTGTACACATGAATCTAAGAATCTGATTTAAAATTTTAAAAACTGTTTCAATTCAAAAAAAAACTAAAACAATTAAGTTTTAAAACTAACTGTTAAAAACATAACAGTTATCTTCTGTATATAAACCCATAACCCACACGTTCTTCAACCCGAGCCACAACCATATTACTTCGAGCTTTAACCCGAGTCCTACTCCCTTTCTACCCGAGCTTCAACCCAGTACCCAACCCAAAACAAAACCCAACACAACAGATATCACCCACCTCCACCGTGCAACCTGCACCAGTGTCGGCTTCCCTCTGGCCAACGTCGAACCCATCCTCACGTCACCCAAACGCCCTACATCCATCTACGACCCACAGCACCACAACTCAGGCCTCGAATCAAAATTGAGCTCTTCAGGTGAACTAAACCCAAATACATCACCGGAAAACAACATGAATCTCCTATCTCCGATCACTGGAGTCGCGACAACTCCGTCCAAAGCTTCCTCTGGCCAACACGTCACCGTCCTCACAGTTACATGCTACTCGGTCATCCATGGATTTCGTTCTCCTTTCCAACCTGAAAACCACCAAAACTAGGTCTAAGAAAAAAAATCTCCTATCGCCGTCTCCACGGTGATCATCCAACATTTCTACCATTTTTCCCACACTCTCTGATCCTTCCTCAACATCCACCAAGAACCCCGATCACCAAAGACCTCGTGATCAACAGACATTGACCAAAAACCCATTTCCAGGAAACCCCCAATTCCACACTCAATTAAATTTTAAAAATTGTGATTCTTGTCCCTAAAATCCTAACTTTCTGAGATAATCTAAGATATATGCTTGAATCCATAAAAATTAACATATGATTTCATTGCATTTAAAATTCTCAACTGTGTTTACTTGTTCCAGACATTTTCCTGAACCTAAAATACTAATTCTTGTTTTAAGAAAATTATATGATGTTTTACACTAACTAACTTGATTTAAAACCACATAAATCCACAGAGATTAAGCTATAATTTAAAGTTTTTTTTTTGTTTTAAAAATCTCTGAAATCAGAAGACTGGAAGATTCAAACTACCCAACAAGGAATTCAAACACATTACAGATTGGAGCTTCTATCATCACAAGCAATATATCATTATCACAAGAAATTTTCAAGCAACAGATAATTATTCACTTAAATTTTCAGTAAAAATGTTTACTCACCTCAAATTAGAAGTGCAGAGCAGAGTTATGAAGAAGAGAAGGAATTGCAAAATGCTTTAAATCTTGAAGATGATCCCCTTTTTTTTTGAAACAGAAAACTCCAAATTGCTTCAATAATTTGTTTCAGGTTTGTTCTGAATACTTGCTAGCTTAACTTTTTACTTCAAATTCCCTTCTTAAAACTTGCATGCATATGCAAAATTGAAGCAGACATTGAAATGTAGGACTAAGTTGATAGCTTTGCAAAAATACTTGAAAACATGATGCAGATTTTGGGTTTTAAACTGTGATTTTGTTTTGAGGAAAACTGCAGGCTTTGATCACAGAAAGGGTTTGAATTTGAGGAGTAAATGCAGATTTTTGTTTTCAGGGATTGAATTTTTTTTGTTGAGAACAAGCTGCAGGCATTCAAGTATGCAGATCTGGGTGGAATGTTGTTTTGAGGAATTACAGGTTTTTTTCAAAAAAAATGATTTACAGGGAAGTGTTACAGGTTTGAATGAGTAAGAGTTTTCATTTAGACATGAACAAAGATTTGAAAGAAAAAGAAAATGGAGGGAAAGAAGGTTGGTTTATATAAGTAAATTTTCAGTTTTATTAAAGTTAAAAGAAAATAAAATAATTTGACACATGTCTATATTTACACAAAGTTTGTAACACTTGTTATCAAAGTGTTTAAGAAATGAACACTTGTCAGTATTAATTTTTATTCTAATTTTAAAGAAATTTAAAAGCATTTTAAAATTATTTTTCCTAATTGCTAATGTGTTTCTTAAATTTAAAAATACACTTACACATTTATAAACGTATGCTAGTTTATATAAAATACAATCTTTTAAAAAGAAATGAAACCAAATAAAATTTAAATAAAATTATATACAACATTTCAAACTTATTTTAAATACTATTTCAAAAGCCTTACATTCATTTTAAATAAATACAAATAAAATTTCTAATTAAAATATTACCTATGTATTTTTAGAACCAAATTATATTATTATTTTATTTTAAGATGAATGTATATCTTTGAATTCAAATTTATATTCATTTCAAAGTCAAATTAAAAAGTCAAATCTAAAATAAATTTAAAACAATATAAACAACTATTTTAAAATAAGCTCACTATTATTTACAAGTAATATATCCTATTTTGAAATCAATTTAAAATACACAGATTTAAATATATTCAAACATACTTATAATTTTGAAAACAATATACCGATTTAAAATTTATTTACACAAATAAAATAATTAATCTTAATATAAAACCAATTTATAACCAAAATTAAAATATTACTCGATTAATTATCTTTGAAAATAACAATTTATCAATTCAAATAATTTAAATTAAGAGATTATCAGCATTTTAGACTCCTGGAAATTCCGGGATATTACAACTAGATTTTTACTTTTTTAAAACAAAATACTAAGTCTCTTTTTAAGTGATTACTACTATAATAGATTTGAGAAAATACTTACTTTAAAATTTAAATATTAGAAATAATAAATTTTTCAAAACATACCTTTTAAACAACTTTTAACTTATATTTAAAAATTTAATTTGAAAACGTACTTGGTTATTCAGGGAGAATTTCCAATCTCAATCACTTAAATCAATTTTTCCAAATCGATTCCCAATTTATTTCATTTGAAATAAGTTTCTTTACTTACTCAGTTCATTTCAAAATTCATTAATTATGGATTTTATTATTCTTATTATTACTATTTTTTATTTGATTTTAAATCTCTTAACTGAAATATACAAATTTCAGATTTTTCCCAGTTTCTTCTTTATTCTTTCCAAAATTTAAACCTTAAATTTAATATGAATACCATGTTCTTTTAAATAATAACACTGAAGTTTAAAATTCATTAACTTTCTTTTTATTCAAAATTTCCTTTCCATACTCAGGTTTTATTTATTAGAATTTTAAAGTCACTTTATTTCCTTTCCAATTCATTCTTAAATTTATTCAAATTTTCTAAAATTATTTTACATACAAATTTACTTCTTTTATTTTCTTTCCAAAATCCAATTTATATATTTTTGGTAATTCATTATACCCAATTATATCCAATCAAAGCATAACATTCAATATACCAATATAATTCATCATAGAATATCAAATGATCACAACAGAGGGTATTAAATAATTTAAATAAATGTTGAAGGATCCAGTTGGATCCCTCCAACCTGTTTTCCCTACATCCACAGACGTTAGCACAACATACAATACCAATTCCAAAATATATCATACTATAGCACATCAATCAATTCAACCATTCAAACAATTATTTAAATTTAATCATTTAAATTTAAATTCAGCTGAGTGAGATTAACTCACCTTATTCCGTTTGCAACCCATTTCCAAACCAGCTTGTTCTTCATTATTTTAGACCTCGAACAACACTAAAATGTTTGTTAATATTTGAATGGGTCAAACGATTTATTTATTTGTTTAATTCCAACTAATAATTCAACTTTTAAACAAATTTTCCTTTTAAATAATTTTTTAGTAACCAAAAGAAAATTTAGGTAAGTTAATTAAACAAACCTATCTCCTAAATATTTCCAAAATAAGTAGTAGAATAAAACAGGCACGTGAAATGTATTTCCTAGATATATTCACATTTAAAATTTTATTTTACTGTAAATTTTCTTCTTTTAAAGCAAAAATTTAGCATGTAGTTAATTAAAATAGTTTTATCATCAAACCCACTTCTTTTAAAATAAACTAGTAGGATAAAATATTTACATATGTATATTTATCTATTTATTATTATAAACTCTACACATTTTAAAATTCCTATACTTTTCCAAAATCATATATAAATAAATTTTCTGTTTATATACACATTCAATCTAATAAATTTGTCTCCATACCACATTATTTTAGATTAAACTAGTAAGTGAAAATACTTGTATGTTTTCTAACCCACATATAAATTAAATTAAACACAGATAACATAAAACTGCTACCTTCCAGTCGAGACACCCCAACCCAAGCAGACAACACCACTCATGCCTGAGGGCCACCACTAGCAAGGCCGAACTCACCAGCATCGTGACCAACCCAGCTCGTGACGACCCAAAAACCGATCGCGATTCGCCCCACAGCAGTACGCGAAACCCCACGCGATTGAAAATCGTTATTACACCATCGTGCCTTCACTCGAGGAGCGTCGCTTCCCCTCCCACTTCCCTAATCTCGCTCCAATTCATCGCGGTGGCCACCTGACCACTACCAATCGTCGCCCAGAGTCGCGAGCCATCTCCATGCCATACACGGATGTCATGCCCCCCTAGCCTCAGTTATGAAACCCCCAAGTTGCTTGGATCGAATCCCCAGAGATCGATCGCGACTTCACACCGCCCCTGTGTTCGACCCTCTCGATCGAATTCATTTTTTTTAGTAGATCTCGATTTGGATTTAAACAGAGGAAGCGGCCCCCCTTTTTTTGATTTCGAATGAAAATAGATTTCGTTCTGTTGATTCTCGGCCATGATTTCTCTTTTTTTAAATGTTTGAAGCGAATTTGATCTTCCGATATACAAGAGGAAGATGCGATTTATAAAATAGAGTATAGGCTTTCTTCAGAAGATAAGCGACAATAAAAAGATATTAAAAGGACGTTGGCACACAAAATTGTTTCTGCGTGTTGATAGGAAAAAAAGACAGGAGGGTCGGCTAAACGTACTTAGGTAAAGAATAGGGTGGCTGATCGGAAAAGTTTTTAGCGCGTTTATATATCATACGCTCACACAACAATTCCAAACGCTACGAAATTTGAAATCCGATAATAATAAAATATTACGGATCCAATGGAACTGGTTTCGTCGAATTCCAAGACTGTGCCTCGGAAGGCTATTTTTAAATTCAATATAAACGATATAAATTTCAAAACTTAACAAACCACTGTTAAATTCAATTTTACAACTTCTATTATCCTCAGTACTATCGATATAAATTTTTATAAGCCTTCAGATTATATTTTTAACAGGCTTAGAACACCAGATTCAACATCTTACCCAATTTCAAATTATCCAATTTAATAATTAAATTATCAAATAAATTGCGATATTCGTAATTCAAGTTAAAATTTTACTTTAAATATTAAAATCAATTAAATATTCCGATTTTAAAGGCTTAAAAATTCCGGGTCGTCACACAAATGGACTTAAAAATTAAAAATATTCGAAATGATGATGGAGAAGAATTTGAAAACGATCTATTTACTAATTTTTGTAATAAAAAAGGAATAAGTCATAATTTTTCTTTTCCTCGCACACCTCAACAAAATGGTGTCGTAGAAAGAAAAAATCGAACGTTATAAGAATGCGCACGAACATCATTAAAATAGTAGTGGTTTACCAAAACACTTTTGGATAGAAGCTATTGTTACAGCTTGTTATGTATTGAATCGAGTAATTATACGTCCTATGACTAAACAAATTTGTTTTGAAATATTTTTTGGAAGAAAACCTAAAGTATCATATTTGTGACGACCCAGAATTTTTAACAATTTAAATTGGAATAATTAATTGATTTTAAAATATTTAAAAGTTAATTTTTAACTTGAATTCAAATATTATTATTATATAGCAATTAAGTTGTAAGATTTAATAAACTGAAATTGGGTAAATTGTTGAATCTGAAGTTTTAAACCTGCTAAAAATAATTTAAAGGCTTGTAAAATTTATATGGATGATACTGAAGATAGTAAAAGTATTAAAAAGTGATTCGGAAGTGTTTTGTTAAGTTTTGAGATTTTATCATTTAAATCGATATTTAAAAATAGCCTTCCGAGGCACGGTCTCGGAATTCGACGAAACCAGTTCCATTTGATCTGTAATAGTTAGTTATTATCGGATTTCAATTTTCGTAGCGTTTGGATTTATCGTTTGCTCGTACGGGTGAGAAACGCGTTAAATTAAAATTGATAATTTAATATTTTAAATCGATTTGTAAAGATAACTTCCACATATGATTAAATTAGCTTCCGAAACACGTTCCGTTGTGTTCGGAATACGGGTAAAGCCTTATAAACGCCTGGCGGCATGTCTGATTAGGAGTTCGAAATTTCACGGTATGCAACACAAGATATTTTCAATATTCAATTATATAATAAACAAGCGTACGCAGGAAGCCATTCCCAACCCTATATCTTATCCCCATCTCCCTCTCTAATGTAAAAGCAGAAATTGAATTCGTTTATAAAAAAAATTACGGCGACCGAAAGAGGGAAAGAGGGGGGATCTTGATGTTCATTCTTGAACAAGGCGGTTGATGCTCGATTCGAGCGAGGCTATTTTGCGATAGGCGAATCGTGTATCTCGTGAAGGCCGAAGCCGTGTTCGAATTAAGTCGCGAGAAGGGGCGACCGAGCATTTGTAACCACGGCCGCGAAATCGAACGAAGTTCGATCGATTTAGGCAGATGGGGGGTGATCTTGAGAGGGGCATTTCGGCGCTCGAGTGCGTGATGGAGGAGCAGGGTCGAGGCAGCGTGAGGCTAGCAACTGGAAGGTCGCGGTGGTGGTGAAGCGGCTGTGAGTTTTTGCGCGCGTGCTGAAGGTATTGCGAGGCGATGGTCGACAGCGAATTCAACTTCGATGGAGGCTCGAGGTGTACTCTCGATGATCAACAGTGGAAGACTCATGGCATCTTCGTTGTCGACAGTTTGGGTGAGCAGTTTTTGTTTTATTTTAATTTTCCTAAGTTTATATAATATATGTACATGAAAGAAGAGAAATTATTTTGTTGTTTACTGCAGTGTCAAAATTTGAAATTTAGGTAGGAACTATTATTAGTTTTCGGATTGGGAAATATATGTAAGGATTTAGAAGAAAAGGAAAAAAGGGAAATTTGTTTAGAAAAATTTAATTATTTGTTTAAATAAAGATTTAGTTAAATTAAATTTACAAAATGGAAACCAATTTATTTAGTTAACTTATATAATTATTTGATAACTAGAAAATGTTTTATAAACAGAAAATTAGTTTGAAATTAACTTATTAGGTAAAATGAAATTTATTAAATAGAAATTGATTTGTTCAAATTGTTCGAATATTAATAAGATCGTTTAATGTTTATACAAGGTTATAACCCGGGAAACCAAGTCGAGAATGAGGTAAATTGCAAATTTAAGGGGCAAAGATGAGTAAATCTCACTCTGTTGGATTTTTATTTAAATTTAAATGGTTGAATTTAAATAACTGGTTGAATGATTAAATTGATTGGATGTGCTCTGATGATGATGTGACTTTGGTTTTAGTTGGTTCTCGAGTTAATTGTGGTTTGGCTCGAAGTATTTGGATTTTAAATTGTTTTAAACTTAAGTCATAAATAAGAAAAATGTTTTCATTTTAAGTGTTGATAAGGGCTTAATGATTTGTGATTCATCAAATTAGAAGGGTAATTAAAATGGATATCAATTAATTAATGATTGGGTTGATTAATTTAGTAATTAAGGGTTTAAATTAGTTAATGAAGGTTTAAGTTAATTTATTAAGTTTAATTAATTTAGAATAATCAACGGATGGTTTGATAGGTAATTACTTAATGTAATTAATAAAATATAATTACTTTGTGAAATTAATCAAGAGATTAATTAAGATAGTTAAATAAAGGAGTGATTAATTTATTTAATGAAGTAAATAAAAGGTAGTTAACTATAGGTTGAGATAAATCAAGAATGATTAATATTTGCGGTTTAATTAATGATTAATTATTTAATGTAACTAAATTAGATTAGGATAAATTAAAATATAATTGGAAATCATTAATTTATATAATTAACGATGTAATTAAAGATTGATTAATTAAGATGAATTAATCAATAATAAGTGACTTATGAGAAGTCAATTAATATAAGTAATTAAGGATTAATTTAATTAATTATAGTTAATTAATTTGTGAAGTAATCAAAGATTACTTATTGATTTGGGTTAAGAATAATTAATATCGTGAAATTAATTAAAGTTAATTACTTGAATGTAATTGAAGGATAAATTAATCCAGGGTGATTAATTAAGATGAATAATGAAGGGATGATTGATTAATTGATTTGAAATCAATTAATGTTAAATGAAAAAATCTAAGTCGTTGAGGTTAATAATTCAATCAGGATTAATTAAATTAAATTTGTATGTGATTAAGCTTTGCTTATGAATGATTGAATGGTATTGGATGCTTTGAATAAGTTGATATCTCTGATATGAAATGTTGTGTATTTCATTCGGATAACTTGGGTTAGGATGACATAAGACTCGAAGAGACCAGGGTCGGGAATTAGGGAATACCCGAAACCACTTCGAATTTTTCATAGATTGATATGTGAAATTTATAGGCTAGAATGAAGTGATTTAAAGGAATTAGACTATTTTAGATCTAAATCTTGGTACTTAGAAAATGGATGTGTGGAATAAGTGAAGTCTATAATAAATTGTGGCTTTGTGAATTGAAACGAGTTACCCCGGGTTTTATGTAAGTTGTATGCTTGTATTCCATGTTAGATAGGTTTACTCACGCTGGTTTCCAACCTGACCCTGGTGTTACATTGATGTAATGCTCAGGTCAGACCGAGTATTACAGATTTTCAGGTAAGGACGTTCTAGAGCTTAGGAGGCGAGCTGGATGGCAAGAACGTATACAGTATTTCCGCTGTATTTATATTGTTGTGTATCTGAGACATGATGATCTTGTATATCCAATGTCTGTATATATGTGTAACTCTGATGTATATTAAATCTACTTTGACAGATACAGAATTCTTAAGGTAAACTGTTATTATTTATTATTATTTTATCCGCTGCGAATATGAGGTGTTGATGTTTCTGATCTTCTTCTTCTTCTATCTCTTTCTTCTTTTCATAACTATCTGGAATTTTCGGGTTCGAAAATTCGGGTCGTTACAGTTGGTATCAGAGCTGAAAGGTTAAGCGAGAACCTTGGCTCTGGTGGAGATTACTCATTAAATAGAGTCCGAAGTACTCTAGAAGGAGTTGAGTGTGTGTGTGTGTGTGTGTGTGTGTATGAGAGCGTACTTGTTATTTTCTTATATAAGGGTTTTAAATGGTTTTATATAAAGATGTATTTTGATATATATAGCAATATTTCCTTCTAAAAATATTAAGGTGATTGGATGTCAAATTAATGGAATTAAATTAAGAAGTAATATAATACAACCAATATTAAATCTTGAATTGGAATTAAATTAAGTGGTAGTAGAAATACAACCAAATTAAAAATTAAATAAAGGTAAGTTTGAAATGGATTCAAACTGAAATTTAGTCTTGAATTTATAGAAGTACGAATGATATAAAAAGGAATTGGTATCTAGATATGATTACCTTGGGTGTTGTCATAAATAGTTATTGTGTTTAATAATGATATATTTGTTATTAAGTATGCCAAATGAAGTAAATTTATAAGATGAGTATAACTTCTAAATTAAAGTAGGTTTTAAAATTGTAAAGTTTTAAAACCTAAGTTTAGAAACAATCAATTCTTTCGAAGAGTTAAAGAAAATAACAAATAATATAATTCATACTATTCTAAATATAGTCTTATTTTAAAACAAGAAGTGTTTGGTAGATTTTTAAGGGATTTTTTTTGAAATTAGAACCAAGGGTGGTTTAAAATTTAAAGGTAACCTCGAGTGTAAAGGAAATAAGTATGAAATTAACTCTAAGATTGAGTTTTGAATTTTTTTTGGAATGTGATGCGAAACCCAAAGTGAAGCAAGTTTTGAACTTAAGGGGAAAGGTTATTAATCTGAAGGTTTAAAATTTAAATGGGAATTGGGATTAATTCAAGCAGAAATTGAAATGATTTGAAATTGAAGCGGGTTCAATTTGAAATTACTCCAAAATTATTTGAATAATTTGGAACTGTTAATAATGTTGAATAAGTAAGAATCAAATGGAATTTGATTTAAATTGGGAAAGGAATCAAGATTGATTCAACTTGAGTTGGGGTTAAATAAATTTGAATAGAAATTGAAGTTGCTCAAGTTAGAATTGAGTCAATTAAATGGAAGTGGAAATTTAAGTTGAATTGTTGGGGAAGTGAACAGTTTTGACTCTGGACTATTTTCAATATAGATTGTTTTGATATAAACTTACTTTTCCGAGCTATTCAATAAATACAACCTTTCTTTTTAAAGCCAAATTATTTTATATTTGTTTTACAACTATTTTGGGAACCATTTAACAAATTTTCAACTATTTTACGAATTAATTACTATTTTACAACTATTTTGCAATTATCTAAAATTTCTGTGATTATTTAACTATTTTCCAACTATTTTGCAATTACTTAACTATTTTACAGCTATTTTGCAAACTGATAATTATTTTTCAACTACTTATCTATTTTTAAATTTTCAAGCTATTTTCTAAATATAAACTGGTCGGAGTTCAAACTGTTATTGATTAAACATCCAACTGAGGTAAGAATTGAAGTGATAATCCAAATGAGAATTAAGGTAAACGTGAATAAGTGAGTGAAAATTTAAGTGAATGTGAATAGAAAGGAAATTGATTTAGTTAATATCAATGAAGATAAATACGTAGGATGTACGTATATTATTCAATTCGCAGAGGGATTTGATCCAGATTCGAGCACAGAATTTCGAGATAGTTATATCGATCCGAGTTGGGATTTTTCACTCGATTTTCGACGGCGAACCTGGATATGGATTGTTGATTGGTTCTAGATATTCTCTATCATAGTTATAGCTATGCAAGGAGAATGATGGTTTCTGATCAAGAAACCAGATCTGCGTCCGCACTAGGAAGTCGGGTGGACGATGCTAGTTCGGAAGTGAAATTGTGTGATCGAGTGAGTGATCAGATTGGTTAGCGTATGGATGATAAGTGTACATTGTACAGTTTTGAATGAAATTGATATTGGAAAGAATAATCAAATTTGAATATTTGATTTTGAATAAGCTATATATCTTTATTATATAAGATAAATCTCCCTTTGTTGAATCTATTGCCAGAAGGAAAGGATTTTGAAAGTGTTTGAAGTATAAAAGGAGTTTTATACAAGTTTGAAATGATCTAAAGTTTTAAAAAAAAATTATATATCTCTGAATATATATATAAAGGATCTTATGAGGATTTTGGGAAAAGGTTTTGGGAACCTTTGGATTTGGAAAGGCTTTTGATTTTTGGGTAAAATCAATATTGAAATTTGGAAAGCTTAGTTTGAGAATTATCGATTTCGGGATAATCGATTTTGTGTAAAGGAGCTTTGTATGAGATCATACTAGGTGTATGATTTGAAAGATACTATATGTGTATAGTATAAAGTGTTTTGAGGATGGCTCTGGGGAAAAAGGCGCTCCCTTGAAATGAACTTCTCAGGAGTGCCACCGGGTGGTGCTGCCTTGAGCCCCAAGGGAGGGTTCTAAAGTGATCCTGTGAGGAGTCCGGACAAAACTAGTTCCTAATGATTATGAGTAGTGTAAACCATAGCGAAAGTCGTGTGTGCCGCTGAGAGCCAACAGTCTACGTTTGATTTTATATCGGTAGACTGCGACCTATGGTAACATAGCGAAAGTCGTGTGTGCTGCTGAGAGCCAACAGTCTGCGTTTGATTTTACATCGGTAGACTGCGACCTATGTAGGAGTGGAGAAGTTACATTTTGACAGCGTAAATCGAGGGGCGTTGATGCCTACAGTTACATGGACTTTTGCTGCGATGGCAACGTAGCCCTGGAATGTAAATGCAATCTGTTGAGGGTACCATGGCGTAATCGAGGGGCGCAGAGTGCCTACAGTTGCATGCACTTTTGCTGCGATGGCAACGTAACCCTGGAATGTAACTGCGACCATGGATAGGGGTGATGATTTCCAGAGCATTCTCACCAAAGATATTTCCTTTATTTTCAAAAACAGTTTTCTATATTTTCAATAAAATTATTTTCCAAATATTTTCACTGGATATTGAAAACGGGTTTACCAAGTACTTATAGATTTTCAGTCCTACGCCTGATCAATGTGTGGCTGAATTTCTGTGAGAACAAGGATGGATTGGTTGAGACATCGAGTTATAAGAAGTATTTTTATAAAGAGCTATTTTAATAGTATTATGTGAATTTAAAAAAACATTTCTAAAATTTTAAATTAAAAGTGATGAATTTTGGAAACTGAAAGAAATCCAAACTGGAATTATGAAAAAATTTGAATTCAGGAAAATTTAATGAAGTGATTTTTGTAATAAAATCAAGTATTGATTTAAAGGTTGGAAGTAAGTTAATTAGTTAAATAAACTATTTGATAGAGTATGTTAATAATATTTAACTCGGTTAAATAAAATTGATTATAAGTTAATAATGGGGTTTGGAAATGAATTCGAATTGTAAATAGAATTCAACTAGGATTTGATAATGAATTAAATAAGTGGAGATGTTGTAAAAATAAAAATAAAAATAAAATAGAGTTGGATCGAAATAGTGATGGTTTGAATTATGAATAAAATTCGAGTGTGATATGAATAATATGTAATGAAATTGCAAGTAAATTAGAAATGAAATGGAATTAATTACAGAATAAGTTGAAATTAATTTGAAGTAGTTATAAACTAAAATGGATGCTCTATTAAGCGAATATCACCGAATTTGCATAAAAATAGTTGTCGTTTGACGAAACAAAGGTAATTAAAATTTTATGAGTTGATAAAGATTAAATAAATTGGTTTTAAGATCAACTGAAGTGAATATGAGTTTGTTTTGCATAAAAATAAATTGAATGTAAGAAATTGAGTTGTAAACCATTAAAATTTAATGAAACGGCATATGAATTGGTTGAAAGCAATTGAATAAGCTTTAAAATCATATAAATCGCTTATGGGAAGCGTTTGGTGCTTGTTATTATGTAATGCTTGTGTTTAGATATTGAAAGTAAGTGAAATGCTAATAAATTTTCTATATATGGCACTTACATATTTAAATTGAGTAAGTGCAGGTACCGGGAAGCCGTTTGGCTGGATTTGGTTGCACTAATTGCTAAAATAAATAAGTCGCTTGCTTAAAATGCTAAATAAAGGTACGCCTGCGCAATAAAGATAGGAAATATGAACTGTTTTTGCTTTTCCGACCATGTGGGTCGATGTATATATATTTATATCCCTTGTCAAACTGCAAAAGCTCCTCCGTACAAAGGAGACTCTACCAAAATTTTCCGAAAAATTTGGGAGTTAGAAAATTTTTGAAAATTCTTGGGAAAAATTTTGGTCAGCGACAAACGATTTCAAATTGGAAATTAAAGTAAATTAGTAGATGAAACTAATATAAATCAGTTATAAATGAAAGCTAAAATTCAATACTCAGAAGTGAAGACAAATTGAATTCATATGGGAATGGAAAAACTAAGTTGAATAGAAGTAGATGTGAAAACTTCTGTAAGGAAATATATAAATGGTTTTAAAAGTTACGATTGGATATTATTGCTAAGTAGGATATGCAGGTATTATAAAGGGAAAAGAAAATTGGATTTGATTTCGAGAGATAATTTGAATTCCCCGATTAAAAGGTATGTATTTAAATTTCTGTATGAAATTGGATTGGGTTTTTGATCTAACCACTTGGCTTTTGTTTTCTTTTGGAATTTGGGAGCCCGTAGAGGTATTTTGTAGTTGTACCGAGCTAGCCGCGCAAAGGAGACGCTGGCAAAAAGTTTCGAAAATTTAGAGAGTTAGAAAATTTTTGAGAAAGTTGTGATAAATATAAATTTGAATTTTAAATTTAAATTTAAATTTAAATAAGTGAAGTAAAATAATGTTGTTGGAAACTATAGAAGGTTTTGGAAAGTTGGTTGAGGTGATAGTGGGTCTTTAATAAAAGATGGTTGGTAGGATGTTGAATTGTGGGTTTTGGGAAAAGGTAAACGGGTATTGGACCATTCTTCCTGACTAGTAATTTCGAGGACGAAATTCTTTTAAGGGGGGAGGAATGTGACGAAACGGAATTTTTAACAATTTAAATTGTAATAATTAATTGATTTTAAAATATTTAAAAGTTAATTTTTAACTTGAATTCAAATATTATTATTATATAGCAATTAAGTTATTAGATTTAATAAACTGAAATTGGGTAAATTATTGAATCTGAAGTTTTAAACCTGTTAAAAATAATTTAAAGGCTTGTAAAATTTATATGGATGATACTGAAGATAGTAAAAGTGTTAAAAAGTGATTCGGAAGTGTTTTGTTAAGTTTTGAGATTTTATCGTTTAAATCGATATTTAAAAATAACCTTCTGAGGCACAGTCTCGGAATTCGATGAAACCAGTTCCATTTGATCCGTAATAGTTAGTTATTATCGGATTTCAATTTTCGTAGCGTTTGGATTTACCGTTTGCTCGTACGGGTGAGAAACGTGTTGAAATTAAAATTGATAATTTAATATTTTAAATCGATTTATAAAGCTAACTTCCACATATGATTAAATTAGCTTCCGAAACACGTTCCATTGTATTCGTAATACGGGTAAAGCCTTATAAACGCCTGGCGGCATGTCTGATTAGGAGTTCGAAATTTCACGGTATGCAACACAAGATATTTTCAATATTCAAATATATAATAAACAAGCGTACGCAGGAAGCCATTTCCAACCCTATATCTTATCCTCGTCTCCCTCTCTAATCTAAAAGCAGAAATTGAATTCGTTTATAGAAAAAAATTATGGCGATCGAAAAGGGGAAAGAGGGGGGATCTTGCTGTTCATTATCGAACAAGGCGGTTGATGCTCGATTCGAGCGAGGCTATTTTGCGACAGGCGAATCGCATATCTCGTGAAGGCCGAAGCCGTGTTCGAATTGAGTCGCGAGAAGGGGCGACCGAGCATTTGTGACCACAGTCGCGTAATCGAAAGGAGTTCGGTCGATTTAGGCAGAGGGAGGGTGATCTCGAGAGCGGCATTTCGGCGCTCGAGTGCATGATGGAGGAGCAGAGTCGAGGCGGCGCGAATCTAGCAATTATAAGGTCGCGGTGGTGGTGAAGCGGCTGTGAGTTTTTGCATGCGTGCTGAAGGTATTGCGAGGCGATGGTCGACAGCGAATTCAACTTCGATGGAGGCTCGAGGTGTACTCTCGATGATCAACAGTGGGAGACTCGCGGCATCTTCGTTGTCGACAGTTTGGGTGAGCAGTTTTTTTTTATTTTAATTTTCCTAAGTTTATATAATATATGTACATGAAAGAAGAGAAATTATTTTGTTGTTTACTGCAGTGTCGAAATTTGAAATTTAGGTAGGAACTATTATTAGTTTTCGAATTGGGAAATATATGTAAGGATTTAGAAGAAAAAGAAAAAAAGGAAAATTTGTTCAGAAAAATTTAATTATTTGTTTAAATAAAGATTTAGTTAACTAAGTTTACAAAATGGAAATCAATTTATTTACTTAACTTATATAATTATTTGATAACTAGAAAATGTTTTATAAACAGAAAATTAGTCTGAAATTAACTTATTAGGTAAAATGAAATTTATTAAACTGAAATTGATTTGTTCAAATTATTCGAATATTAATAAGATCATTTAATGTTTATACGAGGTTATAACCTGGGAAACCAAGTCGAGAATGAGGTAAATTGCAAATTTAAGGGGCAAAGGTGAGTAAATCTCACTCTGTTGGATTTTTATTTAAATTTAATGGTTGAATTTAAATAATTGGTTGAATGATTAAATTGATTGGATGTGTTCTGATGATGATGTGACTTTGGTTTTGGTTGGTTCTTGAACTAATTATGGTTTGACTCGAAGTATTTGGGTTTTAAATTGCTTTAAACTAAAGTCATAAATAAGAAAAATGTTTTCATTTTAAATGTTGATAAGGGCTTAATGATTTGTGATTCATCAAATTAGAAGGGTAATTAAAATGGATAATTAATTAATTCAATCAATTAATGATTGGGTTGATTAATTTAGTAATTAAGGGTTTGAACTAATTAATGAAGGTTTAAGTTAATTTATTAAGTTTAATTAATTTAGAATAATCAACGGATGGTTTGATAGGTAATTACTTAATGTAATTAAGAAAATGCAATTACTTTGTGAAATTTATCAAGAGATTAATTAAGATAGTTAAATAAAGGAGTAATTTATTTATTTAATGAAGTAAATAAAAGATAGTTAATTATAGGTTGAGATAAATCAAGAATGATTAATATTTGCGGTTTAATTAATGATTAATTATTTAATGTAATTAATTTAGATTAGGATAAATTGAAATATAATTGGAAAACATTAATTTATATTAATTAACGATGTAATTAAAGATTGATTAATTAAGATGAATTAATCAATAATAAGTGACTTATGAGAAGTCAATTAATATAAGTAATTAAGGATTAATGTAATTAATTATAGGTAATTAATTTGTGAAGTAATCAAAGATTACTTATTGATTTGGGTTAAGAATAATTAATATCGTGAAATTAATTAAAGTTAATTACTTGAATGTAATTGAAGGATAAATTAATCCAGGGTGATTAATTAAGATGAATAATGAAGGGATGATTGATTAATTGATTTGAAATTAATTAATGTTAAATGAAGAAATCTAAGTCATTGGGTTAATAATTCAATCAGGATTAATTAAATTAAATTTGTATGTGATTAAGCTTTGGTTATGAATGATTGAATGGTATTGGATGCTTTGAATAAGTTGATATCTCTGATATGAAATGTTGTGTATTTCATTCGGATAACTTGGGTTAGGATGACATAAGACTCGAAGAGACCGGGGTCGGGTATTAGGGAATACCCGAAACCACTTCGAATTTTTCATAGATTGATATGTGAAATTTATAGGCTGGAATGAAGTGATTTAAAGGAATTGGACTATTTTAAATCTAAATCTTGGTACTTAGAAAATAGATGTGTGGAATAAGTGAAGTCTATAATAAATCGTGGCTTTGTGAATTGGAACGAGTTACCCCGAGTTTTATATAAGTTGTATGCTTGTATTCCATGTTAGATGGGTTTACTCACGCTGGTTTCCAGCCTGACCTGGGTGTTACTTTGATGTAATGCTCGGGTCAGACCGAGTATTACAGATTTTCAGGTAGGGACGTTCTAGAGCTCAGGAGGCGAGCTGGATGGCAAGAACGTATACAGTATTTCCGCTGTATTTATATAGTTGTATATCTGAGACATGATGGTCTTGTATATCCGGTGTCTACATATATGTGTAACTCTGATGTAAAATGTACTTTGACAGATACAAAATTCTTAAGGTAAACTGTTATAATTTATTATTATATTTTATCCGCTGTGAATGTGAGGTATTGATGTTTCTGATCTTCTTCTTCTTCTATCTCTTTCTTCTTTTCATAACTATCTGGAATTTTCGGGTTCGAAAATTCTGGTTCGTTACAATATTTTAAGTCTTTTGGTTCAAAATGTTTATATTAAATACAAAAGAAAAGGCTCCACATAGGTCCATTCTATAATCTCCTTAAGTTTCCAATGTATGATTTGGATGAACTATGTGAGAATGTCGGGTTGGAAACCTTGATTTCATTCGCTCCTAATGACATCCAAATCGACCAATTAGCAGTATTTTCTATTTTACACGAATTTGGATAGCACTTCAGTATGGAACACTAAAGATGAAGATAACTGGCTCTGGTCTAGCGTGTATGGCAACACCACTAGATTTACTCCGGGCATAATAGGTAGAACGCTAGGGTGCTCTGACACAGGGGAAGATTTAAACAACATTTCCGATATGCGCTTCAAGCCACGGAATAATATTACTCATCAAATTTGGAAGGACGAAATGCCAAAATTTGCCTCCAAATATCCACGTCCAAAAGCTCGACTCTTAACTCGAATGATAATCAATACAATTGTTCCACATATGGGAAGCCACGAGCAAATAACTGAGTTAGTGCACAACGCTCTATATGCTCTATTTAATGGAACAAGGGTAAATTGTGTCAAATTCATCTTCGACGAGCTCAAGCATTTTTGGATTCAATCACGGCCATCAATTATTTATCCAACTTATATTATGAGACTTCTTCATGCACATAACATTCCATCCTACCTATCGACCTTCAAAGAAATCTCACCTAAATATGCTTCCACCAAATTCTTCTCCCTTATGCACCTACCCGAAATTCCTCCAGAATTCATATCCTTTGAAGATTGGACGCACAATCCTCAATCTAGACGAGTTGAGCCTCCTCCTCAACCACACATTAAACCATCCCAAGAGGAGGAACAACATCACGAAGCAACTCCACCTCCTCCTGCACCATTTGATTATCCGGGACAAGATGAGATTATGGAGACTTGAACGGATACAAATCCAAATGTTAGTGTTCGAGATCTCACCCTTCGAAACCAACATATACTATCTCAAAATCAAAAACTTTTGGCTAAGCGAATTGACAATTTCGAAACATCATTTGCAACACGCCTAGCCATAGGTGAAGAATCTCTTTCGGCTGTTTTATCGGTTCTCAAAGAAGTACTACAACGGGTTCGTGGTCCAACACCACCTTCTGAAGATTGGCCATCCCCAGTACCTTCTCCTCCTGCAAAACATTCCAAACTTTCTGAGGACGAACCTCTCAACCAAGCTCTGACATCTCCTACAAAGTATAGCACTTCTGAAAAAGAAGAAACAAAGGAAGATGATCAAGATAAAGCTTCTCCAAAAGAATCATAGATTTTGGGAATCATAGATTTTTGGTTTTTGGGATATCAACTCTTGTGAATTTGACAAAATCTGTGTATGCAATCACTTTCGAATTATTAATGAAATTTTCTTTTTGTTTGACGATTGGTTATATTATCTTTAATTCTTTTTTGATAATGCCAAAGGGGGAGAAATATAAGTGTAATTATAAAATATTAAGAATAAGTACCTATTCAGGGGGAGATTTATAATTTATATATAAGTACAATGAATAATTGTCATCATCAAAAAGGGAGAGATTATTTGGAAATCAATTCTATGGTTTCGATGATAACAACTATACAATGGTAATCAAATATGCATATATATTTCTATTCACATGTAATTGTTAGAATAACATCACCAAAGAGACAAGAACAAGACTCAAAGAAAGTATCAAGAAGCTATAATACGATAGAATTAGAAGAGCAAAGACACAGACATAAGAAAAGAAACATGCACAAGTTCAGACGTCTGGGTGCACTAGCCGGACGTCTGATTGATTCCTCTGGTTCACAAATCAGACAGATTCAGACGTCTAGTTAAAGTACTCAGACGTCTGAAAAGCAACCATATACAAAAAATATATAAAAGCCAGACGTCTAAAACATTATCCAGACATCTGATTTTGAACTCGGGTGTTGATATTCAAAGTACAACTGTCACAATTGAAAAGATATGTTCGCTCCTCTTCACTACAACTCTTCATCATCATCAGAAACGACCTTAGAACACTTGCTAATGGATGCAACTACACAAGTAATCTCTCTACCCCTATAAATAGCATCAAGAATCCAAGAGAAGATCCCACCTTACCTTACTTACTTATGTTCTTTACTCTTATACTCCAATTTATACTTGATCTCTAGCAATCGAATACCTGTATTTCAGTCTTCCATATATTCTAAACTCTTCAATCAATATTCTCTAGATATATCGATTGGAAGCATTTGTACTTAATAGTCAATATTCGTGTTATAGAACGCACACTTGACAAGAACAAGCTTTTGTAACCAAGCCTATTCCTCCAGGCAAAGTGAGGGTGTTGATAGTCGAATTCCGAAGAGGAGCTTCGGGACTGGACGTAGAATAGAAGATCTAAACCAGTATAAAATCCTAGTATGATTATTTCCATTTACTTTGTTATTATCATCTATTAAGTTTATATTAGATACATTATATAGTTAGTCACTTATACTTGCATATATATACAGTACACGATCCATCATATAGACTTTTAAATTTTATATAATTAAATCTAACGGTTGTGGTTGATTCGAGTGCCTATAAATTCAGGCCTAACCTTCTCTTCTCATATTTTTTTAGAAACATAGCAAAGCACTATCATTTTATCTTCTCTTCTATTTTTTAAATTATAAAATATAATATTTATATTTGTATATATACAAATTGGAGAAGAATAGAAATCAAATAAGAAAAGAATAGAAGCAAATCAACACTATGCAATAACGAGGTAATATTTAAATTTGTATGTATGTATATTCTCTTTAGCCCTAAATCTCTTTTTAGATCTGCAATTCTACTACATGTATGTACCATTTTTATACATATTTCTTATAACGAGAAGAAAATGGAGTTAAATCAAAGGTTTTACTTTAGATCTGGAGATTTGGAATGCTTTTAAATGGTGAGTGGGAAATTTGTAAATTGTTTATGGTATTGAATCTATTCTGTCGGCATATGTTAGATTTTTATGCCTAAGTGAATAAATATATGACAACTGTAGGCTAAAATAGAATGTATAAAACATCGCCTACATATTTTTAGGAGACCTTGTTAGAATTATTGTTATACCCTGATCTGGAAATCAATCCCAGACGTTATAGATATGAATGTTTATTAGATGTGAAATTTATTCCAGAACTGGAATTGGGTTGTAGATTATTATCATGATTTTGATTATTACCCTAATTATGATGAATTGGAGATTTTCCGTAGTTTAATTTGTGGGAAGAATATCTGTTTGATTTCTATAAATTTATTTATGTTCCCAAATTGCATAGAAAATGCAGCAACTGATTTAACAAGGAATATATGCAAATGTAAAGGAAGAGATGTGTAAAATATATATTTATTATCTGTAGTTTGCACTATCTATTCCAATAAAAAGAAAATAATCATTCCTTGTAATTTCAAACAAGGCAAGTATTTCCTTTTATTCTTGATCTTTGGTTTTAGACTAATTTATGAAAACCACGGCGGAGAATCTTCCTAAGAAATGTAATTTCCGCAAATTAAATAAGGAAAAGAATATTATGTTTAAAGATTTATGACTAGAATATATTTGGTAGAAGTAGGTATTTATATGTATTTATACGCGCTAATAAATACTTAACTAATAATGAAGATTTATGTGTAAGGAATGATTTATGTGTAAGGAATTATTGCTACACCTCGATCTGGAAATCAATCCCAAAATTTATAGATATGAATATTGATTAGATATGAAATTTATTCCAAATCTGAAATTGGGTTGTATATTATTAATATGATTTTGATTATTACCCTAATTATGATGAATTGGAGATTTTCCATTGTTCAGTTGGTGGGAAGAAACCCGTTTGATTTTTATAAACTTGTTTATGTTTCCAAATTGCATAGAAAATACAGCATTTGATTTAACAAGGAATATTTGCAAAAGAAAATGAAAAGATGTGTAAAGTACATATTTATTCTTCATAGTTTACACCGTCTATTTTAACAAAAAGAGAATAATCATTCCTTGTAATTTCAAACATGGTAAGTCTTTCCTTTTATTCTTGATCCTTTGTTTTAAACTAATTTATGGAAACCACAATGGAGAATCTTCCTAAGAAATGTAATTTCAACAAATTAAATATGAAAAAGAATATTCTAGTTAAATATTTTAACTAGAATATATTTGGTAGAAGTAGGTATTCATACGTGCTAATAAATACTTTACCAAAAATGATGATTTATGCATAATGCTCGCTTAGGCAATTAGTTATGTATAGAAATGTGGTTGAATAATGGGTAGGAAATAGGAAGAAGTTCGGAAAGGTTGCAACTCCAACTAATGAGTAATAAATATGAAATGAATTTGAGAGTTACAAGTAATAAATAAGGTAAATGGATTAATGGGACTAATAAACAAAGAAGTTAGGTTAATAACTACGGAATATAGAAAAGGTTACTGAGTGGAAATCAGTAAATATACGTAAATGTCTTAGAAAATATTCGTTAGGATGATACTCTTTATCATGGACAAATTGACATTTATAGAAGAAGCAAATAAAGGGGATTTATGGGTAATTGAATATTTAAGGTAAATTATATAGCCTTAAATAAATAAAAGGAGGTTAGTAAGAAATGTCCAATATCTGACGTAGGATAATAAAGCTTAGTAGTAACAAAGCCTAAGATAACATGGCTTAAATTAGTAAAACTTAGAATAATTAATTGGGCTTAGTAGGCTGGGATGCGAGGTCAGTAGAATTGCACACCGAAAGTCTGCCTTCACTTTGAGGCTACCAGTAGTTATGTACACTTCCTACTAAAGTGAGACATCTTTAGCTATAGGACCCATAGTATAATTAATTGGGCTTAGAAGATTGAGATGCGAGGTCAGTAAAGTGACACAACTGATGTTTTCCCTTCACTAAGAGGCTACCAACAATTATGTACACTTATTATTGATGTGGGAAATTACCAATCGTAGGTCCCATGGAAAACGATCATGGGAATAATGAGATCTGCTTAGGGATTAGAGTTATTAAGTGTTGTTTGAGAGCCTACCTCTTTCCTAATTAAAAACTATTGAATTGTCTGAATTAACAATTAAGAGCGGCATTGGATATCTCAAGAAGGGCCCGCTTCGGGTTTGAGGTATTGAGTGGCTAATATAAGGTCTGCTTCTCTCCCATAAAGAAGTATCTAGTGTCCTAATAAGATTCCAAGTGATGTTAGCTAGATAGTACTAGTGAGAGGTCTGCCTTGGGGTTGGGTATTAATTGATAAAGGCCTGCCTAGAATATAGGTATTAAATGGTCAAGAGTCTATCTTGTACTTATTAATAAGGTATTAAGTGGCATGGGTATTGTCTCTCACATGGATAAGACTTTAAAGACGATAAAACGTTAGTAGTATGGCTATTATATATTATAAATCCATAATGATGGTCAAAGGTCTGTGGAGCTAGGACCAATAGAACAATGATGAGGATGCTAGGAGTCCGCTTCATATTTGTAAATATTAAGTGGCTAATAGACTTATGTCGGTATTTTATACCTTAGGAAGTGTAGGTAGGTGAATCATGCTAGGTAGGAATATCATGTGTGCAATGTTAGGTTAATTTGGTTAACCTTAAATAGTAGACATAACAATTAAATGAAACCAAACGGTATAGATTTATATTATGGACACTGTATGGATTTTCCAGTCACTAGGACGTTGTTCTGACCTCCTCCTCATTACAACCCATGGGATGGATTCATAGGAACAGGTTAGTATAGTTGGGTATGATTAGTTGTTGGAGAAGTCTTATTATCTCTCATGCTCGGTACCGATGTAACGATTTGATATCCAAGGAATAACATTAACTCCAAGGTAGTAACCACAGTCAGTATTTATATCCTATTATTGTTTCCGCTGTGAGTTTAGATTTTTATAAATATCAGATAATGATCATGCTTATTCATAGGTACCAAATCCAATGATCCGTTGCTTTGATGGACTTGGATTTCGATTTTTTTCGAAATTTGGGCTCATTGAAGTGCAGGTTATTGCATTTGGTATCAGAGCCTAGGTCAGTCGATTGGAGGAATTATGATAATTAAGAGAATGTATTCGTACTTTCCTATCTATTAATATTTTTACCCTAGACTCTGATATTCCTAACCATAGAAGTAGTTATAGTTCTACTCTGAAGGAATGGGCAAAGCAACTATGGGTTGGAAGTATCTTCGAGTCAAGATTTTTACATCCACCCTGAATTACCCCCATAGAGTGTCCATGATACGTAAGGCGTTGAAGAAGAAGAGCACGAGTATAACATATGGCAGAATCTCAGAGACTGGAAGGTGTTCGAGTTGATGGTTGAGATCTGGCTACCTTGTGATTTTGGATTTTCATGATGACTGCAGTCAAAGATACAAAATTATTCCAGATAAGTAGGAAATAGAATTCTGTATGTCGCAAATGTCTAGAAACCAGTTTTGATAAGGGAATCTCCATTAACTTCCTTCTTATGGCAAATTGGATTTTTATTTGAAGAATTGAAATCAATTCCGTAGTCTAAACCCATGAGAGGATTTTGATAAAATATATTCTGAGAATGCCTTAAATTTTGAAGAAAACATTTTCAGAGAATTTTTTTCCCCAAGGATTTATTTTGGAAACTTTGGTTTAAAAAGGAGTAAGTTTTGAAATCCATTAACATTTATATGTATATATATCAATAAAGGTTTGATTTCGATTTTTGGCAATAAAATAGCTTTTCGATTTGGAAAGGAGTTTCAAAGGGTGAATATTTAGCCCAATGATTTCCTTATTTACAAAAATCAAAGTTTTTAAATTTTTCTCTCTCTTCTAAGGGACGAACAAAATAGGAATGACATTTGATTTTATTGGGGTATGATGTTAGAAGTGTTGTTGTATCCGCCAGCTATTGGAAGACATATTTTCGTATGAAGTATGCGGAGAATAGTGGTTGGAATACTATCGAGTTTTTGGAATTGTTGATGGTTGAAGCAATATAAGTCATAAGCACTGCGGAATAGCAGAGGAATGGTTCGGAAAGCTAAACAGCAAGCTTGGGCATCGTCTTGAAGAGGGTAGGGATTTTTCAGATCATGTCGAGTTGAAGAAGATGGCGCAAAATGATTATCATCATCATTATTATTATTAATGCTACAAATTAACCTGGTCGAAAAAGGTCCAGGTTCAACTTGCACAAAATCCCCATATTGCGGTTGACCAACCAAAGGTCAACCGATAGCTCTAGAGCGGTTGACCGGTCAATGGATTTTTGCCCAACCTGAACCTCGAACGTGACTATAAAGTCGCGTCCAATTTTCCCAACTGCATTTGTGCTCCCCATCTCCATTTCAGTAGAACCCAAAAAGCTCCATCCTTCCTCCTCCAAATCAGCTCCCACTTCCTTCATCCCACTTCCTGGCGACGTAATTTCTACACGTCTCCAAAAAGCAACAGCCTCGCCTCCCTCTTACATTGATTTTCACGTTTAGATCTTTCCCCCACCTCCACTCCAATTCTATACCCTATTTCTCCACTTCTTAGCCCATAGCATCTCCTTGGTTCATGCTCGTGCCACCCTGATGTCACCCCTTTAGTGATCGGGTAGTTGGACCAGAATGACTAGAAGAGCTTCACCTTCCTCGGCTTCCCCAATTTCAAGTTTCTTCAAGGATGACTAGTGAAGTTTGAAGTCTTCGCTGCTTTTGGACTAGAAGATCTTTTTGAGAGGGCAAGACTTGCACAGATCATGCACTTTAAGACTTTTGAGCAGGAATGCTACTAGCGCTGCATTCACCTTTTTGATGCTTATTTAATACCGAATTTCGATAAAGACAGTAGTTTCATTTAGTCGCAGGTTAAAGAAGTCAAGATCGAGATGTCTGATGATGACTTCGGTGATATTTTGAAGATTTCCATGGATGGCGTAGGTTTGAACGAGATTCAGGTGTCCAACCCAGAGATCTTGCAGCCGATCATTTCTCAGGATGTCAGTTTTTAGAAGATGAAAATCTACGTCCGACTGCCCATCTTGTTGTGCTCATTATTCAACACAATATCATATCCAAGACATGAAGCTATGATCGAATTTATCTTTAGATGCGAAAGGCCACCTATGCAGCAATGGGTGGTAAAACTATGAATTGGGCATGCACTTTTATGATTCATTTTTTCGATCAGGGAGTTGGCACTCCATGGAGTTACTTTCCATATTATCGCATATTCACTCTTGTTTTCAGATGATACGAGGTAAACCATAGTGGTTAGACTGCCTAGGTCCTGCCTGCCATTGATAAAGCCTCCCTTAGGAAGATGGGAATTCCTTTTCCAGCAGCCACAACAGCCGAGCCTGTAGTAGAGAAACAGCCACAGTAGGAGGTGGAGCGGGGACACGGCACCAAGGGATATCAGAGTTCCAAGCAGTTGCCATTCAGTAGGCCCAGACTGAGCTCCAGGGATCCACCTTGACTAGTAAGAGATGAGGGTCAAGCTATGGTGCTAGAGTCATGAGATTGGGTGCTTAGCCGCTATGCTTTGCCCTTTTTGAAGATGCAGCAACGACCGAGTTCTCATTGAGGATCGGGACCGTCCCATAGTTTGTAGGTAGTGTTTTAGGTTTCGTAGTGTGTTGTTGTATCTTTTCTTTTAGAATTTGTTCTTTCCATTTTAGGTTGTTGGGTTGTAACTGTTAGTTGTCTCTTTTTAAGACGTGTATAATATTGTGAGATGTATTTCTATTTTACTGTGTTATTGTTTCCAAATTTGTGAACCGCTCTTATATGTATGTTTGGAAGAAATAATATTAATATGAAAATCTCGTAAGGACACTTACCTAATAGTAAAATACAATATGAGATTAGAATTTTTAAATAGATAGAAATTTTAGCAAGCAAAGGTCGGGTTAAATTATTTTGGAATCATGGATCATTGTTCCTGCTCCTTAAAAACTATTTTTTTTTGAATAACTCAGTACGATGACTTTTTTAAATAAAATGTCAAGTTTTATGAGTTAATTTTAGTCGAAGAATGTTAGAATTGAACTTATGCATTTAGCGCATAATCGACTTTCGGCTAATGCTAAAAATATGGCTTGAATTATCAAAATTTTTGAGAAAGAAAATATTTTGAAAAGTTTCTCTTGATTTAAAAGGTTTTGCTTGAAAAGAATTTTTTTATTTTTCTTAATTATTTCTGGCGCTCAAATAATTTTTAGAATTTTTACCTAAATGTTATTTCAAGGGAAAATTTACATCTAAATATTTTGAAAATTTATTTTTCAAGCGACTTACAAATTTGATAAGACAAAAAGGTTTTTATGCAGTTTTTGATTTTGAATGCCACACGCTAATCTAAGGAAGGAAAATAGATCGGAAATCTGAATTTAGCGGTGCATTTGGATCGACGATATGATAAAATGCAAGCGATGACAAGGGAGAAGCTGTTTTATCCTTGGAATTTCTATTTCAATACCTTATCGACAACACACGCGAGTCTATTTTTGGACTCAATTCCGTTTTAGAGCTTAAAAACAAGCCTCCTTATGCATTTTAGTATGAAAATTTAAGAGTAAATCCGGCGCATCGAGGAAATTTCCATTGTACAATGGGAAATTAGTAGTTTATAGAGTGGTAAGAATGTAAAATTCTCTAGCTACCTTTTTTCCAGCATAAGGGTGACGTTTAGGAAGTGAAATTTCGATGCATTAGAATTTTGGTTGGTAGGAATTGGATGCAAATTAGGTGCACCATATTTATATTCGTAGGAGTGAGGATTTTTGGTGAAAAGATTTTATAAGATCTGCATGCATATAGAACTGCCAGTATATATATATATATATATATATATATATATATATAAGTTATTTGCATCATATTTTTAAAAATGTTTTCAAATGGAAAACATTCATATAAGAGGACCCAATTTAGAATCATTTTGTATACATGTTTTCTATGTTGATACACTACGCAATTTTGTATCTTGGTTGCAAAATTGGTTGTACACTAATGGGTTGTATAGTTAAGTGCAATTGCAAGCTAGAATCTTCACATTCTTTTATTACTAGGTCAACATGTTGTTAGTCTGCATCCAGTGCCCCATATTATCAATGACTCTCTCATTATGCTGAATCTTGTTTGGGGGTTGACACATCTTTCTATGATATGCAGGGACATTAAATTATCTCAGGGTAGGTTTGAGTTTAATTATAATATGTTGGTGCTTGGCATTTTGGCTTATGATTTTTCTCTAGCCACTTATTTAATGAAACCCGTAGAGAGATCAAGTCGAGATAAAATATTCTTTCCTTCAAATTTTTCGATGAAATCATCAATACGAGGAAGAAGAGATTTATTTTTTCTCATCAACTTATTCAATTCACTATAGCTGACATATAATCTCAAAGATCCATCCACTTTAGTGACAAACAAGATGGATGCTCCCCACTCTGATGTACTCTGCTAAATAAGACCCTTCATTGAAAGCTTGAAAATTTGAGTTTCTAATTCTCTTCTTTCTTTCGGAGCCATTGTCCAATAGGTAAGATGATCGACTTCATATCTCACTTTAAATATATGGAATTCAGTTTTTCGACAAGGAGGTAAACATGAAACCTCTTCAAATACATCCTATGACAATCCGCACTCCTTGACACATTGATCCAAAGCGTAGGGTAATTTTCAGACTCGTGTCGATGCTAAGAAGTATGAGATATCGGGTTTATATAACATTACAGAGACTAATAGTAAAGATATGATCTAAGATATACTATATTTTCAGAATTTACAATGGAAGTAAGAAATTTAAATACAAAAAATATCCATCTCGTAAAATATCCCAAAACACAGTCTTAGAAAAATAGTATATAGTCAAATACAGAGTACATAGAAATACTACTCAAAGTCTGAATCAAGAAATACTAGTAACGATAAGATAAATAGTTAAATAGAGAGTAAATAAAGGGTAAGCTACTCTTGTGATGAATTCGTCTCTCCACATATTGAAATCAGACCTAATAAACTATTGCCTCGTACTTCTGTGGTGGGGAAAAGAAAGGAAAAGTTGAGTCGGAAAAAATCCAATGAATGAGTACATGTTTAATATGGTGATCATGTGCCATTAACTTTAATTCTACCCTATGTGACCTATGGTGTCCAAAAATTGTTCGTGCATTCCTAGGGTCCATTACTTAAGTGTTTTTATCCAACCACACCTAAACTACAACTTTTGCAAGCTACTACAAGGATCAAACTAGGGATCAAACCACAATAGCTAACGATTGGCTGTAACATCCTTTATTTTAAGGCTCGAAAATAAGCGCTCCTAATGTTATAGTCATTAATAGTGTTATTTCCCACGGACAAAGTGAGATCAGTTAAATGTATCATACATCAGAAGCACAAGACTATGAAATTTTTTAAACACATTTCAGTAATAAATTTCTATATTCATTACATGCCCCAACAATTCCACATTCAGAGAAAATATAATAATTACAATCATAATCTAATAGCGACTCATTGGGTGATTAGAGTCTAAGTACTTGACAGTTATAAATATTATCATTACATCCATTCAAACCAAACATAAGCTTTAAACAACACGGTGGAAATAAACTCCTAATATTAGCTAGCTTGCCTCATGCTTGTCTTTAGAAGCTTATTTGTCTAACCTGAAATACCTACTCTCGGCCTACTCTAATGAGTACCCAAGAGTTTAGGAGGAAAAAAAACTTAGGGTCAGACATAAAGTCTGTTGTGACTAATAATATACCATTTCAAATCAAAGATATCTAGTGAGACTACTTCGCTGAGCAAAATGGGTTTTTCCCTCACTAGTATCTTACTAAAATATGTCAAGATAACATAAATCTTGCACTTGCAACCATAATGGTTGAAACAAAATGGTATATGATCATATGCATGCAATAAGGATAAATATGACTAGTCTATCATTAAGGGATATACATTCCCACAATTTACCCATCCCATAAAACAGACTATCTATCATAAATCATAGTTTTCCTTAGGGATGCTATGAATATATTAGTTTTCATAGGCCAACTAATAACCAATCAGGTTGACTCAAACCAAAACATAACCAGATGTCCACAAATCTCCAAATATGATTAAGAGTAAAACAATTTAAATAATTTGGTGAGCATATAGAGCTATAAGTTTCTTTCTGTGTGTAAACATCCTTTTAGTCTCACTACTGACGAAGCCCACGCACTAGAATCGCAAACTTTTACCAACCAAGAGGTAACGGTTGAAGCATAGGCCATGACCCTACACTAGTCTCACATATAGTCTTATCAAGTTTTAAATATATGAGTTATGTCTTTTGATCGATTCAGGACATCCTAACACAACCGATCTATTTGATATCCTTGATGCGATTCTTCTCACTCAAGAGTCTAGTCTGACCATATTCACCACTGGAATAATCTAACTAGTAATTCTATTCTCAAATCCCAAGATGTAATGTTGGATAATGCGGATTATGAGCATGAAAAATGCTAATACATGTAAATTTAACTGATCATAGATAACAAGAACATATAACATCATTCATCAAAATGTGTTCAATCGATGGTCACATCCTTACATAGCTTTTAAAAAATTCACTATCAAAACAAGGCTACCGAGCCTCTAAAATACATAAGCAATATGAGTTAAGAGCCTTTAAAATACATAATCAATATAAGCTAAAGTGCATCTAAAATATGAGGTGTCAAGCCTCCAAAATTTGAGATAAAGAGTCTCTAAAATATGAGGTGTCGTACCTTTAAAATATGAGATAAAGAGTCTCTAGATATGAGGTTTCTTGCCTCTAAAATACGAAATAAAGAGTCTCTAGATATGAGATATGTAAAAGGTCTCTACATATGAGGTAGGTAAAAGGTCTCTAGATATGAGGTGTCATACCTCTAAAATATGAAGTAAAGAGTCTCTAGATATGAGTTGTCACGCTTCTAAAATACAAGATAAAGAGTCTCTAGATATGAGGTAGGTAAAAGGTCTCTAGATATGAGGTGTCATACCTTTAAAACATGAGGTAAAGAGTCTCTAGATATGAGGTGTCGTACCTCTATAATATGAGGTAAAGAGTCTCAAGATTTGAGATTTAGTACCTCTAAAATATAAGATAAAGAGTCTTCAAATATGAGGTTTTGTACCTTTAAATTATGAGATAAAGAGTCTCTAGATATGAGGTGGCGTACCTCTAAAATGTGAGAAAAAGCATTTCGAAATA
Source organism: Allium cepa (assembly GCA_030765085.1). NCBI lineage: Eukaryota > Viridiplantae > Streptophyta > Magnoliopsida > Asparagales > Amaryllidaceae > Allium > Allium cepa. The sequence continues at coordinate 786,008,319 of CM060932.1, forward strand.
TAAAGTGTTGTACCTTTAAAACATGTAAAGGCATTTTTATAAACTGTCTCTAGGTGTAAGGTGCTTGTTTTAAAATTTTATTATGCTAAGGTTTTGTGTTAAGTATATTTATTTGGTGAATGTTGTCAATAGCTTGAACTTGATATTGCGGGAATGTTGTACTTAACTTGCAGGAATTGTTGAATGTTGTACAACTTGATGTTGCAAGAATGTTTTAAAATGTAGATTTCATGTTCTTACTTTAATCTATTTAACATGTATAAATTATAAAAAATGAAAAATGCATGGTTTCGACAGTTCGACCGGTCGACCTTCGAAACTTTGGGTCATCGCGGTTAGGGTGACGGTTCAGTATTTAGAACATTGTCCATAACACTCTCCCACTCATCGCCCTCGTTCAATTCATTAATGTTCATTCGTAGTTCCTTTAATTTCCTTTTTTCAATCAAAATTGGTGATGTAGGTCACCAATTTTTCACCCTAAAAGTGTTGCATCGCCTCTTCCTTTCAGTACTAGATCTGCTAATTCCAAACAAGATTTAAGCCTCTATGCTCACTTTTGACTTCCACTTATTTTCATGTCCAATTCCAACCGCCGAGACTAATGCTTGTTTTTTAGTATGTAGATCTAAGATATTCATGGCGTCGGGTCTCAGTGGAGTGAATGCTCAATCTCTTTAGATCTAAGATCTTGTTTGACAATTTCTTGCTTGCTGTAAATTGTAATCTATTCTTTTATGTATACTGATTGTAATGTAAGGTTTGAGATAATGTATTTTGTGAGTCAAATGGGTTCGAATTCCAGTCTGATTGCTTAGCTCTTTGCGGTGTGGCCCTGATGAACTCATTCCGTATGTCCGCTTATTAATCTTTGAGTAGATAAGTCTAGATTTGCAAAACTACATTACCTATAGTATTGCTGGAAAGAATAATAATGTATCTTCCTGAAAAACTAGTGATGATCAATAAATAATTGTTAAGGCTCAAAAATAAAATTTGAGCAATTGTTAAAATTTGGTCTTGAAACTTACACAATTGTGTTCATGACCAATCTCTGAGCAATTTTTAAATATGAATTTGCAATCGGAGTTCAAACGATGATGTTATCAGTGGTTAAAATTTTCAAAACGAAAATAATTAAATTGAAATTTAAAAGGAAATAAATTATATTAACCACGTGGAGGCTACCAGTTGACCCTCTCTTTGGGTCGGTGGATTGTTAGAAATCGACTGTTTATAGGATAGCGGTCGACCGGTTGAACGGTGACGGCTAGGGTTGAATCTTAGTCAAACGATCCAGAATGAATTATTTTAAATCTAACGGATATGAGTGATTCGAGCGCCTATAAATACAAACCTAGCCCCTCGCTTTCCTTTTCATATTTTTTGATCAATAGCAATTGAGCTCTGTCATTTTCCCTTCTTCGCTATTTTTATTAATTATAAATATTATATTATATACGTATATATAATCGGAGAAGGCATAAAATAAAAGAGAAGATGAGGCAAATCGGTACGGCGGAAAAATGTATTTTTAAAATTATAAATATATTTTCCACTGTATTCAATCTCCTCTTGGATCTTTAATTCTCATGATATAATATACATTCCGTTGTACATATTTTTGAATTGGAAAGGAAATGAGTCAATTAGAAGGATGAATTCAGATTTAGGAATAATTGGAAAGCTAGAAAGGCAAATGGGAAATTATATGATTTACATGCAATATTGACATTTATATTGTTGAATTTTATGTCATTATTATGCTAGGCTTAGAGAGAACGTATTCAATTAAAATCTCGCGTCAATGTTCTGTAAATTAGGTAATCGAAGTAAGAATGTTGTTTACATATTATCATTTTATTATATGAATTTCTTCCTTTTCAACGGTAATTGTAGAAAATCGTGACTCAATGCAATATTTACATTCTCTTTATCGTTCTCATTATCGTTCTTCCTCAACTCCCTCTTCCCCATTCAAACTGGATTTATGTTCTGATTATGGAAAGATTTTCTGCCGATCTCAAGCAGTTCGAATTTCGTAATCTCCAAAGAAAATTTGTCTTCTTTCAATGCGCTTTCAAGATTATCCACTGATGATTTGTCGTTGTTCTCTTTTATCGATATCCAAAAGCGTTCTTTTGCTGATGTTTGTTCTGGTTTTAGAAATGCTATGATGGATGATGGAAAGAATATATCTTCTTTAAATGGGCTACATGGGACTTCTTGGATTGATAAGAAAGTTGGTAAAAACTTACGCTACAGATGTAGGGATTCATCGCATCTACCTTATATTTTCTGAGAGCCAATTAGATGCTTTAATTGTGGTTTCTTCGGCCACAAGAGTCAATGCAATTGGTTTGCTTCTAGAACATTTAAGTTACCATTAAAGAAAGCTGGTTTGTTCTCTTCTGTGCATAAGATTAGTTTCAATATTGTTGTTAAGAAGCATTGCAAGAACATCAATGATATAAGTTCTGGTCTTATAGATTTTTCTTGTTGGGTGGTCTTGAGTTTATTACAAGGATCGATTATAATCTGTGATATTACTAGAATGTTAGTGGATAATTTTAGTTTATTTAAATAGGAAATCCAGAAATTTAATAATGAATTCCTAGTTAAGTTTCCATCTAAACAAGCTTTTGCTTTTGCCCTAAATTCGAAATTTATGTGCAAGGATAATGTTATCAGAGGAATTCTTGAATGGAATGCTAATGATGGAATCAAATAGTGCGTATATGATAGAAGCATTTGGGTAAAACTAATGGGTTTGCCTTGTTTTTTATGGAACTTAGCTTTGTTGGAAACAATGGTCGAAATTCGGCTGAGTCGTGGACAAAGTCACTTTCTTGAAGACGTTTCGGCGATCTGCTCAAAGGTGCAAGCAGTTCGGATCAATCACCGCCGCCTCTAGGATAAAACAGCCTCTCAATAAATTGGGGTACCGTTACGTTTGCACGAACGAAACGGTTCAGTTTGCACTCGAAATATTGCTCGGATTTTTATGAAGAAGAGATAAGGAAAAATGTCGTTCTGTCTATTTCGTCTTCGTATGAGTTATGAAGACGGAGTAGTGAAAAGAACGTTTTACTGATTAGGGGACGTGGTCTAGAAAAACGGATCTGAGTATTACCGGGTCAAAAATAATGAACGTTGCACAACGTTCTTCATACGGGCTTAAGTAACTGATCCAGCCCGGTCAGAAAACAGTTAACAAATTTGTAGCAAAAATATAAGTGTTACACCACTACAAGCCCAAGCCCGGCCCGGCCCGGGTCGGGTCGGGTCGAGTCGAGTCGGTCGGTCGGCGCGCGCGCGCGCGTGTGTGGTGGTCAAGCATGGCCTCCCTCCTCACAAAAGAGCATCATTGGGTGCCCAAAGGGCCCAACTTAGCCTCTAAGAATCAAGTATAAATACTTGATTCTTTCATATAGTCCTACAATGTGGGACTATTCACAAAGCCATTCTTCACACTTAGTCATTTTTAATAATTCACTTGAATTTTTCAACACAATTTCCAACAATCCCCCACTTGAATTTTTAAAAATATTTTCGAGCAATTTCTGAAAACATAAGATTGTGCATAAACAAAGGTGTCGTTAGACTTGAACCTTTGCATAGTGAATAAGATTCAGTTTTTACTAGAGTGACACGTAGTCTTGAACTCTATTCCTGACATCAGACCACACACAATCCTTCTAGAGTGCAATCAAATAAGCCCGTGCATTTATGGCCATGCACGTCTATCCCAGTTTAGTGAATGCTCTAGGAGTTTTGCCCAAAACTCCATAGGAAACGGCCAAATTTCCACATTCACACAGGTGAGTCTATCAAGAGTACTCCTGAAGGTAGGTACTCCACTCCAAATGGAGTATAGATCTCATTAAGAGTTTCTATTAACTCATCCTCTAATCACTTCAGGAATACATGCTTCTTTATATATGAAAAATGGCATGTTCAACTCATATCACTTCACAACTTGTTCTTACCCATTGAACCTAGTTCTTGGGATCTCCAGTCATTAGGTCGGGTTACCATTGTGCGTGACTCAACAATCTAAGGGCAATAGTCCCATTTTTCTAGAAGTCGTAAGGACTTTCTCTCTGGCCAGTCCTTTCGTCAAAGGATCTGCCAAATTCTCATCACTGCGTATGTGATCCACTCTAACAGCTCCTGAAGAGAGTAGCTCTCTAACAGTGCTATGCTTACGACGTATCTGTCGTCTCTTACCGTTATAATAACGGTTCTGTACTTTTGCAATAGCCGCGGTACTATCGCAATGGATCAACACAGCTGGTATCGGTTTTTCCCATAAGGGAATCTCGGCTAGCAGATTTCTTAAGTACTCTGCTTCCTCACTAGCTGTAGCTAGTGCTATCATCTCAGACTCCATAGTAGACTGAGCCAATATAGTCTGTTTCTTGGATTTCCAAGAAACAGCTCCTCCAGCAATGCTAAAGATATAGCCGCTAGTTGCCTTTGAGTCATCAGATAAAGTATTCCAGTCTGCATCGGTGTAACCTTCAAGCACAGCTGGAAACTTTTCATAATGTAATCTAAGGTTCATGGTTCGTTTTAGGTATCTCATGACCCTCTCAATAGCGTGCCAATGCTCTATACTAGGTCTACTAGTAAACCTGCATAATAATCCCACGACATAGGCTATGTCGGGTCTAGTACAATCAGTGGCATACCGAAGGCTGCCAATGATGCTCGCATAATCAGACTGTCTTACACCTTCACCAGTGTTCTTGAAAAGTTTTACACTAGGATCATATGGTGTACATGCAGGTTTACAGTCAAAGTAATTGTATTTCTTTAAGATCTTCTCAATATAATGAGATTGATCCAAAGAAAGTCCCTTTTCGGACCTAGTAATCTTAATACCAAGAATTACACTCGCTTCACCTAGATCTTTCATATCAAAATTGGCACTTAACAAAGATTTAACAATGTTTATGGCATGAATATTTGATCCAAAAATTAGTAGATCATCTACATACAAACATATTATAGTGCAAATGTCATTCTCAAATTTATAATAAATGCATTTGTCACTTTCATTAATTTTAAAACCATTTGAGATTATTAAATTATCAAATTTTTCATGCCATTGTTTAGGTGCTTGTTTTAAACCATATAATGATTTATCTAATTTGCAAACTTTATGTTCTTGACCATGAATTACAAAGCCTTCAGGTTGGTCCATATAAATTTCTTCTTCTAATTCACCATTTAAAAAGGCAGTTTTAACATCCATTTGGTGTATAATTAAATTATGAATAGATGCTAATGAAATTAGTACTCGAATGGATGTGATTCTAGTTACAGGTGAAAAAGTATCAAAAAAATCTATATTTTCTCTTTGCCTAAAACCTTTAGCTACCAAACGGGCTTTATATTTTTCAACTGTTCCATTAGGTTTTAATTTCTTTTTAAGTACCCATTTACAACCTATAGACTTACAACCAGGTGGTAAATCTACTAAGTGCCAAGTCTTATTGGATTCCAACGAATCCATCTCATCATTTATAGCCTCTTGCCAAAAATCGGCATCTAAAGAAGATAAGGCTTCTTGGAGGTTTGTTGGATCCTCCTCTATAGTAAAAGTGCAAAAATCCGAGCCAAAATCTTTATCAACTCTTGCTCTTTTACTTCTTCTAGGTTCAGTTTCAGAAGATTCATTAAGTTCTGTTCTAATAGGCACGGTGTTATTTGACGTGCCCCCACTATTCCTCAATTTAAAAGGAAATTTACTTTCATAAAAATCAGCATCAATAGATTCTACTATATTATGTGTATTTAGGTCATAAAATCTATATGCTTTGCTATTAATAGCATAGCCAATAAATACACATTCGTATGTTCTACTTGCTAATTTTATTCTCTTAGGGTCGGGTATACGAACATATGCCAAGCATCCCCAAGTTCTAAAGTAAGATACATTCGGTTTATAATTTTTTAAAATTTCAAAAGGTGAAGTCTTACTTTTTGATTTAGGGATTCTATTCAATACATAGCATACAGTCAACAAAATATCCCCCCACCAATGTTTTGCTGCACCTGAATTTAACAAAATAGCTACAACTAATTCGGTAAAGGTCCTATTCTTTCTTTCAGCTTTACCGTTCATTTCAGGTGAATAAGGTGCAGTTCTCTCATGAATTATACCATTCAATTTATAGAAATCAAGAAATGAACTAGATTCATATTCTGTTCCTCTATCACTACGAAGTCTCTTAATTTTCTTATTAGATTGATTCTCAATTTCAGTTTTAAATAATTTAAACATATCAAATGCATCACTTTTATTTTTCATAAGATATACATAAGTGAAATCAGAGGTATCATCTATGAAAGTGATAAAATAACGGTGTCCATGTCTAGTCAAAGTACCATCTAGTTCACATATGTCAGAATGAATCAAGTCTAAGGATTCAGAAAATCTATCAACTGATTTATGAGGTTTCTTAGTGATTTTTGCTTGACTACAGAATTCACATTTATCAAAATCAGTTTGTGACATTTTAGGAATCAAATCTAATGTGATCATGTTATGAATTATACGCTTGTTTACATGACATAATCTAGAGTGCCAAATATTAAAGTCACATAACATATAAGCAGAACTGGTTACTTTATTAGATTCAACATTCAGTTTAAACATACCCTCACAAGCATAACCCTTCCCTACAAACATCCCCTTATAAGTCAAAGTATACAAATCAGCTCCTATAACTTGAGTAAAACCAGCCTTATTAAGGAGAAAACCAGAAACCAGATTCTTTCTCATCTCTGGAGTATGCATCACATCTTTCAGAAGAACTGTCTTTCCAGAAGTAAACTTTATTTCCACATTTCCAATGCCTGCAACTGTAGTGGTGTGAGAATCTCCCAACAGCACCTTCTGATCATCAGCAGCCGTGTATGTACTAAACATAGCACGATCATAGCAGACATGGCGGGATGCACCAGTGTCTACCCACCAACCCTCTGATCCACCAACAAGGTGAATCTCAGAAATCATAGCCGTCAAAGGCTCCTCAGTCAGGTTAGCCTGCGGTGCAGGGCCTGGTCTGTTCCTACACTTGCGTGCCATATGACCTGGTTTTCCACAGTTGTAGCACAGAAACAACTGTCCAGAGTCATTCTTTTGGGTTGGTTTCTGCTGTCCTTTTTGGTTCCCTTGCGGGTTCCAATTCTGTTTGTTGCGGTTGCGGTTCTGATTCTTAAAGCTTTTCGGATTTGGTTTCAGAACTGCTGGCTTGGACTTCTTAGTGTTATTGTTGGTGACAACAAGCACTTCCTCTTTCTGGTCCTGTTTCCGAGCCTCCTCCTCGATACGGAGGCGAGTAATCAAGCTCTCTAAGGAGAATTCCTTAGTCTTGTGCCTAAGCACATTCTTAAAGTCTTTCCAACCTGGGGGCAGTTTATCAATAATAACAGCAATTTGAAACTGTTCATCTAAACTCATACCTTCGGAGATGATCTCATGAGCAATTTTCTGAAGCTCATGAGACTGCATCTCTACTGACCTGTCATCCGTCATCTGGTATTTGAGGTAGCGGCTGACTGCATACTTCTTCGCTCCAGCCTCTTCGGTATCGTACTTCTTTTGCAGTGCTTCCCAAATCTCTTTGGCTGACTTGTCAGAATTGTAGTAGTCGTACAGGTCATCGCTGAGGCCGTTGAGAATGTAGTTTCGGCACATGTAATCTTGCTCTGTCCAGCTCTGCAACTCCTTTGATTTCTCTGTCCAGGCTCGCATCTGATCTGAGTCTGCTTCGTTGTCTGGTTTACTGGGTAGCTGCGGTCTGTCGGTTGTCAGCACAGCCACGACTTTTCTGGTGGTCAGGAAGAACTCCATCTTTTGTCTCCAGCGTTTGAAGTGGAGGCCTTCGAATCTGAAGGGAGCAGCGGAGACAGTCGGTAGCTGGAAGAAGGAAGCGGGAGCGGTTGCATCTAGATCTGCAGCAGAAGCCATTGTTTTGGTTCGTCTTCAATTTGTTGGAAACAATGGTCGAAATTCGGCTGAGTCGTGGACAAAGTCACTTTCTTGAAGACGTTTCGGCGATCTGCTCAAAGGTGCAAGCAGTTCGGATCAATCACCGCCGCCTCTAGGATAAAACAGCCTCTCAATAAATTGGGGTACCGTTACGTTTGCACGAACGAAACGGTTCAGTTTGCACTCGAAATATTGCTCGGATTTTTATGAAGAAGAGATAAGGAAAAATGTCGTTCTGTCTATTTCGTCTTCGTATGAGTTATGAAGACGGAGTAGTGAAAAGAACGTTTTACTGATTAGGGGACGTGGTCTAGAAAAACGGATCTGAGTATTACCGGGTCAAAAATAATGAACGTTGCACAACGTTCTTCATACGGGCTTAAGTAACTGATCCAGCCCGGTCAGAAAACAGTTAACAAATTTGTAGCAAAAATATAAGTGTTACACCACTACAAGCCCAAGCCCGGCCCGGCCCGGGTCGGGTCGGGTCGAGTCGAGTCGGTCGGTCGGCGCGCGCGCGCGCGTGTGTGTTGGTCAAGCATGGCTCCCTCCTCACAAAAGAGCATCATTGGGTGCCCAAAGGGCCCAACTTAGCCTCTAAGAATCAAGTATAAATACTTGATTCTTTCATATAGTCCTACAATGTGGGACTATTCACAAAGCCATTCTTCACACTTAGTCAGTTTTAATAATTCACTTGAATTTTTCAACACAATTTCCAACAATCCCCCACTTGAATTTTTAAAAATATTTTCGAGCAATTTCTGAAAACATAAGATTGTGCATAAACAAAGGTGTCGTTAGACTTGAACCTTTGCATAGTGAATAAGATTCAGTTTTTACTAGAGTGACACGTAGTCTTGAACTCTATTCCTGACATCAGACCACACACAATCCTTCTAGAGTGCAATCAAATAAGCCCGTGCATTTATGGCCATGCACGTCTATCCCAGTTTAGTGAATGCTCTAGGAGTTTTGCCCAAAACTCCATAGGAAACGGCCAAATTTCCACATTCACACAGGTGAGTCTATCAAGAGTACTCCTGAAGGTAGGTACTCCACTCCAAATGGAGTATAGATCTCATTAAGAGTTTCTATTAACTCATCCTCTAATCACTTCAGGAATACATGCTTCTTTATATATGAAAAATGGCATGTTCAACTCATATCACTTCACAACTTGTTCTTACCCATTGAACCTAGTTCTTGGGATCTCCAGTCATTAGGTCGGGTTACCATTGTGCGTGACTCAACAATCTAAGGGCAATAGTCCCATTTTTCTAGAAGTCGTAAGGACTTTCTCTCTGGCCAGTCCTTTCGTCAAAGGATCTGCCAAATTCTCATCACTGCGTATGTGATCCACTCTAACAGCTCCTGAAGAGAGTAGCTCTCTAACAGTGCTATGCTTACGACGTATCTGTCGTCTCTTACCGTTATAATAACGGTTCTGTACTTTTGCAATAGCCGCGGTACTATCGCAATGGATCAACACAGCTGGTATCGGTTTTTCCCATAAGGGAATCTCGGCTAGCAGATTTCTTAAGTACTCTGCTTCCTCACTAGCTGTAGCTAGTGCTATCATCTCAGACTCCATAGTAGACTGAGCCAATATAGTCTGTTTCTTGGATTTCCAAGAAACAGCTCCTCCAGCAATGCTAAAGATATAGCCGCTAGTTGCCTTTGAGTCATCAGATAAAGTATTCCAGTCTGCATCGGTGTAACCTTCAAGAACAGCTGGAAACTTTTCATAATGTAATCTAAGGTTCATGGTTCGTTTTAGGTATCTCATGACCCTCTCAATAGCGTGCCAATGCTCTATACTAGGTCTACTAGTAAACCTGCATAATAATCCCACGACATAGGCTATGTCGGGTCTAGTACAATCAGTGGCATACCGAAGGCTGCCAATGATGCTCGCATAATCAGACTGTCTTACACCTTCACCAGTGTTCTTGAAAAGTTTTACACTAGGATCATATGGTGTACATGCAGGTTTACAGTCAAAGTAATTGTATTTCTTTAAGATCTTCTCAATATAATGAGATTGATCCAAAGAAAGTCCCTTTTCGGACCTAGTAATCTTAATACCAAGAATTACACTCGCTTCACCTAGATCTTTCATATCAAAATTGGCACTTAACAAAGATTTAACAGTGTTTATGGCATGAATATTTGATCCAAAAATTAGTAGATCATCTACATACAAACATATTATAGTGCAAATGTCATTCTCAAATTTATAATAAATGCATTTGTCACTTTCATTAATTTTAAAACCATTTGAGATTATTAAATTATCAAATTTTTCATGCCATTGTTTAGGTGCTTGTTTTAAACCATATAATGATTTATCTAATTTGCAAACTTTATGTTCTTGACCATGAATTACAAAGCCTTCAGGTTGGTCCATATAAATTTCTTCTTCTAATTCACCATTTAAAAAGGCAGTTTTAACATCCATTTGGTGTATAATTAAATTATGAATAGATGCTAATGAAATTAGTACTCGAATGGATGTGATTCTAGTTACAGGTGAAAAAGTATCAAAAAAATCTATATTTTCTCTTTGCCTAAAACCTTTAGCTACCAAACGGGCTTTATATTTTTCAACTGTTCCATTAGGTTTTAATTTCTTTTTAAGTACCCATTTACAACCTATAGACTTACAACCAGGTGGTAAATCTACTAAGTGCCAAGTCTTATTGGATTCCAACGAATCCATCTCATCATTTATAGCCTCTTGCCAAAAATCGGCATCTAAAGAAGATAAGGCTTCTTGGAGGTTTGTTGGATCCTCCTCTATAGTAAAAGTGCAAAAATCCGAGCCAAAATCTTTATCAACTCTTGCTCTTTTACTTCTTCTAGGTTCAGTTTCAGAAGATTCATTAAGTTCTGTTCTAATAGGCACGGTGTTATTTGACGTGCCCCCACTATTCCTCAATTTAAAAGGAAATTTACTTTCATAAAAATCAGCATCAATAGATTCTACTATATTATGTGTATTTAGGTCATAAAATCTATATGCTTTGCTATTAATAGCATAGCCAATAAATACACATTCGTATGTTCTACTTGCTAATTTTATTCTCTTAGGGTCGGGTATACGAACATATGCCAAGCATCCCCAAGTTCTAAAGTAAGATACATTCGGTTTATAATTTTTTAAAATTTCAAAAGGTGAAGTCTTACTTTTTGATTTAGGGATTCTATTCAATACATAGCATACAGTCAACAAAATATCCCCCCACCAATGTTTTGCTGCACCTGAATTTAACAAAATAGCTACAACTAATTCGGTAAAGGTCCTATTCTTTCTTTCAGCTTTACCGTTCATTTCAGGTGAATAAGGTGCAGTTCTCTCATGAATTATACCATTCAATTTATAGAAATCAAGAAATGAACTAGATTCATATTCTGTTCCTCTATCACTACGAAGTCTCTTAATTTTCTTATTAGATTGATTCTCAATTTCAGTTTTAAATAATTTAAACATATCAAATGCATCACTTTTATTTTTCATAAGATATACATAAGTGAAATCAGAGGTATCATCTATGAAAGTGATAAAATAACGGTGTCCATGTCTAGTCAAAGTACCATCTAGTTCACATATGTCAGAATGAATCAAGTCTAAGGATTCAGAAAATCTATCAACTGATTTATGAGGTTTCTTAGTGATTTTTGCTTGACTACAGAATTCACATTTATCAAAATCAGTTTGTGACATTTTAGGAATCAAATCTAATGTGATCATGTTATGAATTATACGCTTGTTTACATGACATAATCTAGAGTGCCAAATATTAAAGTCACACAACATATAAGCAGAACTGGTTACTTTATTAGATTCAACATTCAGTTTAAACATACCCTCACAAGCATAACCCTTCCCTACAAACATCCCCTTATAAGTCAAAGTATACAAATCAGCTCCTATAACTTGAGTAAAACCAGCCTTATTAAGGAGAAAACCAGAAACCAGATTCTTTCTCATCTCTGGAGTATGCATCACATCTTTCAGAAGAACTGTCTTTCCAGAAGTAAACTTTATTTCCACATTTCCAATGCCTGCAACTGTAGTGGTGTGAGAATCTCCCAACAGCACCTTCTGATCATCAGCAGCCGTGTATGTACTAAACATAGCACGATCATAGCAGACATGGCGGGATGCACCAGTGTCTACCCACCAACCCTCTGATCCACCAACAAGGTGAATCTCAGAAATCATAGCCGTCAAAGGCTCCTCAGTCAGGTTAGCCTGCGGTGCAGGGCCTGGTCTGTTCCTACACTTGCGTGCCATATGACCTGGTTTTCCACAGTTGTAGCACAAAAACAACTGTCCAGAGTCATTCTTTTGGGTTGGTTTCTGCTGTCCTTTTTGGTTCCCTTGCGGGTTCCAATTCTGTTTGTTGCGGTTGCGGTTCTGATTCTTAAAGCTTTTCGGATTTGGTTTCAGAACTGCTGGCTTGGACTTCTTAGTGTTATTGTTGGTGACAACAAGCACTTCCTCTTTCTGGTCCTGTTTCCGAGCCTCCTCCTCGATACAGAGGCGAGTAATCAAGCTCTCTAAGGAGAATTCCTTAGTCTTGTGCCTAAGCACATTCTTAAAGTCTTTCCAACCTGGGGGCAGTTTATCAATAATAACAGCAATTTGAAACTGTTCATCTAAACTCATACCTTCGGAGATGATCTCATGAGCAATTTTCTGAAGCTCATGAGACTGCATCTCTACTGACCTGTCATCCGTCATCTGGTATTTGAGGTAGCGGCTGACTGCATACTTCTTCGCTCCAGCCTCTTCGGTATCGTACTTCTTTTGCAGCGCTTCCCAAATCTCTTTGGCTGACTTGTCAGAATTGTAGTAGTCGTACAGGTCATCGCTGAGGCCGTTGAGAATGTAGTTTCGGCACATGTAATCTTGCTCTGTCCAGCTCTGCAACTCCTTTGATTTCTCTGTCCAGGCTCGCATCTGATCTGAGTCTGCTTCGTTGTCTGGTTTACTGGGTAGCTGCGGTCTGTCGGTTGTCAGCACAGCCACGACTTTTCTGGTGGTCAGGAAGAACTCCATCTTTTGTCTCCAGCGTTTGAAGTGGAGGCCTTCGAATCTGAAGGGAGCAGCGGAGACAGTCGGTAGCTGGAAGAAGGAAGCGGGAGCGGTTGCATCTAGATCTGCAGCAGAAGCCATTGTTTTGGTTCGTCTTCAATTTGTTGGAAACAATGGTCGAAATTCGGCTGAGTCGTGGACAAAGTCACTTTCTTGAAGACGTTTCGGCGATCTGCTCAAAGGTGCAAGCAGTTCGGATCAATCACCGCCGCCTCTAGGATAAAACAGCCTCTCAATAAATTGGGGTACCGTTACGTTTGCACGAACGAAACGGTTCAGTTTGCACTCGAAATATTGCTCGGATTTTTATGAAGAAGAGATAAGGAAAAATGTCGTTCTGTCTATTTCGTCTTCGTATGAGTTATGAAGACGGAGTAGTGAAAAGAACGTTTTACTGATTAGGGGACGTGGTCTAGAAAAACGGATCTGAGTATTACCGGGTCAAAAATAATGAACGTTGCACAACGTTCTTCATACGGGCTTAAGTAACTGATCCAGCCCGGTCAGAAAACAGTTAACAAATTTGTAGCAAAAATATAAGTGTTACACCACTACAAGCCCAAGCCCGGCCCGGCCCGGGTCGGGTCGGGTCGAGTCGAGTCGGTCGGTCGGCGCGCGCGCGCGCGTGTGTGGTGGTCAAGCATGGCCTCCCTCCTCACAAAAGAGCATCATTGGGTGCCCAAAGGGCCCAACTTAGCCTCTAAGAATCAAGTATAAATACTTGATTCTTTCATATAGTCCTACAATGTGGGACTATTCACAAAGCCATTCTTCACACTTAGTCATTTTTAATAATTCACTTGAATTTTTCAACACAATTTCCAACAATCCCCCACTTGAATTTTTAAAAATATTTTCGAGCAATTTCTGAAAACATAAGATTGTGCATAAACAAAGGTGTCGTTAGACTTGAACCTTTGCATAGTGAATAAGATTCAGTTTTTACTAGAGTGACACGTAGTCTTGAACTCTATTCCTGACATCAGACCACACACAATCCTTCTAGAGTGCAATCAAATAAGCCCGTGCATTTATGGCCATGCACGTCTATCCCAGTTTAGTGAATGCTCTAGGAGTTTTGCCCAAAACTCCATAGGAAACGGCCAAATTTCCACATTCACACAGGTGAGTCTATCAAGAGTACTCCTGAAGGTAGGTACTCCACTCCAAATGGAGTATAGATCTCATTAAGAGTTTCTATTAACTCATCCTCTAATCACTTCAGGAATACATGCTTCTTTATATATGAAAAATGGCATGTTCAACTCATATCACTTCACAACTTGTTCTTACCCATTGAACCTAGTTCTTGGGATCTCCAGTCATTAGGTCGGGTTACCATTGTGCGTGACTCAACAATCTAAGGGCAATAGTCCCATTTTTCTAGAAGTCGTAAGGACTTTCTCTCTGGCCAGTCCTTTCGTCAAAGGATCTGCCAAATTCTCATCACTGCGTATGTGATCCACTCTAACAGCTCCTGAAGAGAGTAGCTCTCTAACAGTGCTATGCTTACGACGTATCTGTCGTCTCTTACCGTTATAATAACGGTTCTGTACTTTTGCAATAGCCGCGGTACTATCGCAATGGATCAACACAGCTGGTATCGGTTTTTCCCATAAGGGAATCTCGGCTAGCAGATTTCTTAAGTACTCTGCTTCCTCACTAGCTGTAGCTAGTGCTATCATCTCAGACTCCATAGTAGACTGAGCCAATATAGTCTGTTTCTTGGATTTCCAAGAAACAGCTCCTCCAGCAATGCTAAAGATATAGCCGCTAGTTGCCTTTGAGTCATCAGATAAAGTATTCCAGTCTGCATCGGTGTAACCTTCAAGAACAGCTGGAAACTTTTCATAATGTAATCTAAGGTTCATGGTTCGTTTTAGGTATCTCATGACCCTCTCAATAGCGTGCCAATGCTCTATACTAGGTCTACTAGTAAACCTGCATAATAATCCCACGACATAGGCTATGTCGGGTCTAGTACAATCAGTGGCATACCGAAGGCTGCCAATGATGCTCGCATAATCAGACTGTCTTACACCTTCACCAGTGTTCTTGAAAAGTTTTACACTAGGATCATATGGTGTACATGCAGGTTTACAGTCAAAGTAATTGTATTTCTTTAAGATCTTCTCAATATAATGAGATTGATCCAAAGAAAGTCCCTTTTCGGACCTAGTAATCTTAATACCAAGAATTACACTCGCTTCACCTAGATCTTTCATATCAAAATTGGCACTTAACAAAGATTTAACAGTGTTTATGGCATGAATATTTGATCCAAAAATTAGTAGATCATCTACATACAAACATATTATAGTGCAAATGTCATTCTCAAATTTATAATAAATGCATTTGTCACTTTCATTAATTTTAAAACCATTTGAGATTATTAAATTATCAAATTTTTCATGCCATTGTTTAGGTGCTTGTTTTAAACCATATAATGATTTATCTAATTTGCAAACTTTATGTTCTTGACCATGAATTACAAAGCCTTCAGGTTGGTCCATATAAATTTCTTCTTCTAATTCACCATTTAAAAAGGCAGTTTTAACATCCATTTGGTGTATAATTAAATTATGAATAGATGCTAATGAAATTAGTACTCGAATGGATGTGATTCTAGTTACAGGTGAAAAAGTATCAAAAAAATCTATATTTTCTCTTTGCCTAAAACCTTTAGCTACCAAACGGGCTTTATATTTTTCAACTGTTCCATTAGGTTTTAATTTCTTTTTAAGTACCCATTTACAACCTATAGACTTACAACCAGGTGGTAAATCTACTAAGTGCCAAGTCTTATTGGATTCCAACGAATCCATCTCATCATTTATAGCCTCTTGCCAAAAATCGGCATCTAAAGAAGATAAGGCTTCTTGGAGGTTTGTTGGATCCTCCTCTATAGTAAAAGTGCAAAAATCCGAGCCAAAATCTTTATCAACTCTTGCTCTTTTACTTCTTCTAGGTTCAGTTTCAGAAGATTCATTAAGTTCTGTTCTAATAGGCACGGTGTTATTTGACGTGCCCCCACTATTCCTCAATTTAAAAGGAAATTTACTTTCATAAAAATCAGCATCAATAGATTCTACTATATTATGTGTATTTAGGTCATAAAATCTATATGCTTTGCTATTAATAGCATAGCCAATAAATACACATTCGTATGTTCTACTTGCTAATTTTATTCTCTTAGGGTCGGGTATACGAACATATGCCAAGCATCCCCAAGTTCTAAAGTAAGATACATTCGGTTTATAATTTTTTAAAATTTCAAAAGGTGAAGTCTTACTTTTTGATTTAGGGATTCTATTCAATACATAGCATACAGTCAACAAAATATCCCCCCACCAATGTTTTGCTGCACCTGAATTTAACAAAATAGCTACAACTAATTCGGTAAAGGTCCTATTCTTTCTTTCAGCTTTACCGTTCATTTCAGGTGAATAAGGTGCAGTTCTCTCATGAATTATACCATTCAATTTATAGAAATCAAGAAATGAACTAGATTCATATTCTGTTCCTCTATCACTACGAAGTCTCTTAATTTTCTTATTAGATTGATTCTCAATTTCAGTTTTAAATAATTTAAACATATCAAATGCATCACTTTTATTTTTCATAAGATATACATAAGTGAAATCAGAGGTATCATCTATGAAAGTGATAAAATAACGGTGTCCATGTCTAGTCAAAGTACCATCTAGTTCACATATGTCAGAATGAATCAAGTCTAAGGATTCAGAAAATCTATCAACTGATTTATGAGGTTTCTTAGTGATTTTTGCTTGACTACAGAATTCACATTTATCAAAATCAGTTTGTGACATTTTAGGAATCAAATCTAATGTGATCATGTTATGAATTATACGCTTGTTTACATGACATAATCTAGAGTGCCAAATATTAAAGTCACACAACATATAAGCAGAACTGGTTACTTTATTAGATTCAACATTCAGTTTAAACATACCCTCACAAGCATAACCCTTCCCTACAAACATCCCCTTATAAGTCAAAGTATACAAATCAGCTCCTATAACTTGAGTAAAACCAGCCTTATTAAGGAGAAAACCAGAAACCAGATTCTTTCTCATCTCTGGAGTATGCATCACATCTTTCAGAAGAACTGTCTTTCCAGAAGTAAACTTTATTTCCACATTTCCAATGCCTGCAACTGTAGTGGTGTGAGAATCTCCCAACAGCACCTTCTGATCATCAGCAGCCGTGTATGTACTAAACATAGCACGATCATAGCAGACATGGCGGGATGCACCAGTGTCTACCCACCAACCCTCTGATCCACCAACAAGGTGAATCTCAGAAATCATAGCCGTCAAAGGCTCCTCAGTCAGGTTAGCCTGCGGTGCAGGGCCTGGTCTGTTCCTACACTTGCGTGCCATATGACCTGGTTTTCCACAGTTGTAGCACAAAAACAACTGTCCAGAGTCATTCTTTTGGGTTGGTTTCTGCTGTCCTTTTTGGTTCCCTTGCGGGTTCCAATTCTGTTTGTTGCGGTTGCGGTTCTGATTCTTAAAGCTTTTCGGATTTGGTTTCAGAACTGCTGGCTTGGACTTCTTAGTGTTATTGTTGGTGACAACAAGCACTTCCTCTTTCTGGTCCTGTTTCCGAGCCTCCTCCTCGATACGGAGGCGAGTAATCAAGCTCTCTAAGGAGAATTCCTTAGTCTTGTGCCTAAGCACATTCTTAAAGTCTTTCCAACCTGGGGGCAGTTTATCAATAATAACAGCAATTTGAAACTGTTCATCTAAACTCATACCTTCGGAGATGATCTCATGAGCAATTTTCTGAAGCTCATGAGACTGCATCTCTACTGACCTGTCATCCGTCATCTGGTATTTGAGGTAGCGGCTGACTGCATACTTCTTCGCTCCAGCCTCTTCGGTATCGTACTTCTTTTGCAGCGCTTCCCAAATCTCTTTGGCTGACTTGTCAGAATTGTAGTAGTCGTACAGGTCATCGCTGAGGCCGTTGAGAATGTAGTTTCGGCACATGTAATCTTGCTCTGTCCAGCTCTGCAACTCCTTTGATTTCTCTGTCCAGGCTCGCATCTGATCTGAGTCTGCTTCGTTGTCTGGTTTACTGGGTAGCTGCGGTCTGTCGGTTGTCAGCACAGCCACGACTTTTCTGGTGGTCAGGAAGAACTCCATCTTTTGTCTCCAGCGTTTGAAGTGGAGGCCTTCGAATCTGAAGGGAGCAGCGGAGACAGTCGGTAGCTGGAAGAAGGAAGCGGGAGCGGTTGCATCTAGATCTGCAGCAGAAGCCATTGTTTTGGTTCGTCTTCAATTTGTTGGAAACAATGGTCGAAATTCGGCTGAGTCGTGGACAAAGTCACTTTCTTGAAGACGTTTCGGCGATCTGCTCAAAGGTGCAAGCAGTTCGGATCAATCACCGCCGCCTCTAGGATAAAACAGCCTCTCAATAAATTGGGGTACCGTTACGTTTGCACGAACGAAACGGTTCAGTTTGCACTCGAAATATTGCTCGGATTTTTATGAAGAAGAGATAAGGAAAAATGTCGTTCTGTCTATTTCGTCTTCGTATGAGTTATGAAGACGGAGTAGTGAAAAGAACGTTTTACTGATTAGGGGACGTGGTCTAGAAAAACGGATCTGAGTATTACCGGGTCAAAAATAATGAACGTTGCACAACGTTCTTCATACGGGCTTAAGTAACTGATCCAGCCCGGTCAGAAAACAGTTAACAAATTTGTAGCAAAAATATAAGTGTTACACCACTACAAGCCCAAGCCCGGCCCGGCCCGGGTCGGGTCGGGTCGAGTCGAGTCGGTCGGTCGGCGCGCGCGCGCGCGTGTGTGGTGGTCAAGCATGGCCTCCCTCCTCACAAAAGAGCATCATTGGGTGCCCAAAGGGCCCAACTTAGCCTCTAAGAATCAAGTATAAATACTTGATTCTTTCATATAGTCCTACAATGTGGGACTATTCACAAAGCCATTCTTCACACTTAGTCATTTTTAATAATTCACTTGAATTTTTCAACACAATTTCCAACAATCCCCCACTTGAATTTTTAAAAATATTTTCGAGCAATTTCTGAAAACATAAGATTGTGCATAAACAAAGGTGTCGTTAGACTTGAACCTTTGCATAGTGAATAAGATTCAGTTTTTACTAGAGTGACACGTAGTCTTGAACTCTATTCCTGACATCAGACCACACACAATCCTTCTAGAGTGCAATCAAATAAGCCCGTGCATTTATGGCCATGCACGTCTATCCCAGTTTAGTGAATGCTCTAGGAGTTTTGCCCAAAACTCCATAGGAAACGGCCAAATTTCCACATTCACACAGGTGAGTCTATCAAGAGTACTCCTGAAGGTAGGTACTCCACTCCAAATGGAGTATAGATCTCATTAAGAGTTTCTATTAACTCATCCTCTAATCACTTCAGGAATACATGCTTCTTTATATATGAAAAATGGCATGTTCAACTCATATCACTTCACAACTTGTTCTTACCCATTGAACCTAGTTCTTGGGATCTCCAGTCATTAGGTCGGGTTACCATTGTGCGTGACTCAACAATCTAAGGGCAATAGTCCCATTTTTCTAGAAGTCGTAAGGACTTTCTCTCTGGCCAGTCCTTTCGTCAAAGGATCTGCCAAATTCTCATCACTGCGTATGTGATCCACTCTAACAGCTCCTGAAGAGAGTAGCTCTCTAACAGTGCTATGCTTACGACGTATCTGTCGTCTCTTACCGTTATAATAACGGTTCTGTACTTTTGCAATAGCCGCGGTACTATCGCAATGGATCAACACAGCTGGTATCGGTTTTTCCCATAAGGGAATCTCGGCTAGCAGATTTCTTAAGTACTCTGCTTCCTCACTAGCTGTAGCTAGTGCTATCATCTCAGACTCCATAGTAGACTGAGCCAATATAGTCTGTTTCTTGGATTTCCAAGAAACAGCTCCTCCAGCAATGCTAAAGATATAGCCGCTAGTTGCCTTTGAGTCATCAGATAAAGTATTCCAGTCTGCATCGGTGTAACCTTCAAGAACAGCTGGAAACTTTTCATAATGTAATCTAAGGTTCATGGTTCGTTTTAGGTATCTCATGACCCTCTCAATAGCGTGCCAATGCTCTATACTAGGTCTACTAGTAAACCTGCATAATAATCCCACGACATAGGCTATGTCGGGTCTAGTACAATCAGTGGCATACCGAAGGCTGCCAATGATGCTCGCATAATCAGACTGTCTTACACCTTCACCAGTGTTCTTGAAAAGTTTTACACTAGGATCATATGGTGTACATGCAGGTTTACAGTCAAAGTAATTGTATTTCTTTAAGATCTTCTCAATATAATGAGATTGATCCAAAGAAAGTCCCTTTTCGGACCTAGTAATCTTAATACCAAGAATTACACTCGCTTCACCTAGATCTTTCATATCAAAATTGGCACTTAACAAAGATTTAACAGTGTTTATGGCATGAATATTTGATCCAAAAATTAGTAGATCATCTACATACAAACATATTATAGTGCAAATGTCATTCTCAAATTTATAATAAATGCATTTGTCACTTTCATTAATTTTAAAACCATTTGAGATTATTAAATTATCAAATTTTTCATGCCATTGTTTAGGTGCTTGTTTTAAACCATATAATGATTTATCTAATTTGCAAACTTTATGTTCTTGACCATGAATTACAAAGCCTTCAGGTTGGTCCATATAAATTTCTTCTTCTAATTCACCATTTAAAAAGGCAGTTTTAACATCCATTTGGTGTATAATTAAATTATGAATAGATGCTAATGAAATTAGTACTCGAATGGATGTGATTCTAGTTACAGGTGAAAAAGTATCAAAAAAATCTATATTTTCTCTTTGCCTAAAACCTTTAGCTACCAAACGGGCTTTATATTTTTCAACTGTTCCATTAGGTTTTAATTTCTTTTTAAGTACCCATTTACAACCTATAGACTTACAACCAGGTGGTAAATCTACTAAGTGCCAAGTCTTATTGGATTCCAACGAATCCATCTCATCATTTATAGCCTCTTGCCAAAAATCGGCATCTAAAGAAGATAAGGCTTCTTGGAGGTTTGTTGGATCCTCCTCTATAGTAAAAGTGCAAAAATCCGAGCCAAAATCTTTATCAACTCTTGCTCTTTTACTTCTTCTAGGTTCAGTTTCAGAAGATTCATTAAGTTCTGTTCTAATAGGCACGGTGTTATTTGACGTGCCCCCACTATTCCTCAATTTAAAAGGAAATTTACTTTCATAAAAATCAGCATCAATAGATTCTACTATATTATGTGTATTTAGGTCATAAAATCTATATGCTTTGCTATTAATAGCATAGCCAATAAATACACATTCGTATGTTCTACTTGCTAATTTTATTCTCTTAGGGTCGGGTATACGAACATATGCCAAGCATCCCCAAGTTCTAAAGTAAGATACATTCGGTTTATAATTTTTTAAAATTTCAAAAGGTGAAGTCTTACTTTTTGATTTAGGGATTCTATTCAATACATAGCATACAGTCAACAAAATATCCCCCCACCAATGTTTTGCTGCACCTGAATTTAACAAAATAGCTACAACTAATTCGGTAAAGGTCCTATTCTTTCTTTCAGCTTTACCGTTCATTTCAGGTGAATAAGGTGCAGTTCTCTCATGAATTATACCATTCAATTTATAGAAATCAAGAAATGAACTAGATTCATATTCTGTTCCTCTATCACTACGAAGTCTCTTAATTTTCTTATTAGATTGATTCTCAATTTCAGTTTTAAATAATTTAAACATATCAAATGCATCACTTTTATTTTTCATAAGATATACATAAGTGAAATCAGAGGTATCATCTATGAAAGTGATAAAATAACGGTGTCCATGTCTAGTCAAAGTACCATCTAGTTCACATATGTCAGAATGAATCAAGTCTAAGGATTCAGAAAATCTATCAACTGATTTATGAGGTTTCTTAGTGATTTTTGCTTGACTACAGAATTCACATTTATCAAAATCAGTTTGTGACATTTTAGGAATCAAATCTAATGTGATCATGTTATGAATTATACGCTTGTTTACATGACATAATCTAGAGTGCCAAATATTAAAGTCACACAACATATAAGCAGAACTGGTTACTTTATTAGATTCAACATTCAGTTTAAACATACCCTCACAAGCATAACCCTTCCCTACAAACATCCCCTTATAAGTCAAAGTATACAAATCAGCTCCTATAACTTGAGTAAAACCAGCCTTATTAAGGAGAAAACCAGAAACCAGATTCTTTCTCATCTCTGGAGTATGCATCACATCTTTCAGAAGAACTGTCTTTCCAGAAGTAAACTTTATTTCCACATTTCCAATGCCTGCAACTGTAGTGGTGTGAGAATCTCCCAACAGCACCTTCTGATCATCAGCAGCCGTGTATGTACTAAACATAGCACGATCATAGCAGACATGGCGGGATGCACCAGTGTCTACCCACCAACCCTCTGATCCACCAACAAGGTGAATCTCAGAAATCATAGCCGTCAAAGGCTCCTCAGTCAGGTTAGCCTGCGGTGCAGGGCCTGGTCTGTTCCTACACTTGCGTGCCATATGACCTGGTTTTCCACAGTTGTAGCACAAAAACAACTGTCCAGAGTCATTCTTTTGGGTTGGTTTCTGCTGTCCTTTTTGGTTCCCTTGCGGGTTCCAATTCTGTTTGTTGCGGTTGCGGTTCTGATTCTTAAAGCTTTTCGGATTTGGTTTCAGAACTGCTGGCTTGGACTTCTTAGTGTTATTGTTGGTGACAACAAGCACTTCCTCTTTCTGGTCCTGTTTCCGAGCCTCCTCCTCGATACGGAGGCGAGTAATCAAGCTCTCTAAGGAGAATTCCTTAGTCTTGTGCCTAAGCACATTCTTAAAGTCTTTCCAACCTGGGGGCAGTTTATCAATAATAACAGCAATTTGAAACTGTTCATCTAAACTCATACCTTCGGAGATGATCTCATGAGCAATTTTCTGAAGCTCATGAGACTGCATCTCTACTGACCTGTCATCCGTCATCTGGTATTTGAGGTAGCGGCTGACTGCATACTTCTTCGCTCCAGCCTCTTCGGTATCGTACTTCTTTTGCAGCGCTTCCCAAATCTCTTTGGCTGACTTGTCAGAATTGTAGTAGTCGTACAGGTCATCGCTGAGGCCGTTGAGAATGTAGTTTCGGCACATGTAATCTTGCTCTGTCCAGCTCTGCAACTCCTTTGATTTCTCTGTCCAGGCTCGCATCTGATCTGAGTCTGCTTCGTTGTCTGGTTTACTGGGTAGCTGCGGTCTGTCGGTTGTCAGCACAGCCACGACTTTTCTGGTGGTCAGGAAGAACTCCATCTTTTGTCTCCAGCGTTTGAAGTGGAGGCCTTCGAATCTGAAGGGAGCAGCGGAGACAGTCGGTAGCTGGAAGAAGGAAGCGGGAGCGGTTGCATCTAGATCTGCAGCAGAAGCCATTGTTTTGGTTCGTCTTCAATTTGTTGGAAACAATGGTCGAAATTCGGCTGAGTCGTGGACAAAGTCACTTTCTTGAAGACGTTTCGGCGATCTGCTCAAAGGTGCAAGCAGTTCGGATCAATCACCGCCGCCTCTAGGATAAAACAGCCTCTCAATAAATTGGGGTACCGTTACGTTTGCACGAACGAAACGGTTCAGTTTGCACTCGAAATATTGCTCGGATTTTTATGAAGAAGAGATAAGGAAAAATGTCGTTCTGTCTATTTCGTCTTCGTATGAGTTATGAAGACGGAGTAGTGAAAAGAACGTTTTACTGATTAGGGGACGTGGTCTAGAAAAACGGATCTGAGTATTACCGGGTCAAAAATAATGAACGTTGCACAACGTTCTTCATACGGGCTTAAGTAACTGATCCAGCCCGGTCAGAAAACAGTTAACAAATTTGTAGCAAAAATATAAGTGTTACACCACTACAAGCCCGGCCCGGGTCGAGTCGGTCGGTCGGCGCGCGCGCGTGTGTGTTGGTCAAGCATGGCTCCCTCCTCACAAAAGAGCATCATTGGGTGCCCAAAGGGCCCAACTTAGCCTCTAAGAATCAAGTATAAATACTTGATTCTTTCATATAGTCCTACAATGTGGGACTATTCACAAAGCCATTCTTCACACTTAGTCATTTTTAATAATTCACTTGAATTTTTCAACACAATTTCCAACAAGCTTGTTTAAGGCAATTTCCTGAAGGGATTGGTTTTGTATTGAGAATAGAGGAGCTAGATGTAAAATTCGATTTCTCATTTCTTATGGTGGAAATTCTCATTGGTAAAGATTTTAGTTTACCCAAAATCGGCAATCTAAGGTTTAATGGAACAGTAATTGTAATTTCTTTGGAGTCTACTTGTATAAGAAGTGAAATTGAGATTCTTAATATGCATAATAAATGGTTTAGTCATGTAGCTTTCTCTATTGAAGCTCTGGATACGTGCAGCTTAAACCAATATGATTTGGATACTAGAGAGATTTCAGAACGTGGTTCATTTGAGAATAAAACTGGAGTTTTGAATGATACCTCTACTGACTTTGCTGATGGGGTTTTGGTTGTAGATAAAGGAATTCATGTTGACTCAACGGATATTTCTAAACATGTAAATCCTTCTGATGGTTTTAAAGATGGAATAGTTCTTAATAACCAGTTCAATGAGGTGGTAAATGAATATGACTAGTCGGTAGTTAGTAGTTTTGACAGTGAGGATATATCTGAGGCAATTGGAAAAGAGGCAAGGAAAGGTTCATAATGATACAATGGATAAATTAGTTACCACTAATTTTTCTAATGGTCAAGATGAAGGCTTGTTTCTTCATAATAGATTTAGCACTTTAACATATTTAATGGATGAATTTAACTATCATCCTTGTGGGCATGAAGTCACTGCTTCTGGCATAGGCATTGGCAGAGTTAATGTTGTTAATGATAAAGATTATATTCTTGCAGTTAAAAATTAAGCATATCTGCAGTGTACAAAGGAGAAAAGTTGCATATATCTGCTCCTTTGAAGGAGGATTGCAACTGGCATAAAAGAATATATAACAGTGATGGCACATGTAGCTCTGTGAATGGCAATATTGTTGAAGCTGTTATAAAAAGTTCATCTAACATACCAGCAATTGAAGACTTTGTGCATAAAAAAGACAACAGGGTAAACTGTTCATTTGGTGTGCATGTATCCATTATTTCTGATATGAAGCATAAAAATGAGTTGGTAAATGAAGACGACTGGCCAGTGGTTAACAGTTTTGACAGTAATGATATATTTGAGCATATAAAGCAATAAAAAAAAGGCAGGATTTGATGGATGAAGTTAACTGTTATACTCGTGGGCATGAAGTCACTGCTTCTGGCATGGATTTTGGCAGAGTTAAGGTGGTTAATGATAAAGGTCATATTCTTGTGGTAAGAACTTATGCTAATGAACAAAAGTACAAAGTTGCTCATGTCTGCTCCTATGTTTGATGATTGCAAAGGGCACAAAAGTTTAAATACCAGTGGTGGCATGGCTGTTATTAAATGTCCATCTAACATTCTTGTAGTAGCAGACCTTGAGATGAAATTGATAAATAGCGAACTATTTTTTTGGTGTGCATGTATCCCCTGCTTTTGATATGGTTATCGATAGAGTTCAGGTTGTAATGGATAAAGGATTTAACTCCTTTCTGGAAATTAATAACTCTTGAATAATTTCTCTAAATGATGGAGCAAAGTTATGCCAGATGTTTGATGATGTTTTAATGGTTAGAGTCTATGTAAATTCAATATATAAAGAAAGAGCTATGGATGCAATGGTGGGCAAGGAATTTCAAAGTGATAAAGTAGAGTTTCTGTTAAAGTGGAGGAAGACAAGGAATTTCAAAGTGATAAAGTAGAGTATTCTGTTAAAGTGGAGGAAGACGAAAATTGCTCTATTCCGGTTATTGATGAATTAGAGAGTGCAAATTAATAATTTCAATATCTGATTTTAGATTTGTAGAGGATGATATAAGCATTGGCGATGGCTTTGATAACTCAGTGGTTAGCAATGTTGTAGAGGCTGATATTAAGGGTGCATCAAGCACATTTGCAGTATCTGATAGTCATTGTAATAATGATAGTAAGACTTCTCTTTTATCTTTATGGTCAAAGAGAGGCAGGCCTAGGAAATCAGTTGTTGCAATGTGGTGTTTGTCATAGTGACAAGGTCCGTAGCAGTCATTCTTCGGTTATGGATGAGTTGCCTAATTTGAGTGCTATGAGTGACACTACGAATTCAGACTCAGGTGTGTCTTTTGTTTTAGACAATACTTATTCATCCTATGCTCTATGTAGTTTATCCACCTGTGAGTTATCATAGTTAACTAGGGATACTACTTTTGTTTTTACTAATGTTGAATTAGATGATGCTTACATTAGAAGTAGGGAAATATAGAGGGTTGGATCATCTGTATTATGAGGATTATTAGCTGGAATATTAGGGGTCTACATGATTTAAATAAATGAGATAAAATTAGAGCATTTTATAAAGATTACTTTATTTGTATCGCCCTTTTATAGGAATTGAAAATAGATCGTCCATATCTTCATTTTTATAGAAGATTAGATGGTTATCACTTTCAACATTGGGCATGTTTACCTTTAATTATAGCTTCTGGGGGTTAACTTATAGGGTGGCGTGATAATTCTTTTAAACTTCTTCAAACTATTACTAAGAAACACTCTTTATATATTATTCTCATTAACCTTAGTGATAACCCTTTATTAAATATTTCCAACGTTTATGGACCAAACTTGAAAATTGGTTATCGAGTTCTATGAAGCGAATGTCTAGAATTTAGAACATTCCTTCTGGATCTTGGATTATGTGTGGTGACTTTAATGTTATGCGTATTTTAGGGGAACGATCGTCACAGGAAGATGATTTCTCTTATATGGAAGAATTTGATCAACTTTTTATTATTAGTAATTTGGTAGAATTAACTAATAGAGAATTTACTTGGAGTAATACCAAGGGATCCCCTTCAATGGCTCTTTTAGATAGATTTTTCATTATTGACGAAATCAAAGATAAGTTTTCTATTGTAGAGTCACTGGTTTGCCTTATACGCATTCTGGCTGTTGCCCTATCATTCTTTCGTGTGGTTATCATAAAATTGTTAAGAAATCTTTTAAATTTGCAAAAAATGTGGTTATTAGAATCTAACTTCTCAATTTAATTAAAAATAAATGGATATCAACGAATTTTTATAATATCAGAAATTCAGATAACTCAATAAAAAAAATTCGTTTTAAAACTTAGATGCCTTAGGAATTTTTTTAAAAATTGGAATAAGAATGTATTTGGCAATATTAAAATTAAAAAGGATAATTTACTTTCTGAAATGCTTAAGAATAATAAGATAGAAAAAATTGGACAACTAAATCTTGGAGAGCATAACGTACTCGCTAATTTAAAAGAAGAACTTAATTCAATTTTAGAAAAAGAAGATGTTATGTGGAAACGAGATCTAGAATTCAATGGAATAATGAAGGTCATAATAATACAATTTTTTTTCATAATATGGGTAGCAACATAATAAATTCTATTTTTGTGAATAATGTTGAATTAGTTGATCAGAGGGATCTAAATAAGGCCTTTACTGATTACTATCGGGGATATTTTTGCAATAAAAACAAGCATAGAATATACATTAAGTGGAATGAATTATATCCTATTGAGTCTAGAATAATCTTATTGATATTGGTAACGCTTTTTCTAAGGAGGAGATTTTGAAGGCTATTAATGGTATGCCTAGTGATAAAGCCCTTGTTCCCGATGGTTTTCCTATTTTATTTACAAACTATTTTGGAATGTATTAAAATTTGGTTCAAAACATGTTTACCGAATTTTATAGTGAGCAGCTTCAATTAGGATGATTTAATTTTGCTAACGTCATTCTATTACATAAAAAAATCGGTGCAAATAATTTGAAAGATTTTAGATCAATTTCTTTAATTAACTGTTCACTAAAAAATTTCAAAAGTTTTAGCGAATAGACTTAATATAAGAATGAATGGTTTAATTGATTGTTCGCAAACTGCTTTCGTTAAGGGTAGAAATATCATGAATGGAGTGGCTATTGTTCAAGAATACATTAATCACTATTGTAAGAATAACATTACATGTGCGCTTCTAAAACTTGACTTTGCGAAAGCCTTTGACTTGGTTGATTGAGATTTTCTAATTGATATGTTACTAGCCAGATCGTAAATGGATTGGTTGGATTATGACTTTGCTTAAAACTGGTAATTCTAGTATAATGGTTAACGAGATTTTACAGAATAAAATACAGTCAAAACGTGGCTTAGAACAGGATGATCCTTTATCGCCTCTCTTGTTTAATTTAGTTCTCGGTGTTTTTGTTATGATAATTAAAAAAGCTGTTGATAATTGAAAAAAACTAGTGATTCATTTGCTTAATCACGTCATTACCCTTAAATTTATTTTATGCAGCTTTGAACTACTTTCAGGACTAAAAATTAACTTTGATAAAAGTTTGGTTTTAATTTTAAATGACGTTGATAAGATTGAGGGTTTAGTAGCTAATATGTTAAATTGTAAAACCATGAATTTCCCTATTGATTATCTTGGATTTTTGATTAGACCAACTAAACTTAAACATGGTGACTGACTAATTATAATAGATAAAACTAAAAAGAATTTCCAATTGGAATGGAAGGTTTTTGTCGAGAGCAGGTGGATTAGTTCTTATTAATTTTGTTATATTTGCACTTCCAATTTATCTGATGTCCATGTATCTTTTTCCAGAATGGGTGATTAATAAAGTTGATAAAACAAGAAGGGACTTCTTATGGAGTGGTGATAATCCTAGTAATAGTCTAAAATGTTTAGTTAACTGGGAAAACTTTTGTAAATCAAAAAACGAGGGAGGACTGGGTGTTATTAATTTATGTAACATGAATTTGTTTTTATTAGGGAAATGGTTGTGGAAATTTAAGGATATTAATGATAATTCTGTTTGGAAAGAAATTGTATCTAAACATTATTATAGTGGTAGTAATAATTTATACCAAATTACACCTTCGGTTAACAACAAACTGTCTAATTTTTTAAAATCAATTTTAAAATGTCATTATATTTATAACCTTGCTATTAATACGACTGTTCATTCAGGAAATAATACAACTTTTTGGCATAATCGTTGGATATTTGTCATTCCTCTTAAGGTCGAATTTAAAGAACTTTTCGAAATTTATAACTTTGAAAATGCTTTAATTAAAGATGTTTTTTCTCTGGTCAATGATCCCCCTTGGAACTTCAGTTTTGCTAAAATTTTGGAAGGTACACACTCAGACAATTCTCTTTATTATGTGCAAGATTGAATTTATATAAAATTTGATGGCAAAAATGATGTTATTAATTGGGAATAGGATAAAAGTAAGAAATTCACTTCTAATTCATTGTATAAATTTCTTAATTTCTCGGGAATTACTAATAATAATTTTAGTTATATTTGGAATATGCACAACCAAAAGCTAAGATTCATATATGGTAATCGTGCATGGGAAGCTAAATACCATTGAACTTTTAAGAAGAAAGAATTTGCCAATTGATAATAAATGTACTTTTTGTAACTTGTATCTTGAAAATATTAATCATATATATTATGACTGTATGATACTTGCTACATTCTTAATAATACTCTTAAATTTTTTAACTTTATTCTTACAACTGAAGTTACTGATTATGATTTTTACTGGAATAACTTAAGATTTAAGTTTAAAAAGGAAAATAGATTTTTACTAGATACTTTGTTCGCTATAATATGTTGGTATATTTGGTTTGAGAGAAACCAGAGACTATTTACTAATAATAACTGTTATATTAATAGACTGGTAATTACAGTAGCTTCATTTTGTTTCAATTGGATCTCAAATCCAACATATAAAATGGTTAAAAATAACCATTTTAATGAATATCTCAACAAGGTTAGAAAAAAATAGAATTATTTAAATAAAAAACAATATTTTTAACATTAATAACTACAACATTAGCATTTATTCGAATTCGAATGAAGATTTTACTGATCATCATAATGTTCTTTTGATAAAAGGAGCATAATGTTAATATGTTAAGAATTTTAAAA
Source organism: Allium cepa (assembly GCA_030765085.1). NCBI lineage: Eukaryota > Viridiplantae > Streptophyta > Magnoliopsida > Asparagales > Amaryllidaceae > Allium > Allium cepa. The sequence continues at coordinate 786,038,595 of CM060932.1, forward strand.
TTTTAGAAGTATATAATTACATATTTAGTTAATATCCATGCCTGTTGATTTCGTGATCACTATCTCAAAACATAAAAGTAAGTTAAGATGATGCATAATGAGTTTGACCCATTTATTAGTCTAACTCTTATTATAGGTTTCTTTGCTGTCTTATAGTTTTAACTCTAGTTTATTACTTTTATTTAATGCATATATATGTATATAAATTTTATTTATATACATATATGTATTATTCTTATATTTTTGTATAGTTCCATCTACATGTACAGGTTTAGGCTAAAGATGGTGCTAGATGCTATTTGCAGGGCTTCTAGGTTACTATTTGCAGGATTGCAGGATTTTTGATCGTAGGATCGTTGTCAGGAGAGATTTTATATTTTAGATCTGGATCATCCGCGCTAGCTGTAAGGCGCTCATTCTCTAGGGGAGCTACTTGTTGGTCTCATCTGTTCACTTGGATGCACCATGGTTTATATTGGGTACTTCTAACACATCATTATTGAGCGACGGCCTTGCCGGAGTTTGATATTGAGGTGTAATAGACGGTGGCCTTTGCCGAAGCTCATTCGAGAAGTTACCTGAGTTTGTTATCTTAAATTTTTCTATGTTATAATTTGTCACTTGTTAGATATGTTGGCAGCTCTTTTACTATCGGCGATACACATAAACATACATGTGTGCTCTCCTCTATTTTAGAGGATCACACATTTCTCTCAAAAAAGAATGCTATTAACATAATAATCTAGAAATTTGAAAATCAGTCCACAAATTTGTTAAAGTAGAAAGTTGATAAGATTGCAAGATTTGTTCTAGGTTTAAGATAATTGGGTTGTGAATTGTTTGCATTAATTTAGTTATACCCTAACTTGACTTGGAATATGAATTTCTATGTTTTAATTTATTGGGAATGTTAAGGGTACAATTTAGTTGTATTTATTTCCATGCAATTTTTATAAATTATCTAATTTCACATCTTTGTATAAAAAATGCATCGCTTGAAATAACAAGTTATATACCCAAAAAAAGATGTGTAAAGTACGAATGTTCTCCTCCATAATTTACATTGTCTATTTCAATAAAAGAAAAGAGATAATCCCTTGTAATTTCAAATGGAGCAATTCCTTTCCGGGAAGGATAGCTCTAATATATTAAAACAAATATTCCTTATAGAATGTACATATAAGTGTATGTTTTGAAATTCCTAAGTGTAGGAATTGATCAGCTAGAAATAGGAATATATAATATAATATATATATATGTATATGTATATATATGTATATATACGAGTGTGTGTGTGTATAAAGACACATACACATATAACCGCACCTACCAATTATATATATAGCCTAATATACAACGATATTCGTATTAGTTACAATTAGAACGACAAGTTATTAATAGTGTTAACCAGTCTTTTGGTAAGGCAGTACACAGACAGATTTAGCCTAACAGACTTCATGATCATTAAGGTAGAAAGCCTGAAGAGATGCTTATCACGATTGGAGATCGATTTTGGACAAGACTACGAACGATAGTTGCACGGATTCGGACGGATAGCACTTTGTAATTGGCTAAGCCTAGAATTGAAAATTCCCCTAGGCAATGGATCGAGTACGATCCATACTCGTACACTATGGATCAGACCAAATTGATATAGCTACGAATTAGTCGGATTAGTAGTACAAATCGACAATGATCAATCCATAACTCAACAACCACAAGGGTGATCGACGAAACAACTTCTGAAACAGGAAATTGAGGACACGGAGGACCCACTATATTGATCGCTGGACCCCCGGTGCAAATAAAAATGATCGACATAGATCATTCTTATAGTGTGCGATCGAACCCAAATTTTATGGATCAGGTCATTTGGCTTTGAAGGTTCTTTTAGCGCAATTTTAGCTCGATCCATCCAAGGCTTTACTTATAAATGTAGACTTGGATTGTTCGTTTTGGGGGATCTTCTTTCTACTTCACTTCATCTTCTACCTAAGCTATAATCTGCCATTTTTATTCTTGGATTTCACGGATTTGTAACTGTAATCAATAGTATAAACTAATGAAAAGGTAATTTTTGAAGTGGATGTAGGCCAGAGTTAGCCGAACACTTTAAATATGTGTCTTTCTTTACTTTCTTTCTTATTGTTTTAATTTTGTTCTTCATTTATTTCTCTTCATGTTTCTACGGTTGAATTGGATACCGATGCTTTCACGTGCACCTTGGTGTTGGTGGCCATTTTTGACGTCAATATATTGGTGCTTTCACTGAGAAAGCTAGCCCCTGTGGATTTGGAGTTCAGATTTGAAATCAACTAGATAACTTAGATTTGGAGCAATGGTTAGACAATCAACAAGGAGAGTGCTACCGGAAAGGAGCCACCATGGGGGGATTTAGGAAGCTTCCTCAGGAGCTGGAGCAAATCAAGCATTTATTTACATCGCTAGGGATGAAACGAGATGCTACACAGGAAAGGATGCTGAAAAGAAATGAGGAGATGATGCATAATTTACTCCGACAGATTGGACAAACAGGAGCACAAAACCAAGGGATTGGAGAGCAGGAAACGCTGGAAATATGTATCATGAAGTTATAGCAGCAGAAGATGTAGACAACCAAAATCAGGATTATGGAAATAGAGCAACTGGACTAAGGAACGAAGTGGAGCAGCCGGGACTACCACTCAGTCAACAAGGAACGATCAACCCTGATCCATCGACAAGGATTGGCGCCAATCGATCTAAACCCTAGGGCATGCCCCGGGGTCAGGCTAGATCAATCCTAGGCACAATGTTGGATGGTGCTGTGCAGCTTGGTGCCAATCGAAATTTGGATGCTCGTCCGGAGGAGTACGTTCCAAAATTCCTCGTGGACTCAAGGGTAGTTTGGGAATGATGATAGGAGACTACCACTGGATAACAATGACATGTTTGTAAATATGATCAGGCGAGCTATGCATGGAGGAATAGTGAACAGGGATCTAGAGGATGTAAATAGAAGTCTATCCACTATTAATATTAGGAATACTAGGTGTGACGCCCCACCTCTATACCCACGCTAGCCAAGAACATTACGGTGTAAATGTTGTCAACTAGCATGGAGAATAAGGCTGTTGAGGAGCGACCATCCGTGTAATTGCTTTGTGCGAGCACCAATATGTCAGATAGTACAAGGAAGTCCGACATGCCGATGAAAACTCAAGGCTACTACACAGTGGCTGTATATATTCTTTGGAAACAAACATAGAAATAAACATAACACAAATCAGTCACAGACATCCATATCACAAAGGCGGAAAAAGATATGAATATAACACATGAAAGTGTACATCAGAGTAGTGGTCAAACAAGAACCACAATATCACAAAAGAATGGTTACAAGTGCTAGACAAAAGAATATATATACATCTAGGAGTCTATATCTCAAAGGTATACAACAAAAACTACTAATCTATGTAGTTAGCCAAAAGTCAAGATGATAATCCCAGAAGTGAAGTCAAGCAGAAGCACCTGTAACATCTCGGTCTGACCCGAGTATTATTTATAAGAAAATAATAAACGGATCAGTCTAGCTATAAATATCAGATAAAATGATATAGAATAAGAGATATGACATAACATATGATAACCATAAAGCCATACTGTGATAAGTATGAAATTGAAAATCAACAAGAGATTAATCAATATCACCAGAATCTACTCAAAGAACAAAAGGAATGTCATACTCAATATCTTCATTCACAAAAAGTAAATGACACACAAATTCACCAATGCATAAATAATGATAACTCATATCAATGTAAATCACGAAAATTGGTGAAACAAAAATTCTAGAAATCATCAAGGAAAATCCAGAAATCACAAAAGGGGGGGAGGCCTATCACAAAACGGGAGCATGAAAACTCACCAACACGTGTATCACAAAACGGGACGCTATCCCATGGTCGCTAACCATAGAGCCGGTGCGACGACGTAGTATAACGGTACGCCCGAGGAACATGAAACTCGTAAAATTCGGTGCAACGACGTAGTACAACGGTACGTCCGAGGAACCTGAAACTTGTAAAATTCGGAACAACGACGTAATACAACGGTACGCCCGAAGATCCGAACTCCATAAAAACGTGGGTCGCTAGCCCACAAAAATAGGGTCAAACCCCAAGAAATAAATAGGTCGTTAGCCTATAATAAAAATGAGACGAAACTCAACAAAATGAGGTACCGTCCCCGTCGTGGACAAAGAAACATAGCATAGCGCTAGTCTAAAACACAAAAATGATCCTCAATGATCATCAAGAAAGTGTCAATTACTCTAAACTAGTAAATATATGAGCTTAGCTTCATGTCCCATAACCACTAGCTTAACTTAAATATTTACGAGCAAATTGTAGATCTCCACTAGAAAATTGTCACAAGAGATTCAATCGAACAAGTCCATGAATTAACCAACGAAGTAAATGCAAACGTTTCATACCACTTGTTTTACTAAGTCGTTTAATTAGATTTCTCATACGAGTGAGGTAAAGGTTTTTATATACTAATAGATTGGAAAACGGTTTAAGAAACGAGCTTTGTAATAAAATAGTGTTGAAATCGTTTCGAAGAAAGGGTTTTGATATTTACTACTAGCATTGAAAACCTTTATATTTTGAAGTGACAAATCACAAAAATGATTGTAGAAACAATCAATCACTAAAATTCACATTCGAAGACGTGAATAAAAATCCAAAGAAATCGATACTGAATCCATCAAAATGGATATTCCTAAAATTCCCGAAGAAAAGAAGTCATCGAAGTCAATAACAAATGATAACAACAAATAGGGAAAGAACTCAAATCGATTAAATTTAAAAACCACGCAAAATAGGCGAATAGGCAAAATAGCAATAGGTCAGTCGGCCGGCCTCAGAGCTCGGTCGACCGGACCCTGTTCTAGAAAATTCTCGGGAAGAAGGTCGGTCGACTGAGCTCTGTAGCTGGTCGACCGGACCAGGGACAGAGAAGTGCTATGCACTTTGGTAGCAGGTCGGTCGGCCGGCTCAGTAACCTCGGTCGACCGGAGCCTATTTCCAGCACCTCCCAGCCTAAATGAGTGAGGGCCAAATCTCCACCAAATTGAAATCGGACGAGCAATGGACGCTAGGGATTTATGCCAATCGACTACCCGGCCCTATAAGCTCTTCGATGCATCACAAAATCATGATCAAAGGTCAAAGCTATGATTTTTAAGGATTTGGCTTTCAAAACACTAAAATTGGAATATTCACAAAACCAACCCAAATCAAAATCAAATGCACATGAATAAGTGTTAGGAATTCATACCCAACATTCAAAGATAGATATAAACATAGATGTGAGATAAAAATCTCACCTTTTCACACAAAACAATTGAAGAAGAAGCTATTGAGCAATGGCAAGACAATCACTCTTCAATTCCAACTCAACAAGCTTGAATCAAAGCTTAAAAGAAAAACATTCCCAAAGTTAGGTTTAGAAATTTCTGAAATTGGAAGGAGAAAGAGTTGGAGAAGAAGAAGGAGATGCTCACCTAAGCTTCTCTTTGGAAATTTTGAGCTAAACTTGGAATTACAAATGGATGCTAGGGCTCGGAGTTTTAATTTCCTTTTCTTTCCACCATTTATCTCTTTAGAACTAAAAAGTAGAGGAAGAGGGAGTGAATGAAGAGGGGGGTTTCAGTTTGGGGTATTAAGTTAGAACATTGGGCTGAACCCAAACCCAAACCCAAAGTGAAAATGGTCAAATTTTTGGCTAGCTCCAAACATACCAATGTTTACACTCAAAAAGGTTGCAAATGACATTTTGAACTCAATGGGAGGGGTCTCGAGTCCCAATTCGACTGTTTGCAAAAAGTAGCTTTTCGAACTATAATTCGAATAACGATGAAACATTTAAATAAAATATTTAAATATTCGAATCGTAAAATATGCAGGTCGTTACACTAGGACTCTACCGAAGTTTAAACTACCAACGCTGGAAGTATATGATGGAAAGTCGGACCCAACAATGCATATAATGAGATATATGCGGCATATGGAAGTACTGGGGGCGTCAGAGGAAGTCAACGTGTGACGACCCGGGATTTTGGACATTTGAAATCGAAATATTTAATTGATTTTAAATATTTAAAAGCGAATTTTTATTTTGAATTCAAATATCACTAATTATTGGATAATTTAATTATTAAATTAAATTATTTGGATTTGGGTAAAATGTGAAATATGGAATTTTTAGCTTGTTAAAAATATTTTAAGGGCTTGTAAAATTTACACTGATAATACTGAAGATAGTAAAAGTGTTAAAATTGAATTTGGAAGTGTTTTGTCAAGTTTTGAAATTTTATTGTTTAAATTGAATTTAAAAATAGCCTTCCAAGGCGCAGTCTCGGAATTCGACAAAACCAGTTCCATTGGATCTATAATATTCTATTATTATCAGATTTTAAATTTTGTAGTGATCGGAGTTGTTGTATGAGCGTACGATAGACAAATGCGCTTAAATCCATATCGAAAATTTAATATAATAATTTGGTCCAAAAAGCTATCTTTTCTGGACGATCGAATTAGGACTCGAAACCTTTTCCATTACGGTTGAAATAGGGATATAAACGCCTAACGGCACGTCTCGATACGATATCGAGATTTAGGGTGCGAAATCGAGACGATTTAAATATATATATATATATATATATATATATATATATATGATCAAAATAAAATCGCGGCCACCTTTTTGCAAAATGAAACGTACACGTTTCCATTGTCTTCTCCTACACGCCACCCTATCCTACCTTTTCGTTCAATCAATAATCAATGTCCCATGTCCCTCTTTCTTTGCCAGAGAATTAAAACAAATAAGAATCATTTACTCCCCTTTCCATTTACAATTCAAATCGCATCTAAAAAAGTGGAAGCGGCCGAGAAATAAACCATGGCCGCCTCCTCCTCTTCGATTTCGTTCCTTTATCGCGACTCAATCGAGAGGTTGGCACACAAGTTCGAGCACGGCCGCGAGAGGGAAGTCGACCTAGGGTTTAAGCAAAAAAAAAGGGTCGCGATGAGATCGCGAGACGATGAGGGACTCTCGATTAGGGTTGCGGCATATCGATCTGGCTTCTCGGCTTGACCTTAGGTGACGAAGTAGTGGCACGATTTGACGGGGCGAGGCGGTGGAGGTACGTTGACTACAATGGAGTTTGGGAAAGGGTTCGATGATTCTCGACGTGGATATCAACAAGTGTTACCATCGATTTCAACTCCGATAGGGTTCGCGAGCTCGATCGCAATGAGGCGGCGAACAACTCTGGCAAATGTTAAAGCAGTGAGGTATTATTGTGTCTTCTTGATTCATATATGTGTGATTATATTCATAAATTTTTTACGGTAAACAATTATTGTTGTGTTTACTGGAAATGAAAAAAAAGTTTTAAAGATATATATCTATATTCTTTCATATAGATAAGATTATAAAATAATAGGGATTTTAAAATATGGTAGAGATTAAAAATTTATATATATGTGTGTGTATGTGTGTCATTTTGGGTATAAATGGTTTCAAGGAAGAAAGTCAAAATAAATATAAATATATAAATATTTTTATCCTACTATTTTATTTTAAAAGAAGCGGGTTTGATGATTAAACTATTTTAATTACCTTATTTAATTATTAGGTTACTAAAGATGATTTGTTAAAGGAAATTATTAGTTTAAATTTTTTAAATTAAATTATAAGTTCAAATAAATAAGTAAATGTTAATTAATTATTGGATTAATCCAAGTGTTAATAAACTATAAAATGTTATACAAGGTCTGGAATTGTGAAGAAAACAAGCTGGTTTGAATCGGATTACAAACAAAAATCAAAGGTGAGTTAATCTCACTCATCTGGTTATAATTTAAATTTAAATGGTTAAATTTAAACAATTAGTTGATTGATTGATTTGATTGGATGTGTTATATTATATATATAGTAGTATATAGTATATATTGGAATGATTGATTTCCCACATTATATAGCGGATGAGATCCTATGCGCCGTATAATAGCGGATGATATTTTATTTAAAACCCATATACCACGATATTCCACCTCGAAGTGGAATTGGTATTTTATGTTGTGCTAACATCCGTGGATGCACAGAAATAGGTTGGAGGGATCCAGTTGGATTTCTCAACATTTATTTAGATTATTTAATATTCTTTACTATGATTATTTGATATTGTGATGAATTATATTGATAATTGGAATATTGAATGTTATAGTTTGCTTGAATATATTTCGGTACACTGGGTTATTAAAATATATAGAATTGGATTTTTGAAAGAAAATAAAAGAGTGAACTTGAGTAAAATAATCGTTGAGAATTTGAATAAATTTAAGAATGAACTGGATAAGAATAAAAGTGATTTTAAAATTCTAATAAATAATTTCGAGTATGGAAAAAAAGGGATTTTGAATAAACAGAGAATAGTGAATTGTAAAACTTAAGTGATTTATTTTTAAAGGAATAAAGAATTTACTTTAAAATTCAAAATTTAAATTTATTTAAAAAGGATAAAGAAGGAATTTTGGAAATATGAAATTGGCATGTTTCATAAAAGATTTTAAATCACAATTAAGGAATAAAATTTGAAGTTAATGGATTTTGAAATAAATTAAGCAAGTAAAGAAATTTATTTCAAAACGGAGTAGACTGGAAATCAATTTGGAAATTGATTTAAGTGTTTGGAATTGGCAATTTAAAGGAGGATGTGACTCTGACATTATAAACTGGTTTATAAAAGTGAAGCAATATATCAGTAGATATTTGAAGGAATAAATTCACGATGGGAATTTATTGAAGGAATAAATTCAAAATTTTGTTCAAAAATAAATAATGATTTATTTTTAAAGGATGTGAAGAGAAGTATATTTCCCTGGATAGTCAAGTACGTTTTCAAAGTAATTTTTTTTAAATATAAGTTAAAGGCTTTAATGTTGTTTTAAAAAAATATGTTTAAGAAATTTATTATTTCTAAATGTTTAAATTCTAAAATAAGTATTTTCTTTAATCCATTTACAGCAGTAATCATTTAAAGGTGGCTTGGTATTTTGATTTTAAAAGTTAGAAATTCAGTTTTATGTTGCACAAAGAAGTTTTATTTTAAATATTCTTAAAGTATATATTTTAATAAGTATTAAAGTAATTTTTAATTTAAATGTTTAAAGTATATTTTATAATAAAGTGTTTTAAATTATTTTAAAATCTAAAGTGTTTGTACTTGGTGATTTCAGTGGAAATAGAAAATATTTGGGAAGTTTATTCTATAAAAGGGAGATGGTTTGAAAAAAAAAACTGTTTCAGAAAGGTTTGAAAGCGGAAATATGTCTTGCGAAGATATTTTGAGGTTAATGAATAATTTGGGGAAATTATTTATGTTTGATGGGTGTTTGTGAATGTTAATTGATAGTTAAATAACCGACTATCAATATTGGACAGTGCGCTGATCGTTTTGAAGAGACCGGGATCGGGATTAATTTCTCAAAAACCATTTCGATCCAGTTTGTACATTTTTGTAAGGAATACGAGTTTAGTTCGAAAATGGAGCAATGAAGTGCAAGGGCTAGTCGCTACTAATCCTGAGGATAATTCCAAAATGGATAGAGTAGGAGCAGTTGTAACGACCCGTAAATTTTCAGTAATTAAGTTTGGGTATTTTAATTTAAAATTAAGTAATTAAATTTAGAAGAAACAAAACTTTTATAATGAAGCAAACGTTAAATAGGTAATGTAGCAATGGTAAATTAAATAAGACTTTGTGATTCAATATTTGGAGAAATAAATTTTGCGTAACTTATTAATGAAATAATATGTAAATTAAAACGTAACTGTGCTAATTTGGGTTAATAATTAATGGGTTGAATGAATGACAATTAATGAATTTATTTAAAATTGTAAAGTTATAATGTAATAAAATGGTAATTGGTTGGGAAAAACGAACATTCCAACTTAATAAAATAATTCAAATGTTATGACTTAGTTTTAAATGAAATATAGTATTAACAAATGCAATCCGTGTATTAATGTGTGAAATAATATATTGATTTATTTGTTACTGAATGTAAATTAATGAAATTATGTTAAGGTAAGTTAATAAATAATTAATTTAGCGCATCTAAATTAATTGAAATAACTATAAGGTCATAATTTGTGGTATCTTGTAAATTTGGAAAATAAATCTCAATAAATATAATAAAGTATTGAAATGTGTATTGTTCCCATAGGATAATATAAAGAAATGAAAACTTGCGACTTATGCTTGGAGTAACGACCAAAATAAGTGAAATAGGGATAATGTAAGTATTTGATTTATTAATGCAATAATACAATGTTAATGACAATTAATTAAAATTTGTGTATATATGGAATTTTAACCTGTGATTGTTAAATAATAAACTTATAAATGCAAGTAAAGGAAAATAGGTAACAATTAATATATGTTATTTATTTTATTTAGTATGTTAAATAAAATTTGGAAATCAAATTGCAATTAAGGGGAAATTTAGTAATACATTTATTGGAAATTAGTTTTCATAAATGCCACATTAATGTGAGGAGTAATACAATGTTTGGAAGTTGTTAATTTAGAGGATACTGAGAATTAGGAATTGAATTTTGAACCAATTGCAATAAAAATAAAGAAAATGTTACGTTAATGTTAACTAAGGAAATTATTAATAAATTGAATGAAATTCAAATTAGTGGAAATAATGTAGATGTATACTTAGCAACAAATTCTATATATGAAAACAAAATGTAAACATTGAATTAAATTAAGGAATTTAAATTATAATAAATGGCCATTGAATAAAATCAATGTTCTGGAAGTAATTATAATGTTTGTTTGAAGGAAATAAACTTAGTTATTGGTAATTAAGGTTTAATGGTTACAATTATTATGAATTACCTATTTGTTTAGTTCATAGAATTTAATTTGAGAGAAATGGTAGTAATTGACTTAATTAGTGCAATCCCAATTTATTAAAGCAATTAGTAAGATAAGAAGAATGGAAATCAATACTTTATTTATTTAAGTGAAATGGAAAATTCAATAATTTGATTTAATGGCAATTTAATGAAATTGAAATAGTAAAATAATACGTTATTTGAAATAAAGATAATATGAAAAATTTATGTAATAGTTTTGAATCCAATATTTAATCCATCTATTTGACTGGAATGAATGGAATAATAATTAATTTATTTAACTAAATGGAATTTTGGGGATTTTATTTATAATTTGTGAATTTTATTGAAATTGAGGTAAATATTGAAATTTAGAAATTAATCATCTCTACATTGACATCTAAATTTGTTTAAAATCATTGTAAATGATAAAAAAAATTAAATGATAAGAATTGTCTATTTTAGAATTTAAATTGGAAATTTGATTTAATTAATTTATTTATTAATTTATTATTTAGTATAAAAATGGCCATTTTGGCCACTGACGCGGATTTCGACAATACCAGTTTCATCGGATTCGTAATGGTGAATTATTGTAGGATTTCAAGTTTCGTAGCGATCGGACATGTCATTTGATCGTACGGACTCGAAATGCCTTGAAATAAATGAAATTGAAATCAATTTGAAAAATATTGTTTGCATAACTTCTTCATACGATGAAATTTGAACCGGAAACCTGTTCCATCGCATTTAAAATATTTTAAAACATCTTTTTGATATATGGGTTGACTCAATTTCATCTGGAGTCGAAACGGGCTTTTTGGGCCACTTTGGCGTTAGCGCGCAAGTCTATCGTATCCATCCATTCAAATGTCAACCCTGCCTATATATATCCTGCTATAAACCCTAGCCGCCTCTATTCCTCATTTTTATACGTACAGAAACTTCTGTGCTCCTCTTCCTCAATGGCTGTAGACCCTAATTTATCCAATTCAATTCCAATTCCAAATCAAATCAAAAGCTAAAATTTCAAACTCCACAATATATGCCAAATTTTATATGAATTTGAAGCTCTCGAAGAGTGTAACTCAGATCTGCAACTCGTTTTTCAATTCGACGCATTGTGTTTTTAGGAATCAAAGAACAATTCTCGACCGTTCGTTGGGCTGCGATCGACTTCGACCGATCGTCGAATCGACAACATGGGCTTGTAGAGATTCTCGAGCGTAATCCATCCATGCAAGTTTTGTGGCAAGTTAACGGGTTGATTTATCGATTTAATTCGATTTAGGGTTAATAGAACGGCGGCTGCAGCTCTTCTCGAGCTTTTTCGACGGCGTCGGAACCACGTTGATCATCGAGGCGAGGTCGGCAGGTCATGTCAAGGTAGGGCATGACGTTCTCGTGTAACGCGGAGGGTCTGGGACGGCGCGATCAACGCGGCGGCTAGGCAGGAACGATCGAGTTCTGCGGGTTAGGGTTCGATGTATTCTGGAAAGTGACGTGCGTGTGCGTTGCTAGTGACGTGGCGAGGTAACGTGGATTTATTTTTATTTTTTTATTTTCAATTTCAACGTGTTCTAATCATGATAACTTTCACATACGATGTCGAATTCACGCGCGGTTTACTCCGCTAGTTTCGTATTGGAATTCCGGACATTTTGGCTCTAGTTTGGACAGATTTGGAGACTGTTCAATTTTTAGGTTTAAACTGAATTTAAATTCACTTTAAATTCAAAAGGTGAGTGTTTTAACTCACTCACAACTTCTAAAATTTCTTATGTTCGTTAAATTTATTTATGATGTGATTTGATATTTATTTACAACTATTTGGCATATATTTAATCATCATCTCGATTAAATTGCATTTATTTGAATTAAATTGTTATTCAATTTATTATTGCATATAAACTGCCAGTTAAATTAATTTATTATTGAATAATAAACTTCCAGTTAATTAATTATTATTTATTGATGTTATTATTTTTTGTGGATGATGATTATGAGGGATGTATGATTTTATGATGGATGAATGGATATTTTGTTTATATCATCATAATCTGCAAGTTGTTGTGCATTCATTTCATTCGTGATTGCGGTTTGAAATGATATATAACCGCAAATTTTCATTTTTAAATTACGGATTGTAATGATAAATATCTGTATCACTTGACCATAGGGTAGAAAATTATATACAAACACCGCGGTCTATATATAAAAATATTTTGAAATGTTTTCTAGGTTTCATAAAGAAATATATATGGTTTTATGAGATATCGATTCCGATTTTGATAAAGGTTATTTTATTTATAGTAAAATTCCTGGTTTTAAGCTATGTATAAAATTGTTTAAAGTATAAATGAATTTAATAATAAAGTTGATTTTATTAATTATAATATGGGAAGTATTTACTTAAATATATTTTTTATATAGAGTTTATATTGATTTTATAAACCAAGTGTGAGAAAATAGTTTTGAAATTGACTTTAGATTTTATTTAATTAAGAATTTTATTTAATAAAAATCCATTTGGAACTTATTGAAATTTAGATTTTTAAAAGAATATGGTTTTAAAACTAAATTCGGGGTTAAGGTGGTTTAAGTAAATATATCAAGTCTAAATGAATTGAGGAATATTCAATTTTTGAAATTTGGAGTTTTATTAAAGGGATACTAGATTATTAAGTAAATATTTCAAAACTAAATAATAGAAAAGGTAAAATTGGGGGGTGTGTGTGTGTATGAATTATAAAATTTAGTTTTGAAATATTGAATTTTAAGCTTTGAAAATATTGAATTAGAAATGGTTTATTTGGAGGCTCGAATCAATATTTTGAATTTATTTGTGAAATTAAAGAAGTTATTTTATTTTATAAGGTAATTTAATATATAAACCATTTAAGGGGTGTGGTTATATTTCAAAGTTATGAAATTCAAAGTTTTATGTTTTGGAAGGTTATATTTCAAGCGTTTGGTTTCAAAATGTTATAACTTTGAAAATGTTATGGTTTTAAAAAGGATATAATTGAAATAAAAATGATATTATATTAATTTGGGTTTTATAAATGATATCATATTAATTTGGTTTTAAAATAGAAATGATATCGTATTTATATGATTTTGAAATGGATATTATATTCTGGTTTTAAATATAAATTATTTTGAAATAACCGCGGTGTTATAATAACGTTTGGTTGTTGAAGAGACCGGGATCGGAAGTTGTCATACTCTCTGTCAACTCCGAAAACCACTTTAACAACCGTGTACGCGGTGGAGATTCCAGAATGAAGTAGGATGGTGGCGGCGTTTCCTTTGAGGTAAATACGTGGACCCGACTCCTGTGAGTTGGCATAAGGTGGCTAAAATAGGAGCGATCTATGGCCAAGGAGGTAGACCCTCTTATCGGACACATCCCTTCGATATTATACTTTGACTTTTGGATTGATTCGGTGGCCACTTTTTATTTTTGATTTGGGGGTATGGCTCGAGGTGGGCGGTAGCTGCACGCTACGCGTTACCACCAGCCCGTGTGCGTAATTGGTTTATCTACCCTGGCATTGCCTAGTTGTGTCGTGTCACCTACCCTAGCGAGCCTTGTATGAGTTTAATTTGTGTCGTACCTATCGAGTTTCTTCTCGTAGTCTCCCGATCAGGAGATATGCAGGTACTGTATAGACTACTGGCACTATTACGTGTTAAGGGCTATATGGGTAACCCCTTAACGCTATTTTTAAGTAAGTTTATTTTACAAATAGGCATTATTATAATAGCGAAATATTACTATATAGTAAATAGTTTAACGGATCCTTAGAAGATGTGAATCGCGAGCATCTTTTAAGTTACTGCACTCACGTTAGACACTGGATAGAACATGTCAAATCCGTAAACATCTCTGATGCTGTTTACACTCGTATTTATTTCTATTGATTTAACTCACATAAGATCTTTTAGTTCTGACTCGAGTGTTTTGTCTTTTCAATTCGCTCGGGTCAGTCCGAGCATTTCAGGATCGAAGACTTTATTTCTGAAGGACGAAGACGAATATTTCATTATTATTATTACTGTTATCCACTATATTATTCCACCATGCCATTTTATTTCGCTGCATTGTTATTATCCTTTGGTACGTGAACTCTGATATTTATTGTATAAGAAAAATCAAATGTTTTGTAAACAGTTTTATGAATTGCATATTGATGATTATATTTTTATCGTTCCGCTGCAAGATTCTGTTTTGTTTTTTTCCTCTGCTTTTCTTGTTTACTTGTAACGACTTGAAAATTTCGATCCCGTAATTCCCATATAGTTAGTGAAAAGAAGAAAGAGAAAGAAGAAGAACAGAAAACTCAAACTCAGAATCTCACATTCGCAACGGAAAATATAATATCACATAAATAATAGTTATACAAAGAAGAACTGTATCAGTACATTATAATTTATACATCAGAGTTACAATCCATTTCACAACACTGGACAGTTTTAAAATAACATGTCCAAGACAATTACAATATAAACAGCGGTATATGCTCCATACGTTCCTGCCATCTTGCTTGCCTCCTGAGCTCCAGAACGTCCTTACCTGAAAATCTGTAATACTCGGCCTGACCCGAGCATTACATCAAGGTAATTCCCGGGTCAGGCTGGAAACCAGCGTGAGTAAATCCAAGAAACACCAAGCATACAACTAATTTAAAATCCGGGTAACTCGTATCAATTTACAAATTCACAATTTGTTATCGACATCACTAATTTCACACATTAATTTTCCAAGTACCAAAACATAGATTAAATGATCCAATTCACTTAATCATTTCAATCCAGCCTATTAGTTTCACATATCAATCTATAAGAATCATTGTAGATTACAAACTCGAAGTGGGTTCGGGTATTTACTCATACCCGACCCCGTCTCTTCGAATTCATACCATTTAACCCAAGTTATTCAAGTGATTAAATTCAAATACTGGATGTCACTTTTACACGGTAATAATACAGATAAACATCACCCATTTATTATTGATATAACCAAAATCATATCAATAGAATGTCACAGCATATCATCCATTAGATATCATTCAATTTAGACATTCAACAAACAATCATCCCTAAGCAAGCATTACCAATTCATAACAGAAATAATCATCTAATTCTACTTAATCAACCATTAATTAATTACAATTATTTAATTATTTCTACACTCCTTTTACCTTATAAATCAACCAATTAATCCCTAATCATAGATTAATGATTCTTTAAATATCAATTAATAACCCTCAATTGTTAATTAATCCCCTTTAATTCAAAGTAATCAATCCTTAATTACATAAAAATCAATTAATAAC
Organism: Allium cepa; assembly: GCA_030765085.1. NCBI lineage: Eukaryota > Viridiplantae > Streptophyta > Magnoliopsida > Asparagales > Amaryllidaceae > Allium > Allium cepa. The sequence goes on from CM060932.1 coordinate 786,054,899, forward strand.
CCTCAATTGTTAATTAATCCCCTTTAATTCAAAGTAATCAATCCTTAATTACATAAAAATCAATTAATTAACCTCTACTTAACCTCTAATTAACCATCAATTATTGATTAATACCCTTAATTATTACTCAATATATCTTAATACAAATTAATTAATCCATAATTATTCTTATAATTAATTGATTAATTAACAAATTAGTTATATCTTAATTATTAATTAACCAACTTTAACCATTAATTAACTTCTCTTTAATTACTTTATTTATTTTTAATTAATCTTATAATTTCCCAAGAACTTAATTAAATTCAAATTAACATTAGACCTAGCTACCAATTTCCACTTTCGCTCGGGACCTTGTTAAAACTTACTTGAACTTATTCACTAATTTACTTTTGCTGGTCACCCCTTCCTTTAAGTTAAATCTGGTCCTCAATTTGTTTTCAAAACAAAACCTGTTAACTTAACTTTTGATAATATCCAATCCTTACCTTAAACCATGGCTAACACGAGCTTACAACGGAAAATCCCAAGCCTCAACTCGAGCTATACCTCTCCTCTTCCCATTGCCTTACCATAAGCCATCAACGGATACACGCGATAACGCGTACACGTGTACGCCGACGACGAACTACCGCGACCACCTCCGATCCTCCCCACAACCCACGTTTGGCCACCACACCCATCCTATCCACCAGAATTCTCGAATTCAACCCCCAATCAAAATCTCGAGCTCGCAGTCCAATTCAAAAATGAATGAACCACTATAAACACCTCGTCCTTGCCATTCCACCCACCATCGACCACCATTCTTCACCCAATCCAACGCCACGACCCCCTCTGTACTTTACTCCAAGAACGGTTTAACTCGACACTGACGCGATGCCGCAATAAGCTCGAACTTGAACCCGTTCAAACTAACATCTAAAACCCTAAATCTCTTATGTTACACCACCACGGCGTCAGAGGAGGTGAACCACCATTTTTCCCACGTCACTCGAGATCCCAGCCTCCTCCAGTCAAATTTACGAAGTCCAATAACACACCGTTCGTCGGCCATAGACGAAAACCACTATTCTGATCAACTCAAAAATTCCCTACAACCTCAAGTCTAAAAATCCTAATTCGTATTTCTAAAATCATCAAATTGAAATACGACTTCGTTTAGATAATTAAAACATGGGAATTTAGTGGACGAAATTTTGACACAAATTGCTTATTACTGTAAAAATTTATTTCTGAGAAATCTCCTTATCATTTTTACTCAAATCAGATTCTAAAGATGATTTTGTACATATACAATCATTTTTCATTTTGAAAGCAAGGTCTAAAAATCATTAAATTGGATGGTTTTTTTTTAAATTTTAAATCAGGTTCTTCAACCCTGTAATGGTTAAAACAGAGAGATGCTTAAACTATCCAGACATATTCACTGATACAAACACACCTTTATAAATATGAAATTATTTCTAACATCAAGTATAATAGAATCCAATCATACTTCAAGTATTCTCCTCATGCAAATGCAAGCAATTTCAGTTTTCAGGAGTACTCACCTGCAAATGCTTAGAACAGAGAAACAGCTTGAGATCTGAAACTGGAATTCCTTTTTATTATTGAAACAGGTGTTTGATTTGATCTGCTCGTCTATGCTTTCAAGTTTAATCTTTCTAGGCTTAAATGTTTTTGCTTGCTTCAGATTTTTGTTCTTGAACCATGTTAAACACTTAAAAAAAACTGTTGTTTAATTTATTTATTTTTGATTTCAGTTTTTATTTTCTTTTTATTTTAAAGGTTAAGGAAAAAAATGAGCAGCCTGTTTCTTTTTCTTAATTCATTTTTGAACATAAAATTAATTTTGAAAAAAAAACAATTATGCCACTTGTAAATGTAAATTATCCTTTGACTTACAAATGTACAAACATCCTATTATTATTACAAGTGTATTTTTCATGTTATAAGGGTCTTACAAATGTTAAATAAAAGGTTTCATGTTTAATTCCTTATTTATAAATTCCTTATGTTTGTAAATTTTGGGTTTTATGTATTTAAATTATATATAAACTATACTTAGCACATGTGTAATTAAGAAAGAAGAATATTAACTCTTTGATAAATTCTTGTTTTAAATTTTATATTTCAATTGTTACACTTGTATGTTTTTATGTTAAATGATTTACTTTTGTTAGATTTGGATGTTAACATCTTAACACTTGCCTTTATCTAAAATGTTTTATAAGGCTTTGATATTTATTTTACTATTTAAATCAAACTATATTTAAGATATACTTCTTTTAGATTTTCAAATTTGAATTCAAATTTAAGTCCAATCAAATTTAGGAATCAATTCAAATGATTGTGATAATCTCCCTTATAAATTATTTATATTTGACAAAATTATTATTTCCAAACAATAACGATAATGGGTTGTTTTAAATATAGAAATTTTTTTAAGTAAAATTATTAATTACAAGTTGAATTTGGGTTTATTAAAATATATATTATATTATTTTCTTTAAAAAGATCCAATTTATAATAATATTTCTAATTAAAATTTATTTATATTTATATATATAAGTAATCATTATTATTTATTTTGAAATAAATAAACTTTTACTAATTTAAAATAATTTATAAAAGAGATAACTATAGTTGAATTTTCTTGAAATTTCTAAGATACCACGGATATCCTTTATTATTATTTTCAAATCCATTTACACATCCCGATATCTTTTATTAACAGAATTTTATCTGTTTAGCATACAACTTAATATTTTAATAATTCTAATCCTATTAATTACCAATTACCAGATACTCGAAAATCCAGATTATCACATTACCCCATAATAATCCGCCCGTCCATATGGTTTGAATTGGCACGTGTGTCGATTTAAACCGTGCGAAAAGATGGGACGTTACATCTGGTATCAGAGCTTCGGTTTAGTAATAAACCTTAGCTTGTGGGGTTTTGACTCTTTGCTAATAGGGTAGTAATACCCTATGATGAGTCGCTGAGTGTATGTATGAGAGAGCGTATTTGTTAGTGTTATAAAAAGGTTTTAATATTTTGTTAATCTGTTCCTTTTTGTATTTATAAATTCTGGTTGATGCATGGGATGTTATGACATCAATAGGGGTTTCTAAACACTTAATTGAACAGACCGACATAATATTTGGTTTCAATATAGGTGAATGAAATAATTTTGCCTATTATATTTTCTATATATATAGTAAAATTTTGTAAAGGTTACATTTGGTTGTAATATATTGATTGTTAGGTAATGAAATTTATACATAATAGTTGAAATGAGATTGAAAATAATTAAATGAAATAGGGGAATTTAGAACTTAAGTCCGGGGTTTTGAAACTTTCTTTCGAATGATTTTGGAATATAATAATAATATGATTTAGAAGTATTTTCTGATATAAATATTTCAATATAATTTGAAAAGAATTGTTTTAAAGGAATTTTTAAAAAGAAATAAGTTTTGTACTCCCCTCTCTGTCGTTGGAAAATAATTTCGGTGATGTCGTTGCAAATTTATTTTGATAAACAAATATAAATTTTAAATTGGTCTAAATATAATTGGATATATAAAGTATATACATTTATCTATTATTTTAAAACAATTTGAAATTAAACCCGGTATTTAGTTCTTAAATTTCCATTAATTAATAGTTTCAATTATGGTAGTGAATTGGAACGTAGGTAATTAATAAATTGAAACGTTTAAAGGAAATAAGAGATATAATGCTAAGTTATAAATTAAATAAAAAGAAATTTTAAATTGTAACATATAAAACAAAGGATTTTATTATTGAACATTTAATTAATTAAAAGAATTGAGAAAAACTTGTATAACTTTCAATTACATTCTTAAAGCATATATATATATATAACTTACCAAATATTAACAGTTAAAGTGTTAAAGATTTGTAATGGGAAATTTTACAAGTAATATTATGTAATGGAATTGTTCAATAAATTGCTTTTATTAATAAGAATTGATGTTCTAGTTGCTATAAACTTAAGTATAATTGAAATACTACTAATTAAATATAATAGAAGGCAGGAATTGTAAGTAAGGAATTTTAAACTTAAGTATATAAGTTGAAGTTATTTCTAAATAAATTGTAAGAAATAAATGTAAATTAAAAAGATAAACCATTATTTGAATGAAAAGGAAATCAAACCATAAATGTATGAAAAGAAATGATTAAGAATGGATTTAATCTATTTTCTGAATTGGTTGGTTGTTGTTTTGGTTTATGGTTGTTTGGGCAAGGGTACTTTAAATTTGTTTGGATGTATGAATAATCTATTTAGCTTCATCTAAGACTGTTGAGTGAAGGGTACGCTTAATAGTTTATTTTTCATTCTGCACAATTTAAGGTTTTTAAACCCGGACAACTATTTGTTTGTTGCTATAGATGGTTGATTTTATTTGGCTTCAGATTGTGGCTGTATGTTGTGATTGCAAGTGATTGTTGTTTGGATTGATTTGGTTGTTATGGTTGAAGCAACTTTAAATATTTCATTTATATAATTATTAACTCTTTTAGATTATATAAGTGAAATACAGGTTATGGAAGCAATTGCTACTGCTTTTGGTTTCATAATTTAAGCGTTATTTGCCCGACAAATAGGTACGTTTTTGGATTACGGTTTATAGCGCTATTATATTATATTGTTCCCGTGTTGGGATATATTATTTTGGTAAGTATATGTTGTATATTGTTATATTGATATTATATTTTCTTCCGAGCCCCTCCGTACAAAGGAGACTTTGCCGAAATTTTCTGTAAATTTTGGACTTAGAAAATATTTTGAAAATGTTTTCCAAACTTTATAAATTTAAGTATAAAAAGATTTAATGGTTATAAATAAGTATATTTATTTAAATTAATTTATTTTGTAAATTTATTTGTTTATAAAGGTAATATTTTGAATAAGATGTATTGTTTACTCAATTCTTTCTTTTCCCTTCTTTTTCCTTTTCGGGGACGAAAAGTTTTGAGTGGAGGTGAGTGTAACGACCCGTAAATTTTCAATAATTAAGTTTGGTATTTTAATTAAAATTGAGTAATTAAATTTAGAAGAAACAAAACTTTTATAGTTTATAATGAAGCAAACGTTAAATAGGTAATGTAGCAATGGTAAATTAAATAAGACTTTGTGATTCAATATTTAGAGAAATAAATTTTGTGTAACTTATTAATTAAATAATATGTAAATTAAAATGTAACTGTGCTAATTTTTGTTAATAATTAATGGGTTGAATGAATGACAGTTAATGAATTTATTTAAAATTGTAAAGTTATAATGTAATAAAATGGTAATTGGTTGGGAAGAATGAACATTCCAACTTAATAAAATAATTCAAATGTTATGACTTAGTTTTAAATGAAATATAGTATTAACAAATGCAATCAGTGTATTAATGTGTGAAGTAATATATTGATTTATTTGTTACTGAATGTAAATTAATGAAATTATGTTAAGGTAAGTTAATAAATAATTAATTTAGCGCAATCCAAATTAACTGAAATAACTATAAGGTCATAATTTGTGGTATCTAGTAAATTTGGAAAATAAATCTCAATAAATGTAATAAAGTATTGAAATGTGTATTGTTCCCATAGGATAATATAAAGAAAAGAAAACTTGCGACTTATGATTGGAATAACGACCAAAATAAGTGAAATAGGGATAATGTAAGTATTTGATTTATTAATGAAATAATATAGTGTTAATGACAATTAATTAAAATTTGTGTATATATGGAATTTTAACCTGTGATTGTTAAGTAATAAACTTATAAATGCAAGTAAAGGAAAATAGGTAACAATATATATATATGTTATTTATTTTATTTAGTATGTTAAATAAAATTTGGAAATCAAATTGCAATTAAGGGGAAATTTAGTAGTACGTTTATTGGAAATTAGTTTTAATAAATGCCACATTAATGTGAGGAGTAGTACAACGTTTGAAAGTTGTTAATTTAGAGGATATTAAGAATTAGGAATTGAATTTTGAATCAGTTGCAATGAAAATAAAGAAAATGTTACGTTAATGTTAACTAAGGAAATTATTAATAAATTGAATGGAATTCAAATCAGTGGAAATAATGTAGATGTATACTTAGCGACAAATTGAATATATGAAAACAAAATGTAAACATTGAACTAAATTAAGGTAATAAATGGTCATTGAATAAAATAATTGTTCTGGAAGTAATTATAATATTTGTTTGAAGGAAAGTAACTTAGTTATTGGTAATTAAGGTTTAATGGTTACAATTGTTATGAATTACCTATTTTTTAGTTCATAGAATTTAATTTGAGAGAAATGGTAGTAATTGACTTAATTAGTGCAATCCCAATTTATTAAAGCAATTAGTAGGATAAGAAGAATGGAAATCAAAACTTTATTTATTTAAGTGAAATGGAAAATTCAATAATTGGATTTAATGGCAATTTAATGAAATTGAAATAGTTATATAATATGTTATTTGAAATAAAGATAATATGAGAAATTTATGTAATAGTTTTGAATCCAATATTTAATCCATCTATTTGACAGGAATGAATGGAATAATTATTTATTTATTTAACTAAATGGAATTTTGGGGATTTTATTTATAATTTGTGAACTTATAAATTGTCAATTTTAGAATTTAAATTGAAACTTTGATTTAATTAATTAATTTATTTAATTAATATAAAAATATCCATTTTGGCCACTAACTCGGATTTTGACGAAACCAGTTTCATCGGATCCGTAAGGGTGAATTATTGTATGATTTCAAGTTTCGTAGTGATCGGACTTGTCGATTGATCGTACGAACTCGAAACGCCTTGAAATAAATGAAATTGAAATCAATTTGAAAAATATTGATTTTTTTCATAACTTCTGCATACGATGCAATTTGAACCGAAAACCTGTTTCATCGCGTTTAAAATATTTTAAAACATCTATTTTGATATATGGGTTGACCCGATTTCATTCCGAAGTCGAAACGGGCATTTTGGGCCACTTTGGCGTTAGCGCGCAAGTCTATCTTATCCATCCATTCAAATGTCAACCCAGCCTATATATATCCTTCTATAAACCCTAGCAGTCTCTATTCCTCATTTCTATATGTACAGAAACTTCTGTGCTCCTCTTCCTCAATGGCTGTAGACCCTAATTTATCCAATTCAATTCCAATTCCAAATCAAAAGCTAAAATTTCAAACTCCACAATATAAGCCAAATTTTATATGGATTCGAAGCTCTCGAAGAGCGTAACTCGGATCTGCAACTCGTTTTTCAATTCGACGCATTGTTTTTCCTAAAATCAAAGAACAATTCTCGGCCGTTCCTTGGGCTGCGATCGACTTCGACCGATTGTCGAATCGACAACATGGGCTTGTAGAGATTCTCGAGCGTAATCCGTATATGCAAGTTTTATGGCAAGTTAACGGGTAGATTTATCGATTTAATTCGATTTAAGGTTAATAGAACGGCGGCGGCGGCTCTTCTTGAACTTGTTCGACGGCGTCGAAACCACGTTAATCATCGAGGCGAGGTCGGCAGGTCATGTCAAGGTGGGGCGCGACGTTCTCGTGTAACGCGGAGGGTATGGCGACGGCGCGATCAACGCGGCGGCTAGGCAGGAACGATCGAGCTCTGCAGGTTAGGGTTCGATGTATTTTGTAAAGTGACATGCGTGCGCGTTGCTAGCGACGTGGCGAGGTAAAGTGGATTTTTTTTCAATTTCAACGTGTTCTAATCGTGATAACTTTCACATACGAGGTCGAATTCACGCGCGGTTTTCTCGCTAGGTTCGTATTGGAATTCCGGACATTTTAGCGCTAGTTTGGATGGATTTGGAGGCAGTTCAATTTTTAGGTTTAAATTGAATTTAAATTCAAAAGGTGAGTGTTTTAACCCACTCACAACTTCTAAAATTTCTTATGTTCGTTAAATTTATTTATGATGTGATTTGATATTTATTTACAACTGTTTGGCATATATTTAATCATCATCTCAATTAAATTGCATTTATTTGAATTAAATTGTTATTCAATTTATTATTGCATATACACTACCAGTTAAATTAATTTATTATTGAACAATAAACTGCCAGTAATTAATTGTTATTTATTGATGTTATTGGTTATTGTGGATGATGATTGTGATGGATGTATGATTTATGATGGATGAATGGATGTTTTGTTTATATCATCATAATCTGCAAGTTGTTATGCATTCATTTCATTCGGGATTGCGGTTTGAAATGATATATAACCGTAAATTTTCATTTTTAAATTACGGATTGAAATGATAAATACCCATATCACTTGACCATAGGATAGAAAATTATATACAGACACCGCGGTCTATACATAAAAATATTTTGAAATGTTTTCTATTGTTTCGTAAAGAAATATATATGGTTTTATGAGATATCGATTCCGATATTTGATAAAGGTTATTTTATATATAGTAAAATTCCTGATTTTAAGCTATGTATAAAATTGTTTAAAGTATAAATAAATTTAATAATAAATGATTTTATTAAATTATAATATGGGAAGTATTTACTTAAATATATTTTTTTATATAGAGTTTATACTGATTTTATAAACCAAGTGTGAGAAAATAATTTTGAAATTGACTTGAGATTTTATTTAATTAAGAATTTTATTTAATAAAAATCCATTTGGAACTTATTGAAATTTTGATTTTTTAAAGAATATGGTTTTAAAACTAAATTCGGGGTTAAGGTGGTTTAAGTAAATATATCAAGTCTAAATGAATTGAGGAATATTCAATTTTTGAAATTTGGAGTTTTATTAAAGGGATACTAGATTATTAAGTAAATATTTCAAAACTAAATAATAGAAAAAGTGAAATTGGTATATATATATATATATATATATATATATGAATTATAAAATTTAGTTTTCAAATATTGAGTTTTTAAGCTTTGAAAATACTGAATTAGAAATGGTTTATTTGGAGGCTCAAACCGATATTTGGAATTTATTTATGAAAGAAGTTATTTATTTTATAAAGTAATTTAATATATAAACCATTTAAGGGGTGTAGTTATATTTCAAAGTTTTATGTTTTGGAAGGTTTTATTTTAAGCGTTTGGTTTCGAAATGTTATAACTTTGAAAATGTTATGGTTTTAGAAAGGTTATAATTGAAATAAAAATGATATTATATTAATTTGGGTTTTATAAATGATATCATATTGATTTGGTTTTAAAATAGAAATGATATCGTATTTATATGATTTTGAAATGGATATTATATTCTGGTTTTAAGTATAAATTATTTTGAAATAACTGCGGTGTTATAATAACGTTTGGTTGATGAAGAGCCCGGGATCGGAAGTTGTCATACTCTCTGCCAACTCCGAAAACCACATTAACAACCGTGTACGCGGTGGAGATTCCAGAATGAAGTAGGATGGTGGAGGCGTTTCCTTTGAGCTAAATACGTAGACCCGGCTCCCGTGAGTTGGCATAAGGTGGCTAAAAAAGGAGTGATCTCGGGCCAAGGAGGTAGCCCCTCTTATCGGACACATCCCTTTGATATTATACTCTAACTTTTGGATTGATTCGGTGACCACTTTTGATTTTTGATTTGGGGGTGTGGCTCGAGGTGGGCGGTAGCTGCGCGCTATGCGTTACCACCAACCCGTGTGCGTAATTGGTAGGCCTTGCCTAGTTGTGCCGTGTCACCTACCCTAGTGAGCCTTGTACGAGTTTAGTTTGTGTCGTACCTATGGAGTATTTTCTCGTAGTCTCCCGGTCAGGAGATATGCAGGTACTGTATAGACTACTGGCACTATTACGTGTTAAGGGCTATATGGGTAACCCCTTAATGCTATTTTTAAGTAAGTTTATTTTATAAATAGGCATTATTATAATAGTGAAATATTACTATATAGTAAATAGTTTAACGGATCCTTAGAAGATGTGAATCCCGAGCATCTTTTAAGTTACTGCACTCACGTTAGACACTGGATAGGAGATGACAAATCCCGTAAACATCTCCGACGCCATTTACACTCATATTTATTTCTTTTGATTTAACTCACATAAGATCTTTTAGTTCTGACTCGAGTGTTTTGTCTTTTCAATTCGCTCAGGTCATTCCGAGCATTTCAGGATCGGAGACTTTATTTCCGGAGGACGAAGACGAAGATTTCATTATTATTGTTACTATTATCTACTATATTATTCTACTACACCATTTTTTTCCGCTGCATTGTTATTATCCTTTGGTATGTGAACTCTGATATTTATTGTATAAGAAAAACAAATGTTTTGTAAAACAGTTTTATTAACTGTATGTTGATTATTATATTTTATCGTCCCACTGTAAGATTCTGTTTTGTTTTTTTCCTCTGCTTTTCTTGTTTACCCCATAACAATCCGTCCTGCCATATGGTTTGAATTGGCACGTGTGTCGATTTAAAGCGTGCGAAAAGACGGGACGTTATAGTAGTTCTTCGGTTCCGTTCGAACCCGGGAGGGACTTATATGGACGAATGCTTTCAGAACATCGTCAGGTGGACGGTGGACATTCTAAGTGAAACGTTCTAAAAAGGTAACGCTTAGCCTCAAGCCTCATCAACCGAGAATGACTGAAAATCAGGGATTTGCAACAAGGCTAGGCGGGTAGCACCCATTAGGGTGAGGTCATCCCTGTCTAGACGTCCCTTTATTCGGCTTAATGGTACGGTTGCTGATCCCAACCGTGGGGTGATTTTACTCGGGATTATTCAGTAAGGGGTAGTCCATGTCTTGTGTTGCAGGGGGTCGGGAGTGATACTCGGCATGCTAATCTAGACCAGGTACCATGACAGGTGGTGCCCCAGTGCCTAGTCATTAATTGGAAATCCATTTCCCTACGCGCCTATATGGTTTTGATTGTGCCCAACTATTGCTGCAACGTGAGATGCAAGCATTTCAGCTAGACTCTATTTTACTTTCTATAGACACTATTATAATATCAGAGAATTTTGATAAAAAGTGTTTTAGCAATCGTAAGGTAAAAACCCGACATGTTTATTTGTGGCGTGGTCTTACAAGATACTTTGTTTTCAAAAGAATTTTGAAACTTTAATAATCAATTTGAGTGTGATTTCTCACGCTGGTATTCCAAACTAACCCTGGTGTTATTTAACTATAATGCTCGGGTGAGACCGAGTATTATAGAATATAGGATATGATGTTGTGAAGCTCAGGAGACGAGATGGATGGTGATACGTACTACCGTACTTGATCATTATTCCACTGTGTATTCAGATTTAAGGACAAGTTTATATGACTGTCCAGTTGTATGTTATTGATGCTGTTAAACTCTGATGATGTATTTTGATTATGTATGTATAAAACAGATATAGTTTTCTTTTGTGTAAAGATCTGTTATTATCTATTATATTTTATTCCGCTGCGATGGTTAAATTCTGATGTTGTTTTCTATTTTCTTCTTCTACCTCTTCTTCTTTAACCCTCATGGTTCGGTTTTTCAGGCATCAGAAAACCGGGTCGTGACATTGTGGTATCAGAGCTTAGGTTGGTGATAACCTTGGCTCTGGTGGGGATTACTCAATGAAAATAGGGTCCGCAGTACTCTAGAATGAGTTTGAGCGTATTAATAGATATGAGCAACGTATTTGTTAGTGAATATAAATCGTTTTAATATTGTATTGACTTATAGGTTGAGTGGAATATGAATTCTGATCGAATAAGTTGGCCGCTATTCGAGAAGAGTTTATAAACACCTAACACGATAAATTGACACGGTATTGTTTTAAAGGTGGGTGAATGAAATATTTTTGCCCAAAATTATATTTTGATATAAAAGAAATATTTTCCTAAATCATTATATAACTTGGATGTTTGGATGATAATATTTTACAATAAGATTATAAAAATTGGAATGACTTGTATAATCAAAGGAAAAAAATTATATGAGCATAAATTATACAAATAATTATAGTTAAAATTTGATTAATCAGATTTGAAAATTTAAAATCCCGGAGATTTTGAAAGTGTTTTTCGAAGTGTTTTGAAGACAAATAATAGCATTATTGTTTTAAAGGTATTTTTGAAAGGAAATTGTTTCAAATAAATTTTGGGAAGGGATATAGCATTGAACTCACTTCAGTCGTTGAAAAATAATTTCGGTGATGACTGTAGCATCATCGATGTTCATTTTCGAGTTTCTAAGTGATGGATTGCTGCCAAATTGATTTGTTCAGAAGAACCAGTTTGTTTTTGAAATTTCGAAGGAAATTTGTTGGGAATAAAAAATCAGGATTGGTTTAAAATTTGAAAAGTGTGATTTTGAGATGTTGGAGATTTCAAAATGATTTGAAGCCAAAAGCCAGGTGTTTGAAATCCTGAATCCTTGTTTGAATTGAAAATCCTGATGAGATAAGTTATAAACTTGTAAAATTGAGATGATTTTTAAACAAGGAAGGAAAATATGAGCTTTGAATGTTGGAATTAAAATTTAAAGTGAAAAGTTAAAAATGAAATTAACTTGGATTAAGGAAGAAAATTGAATCGAATTGAATTAAATAAATCTGAATTAAAATAGAATCGAATTGGAATGAAATTCAGTCGAGTTATAGGTGATATTGAATGGAATTAGATCCTTACTTAAATAAATGGAAGTAAGTTGGATAAGAAATAAGCTGGATAAGAATTGGATTGGGATAAATGAATTAGAATAACTTATAAAAGAATTAAAAATCCACGGAATAAAAATATGCTTGGGGTATAAATAAACGTAAATATTGAGTTACAAGTAAAAGATGAATATATTCAAGCCTAGAATGAATGGAAATGTGTAAAATAATAAGTTGTGACTTATAAAACTGGAAAGTGGAATAGAGAACCCAAAATAAATATTGTTTGATGATTTGAAAAAAAAAATCCAAACTAGAATTATAAATAGAGGAGACCTAATTAGATAATAAAGTAGTAAATGCAATATGTAAATGGAACCTAACGTAGTTAAATAGAAGCTGAATTGTGAGTTAATAATGAAATTTGGAAATAAAATTCGAGTTATAAATCAAATTCGACTTGAATCGTTAATGAAGTAAATATAATTGAAAATAGATTAAAGTATGGATGGTTTTAGTTGAAAATAAAACCCAGATGAGTGGGAATAAATTGAAAATGGCCTTGTAATCAATTAAATGAATTGAATCTGAAAATTTAAAATTTATAATAACTAATCAAATAAATTTGTAGATTGAAATGAGATTTGATTGAAATAAAATCAAGTTATTTTGAAAAGAAAATTTTATTTGTAAAATGAAAATGAGCTTAAGTATAAAATTTGAATAATTTGAAGTAAATTAATTTAAGTTTAAAATTAGTGGAATCTTGGTTTCGAGTAAGGATAAAAGTCCATTAAATAAAAGCTTGGTAAATTTAAATTGGGAAATGCTTATTAATATATAAGCATCGAATGGTTCAAGCTTAATAAAATGGTCTCAGATGAAATGAAGGCGAATATGGAATGAAATGCAAATGTATGGTTGGTGAATAAAACTAGAAATGGGATGGATTTTAAAATAAATTGAGTCGGAATCAATTTAAATTGGTTATAAAACTTAAGTAATTATTTATTCACATGGATATCATCAAATTGCATAGAATGAATTGTCGTTTGACGTAAACGAAGGTAATTAAAATTCTACGAGTTGATAGAGATTTAATAAATCGATTTTAAGATCAATGGAAGTGAATATGAGTTTGTTTTTATTAAAAATTAATTGAATGTAAGCAATTGAGTTTTAAACCATTTAAATTGAATGAAGCTGTATATGAATTGGTTGTAAACAATTAAAATTAATGTTGGAACCCTACAAGTTGCTTATAAATACTGTTTAACCTGCATTGCTTATGTAAAATGTAGTTAAGTTACATGATTTTGGCACTTACATATTTAAATTGAGTAAGTACATGTACCGGGAAGCCGTTTGGCTGGATTTGGACGCGCTAATTGCTAAAATAAAACGTCGCTTGCTTAAAAATGCTAAATAGAGGTACGCCTACACAATAAAAATAGGAAATATGAACTGTTTTTGTTTTTCCGACCGGGTGGGTCGATGTATATATATTTATATCTCTTGTTAAATTGCAAAAGCTCCTCCGTACAAAGGAGACTCTAACAAAAGTTTTCGAGAATTTTGGGAGTTAGAAAAAATTTTGGAAAAATTTTTGTTAGCAACAAAACGATTTCAAATTGGAAATTGAAATAAATTAGTTGATGAAACTAATTTAAATAATGATATGAATGAGTTATAAATGGAAGATAAAAATCAATATTCAGAGTTGTAGATAAATTGAATTCATATGGAAATGAGAAAACTAATTTGAATAGAAGTAGATATGAAAACTTCAGTAAGAAAATGTATAAAATGATTTTAAAAAGCTATGATTGGATATTATTGCTAAGTAGGATATGCAGGTAATATAAAGGAAATGGAAAATTGATTCTAATTTCAGGAGATAAATTTATATTGCTCGACAAAAACGTATGTGTTTAAATTTCTATATGAAATTTGATTCGGTTTTTGATCTAGCCACTTGGCTTTTGTTTTCTTTTGGAATTTAGGATCCCATAGAGGCTTTTTGTAGTTGTACCGATCTAGCCGCGCAAAGGAGACGCTGGTGAATTTTTTTGAAAATTTAGGGAGCTAGAAAATTTTTGAGAAAGTTTTGATAATTTAAATTTGAATTTAAATTTAAATTTGAATAAACGAAGTAAATATTATGGTTGGAAACTATGGGAAAGTTTAGGAAGTGAGTAAGAATGATAATGTGTCTTTAATAAAAAGATTGTTTTGGAAAGTGTTTGAAACTGAATGGTTTTAGGGGAAAATAATAATGGGTATTGGACCATTCTTCCTAACTAGTAATTTCGAGGACGAAATTCTTTTAAGGGGGGAGGAATGGGACGACCCGGGATTTTGGACATTTGAAATCGAAATATTTAATTGATTTTAAATATTTAAAAGTGAATTTTTAATTTGAATTCAAATATCACTAATTATTGGACAATTAAATTATTAAATTAAATTATTTGAAGTTGGGTAAAATATGAACCAGGAATTTTTAGCTTGTTAAAAATATTTTAAGGGCTTGTAAAATTTACACTGATAATACTGAAGGTAGTAGAAGTGTTAAAATTGAATTTGGAAGTGTTTTGTCAAGTTTCGAAATTTTATCGTTTAAATTGAATTTAAAAATAGCCTTTCGAGGCGCAATCTCGGAATTCGACGAAACCAGTTCCATTGGATCCGTAATATTATATTATTATCGGATTTCAAATTTGTAGTGATTGGAGTTGTTGTGTGAGCGTACGATAGACAAACGCGCTTAAATCCATATCGAAAATTAATATAATAATTTGGTCCAAAAAGCAATCTTTTCCATACGATCGAATTAGGAGTCGAAACCTTTTCCATTGCGGTTGAAATAGGGGTATAACACTATAAACGTCTATCGGCACATCTCGATACGATATCGAGATTTTAGGGTGCGAAATCGAGACCATTTAAATTTAAATATATATATCTGAACAAAATAAAATCACAGCCACCTTTTTGCAAAATGAAACGTACACGTTTCCATTGTCTTCTCCTACACGCCACCCTATCCTACCTTTTCGTTTAATCAATAATCAATGTCCAGTGTCCCTCTTTCTTTGCCAGAGAATTAAAACAAGTAAGAATCATTTACTCCCCTTTTAATTTATAATTCAAATCGCATCTAAAAAAATGGAAGCAGCCGAGAAATAAATCATGGTCGCCTCCTCCTCTTCGATTTCGTTACTTTATCGCGACTCAATCGAGAGGCTTGGCGCACGAGTTCGAGCACGGCCGCGAGTGGGAAGTCGACTTAGGGTTCTAAGCAAAAAAAGGGGGTCCGATGAGATCACGAGACGACGAGGGACTCTCGATTAGGGTTGCGGCATATTGATCTGGCTTCTCGGCTTGACCTTGGGTGACGAAGGGGTGGCACGAGTTGACGGGGCAAGGCGGTGGAGGTACGTTGACTGCAATGGAGTTTGGGAAAGGGTTCGACGATTTTCGGCGTGGATATCAGCAAGTGTTACCATCGATTTCACTCGACTAGGGTTCGCGAGCTCGATCGTAATGTGGCGGCAAACAGCTCTGGCTAGTTTTGAAGCAGTGAGGTATTATTGTATCTTCTTTATTCATACATGTGTAATTATATCTAGAAATTTTTTACGGCAAACAATTACTGTTGTGTTTACTGGAAATGGAAAAAAAAGTTTTAAAGATATATATCTATATTCTTTCATATATATAAGATTTTAAAATAATAGGGATTTTAAAATATGGTAGAGTTTAAAAATTATATATATATATATATATATATATATATCATTTTGGGTATAAATGGTTTCAGGGAAGAAAGTCAAAATAAATATACATACATAAATATTTTTATCCTACTAGTTTATTTTAAAAGAAGTGGGTTTGATGATTAAACTATTTTAATTAACTTATTTAATTATTGGGTTACTAAAGATGATTTGTTAAAGGAAATTATTGTTTAAAATTTTTTAAATTAAATTATAAGTTCAAATAAATAAGTAAATGTTAATTAATTATTGGATTAATACAAGTGTTAATAAACTATAAAATGTTATACAAGGTCTAGAATCGTGAAGAAAACAAGCTAGTTTGAATCGGATTACAAACAAAAATCAAAGGCGAGTTAATCTCACTCATTTGGTTATAATTTAAATTTAAATGGTTAAATTTAAACAATTGGTTGATTGATTAATTTGATTGGATGTGCTATATTATATATATATAGTAGTATACAGTATATATTGGAATGATTGATTTCCCGCATTATATAGCGGATGAGACCCTATGCGCCGTATAATAGTTGATGATATTTTATTTAAAACCCATATAACGCGATATTCCACCTCGAAGTGGAATTGGTATTTTATGTTGTGCTAACGTCTGTGGATGTAAGGAAACAGGTCGGAGGGATCCAACTGGATTCCTCAACATTTATTTAGATTATTTAATATTCTCTGTTATGATTATTTGATACTTTGTGATGAATTATATTGATAATTGGAATATTGAATGCTATAGTTTGCTTGAATATATTTCAGTACACTGGTTATTAAAATATATAGAATTGGATTTTTGAAAGAAAATAAAAGAGTGAATTTTTAAGTAAAATAATAGTTGAGAATTTGAATAAATTTAAGAATGAATTGGATAAGAATAAAAGTGATTTTAAAATTCTAATAAATAATTTCGAGTACCGAAAAAAAAGATTTTGAATAAACATAGAATAATGAATTATAAAACTTAAGTGATTTATTTTAAAGGAATAAAGAATTTACTTTAAAATTCAAAGTTTAAATTTATTTAAAAAGGATAAAGAAGGAATTTTAGAAATATGAAATTGGCATGTTTCAGTTAAAAGATTTTAAATCATAATTAAGGAATAAAATCTGAAGTTAATGGATTTTGAAATAAATTGAGCAAGTAAAGAAATTTATTTCAAAATGGAGTAAATTGGAAATCAATTTAGAAATTGATTTAAGTGTTTGGAATTGGAAATTTAAAGGAGGATGTGACTCTGACATTTATAAACTGGGTTTATAACAGTGAAGCAATATATCAGTAGATATTTGAAGGAATAAATTCACGATGGGAATTTATTGAAGGAATGGGAAATTTTGTTTAAAAATAAATAGTGATTTATTTTTAAAGGATGTGAAGAGAAGTATATTTCCCTGGATAGCCAAGTACGTTTTCAAAGTAATTTTTTTAATATAAGTTAAAGGCTTTAATGTTGTTTTAAAAAAGTATGTTTAAGAAATTTATTATTTCTAAATGTTTAAATTCTTAAATAAGTATTTTCTTTAATCTATTTACAGCAGTAATCATTTAAACGTAGCTTGGTATTTTGGTTTTAAAAGTTAGAAATTCAGTTTAATGTTGCATAAAGAAGTTTTATTTTAAATATTCTTAAAGTATATATTTTAATAAGTATTAAATTAATTTTAATTTAAATGTTTAAAGTATATCTTATAATAAAGTGTTTTAAATTATTTTAAAATCTAAAGTGTTTGTACTTGGTGATTTCGGTGGAAATAGAAAATATTTGGGATATTTATTCTATGGGTCTCTCAACAAAAAAAAAAAAAAAAAAAAAAAAAAAAACAAACAAAAACAACAAAATCAAACAAAAAAAAAAAAAAAAAAAAAAAATAATTTGGGTAAATTATTTATGTTTGATGGATGTTTGTGAATGTTAATTGATAGTTAAATAACCGACTATCAATATTGGACAATGCGCTGATCGTTTCGAAGAGACCGGGATCGCGGTTAATTTTTCGAAAACCACTTCAATCCAGTTTGTACGTGTAACGACCCGTATTTTCGCTACTTCGAAAATGAGAGATTTCGATCGATTTAAATTTAAAAAGGAGTTTAAATCTTAAATAATATGATATATATAATAAATAATAGTGAAGAAGTTATATATTCTTATAGTTAATAAATAAAAAAAAAAAGCATGAATTTGGATTTTAGAACAAATCGACAAAAGTTAAGTTTTGTTAATAATAATTAAAGGCTTAAATAAATGGATTTAAATATCTATTTAAAAAGGTAAATCTTATTTAAAACATCTAATAAAGATAATAAAAGTATGTTAAAAGATTTAAAAATTTGTTAATAATCGTTTTATAAAAATAACCAAAATTTGTCGCATTTTGTCAGTTTTGCATACACGGTAAAATTAGAGATTTTGATATTAATTAAATATGATTTTAGAATATAAAGAGACTTGTTTTAATTTATTTAAAGAAGTAAAAAGTTCATTTTTAAATTTGGTTTACTTCAATACATAGTTTAACTAAAACGTCAAAATGTGACCGTAAAACATTTCGTCGAAAAACGACGTTTTGTCAATTAAAAGTTGTCGCAACGTCGTCGCACCTTTATTTTCTTATATAGGAACACATATTCAAATAGTATAAGTATTAATTAATTCACTAATCAAGTTTACTTTTACTAAACATACTTAGAAAATTCTAGAATATAATTAAGAAAAGTAAGTAAGAAAAGTCAAAAGTAAACATCAAATCAACATCAAATCAAACCAAACATAATTATTACTTTACTTTACTTACTTCTTAAGTGAAAGTGACATAAAGCATGATTTGAAATGTGATGTTAAGTTAAAAAGTAAGTAAAGGGCATTTTGGTCATTTTACATAATAATATTTTATTTCAAACTTTTTCCTATAAATAGCCATGCATACCTCTTTCATTTTCACACAAATCTTTCTTTTCTTCTTCTTCCTTTAAGCTATTTTAATGGCTTCTCTCTTAAGAGAGGTAGGAGGGTTAAAAATAGTGGAGTGCTTAAGCACTAATCCACTTGTTACTCTCTAACCTCTTCTTAATTCACTTCTTCTTCTTCTCTTCTTAAAAAAGGCCTTAGGCCATGAGTTTGGAAGTTGATAAAGGAAGGACGTGAGCAAAGAAAGTAAAGATGAAGATGGTCGAGCACTTGGAAGCATGGTTATGATAAGGTTTAGTGAAGCGTTGAATTAAATGAATGTTGGTAGGAAGTTAAACGTTTGGTTAAAGGTGAGAAATTCTCATCGCTTTTGAATTTATATTTTGATTATGTTATAACAATCATATTTACACCCTTATGACATATGAATGTTTATACCAAATTGATTGTTAATATGGATGATTTGAAAATTTGTAAATTAAGTGAATTGTGATAATATATCCCGTTATGATATTAATAGTGAATGTTAGATTTGAAATCATATGCATGTGATTTGTTGAATGGATGTTATGTTAGTAATAAATATGAATATTGGATATGTTCATTTTGATTAAGTAATCACTTTGATTAGTAAGACCATATTTTAGTAATATGAGAAATTGTGGAAAAATAAGTCTCTTTTCATTTAGAAGTGAAATTAAAGTTAAAATGAAAGAGAATTTGAAATTTGAAGTGAAACGGATTTGAAAAGAATAGCTAATTAGAAATTGAAATTTAGATGAATAGTGAAATTGAAATTAAAATCGATTTTGAAAAAGTGAAGTTTAGTTTGAGATTAAATTGAAATTTAAATTGGAATTAGATTTGAAATCTAAGTTTTAAATGTGTTTAATTTGAGATTAGAATTGAAATTGAGTTAAAATTGGGTTTTAAAGTTTAATATTAAAATAATGGGAATATAATAATATTTTAATGTGGTAAGAGTGAAAATATATATTAAATACTTTAAAAGGTGAAAATATTGATTTAAAATGGTTTCTAATCATTTTATAAGTATTGAAATCTAAATTGAATAAATTATTTCAAATGTTGAAAAATAAGTTAAAACTAGACGCGTCGCGCAACGGCAGTTCGCGATTTCGCGTCGAAAAAGTTCAAATGAATGTGTAGAGTGGAATATTGCTCGGAATTCTTCGAGATAAGAAAATTCCGGACTATTATATCCATATCTTCTAAACGAAGAAAGAAACTCAAAGTTTCGAGGAGTAGATTTTGAATTAAGTCCAAATCAATTTTCTAGAAAAATCGCGCTAGTGCAGTTTAGTGACCATAACAGAAAATCTGTTCGAATGAATGTTTTTAATTAAGGAAAAATATGGAATAAATTTGATAAATCTATTTAAATGATTTAAAAGAGATTTGGATTGGAAAATATGAATTAGCGAATGTTTAAAAGTTGTTTTAATCAAATAAGCTTATATAGCACTTTCCGCAGCACTTTTATGCTGTGAATTGTATAACTTTTGGAATATGAGATTAAATGTAACAACGTTTCCAAGAATAATCGTGAATGTTTTAAAAAGGATAATTAAGTGTTTTAAAAAGATAATTTGGAATATTTATAAGCAATTCCAAAATAAGTTGAAAATCTGAGTATGCGGAAACGACTAGTACATTTGTCCCGCCTGTGAGATCTGGGAAGATAAAACAAGGTGTTTAACTAAGGTTAGGGATGGAGCAACCAGTGCCCTGAACTTACCTGGCCTATGTTTTCTTTTCTTAGGCGAGGGGTGGAACAGATCGAAAGGAAAGCCCGGATGCTTCAAAATAAAAAGATTCTGTTAAGTTTTCCAAAATAAAAGAAGATTGGTATTATCCAAAAGTTAAGCAATCTCCAAAATGAATGATTTCTACGAACCTGTGAAGTTTAGAAAAGAATTTATAATGAATTTTAGGAATGAATTGGTAAATAAGAGTATTGGATTTTGACTTACAAGTGAGATATAAAAATGGAATTTATAAACACCGTTTTGTAAATCTGAAATCAATTTAAATTGATAAGTTAAATGTGAAAGTTATTAAAGGAATTATATTCGCGATTTTGGACAGTGAATAATCCTTTAAATTAAATGGATGTTTTGGAAGGTGATATTATAAAGGGAATGTTTTCCTTAAGTTAAAAGTTAAGAAATTTGGATCAAGAATTAAGTAAAGAAATCTGAGATATTTTCCAAAACAAAAGAATGAATTACTTAGAATTATCCTAAGTTGAAAGAAAGAGAATTTCGAAATCATCTGAAAAGAATTTAAGTGAAAAGAGACTTAATAAATCCTATATTCTCATATTCACTTTTTATCGATGATTGGATTTCGAAGGAACCGGAGTCGGATTTGGTTAATTCCTATCCGAAAACCACTTCGAACCAATGTGTACGTTCGAACGTGAAGACATGTTGAAGATGGTGATTGAAGACCGTGGATCTTCCTAGCGTGAAGACTGCTTGTTGATTTGCTCGGGTCGCACCCAAATTATAGAGTTATATATAGCAGTGGTCTCCTCGTGATAGAGATTTTGCGGATTGCAAGGGCTTCTCGCCTAGTAATGGCCGAGGAAAGTACCTTCGGTTTGTCCTGTTCCTGGACAACTTGTATGGACGTTTGTCTGACGTTGCATTTCTAAAGATTACGTACATCGGTTTTGCTTGATTATGTTCAGCATGATAGGGGGTTCTCGCTTTGTGAACAGTGACGAAGCTTAGACTCTTGCCCCTACATGTCCCTAGTGTGAAAGGGTTGGTTGATAGTCGAGAGGCTTGCCGTAAAAGCAGATCCGAGATATCACTTGTGGTCACCTCCATGTTGAAAAGCAGGAGTACCCCCATGTTGAAAAGCAGAAGGGTAGCGGGATGGTTGAAAAGCCTACCGGGGCGGGTGCAGGAGTTGCCCGTTCGTCACACGTGATAACAGAGCTTCACACTTGGTATCAGAGCTGAAGGTTAAGCGAGAACCTTGGCTCTATTATGGGTAAATTCTCATCAGAGATAGGATTAGTAATATCCTAGGATGAGTAACTCATTAGAGATAGGGTTAGTAATGCCCTAGAATGAGTTATGAGAGTATTTATATATATGAGCGCGTATTTGTTAATTTTACAAAATGATTTTGTTTTAAAGAAATTGGTAAATGAAATAATTTTACCTTAGGTCTATATTATAAATATTAAAAGAGATATTATTATCTTTTGGGTTAAGGATTGATTGTAATTTAGCTTAGTAAAACTAAAATATGAATATCTTGTGATTAGAATTGCACAATTTGACTATAAGATATTTCATATAGGATCAGTTAGTTGAAAGCTAGAATTTAAAACTGTAATCATATACCCTTAGATACTTGGTATTAAGAAATAATAATTAAGTGATTATCATAATGGATGGATTTAAAAGCTAAGTACAAATATATTGTGAAGTAAAATTCACAAATTTGATTATAAGATATTTGATGATAATATTGATGCTAGAAGTTGTGATTAGAGAAAGTAAAAAGAAAATGCATACTTAGAAAAAATTCTTGTCAATAAGATAGAAAAGATAAGCCAAAATTGAAATTTTGGGTTAATATATTATGAAAGGATAAGTTCTATAACTTATAAATGAGTTAAGGTAATTTGAAATTTAGACACTTTGATTAGAAACAAGAGGTATAAGAAATATCATCCTAATATAAAATTTGAAATAATGATACATTTAGGGTAATATTTATAATTCAAAATGAAGTAAGATTAGAAGGAGGTAGTTTTGAATAATATGGTTAGTAGTTGAATGTTGGATGAAAATGTTTAAATAACAAATACCATGTGAATTAAGTTTCACAATTTGACTATAAGGTATTTGACGGATTTAAGGTTAAGAAATTTGATTTAGAAAATGGATAGGTAAATAAGTTAACTTTGTAAGAAAAAGGCGTACATTTAGTAAAGTTGTCTTATTAAAATATGGATTAGATAAATAATATTAGCTAAATGGAGACCTTAGGTAAAAAAAACTAGGGATTAAGTTTTATAACTTATTTATTTGGAATAATAGAATTCCACATTTGTTGAAGACGCTAATTAAAGTAAATGACGATTTGAAGATTTGGGATATGTATATATACTCTTAGGAAGTAAAGGTATATTATACAAGTTAAGTCATTTGTAAGCTTAAGTAATAATGGATTTAGAAGAAAGTAAATGGTTGTGAAATAAACTTGGATAAATAGAAGTTTGGAAGAAATGTATTAGGTAAAGATAAATGTGAATAAGTACATAAGTTAAACGTAGATCATTTTGGCACATAAATTTTGATCTAAGATTTGAGTACAGAACTTTGAGGTGTTTACACCAATCCGAAAAAGAATTTATCACTCAATTCTTGATGGCGAATATTGATGAGAGTTTGTGATTATGTACACGAGTTTTCTATCATAGTTGAGAGCTATGCAAGGAAAGCAAGGGTTTGTGATCAAGAAGTCTGATCAAAGTCCGCAGTAGAAAATCGGGGGATCGATACTAGTTCGAAAGAAAAGTTGTGGATTTGAATAATAGATCGAATCAAATATCACATATAGTATGATGTGTTGGATCTGTCTACTTAGTAGTTGGATAGTTATCTTAAATAATAGGCACTAAGATATAGTAGTTAGAGTTATGATTTGGTATGTATATATATAGACCTCAGGTGTAGTACATGCTTAGGTCAGAGGATGGGTTATGTGGATGTATTCATTTATGTTGATATAGTTTGGTTGTTTTTGGATGTATAGTCTTGTTTGATAGTTGGATACATTATCTTAAGTGTGCAGTACGCACTAGGATGGGAAGGATAGAAGTTTGACTTGATGTATGTATATATAATCTTAAGAAAGTGATAAGTACTCAGCTTAGTGTGGGGAATCTTTATATATGTTTGGCATCATTTGTTTTAGTGTTGTTATGATATCGGCCTTCTTCTTTTCTATCATCAATAGAAATAAGTCAATTTTTTTGAGGAGATGAGTATGAGATAGATTCCTTTATCTAACTTTCATTTCGAGGACGAAATGCTTTTAAGTAGGGGAGAATGTAACGACCCGTATTTTCGCTACTTCGAAAATGAGAGATTTCGATCGATTTAAATTTAAAAAGGAGTTTAAATCTTAAATAATATGATATATATAATAAATAATAGTGAAGAAGTTATATATTCTTATAGTTAATAAATAAATAAAAAAAGCATGAATTTGGATTTTAGAACAAATCGACAAAAGTTAAGTTTTGTTAATAATAATTAAAGGCTTAAATAAATGGATTTAAATATCTATTTAAAAAGGTAAATCTTATTTAAAACATCTAATAAAGATAATAAAAGTATGTTAAAAGATTTAAAAATTTGTTAATAATCGTTTTATAAAAATAACCAAAATTTGTCGCATTTTGTCAGTTTTGCATACACGGTAAAATTAGAGATTTTGATATTAATTAAATATGATTTTAGAATATAAAGAGACTTGTTTTAATTTATTTAAAGAAGTAAAAAGTTCATTTTTAAATTTGGTTTACTTCAATACATAGTTTAACTAAAACGTCAAAATGTGACCGTAAAACATTTCGTCGAAAAACGACGTTTTGTCAATTAAAAGTTGTCGCAACGTCGTCGCACCTTTATTTTCTTATATAGGAACACATATTCAAATAGTATAAGTATTAATTAATTCACTAATCAAGTTTACTTTTACTAAACATACTTAGAAAATTCTAGAATATAATTAAGAAAAGTAAGTAAGAAAAGTCAAAAGTAAACATCAAATCAACATCAAATCAAACCAAACATAATTATTACTTTACTTTACTTACTTCTTAAGTGAAAGTGACATAAAGCATGATTTGAAATGTGATGTTAAGTTAAAAAGTAAGTAAAGGGCATTTTGGTCATTTTACATAATAATATTTTATTTCAAACTTTTTCCTATAAATAGCCATGCATACCTCTTTCATTTTCACACAAATCTTTCTTTTCTTCTTCTTCCTTTAAGCTATTTTAATGGCTTCTCTCTTAAGAGAGGTAGGAGGGTTAAAAATAGTGGAGTGCTTAAGCACTAATCCACTTGTTACTCTCTAACCTCTTCTTAATTCACTTCTTCTTCTTCTCTTCTTAAAAAAGGCCTTAGGCCATGAGTTTGGAAGTTGATAAAGGAAGGACGTGAGCAAAGCAAGTAAAGATGAAGATGGTCGAGCACTTGGAAGCATGGTTATGATAAGGTTTAGTGAAGCGTTGAATTAAATGAATGTTGGTAGGAAGTTAAACGTTTGGTTAAAGGTGAGAAATTCTCATCGCTTTTGAATTTATATTTTGATTATGTTATAACAATCATATTTACACCCTTATGACATATGAATGTTTATACCAAATTGATTGTTAATATGGATGATTTGAAAATTTGTAAATTAAGTGAATTGTGATAATATATCCCGTTATGATATTAATAGTGAATGTTAGATTTGAAATCATATGCATGTGATTTGTTGAATGGATGTTATGTTAGTAATAAATATGAATATTGGATATGTTCATTTTGATTAAGTAATCACTTTGATTAGTAAGACCATATTTTAGTAATATGAGAAATTGTGGAAAAATAAGTCTCTTTTCATTTAGAAGTGAAATTAAAGTTAAAATGAAAGAGAATTTGAAATTTGAAGTGAAACGGATTTGAAAAGAATAGCTAATTAGAAATTGAAATTTAGATGAATAGTGAAATTGAAATTAAAATCGATTTTGAAAAAGTGAAGTTTAGTTTGAGATTAAATTGAAATTTAAATTGGAATTAGATTTGAAATCTAAGTTTTAAATGTGTTTAATTTGAGATTAGAATTGAAATTGAGTTAAAATTGGGTTTTAAAGTTTAATATTAAAATAATGGGAATATAATAATATTTTAATGTGGTAAGAGTGAAAATATATATTAAATACTTTAAAAGGTGAAAATATTGATTTAAAATGGTTTCTAATCATTTTATAAGTATTGAAATCTAAATTGAATAAATTATTTCAAATGTTGAAAAATAAGTTAAAACTAGACGCGTCGCGCAACGGCAGTTCGCGATTTCGCGTCGAAAAAGTTCAAATGAATGTGTAGAGTGGAATATTGCTCGGAATTCTTCGAGATAAGAAAATTCCGGACTATTATATCCATATCTTCTAAACGAAGAAAGAAACTCAAAGTTTCGAGGAGTAGATTTTGAATTAAGTCCAAATCAATTTTCTAGAAAAATCGCGCTAGTGCAGTTTAGTGACCATAACAGAAAATCTGTTCGAATGAATGTTTTTAATTAAGGAAAAATATGGAATAAATTTGATAAATCTATTTAAATGATTTAAAAGAGATTTGGATTGGAAAATATGAATTAGCGAATGTTTAAAAGTTGTTTTAATCAAATAAGCTTATATAGCACTTTCCGCAGCACTTTTATGCTGTGAATTGTATAACTTTTGGAATATGAGATTAAATGTAACAACGTTTCCAAGAATAATCGTGAATGTTTTAAAAAGGATAATTAAGTGTTTTAAAAAGATAATTTGGAATATTTATAAGCAATTCCAAAATAAGTTGAAAATCTGAGTATGCGGAAACGACTAGTACATTTGTCCCGCCTGTGAGATCTGGGAAGATAAAACAAGGTGTTTAACTAAGGTTAGGGATGGAGCAACCAGTGCCCTGAACTTACCTGGCCTATGTTTTCTTTTCTTAGGCGAGGGGTGGAACAGATCGAAAGGAAAGCCCGGATGCTTCAAAATAAAAAGATTCTGTTAAGTTTTCCAAAATAAAAGAAGATTGGTATTATCCAAAAGTTAAGCAATCTCCAAAATGAATGATTTCTACGAACCTGTGAAGTTTAGAAAAGAATTTATAATGAATTTTAGGAATGAATTGGTAAATAAGAGTATTGGATTTTGACTTACAAGTGAGATATAAAAATGGAATTTATAAACACCGTTTTGTAAATCTGAAATCAATTTAAATTGATAAGTTAAATGTGAAAGTTATTAAAGGAATTATATTCGCGATTTTGGACAGTGAATAATCCTTTAAATTAAATGGATGTTTTGGAAGGTGATATTATAAAGGGAATGTTTTCCTTAAGTTAAAAGTTAAGAAATTTGGATCAAGAATTAAGTAAAGAAATCTGAGATATTTTCCAAAACAAAAGAATGAATTACTTAGAATTATCCTAAGTTGAAAGAAAGAGAATTTCGAAATCATCTGAAAAGAATTTAAGTGAAAAGAGACTTAATAAATCCTATATTCTCATATTCACTTTTTATCGATGATTGGATTTCGAAGGAACCGGAGTCGGATTTGGTTAATTCCTATCCGAAAACCACTTCGAACCAATGTGTACGTTCGAACGTGAAGACATGTTGAAGATGGTGATTGAAGACCGTGGATCTTCCTAGCGTGAAGACTGCTTGTTGATTTGCTCGGGTCGCACCCAAATTATAGAGTTATATATAGCAGTGGTCTCCTCGTGATAGAGATT
Organism: Allium cepa; assembly: GCA_030765085.1. NCBI lineage: Eukaryota > Viridiplantae > Streptophyta > Magnoliopsida > Asparagales > Amaryllidaceae > Allium > Allium cepa. Next base: position 786,082,799 of record CM060932.1, read on the forward strand.
TTGCGGATTGCAAGGGCTTCTCGCCTAGTAATGGCCGAGGAAAGTACCTTCGGTTTGTCCTGTTCCTGGACAACTTGTATGGACGTTTGTCTGACGTTGCATTTCTAAAGATTACGTACATTGGTTTTTACAAACGTACATCAGTGGTGGCAGAGAAGGCAACTTCTCTTAGCTTAACACCCTTCTTGAGACATACGAGCTCAAGGGTTGTATTTTTGTGGAAGGCAATTAGTAGTTAACGGAAATGGCAATGTGGCATTCAAAGATTTGATATGTGCTTTGTGAAAAGGTAATCGTAGCCTCAAGCCTCATCAAACCGGAAATGACCGAAACAGGATTAGATGCAGCAGGGCTATGTGGGTCATTCCCATTAGGGTATGATCATCCCCTTCTAGATATATTTCTTCCCGCTATGACGTCGGGATGTTAATTAATGTGGTGTATGCTAGAGGGCCCTCGATAAAGGTCGGTAACGACCGGGGGATGACATATTCGGTACCATCTAGTTACAGAGGTGGGCCGGTCTTGTGTTGGTAGAGGGCAGATGTTCTGTGCCTCGGGACATCCATCTAGAGGTGTACCCATTTCGGAAGGTAGATCCTGCGCCTGGTCATTTGTATGGAAATCCATTCTCCAATAAGAACCTACGGTTTTGTTTGTATTGGCGTAATGAATAGCCTCGAAATGCTATATGGGTAACCATTTCGGATAAGATTAATAAGTTTATTTGCAAATGTTTTCAAAGAGATGTCATTAGAAATAATATCAAAGGTTTTGATATAAAAGTGTTTTAGTTATCATAAGGTAAAAACCCGTCCGTGTTTATGTGTGGGCGTGGTCTTATGAGATACTATTTATTTCAAAAGATTTTATCCAAAGGCTGATATATGACACTGTCATTTATTATTGAGTTTTTCTCACGCTGGTTTATCAAGCCTGATCCGGGTATTTTCAATACTTGGGTCAGATCCGAGTAGTTTCAGGATAGTCGAAGGAAGTTGAAGTTCCAGAGGAGAGCTGGAGATATTCATGGACGCATGGAGATATTCTTTCATCGCCTTTGCTTAGTGCATTTTGTTTGATGTTGTCAGCAATTGTAAGGGCAGGTTTTATAACTGTCCAAGCTGAATCTAGGTTAGACTCTGATATTGTATTTTAAAATTTTCCGCTGTAAATATTTTTATTGAAATAATATATGTTATTCCATTCGTGTGAGATTCTGTTCTGTCTATTTTTCTTTATCACCCTTGATGATCCGTCTTTTCGTGCAATTTGAGTTAGACATGGGTGGTTTATTGTCGATTCAAAGGGTACGGGAAAACGGGTCGTCACAGTACGTTTTCGTGAGGAAGACGAGTTTGGATTCGAAGATGGAGCAATGAAGTGAAAGTGCTAGTCGCTACTAATCCTAAGGATAATTCCAAAATGGGTGGAGTAGGAGTAGTGCCTTCGGTTCCGTTCGAACCCAGGACGGACTTGTATGGACGAATGCTTTCGAAACATCATCAGATGGATGGTGGGCTTTCTAAGTGAAACGTTCTAAAAAGGTAATGCTTAGCCTTAAGCCTCATCACCCGGGAATGACTGAAAATCAAGGGTTATGCAGCAAGGCTAGGTGGGTAGCGCATGTTAGGGTGAGGTCATCCATGTCTAGATGTCCCTTTATTCGGTTTAGTGGTGCGGTTGCTGATCCCAACCGTGGGGTGATCTTACTCGGGATTATCCAGTAAGGGGTAGTCCCGATCTTGTGTTGCAAGGGGTCGGGAGTGATTCTCGGTATGTTGATTTAGACCAGGTACCGTGACAGGTGGTACCCCAGTGCCTAGTCATTAGTTGGAAATCCATTTTCCCTACGCGCCTGTACGGTTTTGATTGTGCCCAACTATTGCTGAAACGTGAGATGCGAGCATTTTAGCTTGATTCTATTTTACTTTCTATAGACACTACTATAATATTATATAATTTTGATAAAAAGTGTTTTAGCTATCGTAAGGTAAGAACCCGAACATGTTTATTAGTGGCATAGTCTTACGAGATGCTTTGTTTTCAAAAGAACTTTGAAATTTTAATAATCAATTTGAGTGTGATTTCTCACGCTGGTATTCCAGACTGACTCGGGTGCTATTTAACTATAATGTTCGGGTCAGACCGAGTATTATAGAATACATGATATGATGCTGTGAAGCTCAGGAGACGAGCTGGATGGCGATACGTACCTCCGTACTTGATTATTATTCCGCTGTGTATTCAGATTTGAGGAAAGTTTATATGACTATCCAGTTGTATGTTATTGATGTTCTTAAACTCTGATGATGTATTTTGATGATGTATGTATAAAACAGATGTAGTTTTCTTTTGTGTAAAGATCAGTTATTATCTATTATATTTTATTCCGCTGCGATGGTTAAATTCTGATGTTGTCTTCTATTTTCTTCTTCTACCTCTTCTGCTTTAGCCCTCATGGTTCAGTTTTTCGAGCATCGAAAAATCGGGTCGTGACACATCGCATGATGCTTCCCTTATGTTTAATGGATATAGTTGCACTATGGTTGAGGCAGTTAGAGAGAGATTCTATTGGCACATTGACAAAATTGGTTAAAAGACTTATAAGGCAGTTCAAGGTTCACATTTCGAGACCCAAAACCGTGATGACTCTGGCAACATTGAAATAGAACGTCAGAGAGTCTCTAAGGATTTTTCTAACACGACTAATGCCATGGTCAGCATAGATGGATCAACCTGATCCATCCATGGTTTCGATGACAGCTGTATCAGAAATTACCTATGGCATGGATTTCATGGATTCTTTGGAGTGGGATCCACCTATGGATCTCGAGGAGTATTATCATGAAGCAAAAGGTTCACGTGGCAGAAAAACGCATGAGTCGACAAACCAGAGGTGAACGCTATGTAAAGCGGAAGATTATCAAGAGATGCAAACAAGAATGGTAAATGAAAATGGAAATTGGATGATGGATATAATGAATGAAAAGGCGATGGAAAGAGCGGGAGACAAAATTCTCCTTCTACCTCAGATTTGATGGAAAGCCTAGAATGGATTTATCTGGAAGCTAAAGGGCAACTCACTTATAGGAAATCGGCAAGGAGGGATCCCATAGAGTAGAATCATATGTCTGGAAAGTACTGCATGTTCCACGAATTAAATGGGCATACCACGAATGAATGCAGGCATTTGAACGAGATTGAGGAGCATGTCAAGAACGGAAGAACGCCACAGCATGTGAGGAATCGGACGACGGTAGTGGAACATGAACAACCACCATCTACATCAAATGGAAATAAGAATGGCCTTAGATCTGGGTCATAGATCATCATAAATCGATCGTAAAGGATGTGATTATTGTCCCTACTGGAGTGATAAGGAAATAACTGCAAGGTGTGGGTCCCTTCATCGAAGAGTGACAGAATGGACTCATACATGGATTAAGTCCTCGACGGAGAATTGAGGTCGGAGAATAAAACCCAACAGGATGTCAGGTATGGATTATGCCTGGTAAGGTGTAGGTCGCTTCATCAAAGAGTGACAGGATCAACCTACTCAGGTCATCGAGCATGGATTATGCTTCGCATGGGTCTAGAGAGACCACGATTGGCCTAGAACTTAGGCCAAGACATCACTTAGTGTTCAGAGACATTGAACTAGAGTACATGAAGTAACGCCACCTCATTGAAGAGTGACAAGATCAGCTTACTCGGTCATCGAGTATGGATTGTGGTCGGCAAGGACCCGGAGAGGTCACAAATTTGGATAACAGCCTCGAACGGCAATGGATTTGGCTTCGAACGCATACGGATTTGGACAAAATAATCCAAAGAGATCGTGGATTCGGAATTGGATATCGACTTAGAGTGGTCGTGTATTTCACTAAAGAACTGGAGAGATCATGGATTTGATTTGGCAACGAATTCGATTCAGATTGGATAATCGAATGCAATGGATTATCTACTTTGAATTTTGGATTTATGGCAATTCAAAACACACCTTCCTTTCACAAGGCATATTTTAGGGGGAAAAGTGTTAACTTTCCTTTTGGCAAGGCAGTACATGGGTGGATTTAACCCAACAGAGTTCATGATCATCAAGGCAGAAAGCGTGGAGAGATGGTTACTAGGATTAGAGATCGATTATGGACAAGACTATGGATGATAGCCATATGGATTCGGACGGATAGCACTTTGGAATTGGCTGAGCCTGGAATTGACAATTCCCCTAGGCAATGGATTGGGTATGATCCTTCCTTATACACTATAGATCGGACCGAATCGATATGGTTATGGATCAGTCGGATTAGTAGTAAAAATCAACAATGATCGATCCATAAAAACCACAAGGGTAATCAACGAAACAACTTCAGAAATAGGAAGTAGAAAACAACCACAAGGGTAATCAATGAAAAAACTTCAGAAACAGGAAGTAGAAAACATGGGGGACCCACCATATCGATCGCTGGACCCTACGTGCAAATAAAAACGATCGACACTGATTGTTCTTATGGTGTGCGATCGACCCAAATTTTATGGGTCGGGTCGTTTGGCTCTGGAGGTTCTTCTAGCGAAATTTCGGGCCGATTCATGCAAGGCTTCACCTACAAATACAAACTTGATTGTTCATTTTGGGGGATCTTCTTTCTGCTTCACTTCATCTTCTATTTAGGCTATACTATGCCATTTTTATTCTCAGATTTCATGGATTTAGAACAGTAATCAGGAGTTTAAACTAATAGAAGGAGAATGTTTGGAGTAGATGTAGGCCGGAGTTAGCCGAACCACTATAAATCTGTGTATTCTTTACTTGCTTTCTTATTGTTTTAATTTTAATCTTCATTTATGTCTCTTTATATTTCTATGATTGGATTGGATATTGGTGCTTTCATATATAAATGGGTGTTGGTGGCCATTTTTGATGCCAAGAAATAGCATAGTAAATTATCGAACTAGGAGGAAGAGATGGAAAAGAGACAGTAACAGCAAATTTTATGAACTATGACTATAAGTTTAGTGGGTAAAATTGTGTAGTAAATAAGGAGTTACAGGAATTAAATGGGGACATAAATGAGATTGATTAAAGAATTTAGTTATGGCATCTATGGGGAAATGAAATAGGCATAATAAGCTGAATTTGAGATGGAAAAGTAAATGTCATTAGGACAAACAATATTTATGGGACTTAAAAGGAAGTAAGGAATATACGTAATAAGTGTATAATACAGAAATAAGTTCCCAACGAATAATTAAGGGGATATTAGTAAACAATCATAGGAGGTAATATAATTTTTATAGTCAATATTTATATGGCCTCAATAATACGTTTTAGGATGAGTGTGAATTAATGGGCTTATCTTAATATTTAGGCCTAAGACAATTGGTTGGTTAATGGGTTGGGATGTGAGGTCAGCAGAGTTATACAACAAAAGTCTTCTCTTTACCTAGAGGCTACCAGTAGCTGTGTGTACATATTACTGATGTGTGACATCTCCAACAATAGGACCCATGGGGAAGGGATATACAGTTGCTTATAGGTGTGAGAAAATATACCAAAGGTTTGCCTCAGATTTTAAGTATTAAATGACTCGGTACCTTTAGGAATGTCAAGAGGTTTATTTCGGGGTGGAAGGTATTAAATGACCACTGAGTTTGCCTCCTCTCTATATAAGAAGCCTTAAATAGCCAATGATGGGACATAATAGGGAAACTGGGTCTGCCTCATTTCTAACAAGAGGTATTAAGTGACAAGGATGGGTGTTTTTCCTTAACTTGCATTAGGTTAATCTAAACGGGATTTCGACTGTGGGAGTTCGATGGGCTATGTCAGTGTTATTGTTGGACCAATATTTAAGTAGTAGGACTGGCATATGGGCTATGACCATTAGCAGTCTCGAGTGGTCATTAGCAAAGACTTGGGTTATACACTGACGGATTTTGACCTATTGTTTAATTAGTGGTTTGTTTGTCGTAGGTAGGATAGTTAACCCTTAGATAAGTCCTTGAGATGCATTAGTAATACAGAAAGTTAGATTATAGAGCATATATAGGGGTCATTGGCCATTGTAGATTGACTAGTGATTACATTATGGAGCGCCCGCTTTGGGGTTAAATTACTAAATGGTCGATGGGTCTACCTCCTCTCTATTTAAGAAGTATTAAGTGATCTAGGTATTCTTTTGGATGGTACAACATCTAGATATATATATATGTATATATGCATATATATATATATATAGTTATACCTTAGGGAAGGTTAGAAATAACGTACACATAGATTGAGTTATACGGAATAACCGAGAATAATGGATATAACACTTATATAGAAATCAATAGGCATAAATTAATGTTACGGATAAAGTATATGATTTTCCAGTCAACTAGAACGTTGTTTTGACCTTTCTTCATTGCAACCCACGTGGTAGATTCGGAGGGATAGGCTACTAGTGCAAAATGGGAATTGCAGATGGTGAAGTCTTCTCATTCATGCCCAGCACTGGCAAGGCAGTCAAATACTAAAGGAATGATATTGATTCAAGGTAGTAGCCTTAGTCAAAATGTATGTTCTATTATGTTTATCATTCCGCTGTAAGTTCATTCTCTGATATACTTATGTTTATTATAGGCAACCAAAACCAACGATCCGTATCCTAATGAACTTATATTTCGACTTAGTCGAGTGGTTATTACATTTAGTATCAGAGATTAGGTTAGTCAATCATAGCAATTAATGTACGCTGAGTGAACATATTTGCATTTTTACATACATATATACATACATACATACCAAACTCCATGAATTTCGACTATAAAAGTAGTTGCAACCATATTTTGAAAAGATGGATGAGTCAACTATGAGTTGGAACAATAAATAGAGTTAAATAGATGCACCTACCCTGATTTCCTCATAAGGTGGATGCCCTACTATAAGGAGTGGACTGAAAAAAGCATGAGAAATAGAAGGAATCTAAAAGATTAATAGTACCCGACTCCTTTGTTAGGTCTAGGCAATTATAACTATGGATTTCCAATTGAAGAAGTACATTTTGTCCAGACAAATTGGAAGTAAGAACCTATAGATTGCAAGCATCCTGAAGTAACGTGAAAAGTGATTGAGCACGTTTCTGCATAAGTTGTTAATTAATCACAATAACAGGATGGCCGGATTTTTAGAATATACTCTAGATAAGAAAATTTTAAGAGCAAAGGAAAAGGAACAAAAAACCAAAGAAAGGACAATTAAAGTCTATTTCTGAATTCGACCCCATATGAAAAAATTTGATAAAAAGATTTTTTTGAATTCCTTAAAACATTTTAGATGGGTTATACAAAGGATTGATAGGGAAGTTTTTATTTCAAAATGCAAGAATTTGGAAATTCCTAGTTTAAAATTTGTTGGGTCAAAATTTTTCAATTTAAGGGTTTTTGATAAGGGAATTTTGGTTTTTGAAATAAATAGGAAAGAGAGCGTATGTTTGGCTCGATGTTTCCTATTTTGATAAATTGAAAAGTTATTAAAATTCCTTCTTTAAGGGGTTGATAAATGGAAATGGTATTTAAACGGGGTAAAGAGTAAAGAAGGGTGAGAACGCCTATAATGAAGCTAAGAGGAATATTCCCGTATAAGAAAAATATGGAGAATAACAACTAAAAAATTTATGGGCTTTAGAAGAAGGTTGACGAACAAAGCAGTATAAGTAAATGTACTACAAAATTGAATAAGAATGTAAAGTTATTAAGGAAGGAAGAAGAGAGCCCAACGAACAATAGGACAGTTAAGGCACCGTCATATAATATATAGGGATTTCTCGAAGCAGTACAGATCATATCAGATTGAAGATGACGAAGCCAAAATGAAATGATATAATAAATAAATTTAACCCGACCTTAATAGGGTACAGGTTCAACCAAGGCTCGAAAACAGGATAGCGATTGACAATCTAATTTTAGGTGGTTGATAGGAAGCGGTCGATTGGTCAACCCTAGAGCAGTCGACCGGTTAACGAGTTTTTGCACAACCTGAATCTCAAACGTAGCATATAGCTGCATCTAGATCCATCCTCCTCATTCTTTTCCTTCTCTTCCTCCTCTCATCCATCCGACCTTCCTTCTCCTCTCACCAACGACGTACCCTCTCAATTTCGTATGTGACACTAAGATAGCCCCACCCTCCAATAGCCCGAAGATAGCAAGCGCTCCATCCAATTCAGCTCCCAAATCCAAATCTAAACCAAAAACACCCCTCCTCGACAACTCAATCCATGGCACCACTGCAAGTCACCACCACATCCTCACACCACCCGAATCATACTCCTCAAGAGGTCGCTTGGCTCGACGGGAACCAAGAAAATCTTCACTTATGAAGCCTCAGAAAACTTCACGTTTCTACAACGATGACCAGTGAAGTTTGGGGACTTCACCTCCTATGGACTAAGGGATCTATTCACGGCCTTAGAACTAGCACCAATCCCGAGCCACGACACTTTTGAGTAGGAGTTCTACCTGCACTGCATACGGTTATTTGACGCTAATCTGCAATATGTGTTTGATGAAGACATCAATAGTCTTACGTCGAAGGTGAAAGGGGTAGCAATTACTTTGATGGATGATGATTTTAGAGATATTTTAGAGATAGCCATGGAAGGAGCAGATTTGGCAGACATAGAGAATACTGATTCAGAGATTTTACAGTGGATCTTTCTTAAAGTTGGTATTTGGAGGTCAAACAACTTATGGCCTATTGCCTACCTCGTTATTCACATTATTCAGTAGAACATCATTTCGATGATGGGGATTTTTGACCAGATTTATCTACTGGTACAGAAGGCCACCTACGGCATCATAGGTGGTATAGTTGTGAATCAGGCTTACACTATCATAAGCAACCATAGGAGCTCGTAGTAGGGACTCTACATAGCTACATTTTGCATTTACATCTTTTCACTCACGTCTTCAAACAATATAAAGTGAACCTTCATGAAGAGCGAGTCCAGAAGAAGGCCCTTGCTCCATTTGATTAGACCTCCATAAGGAGGGTAGGGATCGTAGAGGCGTCGATTGAGGTAACGGCACTGGAGGTAGAGGAGCAGGAGCAACAGGCAGCAAAGTGAGGGCAGGGTGTTGTAAGGTTACAAATCCCCGAGATAGTAGCGATCTGTGACTTTTAACAATGGATAAAGACCGAGCTTCCGGAGTTACGAGCCAAGCAGGAATGCCAAAGCCACGATCTCAGCTGCATAGCTGCCATGCTGCATCCATTCAGGAGTTATGGCAATGGTTTGAGCTTTCGTAGGGGATCCGGACCATCCTCTAGCTCGTAGGTAGTATTGAGGATTAGTAGTAGTAGTTGTTGTTGTTTTCTTCTAGCATTTGTTCCTTTTCTTTAGGTTGTTGGGTCGCAAATGTTAGTTGTCTCTTGTATGAAAGATGCGTAGGATATGTTATGAGATATGCTTCTATTTAATTACTATGCCGATATTCTTCATATGTTGACCGCTATAGCATATCTGGGAAAAATAGTACAAATATAGAAATCTCGTATGGACACTTAACTAACAATAAATGCAAAGTAAGACCGGAAGTTTACAAAATGAACTATAGCAAAAGAATGATAGGGAAAGGTTATTATGAAATCATGAGTTATTATCCATGTGCCATAAAAGCTAAAATTTCTAAATAGGCTTGTGTGTCGTTGTTTCCAATAAAAGGAAAGATTTTCAAAATCTAGGATTTATTTTGCAATACTAGGATCAATCAAAAGAATTAACTCGTTAACTGAATCTTGATTACGTTAAAATGTGGCTTAATTTGTCTTAAAAGGAGTTGTGTTCAAATGCTTCTGAAAATTTTCGTTCGAATACTTTGAAAAAATGGTGTTCAAATGCTTTTAGGAATTTGATTTTTCAAACTATTTTGCAAGTTTGATTGGAAAGGGAAAAAGGCGTTTGGAAAATAAGAGAATTTTTTATTTTCAAGGGCATATGCTTTGCGTAGAGAAGGTCGACGGGTTACCAGATATGAATTTTTTTGTACAGTAAGGGTGGAAGTATGTGAAGCACAGATAATAACAAGGGAAAAAGCAGTTTTAGCCTTGGAATTTCTATTTCCATACCTTGTTGAAAGCAGACGAAACTCATTTTTAAAAATAATTTCCATTTTAGAATTCAAAAACAAACCTCGTTATGTATGTTGTACTTGGAAAATTTTAAAAAGATTTAGGGTCAAAAGAGAAAGTTCCAAAGTACAAATGGAATTGATATCCAAAAGAGATGTAGGAATATAAAATTCTCCATTTAAATTCCTTTTCCGGTATAAGAGTATAGGTTTAGGTAACGAAAACTTGATGTGTTAGATTTTGGATGGTAGGAATTGGATGCAAAATTAGTTGAACCATACTCCTACTCGTAGGGGTGTGAAAACTATTGTTTGAAGACATTGATTTTTTATTTTTGTAAACTTGTATGCATATAGAACTACTAGTTTATATAGGTTGTTTGCATCAAATTTTTAAATGTTTTTAAAAGAATGCATTCATATATAAGGAGTCGATTTAGAATTATTCAACACGCATATAATATATGTTATGATACACCTTTGGCAAAAAAATTGGTTGTACACTAATTGTTGAATAGTTTATATTAGTTGCATGCTATGTTATACGGTTCACCCTTTGAGGAATTTCGAAGACGAAATTATTTTAAGAGGAAGAATTTAACACCCTGAAAAATTAGTGATAATTAATAAATAATTACTAAGGCTCAAAAAGGAAATTTGGGCAAACATTAGAATCTAGCCATGAAATTTGCACCATTGTATTCATGGGGCCTTTTCTACCCCGGTAAGATATTCCTTTCATTCTTCCTCTATGTTGCTTACGAAATCTGGTTCTTTTGGGGTTATAGTTGAAGGTTTTTTCCCACCTCTACTACAGAACCGGACATGAGAGTTTCTTCTCATCCAGCTCCTCACGAATGAAAGGATTCGATTATATTACAAGGGATCGAGAGATCTCAAAGAAAGGTCTTTATTCATTTCCTTTCCTGTCAATGAAAATCTTTCGTTAGGACAGCCATTTTATTTAACGGTAGTAGTCCGGTCGCACCCGAACAATAATATTCCGGAGGAAAATGCACCTAAGATCAAATATTTCGAGCCGGCTTCCGTGGAAAATTCAGAATTTATTTTTGATGCTGCGATCGCATAAAAACATAAACTTTGAGGCTCAACGGCTAAATACATAGCAATTGAATCGCAGCAATTTTCATACATGGTGTGTTGCGATCGGAGTTCAAATGAAAAAATTATCAGCATTTGAAGCTTTTGAAATGAAAGTAATTAAATTAGAATTTAAAAGAAAGTAAACTCTACTAAACACACGGACTCCACCGGTTGATTCCGTCCTTGGACCGATTGACCACTATGGATACGGTTGATTCGAATGCATATAAATACAAGCATAGCCTCTTACTTTTTTAGAAACTAGGGAAACCTTTTCAATCACTACTGACATGCGATTCTTGAATAGTAAACATAGGTAAAAGATGGCTGGCCCACCACAACCACTATTCCAAGTAAGCCAGACCTTTCGGTGGGCATGGTGTGGGGGGAAGGGGGATGAACCTCAAACCTCCCATGTAAGAGGTGCATCTATATTTATACAATCATAGCCCCTTACTTTTCTTCTCATATTTTCTGATCAAAGTAGTGGAGCTTTTCCATTTTCCCTTCTCCACTATTTCTATTAATCATAAAATATTATATTATGTGTATATATATATATATATATAATCGAAGAAGGGCGAACAATAGAAGAGAAAAGGAGAAGGACCAAATCGATACTACAAAAAGGTAAATTTCATAACTATAAATCAATTTTTTCATAAAATTTATATCTCCTCACAGATCTGTAATTCTAATGGGTATGTACACATCTTATTAATGCCTCGGTTAATGATTTTGAAGACAACAACCATATAAAATCATATAAAATATAGATACTAAGGTTTTGCCAAGTTATAAAGTATACGGTATAGAAAATTACAAGGTATTAAATCGAAGACCATACAGTATAAAGACTCAAAAGATAGACATAAAGACTCATGAGTACAAAGGTGAAGATATGAAGATCTCAAGATTATAATTTAGTATATATATTCATAGTTTATATTGTTAAAGTCCTTGATAGCAATCTTTGATCTCTATCTCCTATTTTTCTATCTTTTATGTTTTTAAACAAAATAAATTTCCAAAATAAATTTCATAGTATTTTACAAAAGTTTTTCAAAGTTTAAAATGTTAATAAACTATGTTCAAACTATTTTACAAAGTATCAAATTACTTTATAAAGTATATAATTTTCGAAACATTTTAAAAGAAACAAATTTCAAAAGTATACATTCATATGTCAACATAAATGCATAGAGTATGTCGACATACATGCCTCTAGGAGTTTTTAACAATTTTAAAAGGAAGTGTTTATTCGTTGCAACTCATCACGAATGGACACATCTGTTGATTTACTATATAAAAGGGAGTGCAAACATTTTTTGACATATTCCATCCACTTACTCTCTGAAAATTCCATTGAAAAATATGTTCATACAACTCTCTCTTAATTCAAAGATCTCTCTTAATTCAAAGATCTCTCTTAATTCAAAGATCAAAGTGTTGTCCAAGAGGCTATAGAATCCATTGTATCCAAAGTTCAAGAAATTGTCCTTGGAAAAACTATCAACTCCTTGTAGCCCGTTAAAATCAAGCGGGTCTGCTTAGTAACCTAGAAATCTAGTGGGTGTACTCGTAGCCTGTTCAAATCAAGTGAGTCAACCCTGAGCTTGGAAATTCAGGAGGGTGTGTCTCGTAGCCTTGAAATTGAGATTGCGTTTGAGTTTTTCTTCTGCCTGTTAAAGATTGGCATTTAAAAAGAAATTCGTGCAAGCAATTGTACGAGACTGGATGTAGGAGAAATCTAAACCAATATAAAATCCCAGTTGTTATCACTTTAACTCTTTACTTTTCTTTACTACTTTTATTTTTATCTATGATTGAATCAGTGGTCGTTTGATAGAATAATTTTGTGTTTTTAATCTATGGTTTAATATTTAACTTGAAATATATTTAAAAGATTTTCGTAAATTAGAAAACACTATTCACCTCCCTCTAGTGTTTAATTAGCCTTAAGACCCATAATTCTGCAACCCACATTTGGTATCTAATTGCGATAGGTTTTCAAAAACTTGTAATTTGATTTTTGAAAAGTTTAAATGGCTAGCAACATAGTTAGTATACTTGTTAATACTTTTGTCGAAGGACAATCTAGTGCTAGTCCCCCACGTTTTAGTGGTAGTAATTACATTTATTGGTCATGTAGAATGAAGATTTATTTACAGTCTAATGGTATAGATATTTGATATTATACGACATGAGTACACATCACCCTAGACAAAATTTTCACAATGGACTGCTGACCAAATGACACTTGCATTTAATAATTCTAAGGCTGTGAATATTTTTATTTTGCTCATTAGATAAAAGTGAATTTAATAGATTCTCTATTTTTAAGTTTGCATATGAAATCTGAAGAACATTGCAGGTCGCCTATAAGGGTACTAGTAAAGTCAAATAAACTTAAATTTCCATGCTAACCAATCAGTTTTAGTTGTTTAAAATGAATCAAAATGTGTGTATTTCTGATATGCATGGTATATTTCAAGATATAATACACTCTTTAGTATTATTGGGTAAAAACTTTTCTAAAGAGGATCAAGTTAGAAAAATCCTCAATTCACTCGGTTCAAAGTGGGATCAAAAGACACTAGCAATAGGAGAAGCTAATGATATTAGTACTCTAAAAATTAAAGAGTTAATAGGCAATGTAATGTCCTATGAAGCACAATTACAGGGCAGAAGAGAATGCAAGGCAACAGAAAAGAATTCCATTGCTTTTAATGCAATAACTGACAATCAGGATTCAAACGATAACAATGATGAGGAGATTGCTTTCATGACAAGGAATTTCAGAAATTTTTTGAAGTATAGAAAGATGAACAAGTTTCGAAGACTTAAAAACAAGACTCCTAGAACTGGAACTGCGTTTAATGTTTTAACAGCAATGGGCCTGGTCACATACAAAGAAACTGTCCACATTATAATAAATCAAAGATCTTGCCAGTTACTGATCTACCCAGAAAAAGAAAAGTGCTTACACATCAATATTGGATAATTTAGATACTTCCTCAAGCGACAATAAACTAGATTCCGAGGATATGAATATGTGTTTCATGAAAATAACAGACTAGTTAGAACTGATAAACAAAAAGCATGAAAAAGGGCAACTTTTATTTATTATTTTTTTGTTACTACAAAATCTAGGAATAAAATATAGATTAATAATAATACTGGATGGATATAAGTATATAGATATATATAGGAATATCTTATATAGTTTTATTTTTATGGCCATAGGTCGACATATATAGAGCATATGTGTCGACATACCTGCCAAAAATTTGAAATTCATTTCGAGTTTGAAGTTTGAATTTCCCTCTCTTTTGCACTTATTTCCATGTTCTGGAAAGGCATCTTTTTGACCAAAGAACATGATCCTTCACTCTCTGTTAATTCAGTCTATCTATATCCATTCATTCACTCATTTTTATTCAAATTCAAAAATGCATTCATTCTTATCTCTTTAAAAACCCAAAAATGGCCTCCTCAAGTAAAAATCCAACAATCGTTAGACTCTCAAGGAGAACCAAAGGATTCCTTTTCAATGACAAAGAAGCCGTCGATATTTATATGGAGTATGCTACTTTTGGAAAGTTTTTCCCAAGAGATTTTCTAAATTTGATGATTTCTCCTCTTATGGCCTTCAAGATCTTTGCTTTCAAAATTCTTGATTTATCGGCTCTTCTCAAAATAATTTTGTTTGTTATCCAGATTTAGTTAAAATATTTTATGCAAATTTGAATGGAAAAAATTTTCAAGGGGAAGAGGGATAAATTTAGAATAGTGTAAATAGCACTCAAATTGTTTTAAATTGTTAACTTTTGGGTCATAAACTTGGCTGCAAATCTAGTAGAGTTGACCTCTCTACTTTTTAAATTGATGAACAAAAACATGAATTTTTTCACTACATTTTCAAAAGTGACGAAGAATTTGATTTTAAACACAAAATTATCCAACCAAAATCGAGACTTATGAGTCTCATTTTATAATAAAATACCACTCAATAACTCTACTCAAAAAGTTTTTAAAGCCCTTTTCTCCATTTACGGAGCACAAGTCATCTTAGATAACTTTCTTCAAAAGAACATTTCTAGATTTGAGAACACACTCTATCATGGTGTGTATCTTACTCGAATCTTCATATATTTTAGTGTTGATTTACAAGGAGAATCAACTCTTCCTCCAAAAGTTTTCAACAAGGCCAACATTTCTCTTATGCAAATTCTGCCTTATTTCGAACCATATGAAACTCTTTTTGAAAAAGAAGAAAGATTAACATAGGAAGAGAAGTGAGCTATAAAACAAGAAGAAGAGGAAGAAGGCGACGAAATGGATGTTGAAGAAGAAGGAAATTAAGAAGAGGAGGAGGAAATGGACTCTTCTTCAGAAAGCTTCGAAAAACCATCCCTATCTTTCAATAAAGAGATCCTAAAGAACCAAGAGAAGCTTCTCAAAAATCAAAAGAAGCTTAAACATTCATTTAGTAAAAAGTTCACTTCTCTTTCTAACAAAGTGGACAAATACTTTGGAAAGATCTTTAGGAAGCTTGGTGGCTCATCATCATCATCATCATCTTTTCAAAACTTGTCTATCTAGCTTTATATTTATTAGTAATGTGTGTTTCTAGTTTATTTTCATGTTAATTTCGTATATTTCATTCGTTTTTCTTTTGAAATCCATGTGTTTTTCTATTCCTCGTAATGAAATTTATTTCTTGTTATTCTAAATAGTTCTATTAGTCTCAGGAAACTATAAAAATATAACAACGTTAAATAAAAACAAAATCCATAATAAAAAAAATAAGATTTGCATTTCAAGTATGTATGTGGACAATGTACATTGTATATGTTGACATATGTTAGCCGTTTGGAAAAAAATTGAAATTTAAAAATAAAATAACTACCATCTATTCAAACTTTCTAAACGACTTTTTACTCCTATATAAGCCTATTTCTTTCAGTAAAATTCACTCATCGTTTTATTCTCCATTCTCTTTTCATTCATAAACATTTTTTTAACAAAAATGTCTTCTCCATGCCAAAAATTGTGTGAAAAACTTGAACAAACACTTCAATCTTTAAAGGATATTTAAGATATTCTTACCTTTATCTTAAGAAATTAAAGGCATTTAGAATTAAATCAAATGCAGATAATCAAAGAGCAAGAAAAGCATTTCAATCCCTTCGATGGTTGATTTCTTCCTTGGTCAAAGATGATTAAACCAACAATCCAAAATGCTCTATCAATAAGGATAATGAAGATTGAGATGCCATCAAAGCAAATCCAACCTTTGAATTCCGACGGTTGGATTGAAGTTCCAAGGAACATCTAGTTATTCGGTTTGTTTTAAATTATAAATACGCAAATATATAACTTATTATATGTAAATTAATACTCTTAGGTTTGGATTTGTTTGGATTAGTTTATTTGATTGTATGTTTGGATTTATCGTATGATTTAAGTAAATGATTTGAATTAATAAACATACTTTTTGTTATCTTATTTATCATTATACCATAATTTATCATATATCTAGTTTTAATTATCATCATTTATATCATAATCATCATATAATCATCACATAATGCTTTGATTATTTTTTTGCTTAATTATTGATTTTGACTCTATAGTTTCTAAGTCTTTTATTTAGGGGAGTTTTTATTTTGCACCCATTTTTGTGGATGATAAAGGAGGAGAAAGTATAAAATATACACATGCATATATTCAAGGCGGGTTATGTAACTCATGGAGAGTTATATCATATTTTATGTATAGGAATATTTAATAGTTGTCATCATAAAAAAGATGGAGATTGTTAATACTCCAGTTATCGATTTTGATGACAACAACCATATACAATCATATAAGATATAGATACTAATGTTTTACCAAGTTGCACTATATATAGTATAAATAATTACATAGATATTGAAACAAAGGCTGTATGGTATAAAGACTCAAAAGATAGACATGAAGACTCATGAGTACAAAGACCATGATATAAAGATCTCAAGATTATAATTAAGTGTATAAAGTCATAACTTATGTTGTCAAAGTCCTTAATAGCAATCTTTGATCTCTATATCATATTTTTCTATCTTTTATATTTCTAAACAATTTTTTTTTCAAAATATATTACAAAATAATTTATAAAAGTTTTTTAAAGTTTAAAATATTTATAAACTAGGTTTAAACTATTTTATAAAGTACAAATCATTTTACAAAGTATAGGATTTTCAAAATATTTTGAAAGAAACAGGTTTTTAAAATATACATGCATACGTCAACATAAGCATATAGTATGTCGACATACATACTGCCAAGAGGTTTTTCAAATTTTGAAAGGAAGTGTCTATTCGTCGCAACTCTTCACGAATAGACACATCTGTTGATTTATTGTATAAAAGGGAATGAAAATGATATTCTTAACAACTAATTACTTATTTTCTTTCCTCCTCTTACTCTCTTGAAAATTCCATTGAAAAATATATTCAAATCTCTTCAAAATCACATAGAATCAATTCATACTCCTTTATATTGATTCAATACTACTTTCTTACTATTCTCGAAACATCACTATCTCAATTCAAAGATTAAAGTGCTATCTAAGAGGCTATAGGATCCAATGTATACAAAGTTTAAGAAATTATCTTTGGAAAACTATCAACTCTATTTGTATTTGCTTGGATGTACTTGTATCCCATTCAAATCAAGTGGGTGTGCTTAGTTACCCGAAAATCTAATGGGTGTGCTTGTATCCTGTTCAAATCAAGTGGGTGTGCTTAGGTTCAGAAATTTAGAAGGCTGTGTCTAGTAGCCTTGAAATCAAGATTGTATTTGGGTTTGCTTTCTGCTCAGTTAAAGATTGACATTTGAAAAGAAATCTGTACAATAAATTGTACAGCATTGGATGTAGGAGAAAATTGAACCAATATAAAATCCCCAGTATCATCTCTCTAAATTTTTGCTTTGCTTTACTGCTTTTAATTTTTGACTGTTATTACATGTATGACTATTTGATTGTATAATTCTGTGTTGTTAATATGTGATTTAATATTTAACTTGAAAGAAATTTAAAAGGATTTATATAAGTTAGAAAATACTATTCATCCCCTTCTGATATTTAATTAGCCTTAAGATTCATAATTTCGTAACCCATATATCTTATTATACATATTTTTGGATTGGAAAAGAAAATGATTCCATTAAAGGGATGAATTCGGATATGGGAAGATTTAGAAAGATAGAAAGGTGAGGGGGAATTATATGGTTTATATATAACATTGAAATTTATATCGCTGGCTTTTATTTATTATACCTCTATAAGATCTGTTGAGTTTAGGCTTAGAAAGAATGTATTAAAGTGAAATCTCATCTGCATATTTTATAAGTTAGGTAATTGGAATAGAAATGCTATTTACACCCTAATATGGAAATTTGGAAATCAATCCCCAAACTGTTAAATTAAAAAGTTGAAAAAATTGTAAGATTTGTTCCATATTTAAAATAATTGGGTTGTAAATTGTTAGGGTTAATTTGGATTGCCCTAATTTGACCTGGAATGTGAATTACTGTATTTTAATTTATTTAGAGAGTTATGGGTACAATTTAATTTTATCTATTTCCCCGTAATTTCCATAAATTATCTAATTACACAACTACGTATAAAAAGTGTGTCGTATGAAATAATAAGAAATGTACAAAAAGGAAACAGATGTGTAACGTACGGATTTTCTCCTTCATAGTTTGCACTGTCTATTTCAATAAAATAAAAGAGATAATTCCTTTCAAATGGAGCAAAATTCTCGCTTTTGGGTATTAATGGAAAATTATGACGTTAATCCTTTTCGCGAAGGATAACTCAAATATATTAAAATATAAAAATCAGTGTTCCTTACAGAATGCACATATAAGTGTATATTCTAAAATTCCTGAGTGTAGGAATTGATGAGTTAGAAATAGGAATAGATACACACACACACACATATAATTGTGCCTATCGATTATATATACATATATATATAGCATAATATAAGACAATATTTGTACTAGTTATAATTAGAAGGCTAGTTATTAATAGCATAGTAAATTATAGGACTAGGAGGTAGAGATGGAAAAAAGATAACGACCCCAAAATTTATGAACTATGACTACAAATTTAATGGGCAATAAATGTGTTGTTAAAAAGGGGTTACAAGAATTAAATAAGGACATAAATACGCTTAATGGGATGGGTTAAAGAATTTAATATGACATTTATGGGAAAATGAAATACGCATAATAGGTTGAATTTGAGATGGATAAGTAAATGTCATTAGGATTTGTCCAATTTGAATAATAATGACCATTTATTATGGATAATCGACGTTTATGGGATACAAAAGAAAGTGAGGAATATACGTAATAAGTGTATTAGATTCAAATTGGTACACATCGAATAATTAGGGGAATATTAGTAAATAAACTTAGGAGGCAATATAATTTTTATAGTAGAAAATTATATAGCCTCAATAATACATTTAGGACGAGCGTGAATTAATGGTCCTAGCCCAATATAGGATAATTGGTTTGGTTTAGAATGAGTTGGGTGCAAGACCGATAAAGTTACATAATAAAAGTCTACCTTCACCTAGAGGCTACCAGTGTTGTGTATACGTACTACTGATGTGAGACATCTCAAACCATAGGACCCATGGGGAAGGGATATGCATTTGCATATAAGATGGAAAAATATACCAAGGATTCGCCTCGGATTTGAAATATTAAATGACTCAATCTCTTTAGGGATGTCAAGGGGTTTACTTCAGGATGTAAGGTATTGAATGGTTGTTGGATCTACCTCCTTCCTATATAAGAAGTTTTAAATAACCTACGATGGGACCTAGAAGGGAAATTGGGTCCGTATTAAGTAAGTAGGATTGGTATTTTTTCTTGACTTACATTAGGTTACTCTAAATGGGATTTCGACTGTAGGAGGTCAGCGGGCTATGTCAGTGTTGTTGTTGGACTAAAATTTATATAGTAGGGCTAGTATATAGGCTATGACCATCACCAATCCCGAGCAATTGTTAAAAAAGACTTAAGTTAAGCAACGATGGATTTCTCTTCCTACTAGCGTTGAATGTGTATGGGATATGCAAAGACCTCATTGTTTAATTAGTTGTTTGTCTATTGAAGGTGGGCTAGTTAATCCTTAGATAAGTCTTGAAGATGCGTTAGTAATATAGAAAATTAGATTATAGAGCTTTATCTAGGGGTCATCGGCCTTTGTAGCTGAGTGTAGGTTGACTAATGATTACGTTACGGAGGGCCCGCTTCGGGGTTGAGATATTAAATGGTCGATGGATCTTCCTCCTCCCCATTTAAGAAGTATTTAGTGGCCCAGGTTTTCTTTTGGGTAGTACAACATTTATACATATATATATATACGTATGTATGTGCACGTATATGTATATGTCTATGTATGTCTATGCATATGTATATGTATATGTATATGTATATGTATATGTATATGTATATATGCACATATATATATATATGTAGTTATACCTCGAAGAAAGTTAGAGATATCATATGTGCAGGTGGAATTAACCAAAAATAGTAGTGAATAATGGACATAACACTTAAATGGAAAACACTTGAATAGAAATCAAATCTGCATAAATTAATGTTATGGATAAAGTATGTAATTTTCCAATCAACGGAATGTTGTTCTGACCCCCTCCTCATTAAAACCCACATGATAGATTTATAGGGACATGCTACTAGTGCAAGACGGGAACTACAGATGGTGAAGTCTTCTCATTCATACTCAGTGCTAGGAAGGCAATTAGATACTAATGGCATGATGTTGATTCTAAGGTAGTAGCCTTAGTCAGCATGTATGTGCTATTATATTTTACTATTCCACTGTGAGTTCATTCTTTGATAACTTATGTTTATTACAGGTCACCAAAACCAACGATCCATATCCTAATAGATTTGGATTTTAATTTAGTTGAACTTCGGGCCCATTAAGATGCGAGTTGTTACAAATGACTAATCCTCCTTTTGCTTGCAGATGTTCCTAAACCAATAACAAGTCAAAACAGTGAGAAAATAAGATGCAAGGTACATTTAAACCTATCCAAAGGGGTGCTACATGGGTCACCTTAGCAAAAAACATATACTCTCATTGCAATCTCAAAACCCAGTCTTGCCAAGGTTGGGTGATAAGCCTCTTTAAGCCCAATGCATGTATATATTTTCATCATTTTTGCTAGCATAGTTAATATGTTTTGATTTCATTTTTCTGGTTCTGACTATCATCATGATGTACTTGTATAATTGTCTTGTTGTTTTGTGTTTGGATTTCTTGAAGATTCTTTCATTCTGTTCTTTCCAAATCCTCCATAAGCACACCAAAAAAACCAGTCTAGCTATATCCTAATTTTTGCATTTAGAATTGAACCGTTGTTGAATGTTTTGAATTTCTGGCATGATAGTTAACTCCCCAATATGACTTGCTAGCCAATTTAGTTTTATTCTGCATCCTTTTCACACATACGTTGAAAATTTCATTTTAAAAATAACCGATTAATAGTTTATGATTTAGTGCTACGATGAACACACACTAGGTCAATTGCAACCAGGCGTTGAATAGGTCTGTCCGTTGTTGGGAGGAGATTCATTACCACCTTGTAACTACATAGCAATGTTTTAGGATAGTTTACGCTACCCCAAATCCATCCCCATCACGTGATCTATTCACGTCTATTTTTTATTGCCTCATTTACTTTTTTCAGCAAAAATCCACCCTTCTTATGTCCTAAGCATGTCCAGAAATCCACATTTCATCCTCTATAAATTTGACATTTTCAATCTCAACACGTAAACTTCCTAAAAAACTAACTCTATTTGCCCTCCATTTACCATTCTCCAAAATGTCTCCAACTAGCATCTTTTCCCCCTTTATCAACATCATAATCTCCATTCCTAGCTTATTTATTAAATTTCCTCCCTTAATCCAGGGGTCATACCATAGATATGTGCTTTACCTGTCCACAATTTTCTTCTTAATACATTCTGATGCATCAACTCTAATACTTAACATAAACTTCAAAACCCTTAAGTCTTCATTATGCACATTACATTCCCATAATAATTGGTTTTTAACATATTTAGTATTTATAATTTTGGCCCAAAGGCCTTCTTTATTCAGCACTTTCCACAACTTCTTAATCCCCATAGCCACGTCTAATTCTTCCAAATTATGTAGGCCTAAATTCCTCTCTCTTTTATTCTTACATACTATTGACCAAGGAATTTTACTCATTTTCACTTCCATAAGAAGTTGGAACATAGTTGTATGATCACGTATATGGTTGAATTTGGAAGTTTGAAGCACTACATCCAGTATTGGATTATTGGGTATACCGTGGATCTTATAAATTCAGTCTTTCCCAACGAACTAAGAATTCTCCCTTCTCACCCTCCATCTTATTTCTAATCTTGTTAACCATGGGTAAAACTTTGGATGTTTAAGGTTGACGTTGGATAGTGGGATGCCAAGGTATATAATAGGAAGTAGCCTTATTTGATTCCCAATATGTTGCATATCTCATCCTTGTTCACACATGCTCCTTCGAAGAATATGGAAAATTTCATGTCATTAGTTTGTAGCCTCTTTGCTTTATAGAACTCGAAAAAAACTTCTTTAATAGCAAATGCACTTTTGACATCCACCTTAACAAAGATTAGAACAACGTTGGCGTAAACGAGATGTGAGACTTTTGGTTCATAATTATTAATCACTTTCAATCTTCCTTCTCTCAACACATTATCCATCAGAATTGAAAAATATTCCATCACTAACATAAAAAGCATCAGTGATAAAGGGTCCCCTTGCCGAAGGCCATTTATACTGTTGAAATACCCATGACTTCTGCCTTGAAATGCAATCGACAACGTGAGAGAGTTGATCATTGCCTTGATAATCATCTTCCATTTTTCAGTGAACCCTGTGGCATCCATCAAATGGATTATGAAATCTCTATTCACTGTGTCATAAGCTTTTATGATATAAATCTTTAGACACATGTTATTATTATTATTCTTATTAAAACCTCTCACCATCTCATGGGTCGTCAAGATCCCATCAGTAATGTTTCTCTTCTGAATGAATGTGCATTGGCTAACCGATATTAACTCATTCAAAAATAGTCCCAGATGGTTGCTTAGCACTTTAGCAATGATTTTGTATATGTAATTGCAACATGAGATGAGGTTGAAGTCCTTTATTTCTGCTGAGGATTTAACCTTCAGAATCAAACATACAAGTGTACAGTTGCTCTCTTTTATTATTTTACTCGAATCGAAAACCTCCCAAGCCATTTATATAATTTCATTTTTTAGAACATTCCAGTGACTTTTATAATATTTCGAGTTGAAGCAGTCCGGACCCGTTGTAATGTTATCTTTCACTAGGAACATCACTTCCTTAACTTCCATCTCCTCTATATTGTCATTAAGATAGTTCCTTCCGTAATCTATAGTCACTCTCTTGCAAGTAATAGTTGGGTGATAAGGCTCTGATCTAGAGTTATATAGACTTGCGAAATAATGCGTAGCTTTCGCCCAAAATCATTTACATTCACATACTTATCTCCATTTACTTTGATGACTGGATTCCAAACACCCATGCTTCTTTTGCTTGCCATTTTGGCATAAAATTATGTCGTCGATTCGTCACTATTTAGTAATCAATCACATTTAACTTTTTGTAAGGCATCCAAATATTCATGATGGATGGCTATGTCAAGGTCTTTTTCAAGTGCTTTCAGTTTATTAGCCGTATTCATGATGGATGGCTATGATCGCATCTTATTCTATGTTCCTCTACCTCCTTCTTATTTCTCCTCTTATTTTCGCTCCACTATTTCAAGCATTCTTTGCATAACTTTTGCCTCCTCAAAAGCCCATACATGACCTCCCATCTATGTTCAAACTCCACACATCTTCTAGTACCTCAAAGGAGTCATCATAGGTACTCCAACAATTCATGTATTTAAATATTTTGATATTATGTTGGTTTTATTGCTGTAAACTAACCAAATAAGGAAGTCGTCACTACCACTAGAGTGTCGATATCTCCTCGCATGTGGAGATTTTTTGAACCCATGCAATGTTAGCTAATGCTCTATATATTCTTGTCATAATATCCTTCTTCAGTCAAGACCACCATAAGTAGCAAAAACCCTTGATATTTAGTTTGGTTAACCCCGCTATACTCATATACAAATCAGTCTCATACATTTTGCTGCTAGGAACTCTATTTCCATCCAATTTGTTGCTAGCATGTCTTATATAATCATAATCTCCTACAAGCAACCAAAGATGAATAGTATTATAAGCATCTTATTCCAAGTTACTCCAAGGTTTTGTTCTCAATTGCTCAAAATTCTTGCCATAAATGAATGAGCAAACAATGTCTGGACTTTCCAAACTTCATGCGTGAATGGTTATATGTTGATCACTCATGGAGATTAGATGATAGCTCCGAATGTCACGGTGTATCAAAATAAGAATTTTGAATTTATAGTAGTACTCCAAGTTACTTAATGACTCTCCAATTGTTATCGAATTTCTATTCTATATTTCAATTTCATCCATCTTTAATTTATTTTCAAGTAGGCCTACACAGCTCGCTTTACGCTTATACACATGATTTTTTAGATTAAGTTTCTAGAAGGCTTGTGAAGTCCTCTTACATTCAAGCATAAGATATTCATTTAGAGAGTTTGTTACCACTTCTCGGCTCCATTTCCCTATGAGCACTGGATTTCTTCTCACCGCCTTTCTTATTTTCAAAATTCTCCCAGGCCTAGATTATTCTTTACCAGCAATTCCACTTTGACCTTATTCATTTTCTTATCTTCCTTGGTGGGGCTTGTGGCACCTCCTCTGTTTGCTGTTTATGATCATATATGCTTATTGGGCTATTAGAGTTACTTGCGACTAGTTATTCCTTGGACTTCATTTCTTGTACCTGCACACATTAACCTCATTAAAACCCGAATAAGGTTCATGAGAAATATAAGCTAAATTAGAAAGTGGAGTTGAAGCAGGGTTTGATAATAAAACTCCTCCCCTAGTGGGTGCTGTAGGTGCATTTCTGGTTGTTAGTGGGTGCTAGCATGGCTCCTGAAATGGTTGTAGTGTAACGCACAACATTCATCACATCTGGTTGCTCTCCCATCTTTCCAAAGGACCTTGAGGGCCCTACCATTAGCTAGAATTACCATGCCCCTTCTTCACTTTGACATCTCTTTTATCACCCGACTCCTTCATCTCTTTTGTCTTTAATACCTCTACTTCCTTACTCGAAACTTTCATCTCCTCCTTCCTCTAGGAAGATGACTCAACCTTCTTTGGAAAACAACCATTGTCAACTATTCTATTGCCTCTTTGATTTATTTGCAGTTTTGCCAAGTCTGTCAACATCCTCTCGCTCCCCACCATCTCTATCAAGGTCTAGCTGATCCAAATTAGGCTTTGAACCACTTTTCCCCAAGCGTCCTTTATCTCCACTTCGGGTTGCTACACTTCTTCACCATGGATCGTTGCCTCATCATTCTTTTCTAGAGGTTGCCACTCCTTTATCATATGACATTGTGCCTAGCTATGTCCAAATCAGATGCAACTATCACATCTTAGGGGTGGGTTCTCAAATTCAACCCTTTTTTTATACACACTCCCATCTTTAAAAACTCATTCAATCACCTTTGGGAGTATGCCTTCAAGTCCATAAGGACCCTAGCAAAGAAAATATGCCTTCTATTTGAAGTAAGTGTATCCATTTTAATTGGAACACCTACTAAGCTTACAAAAGCTCTAATTGCTAACGCTCCTCATACTTCAAAACTATGCCTATGTAACTTCATATGAACCGACAGTGATAACCATATATCCTTGTCTATTCTCATGTTGGGGTTAAGTCTCTTCAAAGTCATTATATTATTATCAAAGAATCATAACCCATATTAATTTATTTATCATAATCCTTTTCGTTGCTAAATTTCACTATAAAGAAACCATTTTTTTCTTGAGAGAATTCCCCAATTTTTTTCCATGCTCTTTTCATGGGTGCTTCCATCCTATTTCCGCCCCTGTTGTCACTTTATTCGATAGAACCCTTTTTACCCTACTTTGACTTCAATTGGTGCAATGAAATGTAATTTTACCTCCTTAGTAGAATAGAATCCCTCCCCTTTTATGACATCGCTGTAAGTACTCTTACACGTGTTAGGGCCTACAAGCAATCTGACACTGTTCGCATTCGGTTTTTTGATTGGCTGTCATTGGAAGTTATCACATGCCACTGCTACATAAGTTCTCCGTTGTTTTCTAGTTTCCACGATTTGCCATTCACCAAACACCTCCCCCCAGCAGCCTCTATCAAAATTCACCCTACCTCCTCCATTTTGCCTTTCTCGTTAATGCCCTTATTTTCTGTTCCTATCAAGATATCGAGACTGATATTAGTTAACTTTAGCAGATTAGATTAGATTATGAAAGAGAAATTCGAAAGAAATAAGAAAAGATGTGAAAGAGGTTAAGGGTTTGCAGAAACCCTACCCACCATTAGGGTTGTAGTTGCTCAAAAAGATGTGAAAATGTCTTTTTTTTTAAATAGACATTTTAAGTCTTTTTTCATTGTAAATAAGTTCGAATATGATAGGAGTGTGATCACTTACAGAGTGATTACCAAAATGCACCATGAAATGATGGAATTTGTTATAGTGTATAGAATTTATGAACAATCATTAATTTTACTATGAACGATGTAATCTTATCCGCCCCTCCATGTTAAGAAATTGCCCTAAAATTGGGTTCAATTAGGCCACATAGAGTTATATATTTCTAAAATTTAAATCAACTACAACAACATATGAGCAAATGTTTATTCTTTCATATTATAGAGAACATAATTAAAATCACCACTACGATCCGTGGAACATCTATTCTTTGTGATTCCATGGCTAGAAATTCCCATAGAAATTTTCTTTGATCAACAGCGTTATGAGCATATACAGCCGTACACATAATCTTTGGTCCTCCATCAGCGTTAACAAACATCAAATGAACTAGTCAACATAGTGTACAATCATAGGAATTTCTAATTGTCATTGAAACTGTCGTTGCTCTTAACATGAACCGCCATCACACTCAGTATCATCACAGTCCCTCTCTTTTCTTTGATGTAAATATCATCCCTATTTCTTCATCAATCCACTTTTCAAACACTAAAATACACCCAAAAAAAAAATCTATTTCTCATCTTGCGCCGACGACGACTTAGATGAAAGTTAAGAAAATAGTAATCGATACGATGGAAGATCCTGGTTTGTCTATGGTCTTTGACATGGTAGTAGGAGAGTTAATGCGCTCAAGAAGAGGTGTTTTATGATAGGATAAAGGGAGAAGTAGTAACAGGTAGAGGTTGTAGATGAAGAAGCATGAGATAAGGAAGGAAGAAGAAGATGTAGAGGGAGATTTAGGCCAGAAAATTGAACATAAAATGATGTACAAGGGAGGTGGAAGAAAGGTGCAGCAATTCAGGAGTAATCAAGAATACAAAGAAAGTGAAAAAGGAAGTATATTTCATTTATTCATCCATCCTTTTTTTACGACTGCATGGGGATATATATACATACTCATACACTTACATCAACTTGCCCCAACCTGGCTCACACCCTTGCTTGGTTCGAACCCTAATTAGATCCACTTGCATGACCCTAAAAGAATAACCGCTGTTTATAAAAGTAGTAATAAATAAATAACTATAGTTTACAAAAGCAGTAAAAGAATACATGCATAAGTGTGCATAAGGATACACACACATATCCCTCTCCTTTGGCCTTGGCGGCTGTAACTCAAGCATCTGTACCCCTTCTGGTATCATTAGCCACCAACTCTGATGATCTGACAGCAGAGTTCTGGTGAACTTGGTTGGAATTAATATTTTTAGATTTCTTGAAATTTTCCACCATAGCCATCATAGAAGAGTTGTTACATCTGTCCTTCCCTTCAAAACAACCTGTCCTCAACGTTAAGTCAAATTATGGAGGTAAAATAGATTATGGAAATCTTTATAGCCGAGATGAGTACCATATGTAGACCATACCTTAAATTGCACTTTGCATCAAACATACTACCATTCCAGTCAAAAATGAACACCTTCCTTTCAACAACAACTAATTTACATACATAAAGAACCTCTAATGTAACTGAAGAATGTTTCAGCTTAGAACCAATAAGAATATGCATCACTTTATTATTGTTGGAACGTTGCATTTTTATGGTATGCAGAATGCTAAGACTATAGATCCCGCATATAGCATGGAATGATATGATCGGTGGTTGTTCTAGTTGATGACCAGTTATAATCTCCTCATCTTTGGGTTTTCCTTCATCCTCCTCTTCATTTTCAATTAAGTTTTCTAAGTTCGTAGCATCGTCAAGAATGTAAGCTTGGTTTTTACACTGATACCCACATGCATTTTTTCATTACAACCACAATATAGTTCCTCTCTTCTCCTTTCGGTAACTCTACAGGGGTTGGATCCTTGCTTTTTGCTAAGTTTTCAAGGTTATTCTTACCTTGCATTTTCAGTGATAGGAATTGGTTATTATGATTTTTTAGTTGCAATGATAACAAGAATTGGTTTGGGCATTGTTGCTTCGTCATTGAAGTTATCTTGTTATCCCTCTAATTCTTGAGCCGTTTGGCTTTATATAATCTGGCTAATGAAACCGCTTCTCTGAAATCTACAGGTTTACAAGCCAATACGTCATATCTAATTTTCTTTTTTAATCCATCCAAATATTTCCTTAATTATTTTTTAGTTTGATGGGTGTTAAGAGTATTATTAGCAGTAATTGGGAATGGGAAGTGGTTTCTTGGATTAATAGGTGGGGCTGCTAGGATAGTAGTTGAAGAATTTACGGTATATAAATCGGAAAGGAGGGGTTCTTGTGATTTGTAGCAAGGTTTGGAGGGGTTGGTGTAGTCTGGATCTTGATTTGCTGAAGAACACGGGCAAGGGTAGTGAACGGATTAGGTAGAAAAGGTTCTTGATGGTGTACATATGGTGGTTAAGGTATAGCTAAAGTTTTATTCTTGAATTGTTGAAACTCTTGAACTAAAGTGGTGAATACATTGTGTATTCCTTCGAATTTTGTGTTTAAGGCTTGAGTAGCATGCTCTACATTTTTGAAGAGTAAATTTTCTATTGTTTATTTCCTCTTGTCGTGCCCATACTTGATCTTGTTCTTGATTGGGTTTGTGGTTTGAGAAGTATTGTTGGTGATGTTTGGATTGGATTGGGGTTAGCATCCCCAGTTGAAGGCTCCAATACCAAATTGGAAGATCCTAGTTGGTCTGTGATCTTTAACATGGCGGTGGAAAGAGTTAATGCAATCGACAAGAGGTGTTTTTAAGGTGGGAGAGAGGGATCGGTATTAACATGTGGAGGTTGTACATGAAGAAGCAGGGGATAAGGGAGGAAGAAGAAGATGTAGAGGGAGATTTACGCTAGAAAGTTGAACAAGAATTGATGTACATGGGAGGTAGAAGAAAGGAGCAGCAATGCAAAAGTAATCAAAGACAAAAAAAAGCGAAAATGAAGCATATTTCATTTGTTCATCCATCCTTTTTTCTACAGCCGCACACACACATACACATACATACATACATATACATATACATACATACATACATACATATAGATACATACATACATACATATATATATATATATATATATTCATGCACTTACATCAACTTTCCCTAGCCTAGTTCACACCCTTTCTTGGTTCGAACCCTAATCAAACTAATTTATCGGACCATAACAGAATAACTGCAGCTTA
The DNA here is from genome assembly GCA_030765085.1 of Allium cepa. Classification (NCBI taxonomy): domain Eukaryota; kingdom Viridiplantae; phylum Streptophyta; class Magnoliopsida; order Asparagales; family Amaryllidaceae; genus Allium; species Allium cepa. Next base: position 786,112,937 of record CM060932.1, read on the forward strand.
CAAAAGCGGTAATAAACATATAACCGTAGTTTGCAAAAGTACCAAATGAATACATGCATAAGTGCGCACATCTGTACATAAGAATATACACATATCTCTTTCCTCTGGCCTTGACGGTTGCAACTCAAGCATCTGCACTCCTTTTGACATCATCAACCACCACCTTCGATGCCAGCAGGGTTTTGGTGAACTTACTTCATGCAGTTTTCCACCCTAACCATCATAGAAGAGTTGTTACACATGAAGATTAAGATGTTTCCACGATTTTAAATTTTAAGAAATTTTTTCATTTTTCATTTTTTAGAGCTAAAGAATTATAGTTTAGGGTTTGAAGATAAGATAAATATATTATTAGTAGGATACTAATAGGTAAAAGAATAAAATTATTATAAAATGACAATTTAATAATTTAGCTTAGTTGTAAAAGGAGAGAAATAATTATTTTCGATTCCCTTCAAAAATTTAAGTAGGAAAGTTTTTTTTTCCCATTCTCGTCTAAATTGTTTATGAATTTACTTTATGACCCCTTTCTGCTTATTAAATTGTGGAAATAGACACAAGGACCAACTTTGAAAAAAATTTAAACTGAAAAACAACAAATTTTAGTTTTAGGCTGAAAGACAATCTTTAAAAAAAATTAGGCTGAAGGTTAATGCTAATTATAGTTAGCATTTAACAATGTAAAGCTAAATATAATGTTAGTTATAAAAACTGAAAATAATGTTAGTTATAACTAGCAATTTTTTTAGCTTAATTTTTGTCTTTAACTCAAAAATGTAGACTTGTCCTTGGTTTTTTTTTTGGGCCCTGTCACAGTTTTCCTCAATTAAATTCTTTACTAATTTAATTCGGCAATCTCACCGCATCTTCCATTTTAAAAACCTCTTTCCACTTGTTAAATAGATATGACCTCTTGCGATCACATTCATCCAAGACACACTCCCCAAATATTCCATGGATCATATCGGAATTTATACCGGTGCTGGAATTGTTCTACTATCATTCCTTTTCTGGTTCATTAGATGGTTCAACGATTGGAGGTTCGCGAGGAGGGCGGGGTCCGATTCAGGTTCGAAATTACCGCCCGGTTCGATGGGATGGCCGCTGATAGGAGAGATGTTTGATTTCTTGTGGTGTTTTAAATTTGTGAAAAGGCCTGATGATTTTATTAACAAGAGGAAATTGAGGTAATGGACCGAAGGTTTGTTGATTTGATAAATTTGATGCTTTAGCTTGCGTAGTGTGTATAAATTTGGATTGTGCTTTGGTGGAGGAAATAATTGTAAGCAAATATCTTCATTTATTTTGTACATATGATGAGTATGCTAGCTATTTTCACTTTGTCAAAGGTTTATTGCTAAGGCTCAATACAAGTGAATGAAGTGTTCTTGGGGACTATCTAGTCAGAAAATTGGACTGGACCTAAGTTAAGCGTAGATTGAAAGAAACATGATCATGTAATAAAAATTGTTCAAGCGTTCAACAAACAAATATGTCAATTTACACTCCAAAATAGTGTTACAATTATAACAATAAATATGCATTTTGCAAGGAATTTTAGGTTATCAAATTTGATGGAATCAATGTATATAGCAAGGTTCTAAATTCCGGGCGGCATGTCGGAATACCGGCGTTTCCGTTCCGGTTCCGACATGGACCGGACCGGAATATTATCAAATTCTCGTTTCGAGAATTAACAAAGAAGAAAGTAAATAAAAGTGCCTACTGTTTGAACATTACATAGAAAACGACTGAAAATTACAAAATTACCTAGGTTGGAGCAACAACTTCGAGCAGCATATCAAAATTGAATTCAGATAGTGCTTTTACCTTAATCGATTTTGAATTTCCATCGATACTCTGCTTTTTCTTCATCGAAATTTGATGAAATTTGGGGACTTATTGAAGTTAGGGCATGGGTTCGTTGAAGTAAAAATGCGACCAAGGGAGGGAATGAACTACAGTTTGTTTTTGTTTTTAGCTGAGGAGTTTTAATTGGGCTGGTTAGGCTGGGCTAGTATGTTGGTACATAATAGATTATTTCAAATAATTTATATAAGATATTTAATAAACTTAGATGAGTGACTTCTATGCAATTATAAATGAGTTTGTGTCAATAATATAATTTGTAATGTTAGCATAAACTTTGTATAAAATCGTTTAATATACTTAAATCTGCTTAAATATTTATTAAGTATAAAAATATATTGGAATTTGTAAACTGGAATCAAAACAAAATTTTCGAAATTACCGAAACGGAACCGAAATTTTAAAATTTTGTGAAGGCCGAAACAAAAACGAAAAATAGAATTTTGAAGCTTGGTATATAGTGTGGCATAGTTAGCTGAATTTCACACAGGTTCCAGTTGGTTGAGTGTCATCTCAAATAATTTATGAGCAATGCTAAATGCACTGCATTGAGTACTCTATTTTATCCAGAAAATTCATTCGGTGGTATACTACCGGGTGGTTCTGAAGTAAGTTTGACGTCATACTGCTGAATGGGGTAAAATTTCTCTTTTTTTAAACTACTGCCGAATGACACTGGGTAATTTAGACACTGTGATGAAGTGCATTTAACACTACTCTAATTTGTTGTCTTGCTCAATACATTAACATTTCCCCAATCAAATTGGGATAAATGTATACGAGAATTCATGCTTTCTACATGATGCCGATAGACCTTGTGCAGTAAATTATTTATCAAAAGTTTTGTTCCTTCCACTTGCAAAGCTTTGTCTTTAGAATGAAGCTAGGACTTGAATACCTTGCTAGAGTTTAAAATATAATATGTTAAGCATGTTAATGGATATCAAAAATTTAGAAAATCGGTGCACATTCATATCCGAAAATTAGATAAATATCTGATGGATATGCATGCGGATGTAAGGACATCCGCATCCAAAAGTTATCCGCCCGTTTTTTTCCAGAGGTTATAATTTTTATTTTGTGTATTTTATTAGTATGAATGGTATTTTCTTTTATTGTTTTATTATGTTAATGGTTTATATCACATGCATTTAATGCATACTACCTGCTCAAATTATCAATTATCATCATATTTGTTTATATTCGTGATTTTATAATCATGGGGATTGAAAAAAAAAACGTTACACTAAGATTTTCTATTTATGTTTCTTGATTTATCGATTGTCGGCGGATAGGATAAATATTTGATATGTCCATAATCGCGGATGTTGATAGACGATATCCGACAATGATCTCGGATGTGGATATGATGCTATCCGCATCCGAAAACATTTGTTAATAGAACTATAGTTTGACATCTATTCTATGCCTAATGTACCTATATTTTATTTAATGTTAAACCTTTTCTCTTTGGTACAGATAACGCTAATTCCTACTCAAACGTTAGATCATTTTTTATTTTTTTGTTCTTTTTAATGAAATACCCAAACAGATGTAACGGAGCGTATTGAAAAATAAGTTTGAACAAAATTTTATATAATCATATCCTACTGTTTCATGTAGATATGGAGATGTAGGTGTGTACCGGACCAACTTATTTGGATATCCAACTATAGTTTCATGCTCCCCGGAATTCAACAAGCAAATTCTTGGCAGTAGAACAGAGGATGGGAGTTTTGGTCCTGGCTGGCCTGCCACTGAGCTGTTTGGAGAGACCATGGTGGTTGTTACCAGTGGCATGTTGCACAAGAAGATTAGAAGGCATTTTATGCAAGCATTCAATAGTCCGAGTTCTCTTCATTCCCATCTTGCTGCTGCACAACCTTCCCTTATATCTGCTCTCGAGGATTGGGCCTCTAAGGGAAGGATATCCGCATACCACGAGACCCGAGTGGTAATTTATCACAAATTTATTTGTTACCTTAATCATCACAATTATTGATTTAACCGTTTAAGCTCATTTTGTGCGGCAATGAGCAAAATGAGTTAAAATGACTAATTTGCTACAAATCCTTGATTTTTCTAATATAAAATGGAATATTCATATATCTACTTTGTGATACTTTACAAGCTGCTCTTACCATATATTTTTTATAGATAACAAATCCTTGGTTTATGCATATATCTATATGCACGCTAACTCTCTCTCACCCACTCACGCATGTTCGATCGGCTACACCCCTATGCTACAGCTCAATGTTTTATAGAGTTATACAAGTTGAAATGAAACCAAAATTTGTGGATATGTTCTTGTATCATTCATTATATTTTCACCAAATTTGGGATCATTTTGAAACTTTAAGGCAGCGTTTGATTTGAAAACGAGTTTTGCGTTTTCAACATGTACTTAAAAGTGCATGGAAAAAGAAGAAGAATGTGGAAAATAGTCTGTTCGAAAAACGATTTTCATATGAAATTGAAAATGACTTTTTCTTGTTTTCTGTCTTTTAAAAAAAGATCAAAGACCATTTTCTCTCTTCGTTTTTCCCATTGTTGGCATGACTAGGAATTTTCAACTCTTCATTTTTTCAACGCCACTTGACAAACATGTTGAATACGCAAAATACAAAACTCGTTTTCAAGCATTACATTCGTGTACTTAAAATGTTGGATTATTTTCAACCGTTTCGACCATCTATTTGAAATTAAAAAAAATTCTTGAAAATCCTAGGCCAAACTAGCCAATTTTGTAATGATGATTTTGAATGTTATATTAGCATAACTACAAAGTTTGGTTTCAATTTGAATCATATAACTCTATAAGACATTGAGGTGTAGCTCAAAAGGTGGTGCGTAAGGGGTGTAACATAAGATGTAGTCCAACACACACATTTTTGAAGTGTTCGGTTTACATTAGATCTGTCTTTTATCCCATCTGGATCCGCGCTTGATAAATCGATTAGGATATCATCTTTTGACCCATAATCCGTTTAAGATACAAATCTATGCTCGACTAGTTAATGGACTGGATTGAATATGCATCACGATTCAATCCATTAATAAACCGAACCATTAAAAAAAATTATATAATCAAAGTATATTTGCAAATATTTATATAAAGTATGGATATTCCTATACATCAAATCAAATGTTTAAAAGAAACTAAAACTATTGTACTACAAAGTTTCAAATGAAATAACAAATATATAATCTTGAATGTTATATAATGTAAACTCCATTTTTACCGGATTATTCTAGTAACCTTATTATCTAATATATGTTTTTATAATAAGAGTGATATTTTATTCAAACATATCATTCATTTTGATGTTTTGGGTTTGAACCCATTGTTAGATTTCGATGATATAATATTTCAATATTAAAGAATATTTATAAGATATTTGAATCAATATGCGACTCAAATTTATCGTCTTTTTTAATGCATTAAGGAATGCAAATAACTATCTAAATGAGAAGGATTTATTTTGAGAGATTGAAGTAATCAATCAATTCCATAATCAGTTGATTGAATAAGACATTTTATCAGATGCATGCAAATGAGAGGAAACTAGAAAAATCAAATGGATAAACGTTTCTCATATAAATAGAAGAATTAATAAGACATTGATTTATTATCATAAATCAATTACTTAAACCTCAAGTAATAATCTCTATATAAGGATAGTCATTCTTTAGATACTAATATCATCTCCTTAAGTTGTATTTATTCATATTTCTTCTTCTTAGTCTTCATTATCAATTTTGTAATTTTCTTTCTTCAAAAACTAATAAAATCTCATCTTCTCAAAGTGGATATACACTATCTCATGATAGTAGAACCAGTGGATATACACTATCTCATGATAGTGGAACCACTATAAATCCTATGTGCTATTTTCTTTTCAGTTTGTGCATCTATAATTTGTGATTGCTTATAGTGGGATATTAATTTTCTATTTGTTCTACCTCACCATCAACACGATCATATTATTTTCGCTGCGTTTGGAGTGTTAATCCATTTTTTTTCCAGTAATCTGGTATCGGAGTCATTAGGTTGTTGAAGAAAGTTATTAAGCAATATGGAAGGAGGTGAAGGTACTCCAATTAAAGCAAGACCCTAAGTTAGAGGATCTTATATGGCGTCGGGATCTCAATTGACGATAGAGAAGTGAAACGAAGATAATGACTTCGAGAAGTGGTAATGAATGATGAAAGCTGTTCTACGGAGGAATATGGTTCATCTGGTGGTGTTTGACACCAAGAAGTTGCTCGTTGATATTTCAGCCGTGGAGAAGGAGAAGATGAAAGAATGCACTTTTACTACTCTCCGGTTGGCCATGGAAGAGAATGTTATCTCTAAGATTAGTAGTGAAACAACTGCTAGAGTAATTTGGATCAAGTTGGAGAATCTCTATCTGAAGAGGTCGCTAACAAACAGTTTGATTTTGCTGAAGACTTTTTTCATCGTGAGATGAGATGATACTTTAGTGAAGGCACATCTTAGTTTCTTCGATGATCTTCTGATGAAGATGAAGACTGTTGATTTAAATGTGGATGAAGAACATGAGGCGATTGTTTGCTTGTGTTCCTTTCTGTAGCGTTACATATGTTTTGCAAGCAGTAGATATACGAAAGAGATACCTTAACAGTAGAGGATGTGAAGTCGGATCTTCTCTTCGAAGACTTAAGAGATCAAATAAAGGATACGAGTGAAGTTAGAGTGAAGTTAGAAGAGGGAGTAGTAGTCATGGTTTATTCGTTGAGAGAAAAAGAGGAGAAGAAGAGTTGAACCTTAGGGAGCGTTCCAAGTCTAGAAAGCATGGAAATGATTGGAGAGGAAAGTCTAGAGATGAGAAGTGTCTCCACTATAAGAAACTATGTCACTGAAAGAGAGATTGTTTGAATTTTAAGAGGAAGACTAAAGATGGATCTTCATCGACTGCAGTGGAGAAGGTTGAATTTGACAATGTGTTGATTGCAGCAACATTTGATGTATCAAACCATTGAGTTTTTGCTTCAGGGATGTCATTTCACATGACGTCAAATAATGATTACTTCAGCTCTTTTGTTGGAAAGGTGGGAAGTGCGAGTCTTATCTCTACTACTAGTAAAGAAAATTGGTTGAACTAAATTTACTCGGTGTCTTTTTGAAATTCCAAAAATGTCATTGCTTTCCGTTTACATATTTGCGCTCAAACAAAATATCAACGTATACAATAACAAAAACAGCCCGTGTGCGAAGCACGAGCCCATACCAGTGAGAAATAATGTTTACTGTAGAGCCATTGAAGAGGGTACAATACAGATTCGCATGTTTGACAGAGTGATTTGCACTTTAACAGGTGTTTACTATGTTTCAGGACTTCAGAAGTCATTGATATCTTTGAGGCAATCGACATCCATAAGATGCAAGGTGATTATAGAGAATGATAGTTTGAAGGTATCTAGAGGTGCGCTAGTTTTAATGAAGGGTGACGTGTTTAAAAATATGTGTCTGCTGAAAAGAACCGCTGTGCTTGAAGAGTTTTATATTAGAGTAGATTGTTCTCGTGCTTTGGATGCCATCAGATTTTGACATCTTAGATTGTGTCATATTTCGAAGGACTTGGAGTTGCTTCGCAGACAGAAGATGGTCAAAGGAGAAAGCTTCGACAAGTTGGATTTCTATCAGGAGCGTGTGTTGTGTAAGCAGACAAAGGTATCTTTTGGAGTTGGACTTCATAGATCGGAGAGTATTGGATTGTGTACATACAGATGTTTGAGGAACAATAGCTACCACTTACATCGGAGAAGCAAAGTAGTTTATTTTCTTTATTGATGATTTTTCTCGAAAAGTTTAGGTGTATGTAATGAAGGCCAAGCTAGAAAGTTTTGAGAAAATTAAAGCTTGGAAAGTGCTAGTTGAGAACAAGTCTTGTTGCAAGTTGAAGGTGTTTAGGTCTGACAATGACGAGGTATTTGTCCCTAAAGAGTTCTTTGATTTCTGTAAGCAGCATGGTATTCAGAGACATTTCACTATACCTGGTGATCCGCAATCCAATGGAGTTGCTGAGAGGATGAATCAGACTTTACTTGAAAATGCCCGTTGCTTGATATTGACTGTGAGCTTATCTAGAGGCTTTTGGGTTGAAACTTTGTTGATTGCAACTCATATTATAAATCGAAATATGTGCTTAGCCATAAATGTGAAGATTTCAGAAGAAAAGTGGAGCGAAAAAGTAGTATATCTTGGTTATTTTTGAATTTTTGATTGTCCTGTATATGTGCATCATACACGTGATGTTAAGTTCGAAGTTAGATCATACAATAACATATTTATTAGAAACAGGATGGGTCAAAGGGTATTGAATTTGGAACCCGGTCGATAATAAGATTATACATTCCAGACATGTTACATTTGATAAGTCTACAATATTCAAGCTTGAGGAAGAGTTATCTACCACATTAGTTGATTCTGATAGGCCCAAGGAGATGAAAGTAGTTTTCACATTTCAGCATAGTAGTAAAGTTGTAGCTGTTTTTGATAGAAGCGAAGATGCAGCAGGTGAGACGTCACATAGTAGTCCACAAGTGCCTTCTACTAGTGTTGGTGATGTGCACGAAACTAGAGGAAGTTTGGTTTAAGGTGGAGCTGAAAAGAGTTTATACGATGTTATACATACTTGAGCCAGTCGTAGGATTATTAGGCCACTCAAGAGGTATGGATATTGACAATATGTAAACCTTATCTTTGATCAGTTTGACTATGTCATACATATGGTTCATAATGAGTCATTTGACCTTGAAGAAGCCATGAAGTCGAGTAATAGATCGAAGTGGATTTGCGCTATGGAAGATGATTTAAAGAGTCGTTGAAGAAGAATAAGACTTGAAATTTGGTACCACCTTCTCACGGAAGCCAAGTCATAGGTTGCAAGTGAATGGTTAAGGTGAAGGACGATGAGAGATACAATGCTAGATTACTTGAAAAAGAGTTTTCACAAAAGAAGGGAATGAAATACGATGAGATATTTACTTGTATAATGAGACATACCTCCATTTGGATTTTGCTCACCATAGTTGCTATTCATGACATGAAGTTGGAGCAACTTGATGTAAAGACCGTTTTCTTGCATGGTGACTTGGAAGAGACCATTTACATGTAGTAGCCAAAAAGATTTGTTGTAAATGGAAAAACGATTGTGTTTGCAAGTTGAAGAAGTTTGTTTATAGACTTAAGCAGTTGCATATATAGTTGTATAAGATGTTTGATTTTTTTATGCTTTCATTTGGCTTTAATCGTGATATTAAAGATGCATGTGTTTATTTTAAGCATTTAAAGAATAGTAGTTGGGTGTATTTGTTATTGTATGTAGCTGATATGTCAATTGCATCCAAGGATAAAGCTGAAATAAATAAATTAAAGTTGAAGTTAAAAGCATAATTCGAGATGGAAGACCTTAAGGAAGCAAAGAAGATTATCGGAATGGAAATCCAAAGAGAGAAATTTTGAACATTTTGAGGCTCACTCAGAAGGTTTATATTGGAAAAGGGCATGCTCGGTTTAGCATGGAGAAAGCAAAGATAATTAGTACACTCATGCCTTTGCATATACAATTTTTTAATAAAGACTCTTCGATCTTAGAGAAGGACAAGGCCTACATGGAGAAGGTGTCATATGCGAGTGCAGTTGGTAGTTTGATGTATGCTATGGTTTGCACTACGCTTGACATTGCACAAGCTGTTGGATTGGTTAGTAAATATATGACAAATCCGGAAAAGATGTATTGGAAGACGGTGAAGTATATTTTTAAGCACCTTAGAGAAACTTCAGACTATGAACTTGTTTTTGACGACAAAGATATAAATTTTAATTTTGATTGGATTTTGTGATTCTGACTATCCCTGCGATGGAGATCAAATGAAGTCAACCCCTTGTTATGTGTTCACTTTTGAAGGGACAACTATTAGTTGGAGAACGAGGTTGCAGACAAAAGTTGTTTTGTCTACTACAGAGGTAAAGCTGATAGCTGCTATTGAAGCGGCTACGAAGGCAATCAACTTGAAGCGGCTACGAAGGCAATCAACTTGAAGCGGTTGATGTATGATTTGGGCTTCGTATATGATAGAGTTGTGATAGTCAAAGTGCAATTTACTCAGCCGAAAATCTAGCTTTTAGCTCGAGGACGAAGCACATAAAGTTGAGAGAGTTCTTTCTTATCTCGATGAATGAAGAAAAGCCAGTTCGTCTTTATAAGGTTCACACGAAGGAGAATGCAACAGATATGTTTACCAAGTTTTTGCCTGTTGCAAAGCTCGAGCATTGGTCGAACTTGATTCACTTGTTGATGTGCCATGTGCCACATAGTGGAATATGAGGAGAGCTAGTTGGTAGATGGAGAAGTTTGTTTTTACTGTGGAGATCGATATATTCTACACGGAGATGATACTTTCAGCACTTTGGCGGACGTTGTCTTGTCGAAGTTCGTTGACAAAGTGCAATGAGTGAAGACCATACCGAAGTTCAATGGAAAAGTATCCATTGTGTCTTGAAGTTGCTTGGAGTATGAGAATGTATGTGGAGTTGGTAAGGTTGCATGGAAATATAGTATCAAGATGGAAATTGTTAGATTTCGATTGTACAATATTTTCATATTAAATAAGAGTTGAAAGATATTTGTATTAATGCGTAACTCAAATTTATTATCTCTTTTAATGCATTAAAGAAGACATAATTATCTAAATAAAAAAATTTATTTTGAGATTGAAGGCAATCAATCATTTTCTTAATCATCTTATTAAACAAGATATTTTATCATATGCATGCAAATAGGAGAAAATTGAAAAAATCAAATTGATAAATGTTTTCCACATGAGTAAGAGAGTTGATAAGACATTGATTTATTACTATAAATCAATTACTTCAAACCTAAGTAATTATATAGTCATTCTTTTAAGATTAATATCATCCTTTCAAGTTGTAGTTCTTTATATTTCTTCTTAGTCTTCATTATCAATCTTGTAGTTTTCTTTTATCGAAAAATAATAAAATTTTCTCTTCTCAAAGTGGATATACACTATCTCGCGATAGTGGAACCACTATAAATCACAAGTATATATGCACGTTCAGTTGGACCTATTTTTGTTCCATGAGCCATATTTTATTGTGTAGCTATTAAACAATGACAATAAAATTAATGCAATGATTGCTTGCCACGTCGGTACATTAAGATATAGCCAACTACCTTTGAATTGCCTCATGAATTGGTTCAATGTATATGATAGTAGGATCCGACCTATACAGACAATGTTCTATGTACCCTTTTCAGTTTAAAACAACTATTTTATCAGATTATTTTTTACATGAGCTTATATCAAACTATTTTATCAATGCTTTCTGTATGTATTATGATTTTATGTTAATTCTCTGTGTATATAATTTTATTTCGTGGTTAAACTTATAAAGTCCACGCACAGTTAACTCAGATGGATACACTGGCTAACAAATAATAAATTACCTTATAAATAACTGTCAAAATTGATATACATGGTAATGGTACAATACAAAGGGAAATAAAACAATAACCATTTTTCTTAGGAGCTCTAAAGGAGTCGAGAATTCAGGAGTAAGAACAAAGCTTTTACCAAATTCAAAATAAGTGATAATGGCCACATTTACACAATATTTCTGATAATATTTTAGTCAAGAGCCAACTGTTTCCTAATAATACAATAGAAAGGCTTGTCACAGATTTAGTCAAGTTCACACATTTTTGTAAAAGTGATAGAACTACGTAGAAAATATGTATAGATCCTATAAGTTGATAACCTCCACCCATTAATGGCAACATATAAGTATCCATGTGCTAGCATTAGATGGTCTTGCTTCCTTAGCTACTCCTAATCAAAACCTTAAATTCTAATTTAGATCAACTGTTATTATAAAATACTGAAATTTTATCTAAAATGCATGATTCATTAAGAATACCTAGCTTCGATTAATCCTCGATTAATCTTTGTCTAAATTATTAATCTCTTGTTCGTATATATCACCTAGCATTCGTCTAACCATTTTTGTCACCTTCATTTAGCCAATTGACACAAGAAATTATAAAACCTATTTTGATTTCTTAGGAAATATTAAACTTGGTAGTAACAATATTTACTTTCAAAACATAAAACATTTTCTAATTATACAACCATACAATCAATTCATAAAACAATCAGGTTATATACATAAGTAAATGTTTTATGTTTTGAAAGTAAATATTGTTACTACCAAGTTTAATATTTTCTAAGAAATCAAAATAGGTTTTATAATTTCTTGTGTCAATTGGCTAATAAGTATTTTAAGAATTCTGGTCGATGCGTCTGATCAGCGTTATCGATAGGGATTTCTAAACGCTTACATGGCAATGTGATACATGCTTTTGAAATGGCCATTAATAGTATTTACTAGTATGGATGTTGAGTTCATATATATATATCTCATACAGAAAACCTGAGTTTATTATTAGCTTCGCTGTAACATTACGTTCAAGCCAGTATTCTTATTCCCAATTTCACTTGCGTTTGTTCGACCTTTTCAACATTCTCAAGTGGTTTGTTATATGGTAAAAAAGAAGTAGTTCTATGATAAAACAATTAATAAAAGTTGCTCTATGGTTAATGATGATTACCGAATAGTTTGTTTTATCATTGAAGAAATTTGGCATATCTTATCAGTCAAAAGCCGTTACAGTTGATATTAGTGGGTAACCTTTCCTGATGTTTTTGAATGTTGCCGGTATTTTTACATATTCCACTCAAAAATTCCTAGACATTACATATGGTTCTAAACTTTGCAGTTGTGCATACAATTTGGCAAGACTCTTGTATCATAATGGCACATATTTTGTTTACCAATGCGAAAGAAGAAAACACGTATAGCCAAATTCCAATAAAGATTAAACGTGATTTAAGAAGTAAATAATAATAAGATGCAAGGATAATTCATTTATGTCAAGATAAGTTGAGAAGGAGAAAATTCAAATTTAATCTATATAAAGGTATAATAACAATTATCAGCTCTTGTAGTTTTTGAATTCTAGAACATATATAATATTCATCCACTTTTGTCAAATCTTACACATCAAGCAAAATAAAACAGTTCATTGATAATGTAGTTCTTATGTCTCAAATAAAAAATAAACTAAAACTTGTGATGGTCGGTAAAATAAACAGTGGTATGATGTCACCAAGCTTCAATTTGTTAATAGACGTAGTTTTAAGCAATTAGCAATAGTAATACCAAGCACAGTTTTTTGCATCTATGAGGGGAGTTAAACATTGATGCATATAAAACAGAGAAATTAATGCACTATTTCAAGCATCTATGAACACTATTTTCGTAAATGTACAAAAATAAGAAAACTGATGCATTGTTTGACAAACTTGCATCTGCTTCCACCAATAATGGGGGTAATCAATTTCATTATATGAATGAATCTTTTGAAACTTAGGATGGTTACATGATCTCTTTTGGATATCCTACGAAGGAACACACTAATTCTGTAGTCAGGCACAATCTCATGAGGGAGGTTATTCTGGGAATAAAGTTGAAGACAATGTTGGATTGAGATTTGAAAGGAATGCAAGCCCAACAAAAGTTTTGCCTACTGTGGTCATCATTCATCCTCCAACGAATGAAAAGGAGTATTATAGACCTGATGTTGTTATGCTATCAGTTTCATCTCATCTGCTCATCTGATTAATCGCCTTTATCCTGTCAAAAGTATTCTTAGTATTTTGGTTATATTGGTCCGTCTGTACCTTTCAGTTTTGAGCACCGGGTATATCAAATCAGTATATTATTTTCGCTAAAAGTTGATTCTCTGTTTAAAAAAAACTTTTGAAACACTCAAAGAGAAATAGATGAAACTGAGAACCTTGTTGCCATGCCACGATAGCTTAGCAAATGTATGAAAACCAATTTCACCTTTAAATAATTGTACTATTTTTTTAGCAGTTTTGATTTCTAAAAACTAAACGAAGTTCAGCTTTATTTTTATTTGAATAAATTTTTTGGACTGACAATTTTTAAACTAAAAATAAAGGTTAATTTAAACGGTTTACTCTTATTGAAACTCACCATGCAGCCGAGGTCCTAGTTACTGTCCACACCCTTAGTAATAACCTCTAATAAGCTAATTAAGCTACAATTTGAAGTCTACAAAGTAAACAAAATTAAATTATTTCCAATTAAACTTTCATACTATAATAATTATTTTTAATAATAATTCATGTTTTCTTCTTATGCTACAATTCTTGTTACACGTGGAAATTATATATCACCTACTATGAAAATGAAAAAGGTGATGTAGATAAGTTTGTTGACAAATATCTGGTATACTTGAATAATATATATAAGTATATTGCTTACCCTAACATGTATATCAAAACAATTTTAGATTAAGATTATCAAACTTTTATGCCGGTGCTGTATAAATAGTTCACTTCATCATCTATTATTCTCCTATATACGATATTAGTGTCCTATAAAAAAGATCCAACAGAAAATTAACTAATACAATCATTGAATGCATCTTTCATCTGTTGAAAAAATGGAAAGGAATAAAATTTTACTTAAAAGTTTCGAGTAAAATTGATCTGAGATATGATAACTTCTGTCATTTTACATTACTGAAATAAGCCATTGTAATCTTTTAATATAATATTCATCCAAAAGCTTTATGATTTTAATACAGCTTCATCTATAGTCTTAAGTTGTTCCTGATTATTTATCATTGGCTATAAATTCTATCAGTAATTCAACATGTTAAATGTCAAATTAAAAAATGATTGCATCATTTTATTACAACGCTTACCTATATAGTACCATTTGCAGAAGTGAGATATATGGATTCTATAAATTCCTCGTGATATAAATACATGCATGAATTACTAAATTAATTTGAAAGCATAGATGAATTATTAAATGAAAATTAAACATGAACCGTATGCCATGTTGAGAACTAAATTTGATTTTCTATTTATATTAAATGTTCCCTAATTTCTTTGACCTTCAGACATAATTGTAGTCAGCTGATGTTCACTCCTCAATGATCTGCATTCAACCTTTATTGCATAGGAGTAAGAATTATTGATAACCTACTATCTCCATCGCTTTCTCTCTTTCCCTTAATAGCTAAATACCACCTATGTTATTTTCATTATGGCCATCTTTATGTGTATCATGATTTTTAAAGCATTCAAGCCTACAGTCTCATCCTTCGTCTCCTGTATCTGACTTGAAAGAAGATAGGTATATAAAATCTTTATTTTATCAACATAATTGCAAGGTATATACAAATATTCTACATCTTTGTTTTCATGTTCGTTCCCTGAAACTTGAAATCAAACCATTTGAGATGAACACTTAAGTCGATAGAAAAGTGACTATATTACTCTCTTATCCTACCATAATAGCAACGATGGTATGTTATACAAAGAAAATAATTAAGTTTTTAAGTACGGTATACAAAGGAACAGTACCTACCTTTTGACCTCCACTTCTTCACTTTTCTGAAGAAGCCCCCTCTCTTTCCAAACTCATTGTTTCCTGCTTCTTCATCAATTGACTTTTTGAGCTTACCGTGAAACATATCTTGCCTTTCTACCGTTTCTTTTTTTATTAGTCATCGCACGACAAAAAAACAACATGCACTGGAATGTCTCATACATATGGTATGAATATTAACTCATTGTTGTCTATAATGGCAACGATCATTAAGAACAATGTACATGGTGGTGTACTAAAGGCACTCCAATTGTGGGCATTGGGGAATAGATTCAAAAATAAATATACAATCTATTAAGTGGCATCATTAATGTTTATTAAGGATAATGATAAGTTCATTGCCAATATCAGTTAACATTCTTCCATATAAAAGTATAATTGCACAAAAGGCAATATATGTGATTACTGATTAGTATAGAGACGTTGGATGTTCATTAATAAACAGTGTAATAGTTTGACATGGCACGAAGGCATGCCAACCTCTTAGGTAATGTAATATGTGCACTACAAAACTTGCATTAAATATAATTTAGAAAGTTACCTCATAATAACCTCATTGTGGACTCCAATCAGCCATTGTGATCCAACTACCTGAGCAATACATTTACCCTTCATCAAAAGTTCTAAGTCCTGTTAAAATACAATTACTTATCAAGTATGATTGTTGTTATTGTCACTAAATCAAAAGCAAGGCAAAAGAAACTCGTTGTGAATATTTTGTAGTCATATAGGCATGCCTCTTTATTTGGTAAGTCTACAAAGAAACAACAGTTTCAATTTTTTTCTTTTTCTTTAATCTGAAAATATGTAGCAAAAGAGCTAGATAGGAGGAGTTCAAGAAGGTAAAATAAAGGCTAAGAATTATGAACCTTAGCAAAACGTTGATTCCATTATTGTATCTCTTTGGCTCTATGAAAGCTGACACCATATGTCTTTTGATGTATTGCGTTGAAATAATAAGAAATAACAATAGTAAAGAACATCTAATATCATGCATATAAAAATTGCCATAAAAATGGTCCACTAATTATTTCTAAATATATATCTTTTTCAGCATGTTTTTTTTTTTTTTTTTTTTTGTAACTTCAAATATGTAAATCAAATCTTAAACAACTTCTCTATTCATAACCTTTATTAAAACAGTCTTTTGCAACATGAAGCAACTAAATGAATATATTAAGTAATATTTCCACAATATAAGTGCTTGCCTAAGTACATGGCAAGACTTGAGAAATATATCACAACTTTTTAATCTTTTTTAAGCTTACTTTGAAAAGCCCTAGTTGTCTAAAAGCTATTTTGGCCAAATAATAGACATCAAATGTTAAGGAAATATTTTATTGAACATAAAAATATTGTATGCATTTATTATTTTTTATGTGAAATAGTTTGTCTTTCAAAATGACAATAAAATATATTTTCAAAGTCAATAAGAATTTTCTAAAATGTCCATTATATGATTTACGTTCGTAATAAATATTTTTTATGCAATAAGTTTACTTGATGTATGACACATAAGGGAGATTCGAATAAAAAAAGGCATAACTTAAATGTTGAATTTTAGATATAAAATGACTTAGTTAACACTCTAAAGTTAATGCATATCCTTACAAAGTTTGATTTCCTATTCATATGAACTTTTATTATAATGATGATTAGTACAAAAATTATGCCCGGAGAATTATTTTTAATAGTAGCGAGAGCAACAACTAACAATGAAAGTTAGCTACACAAAAAAACCATTGTTTTCCTATATATTGCATCCTGATTCGAAGCTACATCATGGTGTTTTAGAGTGTATTTGGAATTACAGGGTTGTTAATCCAGTCAAACAACACGACTACAACATAGTTTCATATACAATTGAGCCTTCTTTAGGCTAGTTTGGCATGTATATGACAATACATTGGGATTGCAGAGCAATAAAGTTTGGGAAAATGAATTTCAAAGGTCCTGCTATAGCAACATGGTACCCAACTAAAGGAAAAAAACTAAATTACATCGCATATTATACGAACATAAAGCTCTAAGTCCAGGTGAAAACCAATACTTAGAGAAAGCTCGCAATATAACAAATCTGTTGTACATCATAAAAGTAAAAGTGGTATCTTAATCAGGGATAAATCCATCATACCTAAAGACGGTGTGGTATACGTTGGTGACAACGGCATTTGGCTGATGGCAACAGCTTCAGTAAGCTTCACCATTCGGTTTGCTGATAACAACTGCATCGATTGATTCGGTAATAAGAGGCACCGATCGATTTAAGGATTCAACATCGCTTCAATTGAATTGTGATGAGAGGCATCAATTTGATTGTAATCATGTACCCAACTAAAGGAAAAAAACTAAATTACATCGCATATTATACGAACATAAAGCTCTAAGTCCAGGTGAAAACCAATACTTAGAGAAAGCTCGCAATATAACAAATCTGTTGTACATCATAAAAGTAAAAGTGGTATCTTAATCAGGGATAAATCCATCATACCTAAAGACGGTGTGGTATACGTTGGTGACAACGACATTTGGCTGATGGCAACAGCTTCAGTAAGCTTCACCATTCGGTTTGCTGATAACAACTGCATCGATTGATTCGGTAATAAGTGGCACCGATCGATTTAAGGATTCAACATCGCTTCAATTGAATTGTGATGAGAGGCATCAATTTGATTGTAATCATGTACCCAACTAAAGGAAAAAAAACTAAATTGCATCGCATATTATACGAACATAAAGCTCTAAGTCCAGGTGAAAACCAATACTTAGAGAAAGCTCGCAATATAACAAATCTGTTGTACATCATAAAAGTAAAAGTGGTATCTTAATCAGGCATAAATCCATCATACCTAAAGACGGTGTGGTATACGTTGGTGACAACGGCATTTGGCTGATGGCAACAGCTTCAGTAAGCTTCACCATTCGGTTTGCTGATAACAACTGCATCGATTGATTCGGTAATAAGAGGCACCGATCGATTTAAGGATTCAACATCGCTTCAATTGAATTGTGATGAGAGGCATCAATTTGATTGTAATCATGTATTGATCGTTTTAACTATGAGTAGGTTTTGTGGAAAGGATGGTGGTATATTTGAGTATATGAACTCTGATGGTGTTGAATCGATATAGCAATTAGGGTTGATGAAGAAAGGGAGCATAAAATGAGACCCGGAAGAAGCGAATAGGAATAGAATGAGGAAGCAAACAAAAATGAAAGAGAAAAGAGTAATCTAGGTATTTCAAAAAGACGCGGTTGAGTGCATATGGAAAGAATTCTTATTATTAGTAGTAGAGATGTGTGATTTTCTTTTTTGTTTGTGCATTTGTGATCTATAATTGCCTACGTTGAGATTTTAGTTTTCTATTTGTTCTATCTCACCATCAATACGATTCTATTATTCCCGCTGGTTTTGTGGTGTTAATCCAATTTTTTTCGACCTTTAAAACCTCGGTTTAAAGCGTTATACCACTTGCCATTTTGAGTATGTGGTCCTTGACTTGTTATCTAATATGCAATCATTTTATTTCATTTTTTTTATGAATATAATATAAACCAATTTCTTTCTGAACTGTACTATCTCATTGATCCATCATGAAGTTAAACCTTTGTTAATCTGTTGGATTTTTACTGATCCAGATTTGGATTTAACAGTTCATAATACATCTGGTAAACGGATCAGATATGCATCACGATTTTTAATATTATAAGTGGATATGGATTGACGTTGATCTGATCCATCGACTAGTCTAGTCTACATATATCTTTCCTCTTTGTTTGATATCCTTTTAGTCATAATATTAGGGTGAAAGGTATAAGTTAAAGAGAAGGGTAAAACTTGTAGTCCAAGACGAGCTTTAGTTGTACTACCAATAGTGTGGCTTTTCAGATTATTCCAAGCAGAGAACCTACGAAAATTCTAGAACTTCCATCATGAAAATTTGATCCTTGCAAGTAAAATTCAGTCACATTATGCTCTAAGTGACATCAAAGAGCAATGAAATTCCAGATTTGCAACAACTTTAATTACTTCAAAAGCTGAGTTCTCTCTTTATTATATTTTCAGCTGACATTTCGCAACATTTGTGAAGTTATCACTAGTTTCAAATCAAAGGAACTCCTAGATACCATGGAGTATTTATATACTGGACTTATGGGTGGAATTCGAGCAATGACAATAAACATTCCAGGAACAGCTTTCCACCATGCATTGAAGGTTATTACTGATATACAGTTTATCTCTTTATTAATGAAATTCCCTATTAATGAAATCTTGGTACAAGCTCAAATTTTCTCTCTTTTTTTCATCCTTTTGTTTTCCTAATGTCTTTCCTATACTATTTGCATAAACAGTGTAGAAAGAAATTGTCCGACATATTATTGAATGAAATAAGGAGGAGGAAAGAACATGGGCATCCAAATAATGATTTTCTGAAATATATGATGGAGTCTGTAGATGAAAATGGAGATAAATTGACTGAGACTGAGATTAAGGAGAATGTTGTTTCAATAATTTTGGGTGGTTACGAATCCACGTCCAATGTAATGGCATGGGGGTTATATTATCTTGCTAAATATCCAGAGGAACTTAAGAAGCTCAAGGTATAAACAAACAGTACACATGGTTATTTTTTGAATTCCAGCAACTATTCATTCAATCTGTTTGTACTATTCTGTTCCACTACAGGAAGAAGTTAGTTCTATACAGGAGAGGAAGTCTAATAATGAACTTCTCACCCCTGAAGATATAAAAAACATGAAGTATACTTCTAATGCAGCTGAGGAATTGATTAGATTGGCAAATATCACACCTTTTGTACACAGAAAAGTTATGAAAGATAATGTAGTTGTTAATGGTACGTACACATGCTAAACCCTTTTTTGCTTTGGTTACACACTTATCCATGTAACTTTTTTATTCTGGCTTCCCTTGTGCAACTTGGTTAATAGGCTACAAATTTCCTAAGGACTGGAAGGTAGCTGTTTGGATTCGTTCACTTCATATAGACTCTAGATACTTTGATGACCCTTTGACTTTTAATCCAAATCGATGGAATGTAAGTATTCTCTATAAATATCATTAATCGAGTTTAGTAAAAGATTAAATGCTCTTTTTTTTTCTTCTCAAAATAAAAAATAAATGGTTAAATGCAGGATACAAAACCAAAGGCTGGTGTTTATTCTGCTTTTGGAGGAGGACCAAGACTTTGCCCAGGCAATAATTTTGCCAAAATTCAAATAATGATGTTCCTATATCATGTCTGCCTCAAATATAGGTAGGAAGCTAAATTACATGACTATGTGCACACGCTTTATAAAATATAACTGGATCTTTTTCTTTAATCAATGTAATATTTATTAGTATGTTAGGAACATGTAGAATTTCCTCATTTTACTTGATTTAATTTGATTGTGTGAAGGTGGGAGCTCTTGAATCCAGATTCTGGCATGATATACTTGCCTCAGCATAGACTGCAGGATGGTGTCCAAACGATCTTTACGAAAGTGTCTTAAAGTTTGAAATTTTGAAGGCCATATGAAGAAAACGTTTCAGTTGCAAATAATAATTTGTAGTGAAAAGAAAAAGAAAAAAAACCTTCAGATGAAATGCTCATGACAAATACTATTTACTGCAATATTCCATGCAAATATTGATTAATGTCAGTTTTGCTTATGTTGATCTTTAAATTTTTTGTTTTGTTTTTGTTTTGTTTATGGTTTAGCAAAAGGAGAATTGTTTCACATAGTGTTTCTTTTTTGATGGCTAGCAGTATTGTAAACACTATTTACCTCGCTTCATTATGACCAGTGATTTTTACCTTTCGTCCTTAACACCCAAAAGCCACAGCTCTCTGAGTAATCAAAAAACTTAGAGACGGGTGCATATGAAAAATATATTACATCGAACCATTAACATAGTCCGGTAAACTGTATCATATTTTCTAATCAGATCAAAAACTTCCAAATCGAAATTAATAGTGTGATTATGGTTTGAATGATTGAATCAACCATGTCAAACCGGACTAGAACACTTGGTAGAATTTAAAGATTTTGTATTTTTTTTTACTCAAAACTACAAGTGTATGAGTGTTTGAACTTCATCTAATCAAGCAATGAACCATTTTAGTACCTTCATATGTATAAAAGTACACACCCGTACACATTTATGAATGTGTTTTTTATTTGAATTCGTTAGAATTTTTCATTAATTTGCTTACTATTTGTTAAATAATTATTGAAGTTGTTCAAACAAATATAATATGAGTTCAAGCCGAATCGAATTGAAATCAAGCCATAGTTTTACTTAACCGGATCGGAACCAAACCACGTTAAGAAATAATATTTATGATTGTTAATTTTAACCAACCGTTTAAAAAGATTTGGACTTCAAACCAGACCGAACTAACCTGTACCCACCACTTGAAAAAATAGTTAAATATTGTAAATCATGGAGGAGGACTCACCTTAATTGTCATCTATGTTTCTATTATCTCAATCTTCGTGTGAAAATAGTACAAATGGATTTTTAATTGAAAATCTTATATTGAATCAATTTTTAACGATAAAAAAAAGAATGCGTTTTTGCATTAGAAAAAAATAAAAGTGAGAAAGGTATTTCTTTCGAAAAAATAGCAATAATTTTCTGGACTAACATGCACTGAATAAATATTTCTCCTTCTATAATTTTTTCCACACCTATCATTCACTCTTCTTATAAAATTACTTCTCCCTTAAACTCTTTAACATAAATTTTTTCGATACATATTCATGATTGTTTAATCTTCGGTTACTTAACTATTATTCAAAAAGAGAAATTTAACTCAAAGACCTCCTACACATTTAATTATGTTTCAGATGGTTCAATTTAAAATTTTGGTTAAAGGACACACTGCAAAAAATGACACTGGTATCCCAGGGAATTCAAGATGATAATCCAAATACAAAATATACTTTATCATTTAATATGCATATATTCAACTGATTCCCTTCATGTAATCACAAAATAAAATCATTTGAATTGATCTAAGCTCTCTCTGTATTTCAAATCCACCATCCATGCTCGACCCATTGGGTTTAAGGGTATACCATAGATACCCATCCTAAAGGATTGATGTCAATTCCATCTTTTTAACTTTTATTTTGTTTTCTTCTAAAAACTGTACGCAAACACAATTTATCAACAAACTGGATGATGATAAAAGAAGATTCACCTACAAAATCTACAAACAAACTAAATAGCACATAACAAAGCGTAGTCATATATTTTTTGTTATGTACAACAATATTCGAGTTTGGATCCAAATCGGACTGGGCAATGATGAAACCATACACGGTAGCAATAGTAGTCGATCAGTATCAAACACGAGTTCGACTAAACATAACTAAATTCACAATAGTAATTGTATGTGTGTATGCAGAAGTAAAAATATAAATGCATATAGATTGTGTATGTAGACTCAAACATACTTCCCTCCTATGTGTACAATAATAGGCATTAGACTCTCACCTAACCATACTCATTGAGTGAGATTGGTCTGTTGTGCCATGCTTAAGCTTCACTTTTAGAACAATAAAATATCATGCCGATGACATTTGGGTAATAATAACCAGGTAATTGCATGTCTATACATATTAAAGAAGAAGGGTGTAACGACCCGCGAATCCACATATTTCAAGCCGGTAATAAACCACACACGTCCAAGCTAAAATGTATGGAAAGATGGATAGTTATGGGAAAGAAAGAAGAAAGAGAGAAAAGAAAAAGAACTGAAACAACATAGAATCTCACAATCGCAACAGAAAGATATATAATATAATTCAATGATCTTTATAAAAGAGAAACTGTAATATACATACATCCATCAGAGTACAACAAATTACAATCATCAGCCTTGATAGTTATAACAACATGTCATCACAAATGCTGATAACTTCAACAACAATGCAGCAGAAAAATACACAAAATATGGGAATACGTCATGAAGACCTCTAGCTCGTCTCTTGAGCTCTAATGCATCCAAAGCAATTTGTAAATATGCTATGTCTGTCCCGAGCATTATAATAAATAATACCCGATTCAGTCTGGTAAACCAGCATAAGAAAAACACGCCCAGTTGAATTTTAATGTTTCATTTTTTTTTTAAAATAAAGGTATTTCATAAGACCACGCTGCAAATAAACACGGATGAGTTTTACATTATGATAACCAAACCATTTCATATGAAAATCTTCTGGTATTATAGTAGTGTTTAAGATACAAATACTTATTAATCATACCTGAAATTGTTACATTAATTAAATTCCAGCATAATAGGTATACAACTAAAACCGTAAAGGCACGTATTGGAAAATAGATTCCATACAATGATTGGACTACTGAGGTACCGCCCGTCACGATACATCTTTAGATAAAATAATACCGAGAACCTTGCTAGGATCCCCTGCCAAAACAGGACGGGCCTACCACTTGACTAGTAGTATCGAATATGATCACCCCTTGGTTAATGGGCCTCGAAGCATACAAATGAGAAATAATATCGACTTTAGATAAGGATGATCATACCCTAATTGGGACCAACCCACTTAGCCCTTCTGCATCTCCCCTATTTTAGTCATTCCTAGTTGATGAGGCTTGAGGCTACGTTTTACCTTTTATATAATACTTCCCACTTGGAATGCTAGCATTGCCCTCCATGCAACAATGCAATGCCAGCATTCATCATACAAGTTCATTTTGGAACTGAATGAAATTGAAGGCACCACTTCTAATACATCCATTTTGGTATCAACATTAGGACTAGTAGCACGTAGCCCTTGCACTTCAAAAGGCTCCATTTCGATTATCTTCAAGATATTCCAATTCGAAACGCTTATGCCGGTTCGAAGTGGTTTTCGAATAACATATCCAACCCCGGTCTTTCCGAACCGACAACGTTAGTTTATAAACTGGACACTATTTGATATTTTGTTATTTAACTATCAAATAAACAAACAATCCAACTAGAGATCAAATTTCCAAAGGAAGCAACACTGGTTAAGCAGCAAGTAACACTAAGCCTCTTTAACTATTCTTTTCATCAATTAACACACTTTCCAAATATTTATCTCAAAATAACTTTACGAAGATATATTTTTAAAACCACTTTTAACCTTCTATATTTGGAAAACGTTTCCATATACTTACCTCAACGGTATAAGTATATTCACAAACCATCTCATTTTAAACGTTTAAACGATGACCTTATACACTTAAATCTGTAATAAGTATATTTATAACTTTTGAGGAAACTTTTATTTTTCCAAAACACACTTTATTGGATCAGAACGAATATTGTGTAAAACATCGTTAATACAACCCAAATCACTAGTATAAAGATCCAATTAGTTATATTTAATATTAATCCCATATACTATAAAAACATCTCCTTTCGAAAATCATCTACTATAACAACAGTGTTATAGTCTATGTCTTGCTTACTTTCTTGAAAACATTTATTACAACAATTATGTTGAAATCCATGTCTTTCTACCACTTAACACATTTTAAATCACTTTAAAACCATTAAACTCCGTTTGAAAATATCACCTTCAAGCACTCCTTTAAAGATTTGTTTTAACTTTTAAAACGTAAATATATTTTCTTAATAAAACTTCATACTTAAATTTCAACATAATCATTTCCATATTTAAAAACTATATCTATAAAACTCTTTCTATTTTATAAAACTTCCTTTTTATAAAATTTCTTCATTTATAAAACCACATTTATAACTCTATTCCTTTATAAATCTCACTTATTCATAAAATCCCATTTAAAACATCAATTACAGTCCCTTTTTAACGTTGCCTCCATATGTACGAATTTATTTTATAAATTCCTTTATATATATAAAATATCATTTAATATCTCCAAATTTACCCTCACTTTCAATTTCCAAAATAGAATCAACTATTTTTTCGAAACAACATTCCACATCTCATTATAAATACACAATTGTGATTTATTTCCCAGTTTATCCAATGATAAAAGTTTTCGCTTATTTATAAACGCCGTTTATAAATCTATGCTTTTATTAATAAAAATACGATTTTACAAATCGCCACCTTATTTATAAAATGTCATTTTTATAATTTATCAAATTTATAAATTTCCACATTTATAAATAAATTTTAATATACGTGTGTGTGTGTATCACTTTATATAAAATGGTCAATAAATATTTATAATAAAATATTTATATCTTTTTTTAAAAACTGTATTCCCATATTATAAAGACAGACTGATTTTTACGGTCTTAAAAATCTTTATTTTACAGTTCAAAAATCTCTGTTCAAAATATTTCATAAAACTATTAATTCATAATATCCAAAAATCATACCTTTTTATTTAAAAATAAATTCCTTCTTTAAATAAATTTCAAAAATAATTATTAAAACATATAAATTTTCGAAATCACTTAAAATCCTTTTAAAAATTAAATCTTCACTTTATAGTATTTCAAAATAGTAAAAATATAGCCTAGTGCTATTGGAGCACTACATAGGAAAAATCATCCATGTTATCAAATATGACATCCAACATATCATGTATCAAAATATATGAAAAGTAAACCAATAGTGTGGGGAATCCAATTGGATCCCTCCAACTTGTCCCCCTGCATCACATACAGTATATAACCAAATAATATAAATCAATCGCTTCGAGGTGGGATCATATACAAAAGGTCATCCGCTCTTACACAGGAACATAATAGGGTCTCATCCGCTCCAAGGGCGAAAATATATCAAAACCAACTAAAAAAATAGTAAATCGTCCAAATAGTCAACAAACAATCAATAATAAAATTATCCACGCTTATATAAAAATATAATTAGGTCAGTGAGGCGAGTTAACTTACATTGATTCCAGTAATCGCTGAAGCATTCTAGTTTGAATTAAAATTGAATAGGCGTTCAATTTTAACACAAATTGCGACTAGCTCCAAATTCATCCAATCTAACTCCATTGCGTAGTATTCGTCGATACGATTGCAGCACAACTCGTTGCGTTCAAGTCCGACCTCATATGAAAAAGTTATTCATTTATAAACATTCCATTTTAAATGTTACAATTAATTGCATCACTAAAGTTAATTAATTACCATCATTTAAACCAATCCCTTTCCCCCTCGCTCGTTCGCAACTTCGAACCTAGGCCCGTGACTTTAACCTCGCCTCGCCGCCTCCATACTTCGTCACTGACCACCGCGACCCAACTGGAGACCCCCCATGCCACCACGCTTCCTTCGCAACCCGCCTCGTCGCCTACAATCGCCTACAGTGCCGCCGAGAACTCTGAAACCTTCCTCATGACATGCCTGAATTCCGACCACCAAGGCACTCCATCGTCGATCTCCACTGTCCACTTTGCTCTGCTAATCCATGCGAACGTTTCTCCAGGTGACCATCTAGCCTATATCGGCCTAAATTGGCCTCAATCATCCATAGCCTTGGATGAAGCATTAATTTACTAGCGGCTGAAGCTAATTAGAGTTTGGGTTTTGCAAAAGTGAGCGATTGAAGTCCTTATATAGAAAATTTCATGGCGCTATTCACATCGAAATATTTCGAACCACAATCGAAGCATGCCACCTGGCGTTCTGTACGTAATACCCACATTCCGAACACAATAGAACTAATACAATTCCATTATACATTGAAGTTGGCTTTTCAAAATCAAATTATATTAATTTAAATTCCTTTAATTAATTTCTACGTGTTTCAAACTCACACGACCAAACAATATGTCTAATCGCCACGAAATTCGATGGCATACAATAATTCATTATTATGGATCCAATGGATTTAGTTTCATCCAATTTCGAGACAATGCCTCGAAAGGCTATTTTCATATGTTAATTCAAACTAATTATTATTAAATCGTCTTATTCACTTTTAAATTCAAAAGTTTACTATCTTCATTCTTATTCAAATATAATTTTAAATCAACTTTTCAAAATCATTTTTATCCACATTAAGTTCAAGATTCAATTATTTTAAACAATTCCAAATGTTAAATTATCAAATAAATCGGTGAATTTGAAATATAAGTTGTTTAACTTATAAAATTAACTTTTTAATATTTAAAACCCGTTAAATATTCCAAATTCAAATGATTGAAATTCTAGTCCATTACAGTCTCCCCTCTAAAAGAATTTCGTCCTTGGAATTAACAAGTAAGAAAAAAAAAACCTGAAAACCAATTAACTTTTCAAAACTAATTAGCTGAAATAGATTACCAAATTCCTTTAAGCCTTTAACTTTCCAAAAGTCAATTTGTTGAAACTTTTTATCAAATTTTCTAAATCTATAATTTCGTTTATAGATTTAACTAATACCATTCAAAGTTATAACACAATAATCAAATTCTAGTTAGAATTCTTTTTTCAAAATTTCTCAAAAAATTTGTAGCGCCTTAAATTTACGGAAAGTTTCGTCAGCGTCTCCTTGCGCGGTTCGATTGAAAAAATCTGCAATATATATAATCCCAAATATACATCTCATCCTCGAGGATGGGGCATCCTGTAGGAAAAAAATTATAAAAATACGATATGTAATCCGAGATGTGTACCTTTTATTAATATTAACAAGCATATACAACCAATAAAATTCAAAAGCGAGCTCCAAATGCGAAGCATACACCATCCACGCCTACTAATCACTCAACAACCAATGAAAACATGTATGTAAAAAGTAACATTATTATATAACATAGAATATACAATAACTATATGCAAATGTAGCAAATGTAACAAAAGAAACCATCAAACAAATAATATTCATCCGATTTTTTCATAACCATATCAATTTACATTTTTCAATGTTAACATTTAATTTATTAAGTCCGTACGATGCACATATATCATCTATACGCAAAACCATACCTGATCGCTCGATCACACAATTTCACTTCCAAACCAATACCATTCACATAACCACTCTAGTGTGGACTTTGATCTGATTCCTTGATTAGAAACCGCAATGCTCCTTATATAGTTATATACTATGATAGAGAATATCAGAATCAATCAAAAATCCATATCCAGTATTCGTCGTCGAGAATCAAATGAAAAATTCTAAATCGGACCGATTTATTTTGAATCATATATTCGAATCTGGGTCGAATAGTTATGCGAATAAAATAATATATGTACAACTTACACGTTTATTTCAATTGGTTCTTATTATATCCCTTTTTTTTCATATTCATTTATTCTCAGTCCCTTAATTCACGTTCAATTAATTTACATTCCGTTAATTTAATATGGTTCTTTTAATACTATTAACACTAGGAGCCATTCTATAGAATTTTACTTAAGTCTATTATAAACATTTTATACAACACCACTAATGTTTATTATTACTTCAATACTTAAGTTCATATTGAATTCTACCAAACCATATTCCAAAACACATTCAATTCATTTTACAACTTAAGTTGAATTTCATTCTATAATTCAAGTTCATATCCATTTCTTTAAATTCATTTTATTTAACTTAACTTAAATTTCATTCCATAGTTAAATTTCAAATTTACTTTTCTTAACATTTATATTCAACAAATTTTAAAATTTGTTAAACTTGTTAATTCTTAAAAAAAAATTAAGTTATCAAAACATATTTTCTCATATTTATAAAATTATACTTTGGATTTTAAAATCAAAACTTGTTTTACCAAATCAGAACTCCAATGGTAGCAATCCATCGATTAAAAACTCAAAAATGAACGCCGGTGATGCTGCAATCATCACCAGATTTATTTTCCAACGACTAAAGCGAGTTTAATGCTTTCTACCTCTTTTAAATCCATTTTAAAATATTTCTAATCAAAATATTTTTAAATAATACTATTATTATTCTTCCAAAATCCGTGAAAAACAATTTTCAAAATCAATAGGATTTAAATTCTCAAATTTCTTGTTTTAATTCTATTTTTATTTGCAATCATATTTATAAATATACTTATACAATTTCATTTCCTTTCCATTTATAAATTTAAATATAATCTCACTTGTTATGTAATATCATTTCACAAATATTGATTATTTTAATTATATTCAACACTCTATAATTCATATTTATAAATTCACTTTCTTATATAGCTCATTTTACAAATGTTCCTTTTTGTTTAGATTATCTTTATTAATAGTTGGTTTGAAAACGCAATTTTTTGGTCCGACCGCGAAGTTCCGAAAATTCCCTTTATATGTATTTCTTTATTAATAATTGTAATATATTTGCTGTCACACTCTTTTGATGTTAGCATGAAATACCAGAAATGCTTCCTTCATGGATATTATTAAAATTTAGCATCACTTAAAAATAGGATCCGATAATCAAGCGTCTTTTACAAATTCAAAATTTCCCCCACAAATATTTACCAAGTCTTAATATCATTTAAAAGTAGAATATAACAAATAAACTACTTTAAAAATTCATTTTTTATTAAATAATAATATAAACAAAAATTTAAACTAGTAAAAAATTTAGATATTTCAATTAGAAATAAAAAATCAAATTAATTACGTATGATTCGACACAAAAATATTGTTAAATATATGTGAAAATAATTTTCTTTTGAACATATTAAACAAATACAATTCATAGAAAAACAACTCAGCTATCTTCATCACGCGCAAAGTGCGTGCCATAACGCTTCTAGTAATAACAACTTTTATTAGAACAACAAAGAATAAATGATAATAATCAACTATTATCATTCACTAACAAACAAACACATCATATATACTACAATAATTCCTAAAAAATTATTCCTTTATGTATAAAATATAATTTTGGTAAAATTATGTCATTTACCAATTCTCAAAATAATACTGTGTCGGTTTACTTTGTTTAAGTGTTTAGAAACCCTTATCGACATGGTGGCATCCCACATACCGATCAGAATTCATAAGTCACTCAAAAGATAAATTAACACAATATAAACATTTTTATAATCACTAACAAATACACGCTCATACCTATAATACAGTCAAAAATCATAATAAGGCATTCCATCACCTTATCTCTAATGAGTTACCCTACCAAATCCAAGGTTCTCGCTTAACCCTATGCTCTGATACTGGTTGTAACGAATGTAGGCTTTTCAACCATTCTTCAGTGATGCCCAGTAGGCTTTTCAACCATCCCAGCACCACCGTGGCATTACACTAGTACCTTGAATATGCTTTTATGGCCAGCCTCATGGTTATAAGTACCTAGCAAACCAACCCATCAAGGCCTCATACTACCTATCCGAGACGTGTAGGAATAAGAGTCTCTTACTCGCCACCAAACAGAAAGCGAGAACTCCCTATCACCTTAATCCAACTGATGGAAAAAGATCTGATCCCGGTCTTTTCGTGCCGACAACATTTGATAGTCAGTTATTTAACTATCAAATAAACAAACAACCCACCAGTGGGCCAAAGGAAGAAACATTGGTTAAGCAGCAAGCAAAACTAAGCCTATTTAATTAATCTTTTCATTAATTAACCCACTTTTCAAATATTTACCTCAAAATATCTTTACGAAGATATATTCTTAAATTCACTTTTAATCTTCTATATTTGGAAAACATTTCCATATACTTATCTCAACGGTATAAGTATATTCACAAACCATATCATTTTAAACGTTTAAACAATGCCCTTATACTTAAATTCGTAATAAGTATATTTACAACTTTTGAGGAAAACTTCTATTTTCCAAAAACACATTTTATTGAGTCAAAATGAATGTTGTGTATCGTAACAACAACCCAAAATACTAGTATGGAGATCCAATTAGTTATATTTAATATTAATCGCATATACTATAAAAACCTCCTTCCGGAGATCTCTACTATAACAACAGTGTTATAGTCTATGCCTTCCTCACTTTCTCGAAAATATTTATTACAAAAATTATGTTGAAATCCATGTCTTTCTACCACTTAACACATTTTAAATCACTTTTAAAACCATTAAACTCCATTTGAAAATATCA
Source organism: Allium cepa (assembly GCA_030765085.1). Lineage (NCBI taxonomy): Eukaryota > Viridiplantae > Streptophyta > Magnoliopsida > Asparagales > Amaryllidaceae > Allium > Allium cepa. The sequence continues at coordinate 786,144,369 of CM060932.1, forward strand.
CCTTCAAACACTCCTTTAAAGATTAGTTTTAACTTTTGAAACGTAAATATATTTCCTTGATAAAAATCATACTTAAATTTCAACATAATCATTTCCATGTTAAAAAATGATATCAATAAATCTCTTTCTATTTTATAAAACTTCTTTTTATAAATATCTTCATTTATAAAGCCATATTTATAACTCTATTCCTTTATAAATCTCACTTATCCATAAAATCTAATTTAAATCATCAATTACAATCTCTTTTAACGTTACCACTATATATATAAATTTCTTTTATAAATTACTTTCTATTTATAAAATATCATTTAACATCTTCAAATTTATCCTCACTTCCAATTTTCAAAATAGAATCAACTATTTTTCTAAAACAACATTCCACATCTCATTATAAATCCACAATTGTGATTTACTTCCCAATCTATCCAATGATAAAAGTTTTCCTTTGTTTATAAACACTGTTTATAAATTTATGCTTTTATTAATAAAAGTACAATTTTACCAATCCCTCCTTTATTTGTAAAATGTCACTTTTATAATTTATCACATTTATAAAAAAATCTTAATATATATATATATATGTGTGTGTGTGTGTATCATTTTATATAAAACGGTTAATGAATATTTATACCAAAATATTTATATCTTTTTTTTTAAAACCGTATTCCTATATTATAAAGATGAACTTATTTTCTAGATTTTAAAAATCTTTATTTTACAGTTTAAAAATATCAATTTAAAATATTTCATAAAACTATTAATTTATAATATCCAAAAATCATACTTTTTATTTAAAAATAAATTCTTCTTTAAATAAATTCCTTCTTTAAATAAATTTCAAAAATAATTATTAAAACCATATAAATTTTTAAAATCGCTTAAAATCCTTTTAAAAAATTAAATATTCACTTTATACTATTTCAAAATACTAAAAATATTACTTAATTCTATTATAGCACTAAATAGGGAAAAATCATCCATGTCATCAAATATGGCATCCAACATATCATATATCAGAATATATGAAAAGTAAAATCAACAGTGTGAGGAATCCAATTGGATCCCTCCAACCTATCACCCTACATCACATATAGTATATAACCAAATAATATAAATCAACCACTTCGAGGCGGGATCGTATACATAGGGTCATCTGCTCTTACAAGGAATTGTAATAGGGTCTCATCTGCTCTAGGATGGGAATATATCCAAACCAACTAATAAAATAGTAAATCATTCAAACAGTCAACAAGCAATCGACAATAAAATTATCCACACTTATATAAGAATATAAGTGGGCCAGAGAGGTGTTAAGTCACTTTGATTCCAGTAATCGCCGATGTATTCCAGTTTGAATTAAAATTGAACAGGCATTCAATTTTAACACAAATTCCTACTAGCTTCAAATCCATCCAATCCATTTCGATAGCGTAGTATTCGTCAATACGATCTCAATGCAACTTGTCACGTTTAAATCTAACCCCGTATGAAAAAGTTTTTCATTTATAAACATTAGATTTTAAATAGTAAATTAATTACATTGTTAAGGTTAATTAATTACCATCATTTAAAACCAATCCCTTTCCCTCTCTCTCATTTGCGACTTCGAACCCAGGCACATGACTTTTGCCTCGCCTCGCAGCCTCCACACTTCGTCGCCGACCATCGCGACCCCACTGGAGAACCCCCTCCAAACCACCGCGCTTCCATCGCAACCTGCCTCGTCGCCTACGATCACCTCAGTGCCGTCAAGAACCCTAAAACCTACACAACGTCGTTCCTAAATTTCGGCCACCACGGTGCCCTATCATCGATCTCTACTGTCCACTTTGCTCTGTTCATCCGTGCGAACGTTTCTCCAATTGACCATCTAGCCTAGATCGGCCTAAGTTAGCCTCAATCATCCATAACCATTGGATGGGGCACTAGTTTGATGACGATTGAAGCTAATTAGGGTTTGGGTTTTGCAAAAGCGAGCATTTCAAGTCCTTATATAGAAAATTTCGTGGCACTATTCACGTCGAAATATTTCAAACTCCAATCGAGGCATGCCGCCTGACGTTCTATATGTAATACCCATATTCCGAACATAATGGAACTAGTATCAAGACTTAATTCCATCATATACAAAAGTTAGCTTTTCAAAATCAAATTATATTAATTTAAATTCCTTAAATTAATTTCTACGAGTTTTGAATTTGCACGACCAAATGATAAGTCTGATCATCATGAAATTCGACGGCATATAATAATTCACTATTATGGATCCGATTGAACTAGTTTCATTCAATTCCGAGATGGTGCCCCGGAAGGCTATTGTCACACGTTAATTAAAACTAATTATTATTAAATCATCTTATTCACTTTAAAATTCAAAAGTTTGCTATCTTCATTCTTATTCAAATAGACTTTTAAATCAACCTTTTGAAATCATTTTTATTTACATTAAATTCAAGATTCAATTATTTTAAGAAATTCCAAATATTCAATTTAACAATTCAATTATCAAATAAGCCGTCGAATTTGAAATATAAGTTGTTTAACTTATAAAATTAACTTTTCAATATTTAAAATCAATTAAATTTTCCAAATTCAAATGATTGAAATTATGGTTCATCACAAAGGGTAAGTGTCACTCACCCTTTGGTTTTACCGATGTCATCCAACTTCAACTTGAAGGCAATTACACCATACTGACATACCTATAGTTGACCATTTTGGACAAAACCAATTTAACCTACCCAACAACTTCAAGGTTCAAATAAAAGTGTATAGATAGTCTACACTTATAAAGTGATCGTATGACCACAATCTAAACTTGAATAAATTACCAAGTGTGTATAGTATACTTGTATGTATTAATAGTTTTCCAAAATAAAAAAGTATGTAAAAGAGATAAGAAATGCAAACTCGGTAAAGGAGACAAAATCAGTTTTCACCCTGATTTATGTCTCCACTATTATACTTCGGTCTTGTGCTTCCCATTATAAACAATCCTCACTTGACTTTCAAGAATACATTGCAGCCTTACCTATCACCCAAAGAGATAAAACAAGCTTGTCATCCATTATAAGCAACAAAAACTCTTTACCATGCATACAAGTTTTGCCAATATAGTAAAGAGAAACTCCTATAATCCCCAATAATATAATGTATAATGTGTGCTCGAAAGTTATGGAGGGAAAAAATGAAAGTGTGAATGAAAATCTTGATCATTTGAAAGAAAATAGAGTTTGAACTCTTTACAAACCTAGAGTTTTTAGAGTGCAAGAAAGTTATTTAAAACTCCATGAAGAACTCTATTTATGGAATTAAAAATGTTCTTTAAATAGGTACAAACTTCCATGGAGAATACAGCTCTTTCTATGAGGAGTTGTGACCATTAGAAGAAGAAAACTCTTCAGAAACCAACAATGGTAGGATCTACCTCGACATATGTATATGAGTATGTTGACGTACCATAGAAATTCAAAATTTCATTATTTTTTAAAAATGGAAAAATAGCTTCAAGGACAAACCTTAGAAAAAAATTGGCTCTAAGAACATGAAGTTTTAATTTTTGGCTAAAGACAAACTCCAAACTTTTTCCAAAAATTTGTACAACCAATTCATTTGTACAACCAATTCATTTTAGTCGAAGTTTGCTTCTTATTCCCATTTAAAACTAAGGGCGATAATGATGGAAATGTAAATAGTGCTGAGTGTAGGCGACGATGATAGGAGAGTGGAACAGAAGGCGGTGACAACAAAGACAATAACAGGTATAATTGATAAGATTAGGGTTTTTCTGTTTTTTAGAGGGAGGTTGGATTTTTAAGGAGATGCTGCAGGGACAGCTGCAGGAGGTGCAGCTGTGAAGTATGATGAATTTTGGGCATTGATGGTAGTTGTGATAAAGGCAAGGGTGGGTGGTGGATTTTTTTTTGAGAAGTAACATCATAAAATGCTAAATATTACTAGCATTATCTAAACTATGAAAATGATTACAACACTATATTCATATACATGATAGTTTAATTTAGCATTTTTTTGAAACATAAAAATGAACATAGCTTTAAGTTCATTTATTGCTAGTTCTAGTTAGCATTTTTTTAATTATAAAACGAATATAGCATGCCAACAGGGTTGGCTAGTTGCTTGGTAGTTTAGACTACAAGATTAGAGGTCACGAGTTTGATTTCCAAATCGACCCTTGTTAGCATTAATGAACCATATTTAAAAAAAATATAACATTACATTCATCTAATGATAGTTTAATCAATGCTAATTATAATTTACAATTTTTTGAACTATAAAATTGAATATAACATTATATACATATAATACTATCTTAATTTAGCCTTTTTCTAATGCTGATCTTTTTAAGAATGGTAGGTGCGATGATGGTGTCGGTACTCTGGTGAGTTGGCATGGTGGTGAGATGTAGTGTCTAGATCTGGTGGCTGATAGGGTTTGTATCAATTTTAGAATCATGGGTTGTTGGAGTTGGTGCGATAGAGGCTATGGCTATGAGGGAGGAGGTGACGATGAGTGGGGTAGGGAGGGCAACTAAACGTGGTGGTGGAGGATGGTGGCGCTATGGTGGAGATTGTGGTGGTAGGTGAGATTTGAGAGCGTAAGAGAATCATGGATTTGAGGAAGTAGTTATCCTTGTGGTTAAAAATTGAAATTTGTGGGTATATATATAGACACATACACATAGAGAGATCCAGGAGTCTTTATCAACATAAGCTATTTTCAATTTTTTGAAATAATATATGTTCGGGTAGGTGTTATATGTTGATTCCGCCATAATATATGTTGACCTAAACATGGTTATGTTGACATATACAATGTCATATGTCAACATATGCTTTGTTTTTTCTCTAGAGATTTGATTTTTTAACACTTTTGACATGATAAAAGGTATAAAAATATGTAAAAAAAACATTTTAAGTGCAGAAATCAATTTTAAACATGTGTACCGGTATACTGGTGACATTGTGAGGTTTTACAAAAGTATAAACACTAAACTTGAATATTTAACCCTATGTGCATGTCCCATGTACTTTCTTTTGCATCACTTGTGAAAATTTTCATTCCTTCACTTTAAGAGCTCGAATAGTTGTAATCCTGCACTCATGACCTGTAAAGACTTGGTGAAAATAGGTAACACGGTTAGATGCTTATCATCATCAAAACACAATATATATAGTTCTGACAATCTCCCTCCTTCTGATGATAGCTATATAAATTTTATATAAATATATAACATAAGCTCCCCTAGCTATAAGCATTCCCTCATTATTATACCTAGTATACATAACTTTTCTCATTCTTTGTCTTTAACAAAAGAAATAAAATTATATTTACATAAGTGAAAGGTGATACATTTTACTGGCTTATAAAAACACAATAAATAGATGAAATCGTAAAACATTGTGTGAAAAGATGTAAAGTCAAAATAAGTAAATATATGCAACATTTTGAGTTAGGAAATATCTAGAATTATAAAAAAAATGATGGACAAACTTAAGAATGAGAATGATGCTTGATGGTACCAAATATAGATCTTCTCCATGAAGATTTTAAGTACTTTGATGCCCTCAATCTTTTCATCGTTTCTCCTTTTCTCTTGCATTGAGTACCTATAATACATGAAAGAGACACATTGGAACCAAATAGTAGATCTTAAAAAGTTAGATCTAAGCATATCAAACCCAAGAGAGGTTTAGATTTTGCTTAAAAACACAAGTTATGTTTTGTGCGCTTTTAAAACCATCAATATAGTTATTTCTATATTTTTCATTCAAATTTGAAGCCATTTCAAGTTATTACTAACTTTTTTACCATTACTAGAGGCCTCTCTACTACTAATTACTTATGTACAAACTTAAAGAAAATTATTGGTTTGCCTTATCAACACCTAATCATCCAAAATGTTGTGGCAAACCTCTATCACATAACTCAGATAAGTTAATCTCCCTATCGCATCATGAAATTTTGATGACTTACTCTCCTTATGGCATCACCTCCCTTGATATGTTATACTATCCATCACATCTATATTACACTTGCATTACACTAATGGGAAATAATTTCCAACGCATAACACCACATCGCGTATTAGATTACACTATCCATCACAATCATATACCATCGCATCACTCTTCTATCAGACCTACACCATCCTTCACCCTACCATTTTATAGTGTTATAGTACCACTATTCTATAGCATTGCCGTAACCATTGCATCTTCGTTCCCATTGCATATCTTTAGTGCTTTGCCATTTTCTAATTACTTAACTACTTTCGAACATGGAAACTTTCTCCGATGGCACCTTAATGGATCTAACCACAATGACCTCTCAAAACATCTTCATATGCTTCTTTAAATCTCTTTGTATAGCTTATGATGGCTATTGTCTTTAATGGCTAATGCATTTTGATGTCATTGCAGTTGTCACGGATTATGCTTACGATAGCTTTCTAATTCCAGTTGTTATCCTATGTCGATGGTATACAGTTGCGATGACAACAATTTTTTGGATAAATTGCAATTTGTATTGGCATCCACTTTCCATAACATCTAGTCAAGATGGTCATCCTTTTTCGATAGAAATATAGTTTATTATTATGATGCTAAGCAACTTGCAATGTTCATCATTTTCCACCATATAAATTTGCGGTTGCTATTGTTCTTCAATGACATGCATAATGCTTTCTTCGATGTCATATCAATTTCTACCAAATGCCTATTACTTAGATGATATGGTTTTTTTTACAGTTTTGCTTGCATTGTATAAGGAACATGTCAGATTCCACTGTACTCTGCTCTAATTACAATGCTATAATGGCATGATATATTCTTTGTAATGATTATAATTTGCTGATGCTCTTTGCTAACCCATATACGTTTCCACTCATCTTTGATGGCCATCTCTACCAGATGGGTGCTTCAGATGGATTTAAAGCATGGATTTGTTAAGATGAATAACTAACTCTTGTGGTTATCGATAGTTACAAAAGCTTGATGGATCCATTATGTTAGTTGCTCATTTATATATACATGATGGTTCATGAACCTTGACATACTCCACTTAATATGGTCAATCACCATCAAAACCCTTGTGATAACTCAAGGAGTTCGCTACTTTTATGAACTATGATGAAATTCCAACCATTTACGCTAGCCATCTTGATACATCATGTATGAACATCAAAAAATATTATTCTGATCCCAAACTAATGGAAATATCCAGTAATGTCTACAAATCAATTCTACTATTTTGAGGTATTAAACCCATTTTTACGTCATGAGTTTTCACAAAATATTCTCTAAGCTATGTATATGCTTTAAATCTCATTTAGAAGGAGTATCAACCATTTTCATAGGTGTTACTCTAGTATCCATGGGAACCTATGCTATAATACATATGGTTGATCAGTGAAAGTAAACTCACCTTATATTTGAAAAGTTTGTGAATATGCATGGAAATTATTGTTATTGATCTCCACTACAACTTATCTTCTTGTTATGTGATTAATCTCTAACTCATGCTGTATATAAATAGTACTTACGACTATGGTGGAAAGCATACCACCATTGCGGAAATTTCACAACTATAGTCGATTGGCCAAACCCAATTTCAGAGTCAATAAAGGTGCAAAAATATCCAATTACCAAATAGAAACAAATAAATATAAAACTTGACATCGAAATTTAATGTGATTTAGCCAAATTGACCTACATCCATAAAGATCCAACAACTTATTTTATTTCTTTATCATTAATTACAAGTTAGATTACAAAGTAATCACCGAGTTAAATATTAAAGCATAGAAACGTGAAGAAAATAGAGATAATCTTGGGTGAGAAGCAAAATCGAAATAATTATACCCAGTTTGGGCTGAAATGCCTGAAATTAGATGAACAATGGTTAGGCATTTCCATTTTTTAATTAGGTTCAGTGGAACTCTTATATAGAAGATAATATGTTTGGTATACACACACACACACACATATATACACACACACACTCACAGATATATATATATATATATACACATATCTTCAAAAAATAATATCCATCATAGGGTTAAACATCACAAAGATCACCACTATTGGAATATAGTAGCCCATTCCCAAAATCCAAGGTGCTAGCATAATTCGCAATCAGAAAAAAAACTGATTTATTGCTTAGGAACTAAAAAACTACCAATTGATAACTTCTTAAGAAGTTTGATTTAAATCCCTAAGTGGTCGACTACGTTGAGCCTAGCAGTCAATCGCTTCGAGCTCACCCACGTTGAATAGTATTTCATGTGGCGCGTCCATTTCTTCGTCAAAGTTTAGAACCCTATAACATAGCTCCAAGCGACCTCTTGTTTACTCCATTACGAAGATCTTGATATACTTTTCAACATACAAATTGGCGCATATTTGAGTTGTATCATTTCAACACTCCATCTCAATTCAAGTACACAAACCTCATTTCTAGCACCCTATGGTATTAAGTAAATGAAACTAAGCTATTCAAGTTTGAGCAATGCTCAAACTTGTCTCTAGGAAGTGATTTAATCATCATACCTAAAGGGTTGCCTTCAGTATGCAATGTTTTCGACTTTATCTTATTGCGATCCTCCTCAAACATAACAAATAACCTTCTAACATCATTGCGCTTCGTTCTAAATTTGATTTTGATTAGTGGATATTACTTGAATCCAAAATGTATCCCATGGTGTTTCTTGATTGTTGTATTGACTTATCAATCGTAAAAATTAGATTTTGATTTTGTACTAATAATATGAATTTGATCCATTGACTATTAGGGTGTCTTTGCTTGTTATACAGGGTTTACAATTAAATTTCCTTGGTTTTATCCTTTATTGTAAATTTTGGGTTCTTATTTTGTATTTTTTTGATTTGGACTCAATTGTTAATGCATTTGGTCTTCTTAATCGAATGATGAAATCCTGGCAGATTTATAAGAGGATCTTGTTAGCATTCATTGTGAATTCGACATATCAGACATGAAGGAAATTTCTCTAGGCCTTGATGATGTTTGGAATGCCCTCCGGAGTGATGCTTTCCATGGGCCGTGGGGTATTTTTCAAATGTCATATCTCTTCCCCTTGCTCCTTTTTTTGTTAATCTACTAGAGTTTCCAACCTTTATCCATTCCAACTTCCCCTGTCATTCAATGCTCTTTCGGCTCTAAGAATAATGTACTTTCGAAGGGGTTATAATATCATATTGCTGATGAAGATAATTTTTTTGTTTGAATTGATAGATGCAAATTCTCCTGCTCCTATGCCAGCATATTTCCTACAAATTAGAAAGAAGCATCCCTGGTTAACCCTATCAGCAAGATTGTAAAAAAGTAATGGTTTTATGTTAAGGCCAATAACCCTAGGATTGTAATGGAATTTTCGAAGGCTGGTAAGTTGATTTCGTATTTGAATAGTTGTATTTGTTAATCAAATTTTAGTGATAATTTTGGTATTTATGTATTATGAGGGAGACCTAAAATATTGATAGATATTGAGCATTACGTGGCTTGTTATAATAATGTTTTAAACCTTTTGAAAGATCAGCGGTAATGCCATCGGGTATTGATGGAAGTTAACTTGAAAGTGTGTGGCTGCATTTCCCCAAATGTCGTATTTAAAGGGTACTCTTAGCCGTATGCGACAAAGACTTCTCCATAAGTGGTGGTAGCTGAAATTTTGACAGATGGGGATAGTTCTTGTACCCCTGATCATGTCATAATTTCTAAAATTAACCCCGAGGGTAGACCTTGGATTTAAACCTTTAGAGTTTTATATATTTATAGATTTCTATCTTTCGTATTATTTTGTAGGCTTTAGGTTTATTACTTTTTATGTATCTTTTTATGTAATATTATAGATATAGGTACTTCATTTAAGGCAAAGCTAACTTCCTCTTGTTAAAATATAAACTTGGGACCGGGAAATCTTCCAACCCGAAGATGACTTTCGAGGGTGTTGAGGATGTTAGTAGAAAGCGACCAAGGAAGGGTACTGATAATGTGCCTTCGAAATCACCCATTGGGAGTTCGACTTAGTAAAGAGCTTGCCTCTCTTACTTTTGAACTTCCTCCTACGTAAAAAGATTTACCAAATTAGCTAAACTTGATTTTGATTCTTGCATTAGTGTTGCCACTGCTGCGGCTAAGGTAGAGGTTCTGAAGGTTCTGCAAGACTTTATGAAAATACTTGAGTATGGTCTTCAAGAGAGTGTTATGTTTATTTTGCTGATTTTGTTTGTTGCATCCGGAATTTACTCATATTTTGGTTTTATAGGTCGTAGTTGAGTTTTTTCTCAGTGTATAAGTTTGAGGAATATAAGAAGCCTTTAGAAGAGGCCACGAGTGTTAAGGATGAAGATGCTATGTTTAGGCTGTAGTGTGAAAATTTAGAGGAGAAAGCTGAAAAATCTGAGAAAGCTACAAATAAGGCTGAGGCCAAGGAGGCTCTGCTCACAAATGAAGTGGCCAAGCTCGGGGCTGATCTGGAAAATTTGAAAGAAGAACCGACCAAGAAGAATGCTGAGTTGGCGGAGGCCCAGAAGGGGACCAAAGGTCTTTTAACCTCTGAAAAAGCTAAATAGGTGGACAACATAAAGGCTTTGATGTGATGTTTTATGCCTATGTAGATAGCCAAGACAAGGGATTCCATTTTCCTTTTGCTTTCCTCGACGATAATGCTTCAACAATAGTGACAGCCTTCGGTTATTAGTATGAGGACAAGGCCAAGATGGGCAAAGCATTCATATTGTTGCCCTTTCCCCTTCCAAGGTAGAGGAAGATGCTACTTCTCTTCTTAATTTTACTTCAATTGATAATGACCAATCTTGAATTCTTGGATTTATTATAATATACGTAAATATAAAAGTGAATATGCTTTTGTGTTTTTCTATTTAGTCCCACATCATGGGATAGGTTCCATCTCATGCCCCAAGGCCTATATATAAAGGAGCCTATGTAATGTAATTGTATGAATCAATCTTATGTAACTAATATCAGTGTGAACAACATTTTCTCCTCTTTTCTAAAGGCTTCTTATCTCATTTTAGTTTATAACACGTTATCAGCACGAAGCTCTTATAAATCTTCTAAAGGGTAAGCTATCTTCCTGATCTAATTGATCAAATCTTTCAGATCTCATTCTATTAATTTTTTTTCCTTTTAGATCTCATTGTATCATTGATCTAATTATTCGAATTTGATTATATTTGTACATCTTATCTTTTGTCCATGTATTTCAGATCTTGTTTTGTTGTAGATCTTATTTATTTCAGTTCTAATTTTTCAGGTCTCTTGTAGATTTTAATATCATGTTCAAACGATATATTTTTTTAGATCTGTAGATTTTAATCATTGGATCTCTTATTTAACTGTCATTCGTGTATATCCATTTTTTTTGATAATTTTAAATTTGATCTGAGACTAAAGTTGTTCCATATACTAAAATGTAATTTCTGACCTTATTCTGTTAATTTTCTTTTTAGATCTTATCTATCATAAATTTAATTTTCCAGATTTCATTATATACATACATATACATACATACATACATACATACATACATACATACATACATACATACATACATATATATATATATATATATATATATATATATATCTTACCTCATAGATCTTGCTCTATAAATCTTATCATTTTAGATCTCATTTATTGTAGATCTAAACTTTTGGATCTCATTCCATTGTTTGGTGAAAAAAAAGGTTTTCATTTTGAAATTTTTTTGTTTGGTTTTCAGTTTGACTGAGAACTGTAGAAATAATTTTACCACATGATTTATATTTCCAGAAGAAATATTTCATTGTTTCTTAGAGAAACAAATATAAGGATAATACGTGTCTAGAAGATCGTATTAAGTCTATATGAAAGAATAAGAAACTGAAGTTCATATATGCGAAGGTGAAAGATTAAAGTTTTCATAAGCTGAAATAAAGCCATGAAAAAAATAAGCGAGCAATTCCAGAAGAAGATGTTGATATGTCCAGAAGACATAACATAAAAATAATATGTTGAAATAACATTAGAAATATGGTAAATACTATTTCCTCGAAGAGAAATAGTATTATAATTCTCATGTTCGAATACAATTATGAAGAGTCCTATTGTTTCATTGTATTTATTTAATATCGAAGACCTGAAGTTCTCAAATAAAATTTATGCATATAAGTTTGTATTCCTAAAATAGGGGATTATATATCAAAACTCTATAAATTTGAGAAGTGAAGCGTTGGATTATTAGAAAGCTAATACAGACAATGGTAAATCCTAGCCATATTTGCAATCAAACCTCTAGTTTGATAATGAAAATCAAATTTTACCATTTGGGATCTAAAGTACTAAACAAAGACTTTACTTTAAAGTAAAATTGGAACCTAAAGTTCTAAAAATGTTTGCCAATAGTATTAACTACTAAACCAAATTAATGTACAGAAATTTGTTCGCTCCAGAAGTGGCGATAATAAAAAAAATCTCTAGAACAGATTTGTATATTTAGTAATGATAAGATGTCTCTAGAAGAGATTTGTTGATATATTTGGTGTTTTTATTAAACCAAGTAAATACACAGAAATATATCTACTCTCATGCTCTCTACCTTTTAATAGAAAAATAAGATATTCTAACAGGAAGTTTATTTCCTAATTTTTTTTCCTTCTTCCATGCATCCAATCATGCCTTTCGAAAGGTAAAATATAATAGATCAAATTTCCTTCTTTTGGCTCATCAAGTAAGTATTTTGGATTCTTCATAAAATAAATGTTAATATTTATACACACATCAGTTATGTTATGTTATATTATATATAAAACTCATTCATCTTTCCTATTTCAGCAAAGCGGTATTCCAATGTTTATAATTTCATATGCTTAATCTTTTACCTATTATTGTCATGTCACAAAAATATACTTATTGATGTTATCAGTAGTTGTAACTCATACAACATACTTTTTAGTTGCCAACTCAAACTATTTTGTTTTTCATGATATTATTCATACACTATTTGATGTACAAATTTCCTCTCTCTATTTAGCTTACAATATGTAAATAACCACATATATTAATTCATATATTAGTCAGTAGAAATTAATAAATATTAAATAAAATTAATTGATTAATGAGAATGGTCCAACAAAGATGCGTACGAATATTTCATACATTTATTCTTGTTTTATATCTCTTATTGTTGACAAGGATCATAACATATATACATGTTATATATTCATATTTCTCACTATTGCAGTTGTTATGAATTAATAAATGGTATTTAATACTACCTATTCATATTCTTAAATCCGATTATATTATGAAAGTAAACCTAATAAAGCCAGCACAATCTTTGATTATAATTAATCCTTTCTCCACCAATCAATCCATGTAAAGGCCTTTCCATATTTTCAAGGGTAGTTTTGCATTTTTAAGAAAATTAATGAATGCAATTAATGAGATTGGATCTAGAGCTATCAAAAGGATGTAAATAAGAAATTATAGTCGCTTTTATAGATTATATTTGGTTGTCTTTTACTATTTTGCATTGATGTTTTTATTCTTTCACTTTAACTACTACTAGATATGGTTTCTTATTTTATGAAACGCATTGATTATATATCCATGAACAATATTTTGATGCTTATGCATTTTTATTTCCACTTATAGTTGGTAATATGATAAACACAACCAAGCTTGAATTTAAAGCTTTGGACTTAATAGAAGATAACTTTTTATCATAGATATTAGATGTTGACATCCAATTATAATATCATTGCTTAGAAAATGCCATAAAAATGATAACCCAATAGGATAAAACACTGAATCTTATATTTTTAAGGTGTTATATCCATGACAAACTTAAAATAAAATACAACTGAAAAAGATCATCTTTACCTATGCCCTGAAGGAGCGTTATGACCACCAAAATATGGTCACACTTCTAAACACTTGACACGAGTGGTTGAGCTTGAAGTTTCAAGTCTTTAAATATGTTAGGAAATACAATTCCTCTACATTAGAATTACTTCTAAACTAAAATTATGTGAAAGGATTGTCTAGTAATACTAGCCTAAAGTTATATTATTTCTTCAAACTTGATGATAGAAACTTCATTAATGATGAAAATCTAAGTGCAATAATAAATGATATGGTCGAATTGATCAATAGTAGCAGCCTGAAGTCTGCTATGTGGATTTTATTTTATTTCAGTTCAATAAATCAGTTGGAAGTTGGTGCTTGTATGTTTTTCCTTTTGGAACTAACTGAAATAATGTACCGATAATGTTGGCTTTAATCAGTAGTCTATTTTAAATTAGCATTTATTTATGCTTACAAATTTTAATAGTTGACTAACTATATTGTCTTTAATTCTTAAGATATGGACCATCAATATTTGAGTGATAATACATGCCTACTAGATAGTGCAACTACTCATATGATTTTGAAAAACCATATGTTTTTCTCTAAACTATCTGAAAATATTTTAGCTAAAAATGTCAACCCTAGCATCTGCTAATATAATTGAAGGGTCCGGAAGAGCCCGTATAGTATTACCAAATGGTACATATATCTTAATTCAAAAAACATTATGCTCAAGCGGATTTAAAAGAAATTTGTTCAGATTTGAAGATATATAAATGAATAGCAACCATATTGGAACTATAATGAAAATGTCAAAGAATCTCTTTGCATTATTTCTAAAATTGAAAGCCAGAAGCTTATTTTAGAAAAAGTTGTTATAATTTCAACTGGATTATATTTCACGAAATTTGGCATAATTGAATCCCATATTTAAACATGAACCAGAAGCTCACAAATATCACTTGAATGCATCTTATCAATTGATAAAAGAATTATCCTTCTGTTGTAATATATATATTAATAATAGAGATGAATATGCTAAATAAGAAAGGGCATTGTTGTAATCTGCACTGCATAAGGAGTCTATAAATATGGAGTTTGATGTATTGTAAGATCTATCTCAATTCAATAAAATTGTTCTCTCTCTAATGGTCTCCATTCCCTTTATTTTGTAACACGTTATCAACACGAAAGTGTTCTTCTTTTATTTTATTTTGTTGCTTCTCAACTAGGATTTTTTTGAGTAGCACAAACTTTCTATATACTGCATTCTTAATATTTTGCATAGGAATGCGAATTAATTATTGTTCTCAACCTGTTCACCTTCAAACTTTTCAACATCTCAACAAGTAATTATATATTAATTACTCTGACTGTTCCACTTCTAACCATTCCAATTCTAGGTTATTCATATTCAAAATGCTACTATATATTAGTGCAAAGAGTCTTTTATAATATATCTACATGCATTCTTTTCTTATTTCCTTTAAAACAGAAAGCAGGTAAAGGAATTGTTCTTGCATTTCTTTATAAATTCGTTACTTTTCCTCTCTGCAAAAAGGTATGGAATGCCATTTGGGGGATGATATATGCTTACTAGGTAGTGCAACTACTCATACAATTTTGAAAAACCAGAAGTTTTTCTCTGAACTACTTGAAAATTTCTCAGCTAAAGGCTCTACTATAGCTGGATCTGCTAGTATAATTGACGGGTCCGGAAGAGCCCATATAATATTACCAAATGGTACGCATATCTTTATTCAGAATGCATTATACTCAAGCAACTCTAAAAGAATTTGATGAGTTTCAAAGATATAAGAATGAATGGATACCATATTGAAACTATAAATGAAAACAATAAAGAATATCTTTGTGTTATTTCTAGAATTGAAAGCTAGAAGCTTATCCTAGAAAAATTTGGTACAATTTCAACTGGTTTATATTTTACAAAAATTGGCATAGTTGAATCTCACTCTATGAACATGAGCCAAAAGCTCACAAATACAAAGGCATTGATTCTTTGGCACGATCGCTTGGGTCATCCAGGATAAACTATGATGCATAAAATTGCCAAAAAATCAAATGGACATGATTTATCAAACCAATTGAATTTACCAAGTGATTACTTATGTTCCCCATGTACACAGGGAAAATTAATCACTCGACCTTTATATAGTAAAATCACATCTGAATCTCCAACATTTCTACAAAGAATTCAAGGTGATATATGTGGCCCAATCCACCCTGAATGTGGACCATTCAAATATTTTATGGTATTGATTGATACATCAACTCGTTGGTCACATATCTGTTTACTTTCTACAAGAAATTTGGCATTCGCCAAGCTACTTGCTCAAATAATAAAATTGAGAGCACACTTCTGTGATCATCAAATTAAATCAATTCGACTAGATAATGCTGGAGAATTTACTTCTCGAGTATTTGATGATTATTGTCTATCGTTGGGAATTGAAATTGAACATTCATGTTCATACTCAAAATGGTCTAGCAGAATCATTAATTAAGCGCTTGCAACTTATTGCAAGACCATTGCTTATGCAATCAAAACTACCTGTTTCAGCTTGGAGGCATGCAATTTTGCGTGCATCGAAATTGGTTAAAATTAGACCAACAGCTTATCATCAGCTTTCACCATCACATCTCTTAACTGGACTCAACCAAATATTTCACATTTATAAAAATTTGGTTGTGCTGTGCGTATGCCTATTAATCCCTCACTTCGTACTAAAATGGGTCCTCAACGACGGTTGGAAATTTATGTGGGATTTGATTCCCCATCGATAATTCGTTACCTTGAACCTCTTACAAGTGATGTCTTCACTGTAAGATTTTCAGACTACAAATTTGATGAGACAATCTTTCGGCCGTTAGGGGGAGGAAAGACCGTTCTAGTAGAACGGCGTGAAATATCATGGAATAATCCATCTATGTCTTATTTGGATCCACGTACTAAACAATGCCAATATGAGATACAGAGAATTTTGCATATTCAAAATATTGCAAATCAACCGTCAGATGCATTTAGTGACACTGCAAAAATAACTAAATCTCACATTCCAACAGCAAATGCACCAGCAAAAATTGATGTCCCTGAAGGATCAAAAGTAAATATAGCAGCAAATGAATCTAAAGCAAGACAAAAACGTGGAAGGCCAATTGGTTCAAAAGACTTGGCGCCTGGAAAAAGAAAGTCTGGTGAAAAACCACTAATTAAGGAACCTCCTGAAGAGATTATAAATGATCAAAAGGATCACTCAATTGAAAATCTCAATTCTCCTAGAAGTGTAGAAGGAAATATTATCCCAGAAGAGATAAAAGAAGATTTCAACGATAAAATGGTACATAATAATAATGAGATCTCAATATTTTATACGAATTATAGAGAAATATGGGATCGAAGTAAAATAATAATTGATGATGTATTCTCATTCGCAGTAGCTACTGAAATAATTGAAAGTCATGACCATAATGAGAATAATGAGAATGACTATAATGAACCAAATATCATAAATGAATGTCGAAAAAGACACGATTGGCCAAAATGGAAAGATGCTATCCAAGTGGAACTAGATTCACTTCAAAAACATGGTGTATTTGGACAAATAGAGAAAACACCAGAAAATGTTAAACCAGTAGGTTATAAATGGGTATTCGGTAGAAAACGAAATGATAAAAATGAAGTTGTGAGGTACAAGGCACGACTTGTCGCACAAGGTTTCTGTAGAGACCAGGTTTTGACTTTAAGGAAACTTACTCTCCTGTTATGGATGTCATAACATTTCGATATTTGATAATTCTTGTAATTTCTGAAAAACTCGATATAAGATTAACGGATGTTATGACAGCTTATCTTTACGGTGAATTAGATACCAATATTTACATGAAAATTCCAAATGGATATAAATTGCCTGAAGCAAAATCAAAGTCCATGTACTCATTAAAATTAAGACGATCACTATATGGCTTGAAACAATCTGGAAGGATGTGGTATAACCGTCTTAGTAAATATTTGGTAAAAGAAGGATACGAAAAAAATCTCATTTTTCCATGTGTCTTTATAAAGAAATTGGTAAAGAGATTTTCTATCTTAGCAGTTTATGTTGATGATATAAATTTGATTAGGACTCCAGAAGAGATTGATGAAGCAATAAATTATTTAAAGAAGGAAGTTGAAATAAAAGATCTTGGCAAATCTAAGCACTGTCTCGGTCTACAGATTGAGCATAGTACTAATGGCATATTAATCCATCAATCAAACTACATTGAGAAAATTCTAAAGCGCTTTCAAATGGATAAAGCATATCCACTTAGTACGTCGATGGTTGTCAGATCTTTAGATATTAAAAAGGACCCTTACCGTCCAAAAGAATAAGATGAGAATGTGCTTGGCCCGAAAGTGCCATATCTTAGTGCCATTGATGCATTATTATGTTTGGCCCAATGCACAAGACCAGATATTTCATTTTCAGTAAATCCTCTAGCAAGGTACAGTTCAGAACCAACAAAAAGACACTAGAATAGTATAAAACATATCATGAGATATCTTCATGGAACGACAAATTTGGGGTTTTTTTACTCTAACATAGGCAATAATCCAAATCTAGTTGGCTATGCTGATGCAGGTTATCTTTCTGACCCACATAAAGCAAGATCACAAACTGGATATGTGTTTAATAACAGCAATGCAGCAATTTCACGGCGATCTACAAAACAAACATTAGTAGCAACATCATCCAATCACTCTGAAATACTAGCACTACATGAAGCAAGTAAAGAATGTATTTGGCTGAGATCACTAATTGAGTATATTTGAAAAAGCTGTCAACTTCCATCAGTAACAGAAGGGTCAACCATTATTTATGAAGACAATGCAGCTTATTTAGCTCAAATTCAAGCGGGTTACATTCAGGGTGATAGGACGAAACACATTTCTCCTAAATATTTCTTTACACATGAGCTACAAAAGGATAATAAGATAGAAGTGAAACAAATCCTATTCCAAGAAAATCCGGCGGACCTATTCACAAAGGCGCTTTCAAAATCAACATTTAAGAAGATGGTGTACAAAGTTGGTATGTGTTGGCTGCATCAACAGACTAATTGAATAATGCGTTATAATTCAGGGGGAGCATATGAAATACGCTATAATGTACTCTTTTTCCTCCACTAATATTTTTCCCACTGGGTTTTTATTAGTAAGGTTTTAATGAGGCATTATCTTGATCCAGAAGTATCAACCCTAATAGTAACATTATAAAATATATGTTACTTAAAGATGAAATCATATTTCACTCTTTTCATTGTTTATGATTTTTTCCCACTGGGTTTTTCATAACAAGGTTTTTAATGAGGCAATTACTCTTATCATCTTTACATACACATATTCAAGGGGGAGTGTTGTAATATATATTAATAATAGGGATGAATATGCTAAATAAGAAAAGCCATTGTTGTAATCTGCACTGCATAAGGAGTTTATAAATATGGAGTTTGATTGTATTGTAAGATCTATCTCAATTCAATAAAATTATTCTCTCTCTAATGGTCTCCATTCTCTTTATTTTGTAACACCTTCTATTATTAATATGTATGGTGTATTTGCTAGTAGCAATATGATAGTGGATTAAAATGAGAATTCAAAGATGATTATTATTTAATGTGACAATGTTCCTCAACAATGAGAGGGAGGATAAAGGGATACAAGTTCATTTTGATCATCAATGTCAAATATTTGTTAACATGTATAATGATGCAAAATATTAAGTAACTTGAATAAATTATTAATAATATCCCTAGTAGACTTTCTTCAATGTAAATTTGAATCCCTAAATGATCAAAATGTGTAAACCATATCTGAAATATGGTACAAAAGTCAGTTTGAAATACTTTTGAAGAAAATAATAAATATGTCAAATAAAAGAGATGAGTATTCTTGAAGAAACACTTAAGGGTTCTCTTGAAGAGACTAATGACATGATTGTCAAATAACTCTAGAAGTGGTTTAGGTACCTAAAACATGATAATAAAAAAGATCTTAATAAATCATGTCTAGAATTGACAAGAAATAATTATTGATGATAAATTTATAAATAATAAAGAGTTTATGTTTACAAACAGATTAAGAATCTTGAATTAGGGGAAAACATGACTGGCCATCATGAATCCTTTATTAGTAGAGAAATATGGACATGTAGTCCGCAAAGTACCGAAAGTACTTGAAATGCTTAATATACCTTGAAGGTATAAATGTGGTTTAAATCGTATTAAGTAATGAAAGTATACAAATTCCTGAAGAATATAAATAACTTTCATTGTTACAAAGAATGCAAAGAACAAGGAGAGTAGATTTCAACCTACTTTTAAGTATTATTGTAATGAAAATCTTGATATAATTCATGATGAGTAGATTACTTCCTATTTTTAAGTATCGTTGTAATGAAACTCTTAATATCCATTGAAGTGATAGTTGCGATATGAAAATATTTATTAAAGTATACAAATTTTTGAAGAATATATATAACTTTTGTAGTTATAAAGAATGCAAAAGACATGAAGTGTAGATTACAAATTTCTTCTAAGTATTGTCGTAATGAAAATCTTGATATACTTCAAGATGAGTAGATTACTTCCTGCTTTCTAGTAATATTGTAATGAAAATTTCAATATTCATGAAAGACGTATGGTTGCAATGCGCAAAACTAATTTGAAGCACAAAAATGAAAGCACATGGAAGTGTTTTTCATAAAAATAGCATACAAAATGCATAAAATGCAAACCATATTTCGAAGAAACAATCTTAGAAAATTTGATTGTATCGAAGGAAACTATTAATAAATTGTATTATTAAGGAGATTCATATTTATAGATCCAGAAGTATCTATAACCAATTTGAGTTATCAAAAGACGAATATGAATTCAGAGGAAAATTTTAAATCAGGGGGAGCATCTATTAGTATTTTATAATGCACTCTTTTTCCTTAACTAAGATTTTTCCCACTGGGTTTTTATTAGTAAGGTTTTAAGGTGGCATTATCTTGATCCAGAAGTATCAACTCCCCAGTAATATTTGAAAATAAGTTACAATGTACTCTTTTCCCTTATTTAAGATTTTTTCCACTGGGTTTTTCTTACCAAGGTTTTAACGAGGCATTGTCTTGATCTAGAATAATCAAACATATTTTTAAGAAATAACATCTCAAATATGTTATTTAAGTTAAATTGTATTTTTATCCTTGATTAAAGTTTTTTTCCATCGGGTTTTCCATTGTAAGGTTTTTAGTGAAGTATTGTATTGATGCAGAAGTATCAAACTCTATTTGATTCTGTAAATTATTGAAATATCTCATATAATTGTACACTTTTTCCTTCACTAAGATTTTTCCCATGGGGTTTTTCTTAGTAAGCTTTTAATGAGGCATTAGTTTGATCCAAAAGTATCAAACTTCATTTGAAGAAATCAGAAAATAAGATATGTCATTGTACTCGTTTTTTCCTTCGCTAAGATTTTTTCCATTGGGTTTTTCTTAGTAAGGGTTTTAATGAGGCATTATATTGATCCCCAAGTATCAAACTCTTTGAAGGAATCACTATATGATATTCATGATTTCAAGTTGCACTCTTTTCCTCGTTCAAGGTTTTTCCATTAGGTTTTCCTAATAGAGGTTTTTAATGAGGCAACAGACAATATTCATAACGACTGAATGAATGTATGAAAGCAAGATAATAATGAGGGGGAGCAAGTCATGGACGTTTCAAAGGAACAATTTCTAGCAATCATATGAGCATCCAAGATTTTGAAGATGCATATTCAAGGGGGGTCTTATAATATATGTAAATATAAAAGTGAATATGCTTTTGTACTTTTCTATTTAGTCCAACATCATGGGATAAGTTTCTAATGGCTTCTTATCTCTTTTTAGTTTATAACAGGACTATAATTATTATTGTGTGTACCGCAACACTTTATTTATTGGTTGTATGGATGGTTTGAACACTTTTATCTTTACCAATAATATTCCTTTTATTATGCTATCTAAAGTTCTTCGTTTTACTTGTATTATGTTGATAAAGGCGATTTCGACTTCTATTTCACATTACAAAGTTTTATGGAACCAAGTTGGACTAAGAATTACCAAAAAACTATCAACACCCTCAAGAATCAGCTTCACATGAGTATATTGCAAAATACTAGTTTAGCTAATAGCTTTGAAGATGTGAAAAAACACACACGTAAAAGTCATGCGCAAAACTTATTAAGTCCCTTTGGCATAAGAATTTTAGGTTGACTAGTCACATTTTAAATTTATCTAACTGACTTAGGTCAGCTACTCAATCAAGATGAAGTTTTTTAGGAATTCTTGAAATTGGCAAAGCAGCATCAAAGCATAAGATTTGAAATAAAAAAGACTTGAATTTCTCCATAAATTTTGCGGTTTAGAAATGAACGTAACCCTAGAGGTTGTCCTTAGGTTTAAACGCACGACTTCCTCTCCTTTAGCTATCACTAGAAGAAAATTAGCTGAAAGTGATTTTGTTTCAGAATATGTCCCTCAACATGTTTTGGGGTTTACTCCTAGGCTAGAGCTTCTAAGTTCTTCCCCCTTGGAATTTTCTATACCAAGCTAGGTTTGGAAAGAACATTTCTTCTTGCAAAAATGGCTAGACCTTCAAAGACCCTTGACGAAGCTAGGTCTAGAGATCTTAGGATTATTCGAAGTATGAAAGAGAAGTTTGGTCTCTAGAATGTAACGAATCTTGTATTTTTCTTTCGTTGTTTTTCATTTGTAATCTTTTTCAATTAGAATAGAGCTTAAATTTCTTTACATCTTGTTTTAACTTTATGTTCTATTTTGTTATTTCAGAAGATGTTGTCCCCAAATTGTCTAAGCGATAAGCAAACTTGCGAAATTAAGCATAAAACTTATGGTGATATAGTCGTCGAGATGAAAGTACTTTATGTAGAACTAACTGCTTTGAAAGGTCGCATGGACTTCATTCAATTTATTGGATATAGATGATGTCGCCTTGGAGATTGCCAAAAAAATAAGGCACTTAAGCTAGAGGTAGAAAATTTGGAGAGGCACATTAAATCTCCAGAAGTGGTTTCGATTATAGGTGAGGCTTCAAGGAATTTAATTTCAGATTTATTCGATTCGGTATCTAATCTTAGACAACAATTGGATAAAGCCAACAAAGAGCTTTCTATAATTAAGCTCGTGGAGATCGAAAATGAATAAAGGTTTCAAGCAATTACAGTGGCTACCCCCTCTTTTCGAGCAAAGGGAAGAGGTCGAGGTAATGGTTTGTTTAAACTCCCTCATTCTTTTACCATTACAGTTGTTATAGAAGGCTGTAGCCCTATTCAATAATCAAAGCAAGATAAAGAGGGTTCTTCCTCGACTCTCCTTACAAAATGAAAACTAATTACTGTTGAACTAAAAGACAGAAAAGTTGTGCCTTTAAAACGTTATAAGGAAAAATGGATTAAATAAAAACAATTGCTTAGAAAAGAATTATAAAAATATTTTGAATGAGGCCATTGCTAAAGCTAAAATCAATTGAACCAAATGCTCCATCGTTACCTCAGACTTGAGGGTTATTATGAATATATGCTTAAGTCATTTGGGGCGCATGGATTTTCCCTGAACCTTTCTTTTATTTTAGATGAAGGGGAGCTTGATTGTGTTATGAGAATAGTACATGAGGTGGGTCAATGTATTGCTTCAACCCACTCCTCTTTCGATTATGCCCAACCCTTGGAGGGTGGAAAAGACAATGATTATTCGGGACCTTTGAGTGGTTCAAGTTCCAGGATGTTCTCCACTGGGTGCACAAGAGAAAGTGGAAGGCCGGGGAAATGCTACAGTGGAAGAATAGATTTTTATATGCCTTCAGCACATGGGTACTTTGTAACAACTTTAGTTTGTAATGTTTATGACTTGATTTAGGCTTCTTTATTTTGCCTTGTATATGATGTCTTTTGGGATGTACAAATATTGTTTTACAGCTTCGATGTTAGAGCATTTGATATATGTACATGTATATTTTGTAATACTAAGGAATCCTTGTCCTCTAAATATTGCATTTTACTTTAATTAAAAGGCATCATAACCTATTCTTTAGGTCCAAACCAGACCGATATGTTAGTTTAGAGGGCTACATGCCAGCTTGCATTTAGTTATTCTTGTGATAAAATAATCTTGTAAGATTTAAAGTATTACCATTATATATTTAGATAGTTTTATGACATTCATTATTTAGTGTCTTAGCCATATCACGGTAGTATAGTCTGATAAGGTTTCAGATGTTACCTAGGTTGGTTTGTGGCAATCGTTAATTGGCATCTTAGATATAGTATAATTTGACAATGTTTTCGAGTGTTGTGATTAGCTATCTAGGTTGGTTTATAGGATTCGTTAGTGAGCGTCTTAGCCATAGTATAATTTGATAAGATTTTAGATATTCCTTGCCTGTTTAGGTAGGTTTATAACATTCGTTATTTAGCATTTTAGCTATATCATAATATGATCTTGAGTCTTATCAAGCCTTTTCTTGAATGTTTGTTTGTTGCCAGCCTTATGGCCAAAATTGAGGGTCTACCCACAGCTTTTTAGGGGCTTAGGACTGCTACTTAAGACTTTTCTGTTTTAATGAGGGAATCAACCCGTTAAGTACCTAGTCTTTTGCTAGGATTTGAGATGGGAATCTTATCCACTGAGTACGTAGTCTTTTGCAAGGAATTTCGATGGGAATTTTACCCGCTAAGTACCTAGTCTTTTTCTAGAAGTTTCGATAGGAGTCTTTTTTGCTAGACTTCTATTAGGGCAGTACTACTTGACCATTACTCTCCCTTGCATGCATTGTCAATAATTTATGAAACCCAGTTATGTGGCCCATTCTTATATGTGGTGGTAAGAACATTGCTAGGGCGCATCACTATAGGGTTTGTAGGGAACAGATCCCTCTAGAGATCTTCTGCTTTTTGCGAGGCCACCCAACCAATTTTAAGACTAAGTAAAAAGGTTAGGGCCTTGAAAATAATTATGAAAATGCGATGATAATTGTAGACATCCACTTATGGCAGTAGTTAACCTTTGAAATAGTTTCTATTTACTATGTATTATGCTATGGTGGAGTAATGAACTTTTCGCTACCATGCTGCACTGAAACAAGAAAGATTTTTTGATTTTTTCAAAGAAATATGCCTTCGGTAGAGAAGCCATATTTCATTTCTTCATTTTTTTGAAAAAGTTCTATAAATAGTACTCTTGCGTGCTACTTTTTAAAATACTAATTCTTTCTAATAACTTTTCATGTTGAGGCTATTTTGGTGTACACTTTGTAATAAAGACCAAAGCTCCCATTTTACAAGAAGTTTTATAAAGTAGTTGCATGAAACAAAGCCCATTACTAACCATAGAAGGGATAGAATGGGGGTTAGAAGGTGGGATAGTGACCATTTTGTTTGAAATCATAAAATTGATAGAGTTAGAGGCATGCTGCAGGAGCAATTATGTAATTGTTACGTATATCTAACTCGATACCCAATCTTATTTGAAATAAAAGGTTTTTATTCTTATTTTATACTTAATATAATGTGTTACATTAATTAATTAATCTAATTAAAATTATATTTAATGGAAAATCTAAAATGGTATGTTTTGTGACAGTAGTTACAATATGTTGTAATCATGAGTGGTTATCACAATAAATAAACATATCGTTTTAAATATTCCTAGTAAAGATGTATCGGGATTGAATATCAACACAATCGTTGAAACTAGAGTATGTATAGTTCTCCAACTGTTGGATAGTGTATTACTCATGGCTGCTGGGGGTACCAAGGTGTTATATACTGATAGTTATTAGATAACTATGGAACGACTCACTCGTTAATTTTCTATTGGTTAATATAACTAAGGTCCGATAAAAAAATTCGATGTGACAAAACTACACAGTTCTCTTGACTTGAGAATACTATTGATCTTCAACGTAAAAGCTCCACTTTGATTACTATTAAATCATGACATGGCATTCATTGAATGACTACAGTTGGGACAAGTGGAAACATTGGAAGTGAAATACAATTAAAGAGAGGATTCATCTCCTTAGTTATATAGGTTGGTATCAAAGTCAAATGAAGTCAACTCAAAATCAAAGTCTCTGGCCAGAGCAGAACGGTTAATAATTTTTATTATTGAACGAAGGACTTTGTCATTAGACTATAAAATTGAATATGGACGATATTTGAATTTTGACCATTGTCGAATTCCATAAGTCCTAAGTGAGATAGTTTTGACAAAGGGAATTCAAGTAAATAACCATCACTACTGGGTAATGCTTAAAATTATAAAATTGGATTTTACTAAAGCCATGTAAGCAACAAATTTGGCCACATGATCATACCACTAGCCAAGGTGACGTGTGAACATTAGTATTCGAATTGTTTGATATTAATCACCGGCTAAGTTTGCACCTGGAGAGTCAATATATCCACAATACCGAATCCTCCATCTACCACTCGTTTTAACTAAGTTATAAATTCTATAATTAATTAAATAAATTAATATTTATAAAGTACTAATTATAAAATTTATTTGAATTGTGTTGATCAATATTAAAAATAGTGCATATATAAAAGTTATGTATACACTTGTCGATATACGATATTGATGTATGTTTAAATATGATTTAAATGTAAAATATCTGATCTGACTTGAAGAGATTTGAGGTCCATGTAACGTCCCACCTTTTCGACCCTCATATGTCAACTTTACAGATTGTTAAGGAGAAAGAAAAAAGAAAGACATAACAAAATCTCACAAAACACGACCGGTAATATATAACTAAACAAGTCTTTACAAAAACATGAGGCTTTAATATACATACAAAAATCAGAGTACAACACTAACCCATCATTATCCTGGACAGTTATAACAATCTGTCCTTACAATTCCAAATAATTACAACAAGAACAAAACAATGGAAGATAAAAGATACATGCATACATCTTGGAGGCATCCAACTCATCTCCTGAAGCTTCAAGCATCCAACTAAATCTGAAAAATATGCTCAGGTTGACCCAAGCATTATAAGAAAAATAATGTCGGCATCAGTTTGGTAAAACCAATATGAGAAACACAATCAAATGGATTCTAAGTGTAATAAAACTTCTCAAAAATAAAAAATCTCAAAAGACCACACCGCACATAAACAAGGATAGATTTTTACCTTACGATAGTAGTAAAATAATTAAATAACTTAAACATCATTAATAAATAAGTAATTAGCTTTTAAAAAATTATTAAATAAATAATAATAATTAGCTTCAAATGACTTTGATAATATTTTTAATTATCAAAATTAGAACGTCATTAACAAAAAAATGAAAATCATTTATTAATTAAATAAACACTTAACATCAAATTTTTAAAAATTGAAGTTAAATTCAAATACATAATTTTACAAGTTCAGAAAGAGCTTAGCAACCAGAATTGTTCTAAACCAAGCTACCATTTAATTGAATTTAACTTTCATGTCACATAACTGGTATTTACATACGCACCATATATGTAAATAAAACCATCAATTCAAAATCTCTGGTTAGATCCATCACTTATCCGGAATTAAGTAATCAACAAATTAACTAACTGGTATATAAATAAATTTTCAAATTAATATAATAGCAGAATGGGGATTTATTATGCTAATAGATGTCGTCAATAATCTAAACAATTTGTTTTATTCTACTCAATAGATTTCCAAAATAATCTATTCAGTTAAATTTAATAGATTAGTGTTTTATTTGGCCAAATAAATATCACAAATAAGACATTATTTATTTAACGACATTATTCTTTAGAATAATATAATTAAATCCAGTCCCTAATATTTATCAATATTTTTAATATCACTAAATCTAATAACAAGCTATATTACAATATTGTACTCGACTATACGAGTCCAACATAGAAATCCGAGGGAAAATCGGGTTCCATGTGAGTGAGTTATCACAAATTGAAGTTAACTAACTTGATTTATATTTAATAAAACAATTCAAACAATATATACATATATGCTCCTCACTTTACTTAACAAGGCCCGGGCCATCTCAAACAGACCCGACCCTATGCTACAGTGCTTCTCCTTCCCTCCGTTCATATTCTCAAACTTCAGGAACCCATTAATGTGCACGACCATTCACGTGCATGCTCTACCCTCCCATCGATTCGACGGACAGACCTTACCACCATCTCCCTCATCGCGTGCTCGACTCACCCGACACCACAACTACCCATCCGACTTCCCCAAGCAAAACGCGACACGAGCCAACCCCTCGACCTGCTGCAAATCACACCATATCTAAATTAGCACCGAGCTCCTCCAAAAAATTCCTCCATTGATGCGCCTTCCCTTGTCTAAGCCAATGTCGATGCTCCAGAGACCCAATTTTACCCCTAGCTTCGCTTAGGCAGAACCCTAGTTCAACATGCCTTTAGCCATGCCTTTAGCCAAGCTTCCCAAACACAATCTAACCTTTCAAAACCCATACTACAAGGAAGTTCTTACCAAAAGAAACTCAATACAATTTATTTCATGATTTTTAATTCGCTAATATATTTGATTTTGAATTTTGAAATTCATTTCCATTTTGTTTTTGTTTCATTGGTGAATGAACTTAAACAAAAAATGAAGGGACCAAAGCCAAATGAAGGATAGGGTGATATTTTATAACCAAGCATGGCTTCAAATTCAGGTTATCTAAATTTTGCAAGCTAAACCAAACTTTAAGCTACCTAAGTACAATGTCTTATTGAAATATATTGGATAATTTGGTATTTTATGTACTAAATTCATTTCTACCCCTAAGGCATCATTCAAACTACACATCCATCTTTTCAAAGTCAACTTAGTACAAAGCCATGAGAGAAAATGGTGGATAATAAAGTGTTCCATATACCTTAAGTTGAGTTTTATGCTTAAAGCATCTTACATCATTTCAAAATCAAATTTAAATATATATTTACATTTTAAATACTTATTGTTCCTATTTTACACATTTCAAAATAAAAGCGTGTTTAAGATTTAAAAGTTGTTTTAAAGAAAAATCCAATATATTACAACTTCTAATAATTTGTTGTTCGATACAAAGCCGAAAAACCAAAAAGTGTGTTTTGGTTACATTTTCAATATTCCATCAAACTATCTATTTGTATATACTGAATTTTTAAAGAAATTTCTAATATCATTTATAAATTAAAAGAGGGTTATTTAGTTATTAAAACCATTCGTTGAATATTTTAAATTAAATTAATTATTCAAAAATTAAATCGTTAAAATTTCGGATTGTTACATTCTCTCCCCTTAAAAAAATTTCGACCCTGAAATTTCATCTCAAATCAACAAACAAGGGAATCGGTAAATATGAAAAAAAACTTAACCTCTATACTCCTATAATTATTTATGAAAACATTTTCATAAAACCGATCTTAAGTTTAAAAACTTATATAATATCCTACTATATATTAAAAGTATATACAGCTATCTGAATCAAACCTTCTAAATAATTTATTTCCCTTAAGTAAACAGAAGATCCAATTATGTGGTTTTGTTTCAAAATCCTATTTGAAATCATACCGTATAATTTAACCATAGAATTTATATATATATATATTCATATAACCTAAGTAACCCTAAAATAAAATTAAGGAACCGGGTACTACTAAATAGTATCATACGTTCCCTTAGCGAAAGGATAATACTTAAGAGTGTGCTTACCACCCGAACTCACTTCTTTCCATTTTTAGTTATTTTTGGGCCACTCGAACTAGTTAACATAAAAATACTTCTTCTATTTCAAAATTCCCTTTTGAAACAATACAGTATAAATTTCCACATAAATAGTTTTAACAAAATATCTATTACCAACTTGGTTTGGGTTCGTTCGGATCCGAATTCGTTTCGATCGAACAATGAGAAAGATAATAATTTACTAAGTGCACTACAACGTTTGGCAAACTTCTGATTGTCACCTAGAAGATTATTTAGATCATCACAAAATAAACCAGGACTTATACTTGAACTAATCCAAAGAAAATACTCCTTACTTAAAAAATTCCTTCCCAAAATATTAACACTACAATAACTTTCTCATGTAAACTGTTACTACTATTTTCAAAAATCATTTGAAATAATAATATACATATTTCCCTTTGAAAATCAAACCATGCCTTTGGAATTAAATCAAAATATGCTTTATCAAACAACCCTATAGCAAATTACTACTGTAGCAATCCGTCACTTAGAAACTTGAAAATGAGCACAGATAATGCTGCAGCCGTCATCATCATATTTTTTTCAGCTACCGAAGTGTGTTTAATGCTCCCTTATCTATTTTGAAAATCCTTTAAAATATTTATATTCATAAATATTGTCAAATAAAACCAATATTATATTCTCAAAACTTTCAAAAAATAATTTTTCAAAAGCACAGGGATTTAAGTTCTCAAATTCTTAGTTTAAATCCATTTTTATTTAAAAATCATATTTATAAACCATACTTACATAATTTCACTTTCTTATATAAATTCGTTTCGCAAATGTATATCCTTGTTTATCATAATAAATAACTTTAATAAAATTAATTTTAACCTAATATTAAAACTGAATGCCTTATAATCAAATTATGAAACTGAATTTACAAGGTGTTCGTTCCAATGTACCTTAAAATTACTATCTACCCAACCCATGCAGTAAAAAGATAAAACTTCTCATAAACTGGTCAAATATACATAATCAATCAATAAATGATAATAATTGAATATTATCATTTATTGACACTTCACCAACTATATATATAAATTTCTGGAAATTATTCTTTATACATAAAATATAATCTAGGAAAAATTATTTCATTTACCAAATTCAAAATAATACTGTGTCGGTTTGCCTGATTCAAGTGTTATCGATACAGTTGTACCTCCCATATCGAATGGAATCCATAAACCACTCAACAGATAAATTAACACAATATAAAATATTTTTATACCACTATCAAATACGTGCTCATATATATAATACACTCAAACTCATCCTAGGGTCTTACTTACCCCATCTCAAATGAGTTTACCGCACCAAATCCTAGGTGTTCCCTTAACCTAAGCCCTGATACCACATGTAACATCTTGCCTTTTCGACCCTTAGAAGTTGATACTAATACATCCATGGTATTCATGTGTCGAATATCCAAGTGTCAGAAGGGCAGAATGTTGGGGAGAAAGAAAAAGAAAGTTCAGAACAGAATCTCACAAATCGTGACAAGTAATATATAATGCTAAACAAATCTTTACAAAAACATGAGACTTTAATATACATACATAAATCAGAGTACAACACCAACCTATCATCAGCCCGGATGGTTATAGCAATATGTCCTTACAATTGCTGATAACTACAACAAGAAAAAAAACAGTGGAAGATAAAAGATAAGTGCATATATCTTGGAGAGATCTAGCTTATCCCCTGAAGCTCCAAAGCATCCAGTTAAATCTTGAAAATATGCTCGGGCTGACCCGAGCATTATAAGAAAAATAATGCCAGAATCATTCTGGTAAAACCAACATGAGAAACATAATCAAATGAATTCTAAATATTATAAAACTTTTCAAAAATAAAGGTATCTCGTTAAGCCATGCCGCAACTAAATACAAATGGGTTTTTCCTTACGATAACAATACCATTTTTATGATAAATCCAGTGATGTCATAATAATGTCTAAGGGATGATATAAATATATAAAATAGCTAAAATGCTTGCATCTCACATTTCAACATAGTTGGACACAACTAAATCCATAAAGCACGTGCTGGAGATTGGATTTTCATCAATGACAAGGCTACTGGGTACTGCCTGCCACATTATACCTCGACCCTTGCGAATCAGAGCCAACTACCCCTTCAACATGGCATACTAGATTGCATCATCCCTTGGGTACTAGTTATGGAAACTATTCTAGAACCTAGCCCCACCCGTGCGCGCAAACCAAAATTTAAACATCGATTCTAAATCGAGGAATGATGCTCCTAATGGTAGCGAACCATATAGTTCTCAAGCATATCCCTTATTTTAGTCATTACCGAGTTCTGAGGCATGACAGATTATAATTACCTTATTCCTCTCTTAGAAAATCCCACTTAGAATGCTAATACTGCCTTCTAAGCGCAATTCAATGTCGGCATTCATCTAAATAGTTGTTCATGATAACAACAAACTGAAGGCACTACTTTCTACAACTTATATTTTGGAATCACACTTATGATTGGTAGCAAGTGGCCCTTTCACTTCAAAGAGCTCTGTTTTCAATTCCATCTTCTTTAAGATGTCTTCAATTTGAACGCTTAATTTGGTTCAAAGTGGTTTTTGGATAATTTATAATTATCCGGTCCCAGTCTCTTCAAACCAACGCTCGATAATTTCTGGTAAACCCAACCCCGATTCTTTTGGAAATATATTGACAATGCATAGGAGGCGGAATTTACCCCCTAACTGTTTAGGTGGATGAATCATTCTATCATTTGATCTATGAGAACAGAACGAGATTTATATGCACAGTACAATATCATTCAAGATGACTTTGCCATATAAATCATGTGGTTCTTCTAGATATTTCCAGAGTTATATTTTGGTCCCGATTTGATAGTCAGTTATTTTAACTATTATATAAACATACAATTAAACATAAATTTAATTCCATGTGGGATCCACTAAGTCTCCATTAATTAATCCTCATCAATTAAATTCACTTTCAATTATTTGATTTAAGACACCTTCACAAAAGATATATTCACAAACCCTTTATACTCTTGTTAATACTTAGGAAAACATAGATATGATTATCTAACCGGTATAATTATATTACATATATATATGCTCCTCACCCCACTTAAAAAGGTCCAGCCCATCCAAAATAGACCGACCCTATGCTACAGTGCTTCTTCTTTCCCCCTTCAAATTTCAACACCAGGAACCCATTATCGTGCACGGTTGTGAATGTGCATGCTCCTCCCTTGCATCGAATCCATGAATAGACCGCACCACCATCTCCCCATCGCATGCTCAATTAACCCGACACCACAACCACTCGCCCTCCCGAAGAAAAACTCAACACCAGCCCACCCCTTGACCTGCTACAAATCACATCCCTCCCCAAATTAGCACCGAGGTTCACCAAAATGCCTTTACCGATGCACCTTCACTCGAATATGTCATTACCGATGGCCCCGTGACCCAATTCTACCCCTAGCCCCGCCTAGGCGGAACGTTAGTTTAACATGCCTTCGGCCATGCCTAAGCCGAGCTTCCCAAACACAATCGAACATTTCAAAAAGCATACCAAAGGAAGATCTTGCTAAAAGAAATTCAGTATAATTTATTTCATGATTTTTAGTCGGTTAGCATATTTGATTTTGAATTTTGAAGTTCACTACCATTTTGTTTTTGTTTTACTAATGAATGAACTTAAACAATAATGAAGGTATTAAAGCTAAATGAAAAATATGGTGATATTTTATGACCAAAAAATAGCTTCAAATTCAAGTTATCCAAATTTTGCAAGCAAAACCAAACTTCAAACTACCTAAGTACAAAGTCTTTTGGAAATATTTGGATAATTTGGTGTTTTATGAACTAAATTCATTTCTACCCCTAAGGCATCATTCAAATCACACATCCATCTTTTAAAAGTCAACTTATTACAAATCCATGAGAGAAAATGGTGGATAATAAGATGTTTCATATACATTAAGTTGAATTTTGTATTTAAAGCATCTTACATCATTTCAAAATCAAATTTGAATATATATTTTACATTTTAAATACTTATTCTTCCTATTTTACACATTTCAAAATAAAAGTGTGTTAACATTTAGAAGTTGTTTTAAAGAAAAACGAAGATATTGCAATTTCTAATAACTTGTCATTCAATAAAAAGCTGAAAATCCAAAAAGTGTGTTTTGGTCACATTTTCATTTTTCCATCGAACTATCTATTTATGTAGACAGAATTTAGAAATAATTTTTTATTATCATTTATAAATTAAAGGAGGTTATTTAATTATTTAAACCATTTGTCAAATATTTTAAATTAAATTGAATATTCACAAATTAAATCGATAAAATTCCAGGGCGTTGTAGCCCAATAGGAGGGCATGTCTGGCTGGCCATGAAGGGGATGGGTTGGCATGGAATTTGATTCCAAAAAGTTTGAAATGGCTAAGGAAATGTAAGATATGCTACCATCTTTGACCCTCTTATTTCCTATACTATTCAAACATCTCTTGCCATTTTTTCCTCTTAATTCTTTCTAGGATTTTTGATCCTCTCTTTCATACTTGGCCGAAAATCCCCCCTTCGCCTCCTCTTAAAATTCAAACAAAATACAGGAAAATTCAATCATAAATAAAAAGAAATGGTGTGTAGCTTTCTCAAAGGGGTTGCGCCTTTTGAAAGTGTTGATTAAGACTTCAAGCGGAGTAATGTAGATTCAATATTTAAGGCATCTCTTGGGAAATAACAACATATTACCTTTATTCACAAACTCTAACAATTATATAATTGATTATTACATGATTTTGTTTAATTAATTATTCATTATCATGATTCCTATATGCATATACACACACACACACACACACACACACAGATATATATATATATATATATATATATATATATATATATATATATATTGTCGGCATGTGATGTTAATACATGAGCATATGTAAGTATACATCGAATAACCCTATTGTTAATTACCTAATTATTTACATTTAATTATGAATAATTAATTTTTAATTATGCTTTGTGAAATTCAATTATGTAATTAAATCTAGTATTTGAGAATAGTTTATTTAATTTAACTTAATTAATCTTAAGGTAAAATTGGAAATTTTATAAAACATCTCAATATTTAATAAAAATGGGATTTTTAACTTATTGCATTGATTTTGGGAAATTTGGGAAAATTAAAATATGATAAATAAATAATCGTTTAGTGCAAATTGGTTTTTTATAAGTGATAAAGTAAAATATAAATCTAGTAAGACTTCTCTTAGAAAGTTTGTAACACCTTATTATTGGATCCATATCTCAACCCTCTTGGCCTATATAGGTAATATTAGTGTGTACGAAATGAGAAGCACGTGCATTTCTTTTCTCCTTTTACTTCTGCCAAAAATATATAAACTACTTCCTCTTTTCTATCGAGCCTTAGAAGCTAAATTGATCTCCAAATCTAAATCAAATAAAAAGGATTTTGGCTAATTCTAGTAGAAATTATAAGAAGGTAATCTCTTCCATCCTATAGTACATCTATTAGGGTTTTAATTCAAGTTTCACTTTGGTTAGTAGTTTCATTTAGCAAATTTCTATGTTTAACCTAGGTCTAAATGATGAGAGAAGCTAACCTAGAAGAATCTAGATTTTTATCATCAAATTCAAGCTTATAAAGGTGAGTTATCTCACACTGCTATCTCTAAATAGAGTGAATGTTGTTGTTTGTTGGTTTGGATGATTTTAAGATTGTTTTGATCACATTTCTTGTGATGTTTTAACCTCGGTTTCATTTTCTATTTGCTGAAAGTTAGGTTTATATATATAATTAGTAAATACGTTAGTCAAATTGATATTTTGATGCCTTGAAATACTTTTTACTTGAACACCTTTTAATTAACTACATAAAACGCTGAGACCAAATTCCATCATCAAGGACTGATCGGAGGAGACTTGGAGCTGAAAAGCTCCAGGTCATGATCACATCGATCCGCCAGTGGGCTCCATCGGTGCATCGATGGTGTGCACTTGTAGGGCTATTTCAGCTCCAGGAGACACCCTCCGACCCGCCATTACTCGCTCGTCTATCGCCTTATTTGTTATTGTTCTTTCTTATGAATTTTTGTGTTTGTTTATGGACCTTTTATTGTTCATTTCCAATGATTTTCTAAACTATAAATTAGATTTAGAAATAACATAAAGTCAAAACCCTATGGAATTAATTCATGGCTATAAGACTGTGATGACCTAGTATTTGTTGAAGTGAATCCTCTTGTGTTCTTTGGAATTTGAATCACTTTAATTCAAAGGTTTAGGATTGTATAAACTTATATCTATTTATTTTCTAAACAAGAATACATATAATTTTGTAAAAATAATTTTGTAAAGGAGAGTTTATTAAGTTTACGAATGTCAAACTTGTTTTTAAATTAATCTAGTTCTTTTCATATGTAACTTTTATAGATAGTTATATATATATATAGTATTTGTATTATAAATGGTTCTAGATTTAGAAAATATGGTTTTGGAAACATAAACCTAATTAATTTCTAAATAAAATGGTTATATATGTATATATATCAAAGTGAGTTTGAAAGAGTACTAAATATCATTTTATAAATATATGGTTAGTTATATATAAATATGGCCTTTGGAATATGGTTTGTGAATAGTATAATCCTTATGGAATTTGAGACAACTACATCTATATGTATATTGAGATCAAATGGAATATATGGTTAAATTTATCTTATGATAACTAAAGTATTTGGAAATTATTTCGTATATGGAAAATTATAATATTAGATTTCTAAATTATAAACTCTTGTAAGAAAAATGTTTTGAGAACTTTAGTTCTATAATGTGGGGAGTGCTAATAATCGACTTAATGTTATTGACTGGTTTAAATGCTCACAAGTAACGTCTCATCAAATAGAGTATAACTCATTGAATAGTGTATTTGAGTGGAACTTATTATCCTTTAGTGAATACTCGAATCATCGGGTAGTGTGGATGACATGGTTAAATTCATGTAATTGCTATTAGGAAGCATTTAACACTTTAGAGTTGCATTCACTTTTGGTGTTCGGTGGGGCTGATAGATCCTTAAGAGAATATGGTTTACGTTTTCCAGTTGTATCCGTAATGGATAAGATATACTATCCTCTAGTAAATACTTGATTTTCACCAAGGGGTATGGGACGTTTTGGTTAAGTTTTAACGATTACTGAAAGCAATAGTATTTAGCAGTTTAGAATATTTCCTTTTAGGGATCGGCCTAGGGCCGATATATCCTTAAGAGTATAATCCTAGATTTCTTTTCGAACACAAATATATAATAATATCGAATAATCTAGAGTTTTCAAGTCATTATTGTCATGATTATCCTTATCGATCAAGATTTGGTTTTCCTCGATCCTTGTGATCAAGTCGATATCTTGTGTTCCTGATTCTTGTGATCGTGTCGAGATTTATATTCCCCCATCCTTGTGGTCATGTCGAGATTCTATGTTCTCGATCATTGGTATCATATCTGTACAAGTGATACCACGATCGTTAATTTGTCGTGGTATGGAATTAGTTTCTTTATGTTAGGAATATTGTGATTTATTCTATAATTCTATATTTATTGTCTAATGTGTATTTGTGACCAAATATACACACACTCATGCTTTGAAGTAACTTCTAAGTTAAATTAATTAAGCGACTTGTTATATTTTAGACATCTGAATTTACTTATATGTTATTTATTTTTGTGCTATATTTTATTATTACCCTTTTGGAAATTTAAAGATATTCTGACCTATTTGTTTTATAATACTCAGGTCGGGTCGAGACTTTTTAGGTTATAGGACAGGCAGATCTTTGGATGATTTGGCTAGCAGGGAGATAAAAAAATTTGACTTAGTTTATTTCATTTAGGATTTTGTGTTGTATAAGAGATGAATATCTAAGTTAGTGATTTATGACACATGTATATTATGTGAGTCTAGTATTTTCTTTGTAGACCTACAACATGTATTTGTATAAGTTGTATTTTATTCCGCTGTAATCTATTACTATTGTTTATATGCTATACTACTTTCATAGAAACCATTGTGGATATTACTTTGGACTGAGACTGAACGCATCAAATTTTACTCTAGAGATTAAGCAAAACCATAATTATGATGTGTTAGTGTTAGTTTAAAGATATATTCACACTTCGTCGCCCTTAATAAGCCGTATTCTCCGTATTATTAGACGAGGTTGTTTATAATGTTCTTTGATAGTATGGGTATAGTGGTGGGGTCGTTACAGTTTGGTATCAACGCCGAGTCAGAACATTATGGAATAAAATATCATAGATCTAGACCTAGTAGGACAAAGAGTCCTACCCCCGGGGTGTATGGTAGATAGTTATATTAATTATCTATTTAGGGATAGGAATATAAATTAGTTATCGAGATAATCAATTGGGACATATTTTTGATTTAAAATTTTAATTAGATGAGTTGGCATTTGTGATATTGAACTTTTGAAAAATAATGCGTCAAAATCGTTAAGAGTTTGGAAATTTACTTTTGGATTATAGGGCAATTAATTTTAAAAAGAGATAATTGGAGTAAATTGATTTAAGTGAACAATTTTCTTTCAATAGAGAATTTGATAAATTTGAGTAAGTTTAGAATTTAAATAATATTAAAAATGATCAGAGTTGCACAATGCAATTTTAGAAATAGAATTGTTCCATTGTAAGTAACTATTTAGTTTTGGTTGAGTGGTTGTTATGAATTGGTTGCTTGGTTGTATTTATTTATACTAAATGCTTGGATGCTTGTGATAATAAAATAAATATAACTAAGGAAAACTTAAGCTATTGTGTTGACGTGTCTAGAAAATGTTTTTAAGGATTCTAATCGATATATAGGACGATATTTTATCGATAGGAATTTCTAAACATCGAAAGAGACATTTTAACGTGAGAAATAATTGATTTGAAAATTTGGAAAATATTTGAGTTAAAATAATAGTATAGCCCTCGAATAAATTTTGAGAAGTGGAGAGCATGGCGAGACAATATTGATATCCTATGTAATCAACTTTGTAGGCCAGTGACGAAATGAATCACTAAATTTCATGGCTTAAGATTATTTTATATAAGGAGATAAGTTAAGGCAATTGCTTTAAACTTAGAATTGGGATATATTAAAGTAAAATGAAAGTTAATTGGAAAACTTTTGAAAAGATAATAATTGAAAATCTGCCTCCAATTTGAATTTAACTTTCAAGGTCTTTGGTTTGAATGAAAGTAAATTGTTATATATGAATATTATTTAATAAGAAGTTAAAAATTAAGAATTTGTGAAAATAAATTTTGGAAGTAAAAAGATGTAACGACCCATCTTTCTAACCCCTAGGAACGACACTTAACACATCCTCGGTGTTCGTGTTGCCCAAACATTGGAAAGATGAATCGTCGTGGGGTGAATAAAGAACAAAATAGAAAACCTCACGAAGAAACTGCTAAATAAACATACCGGAAATAGTACACCAGGTTACTCCTAAACAGGGAGTTATCAGAGTTACACAAAAGTGCTACAAATCAGCCGAGGAAGATATAATGTCCCGCCTTTACAAATGATGAAACCAAACACTTACACAAACTACATAGTACAACGGAATAAGAAGATGAAAAACCTCCTGTTAGGATGCCATCTTCAAAGAGCCCAACAAAGACCTACTACTCTTGGACTACTCAAATAAATGAATACTCGAGAGTTCATGGAAACAAACAACTTGGGTA
Organism: Allium cepa; assembly: GCA_030765085.1. Taxonomy (NCBI): domain Eukaryota; kingdom Viridiplantae; phylum Streptophyta; class Magnoliopsida; order Asparagales; family Amaryllidaceae; genus Allium; species Allium cepa. The sequence continues at coordinate 786,183,897 of CM060932.1, forward strand.
AGACGATTTGTCTGGTATGAATAAAACTTTAAATGAAGGTATGTAATTAAACACAAACATTCGTGACCACGCCGCTGAACACGGAACGGGTTTACCCTCACATGAATCAACATCCAAACATGAAGAATGGATAAATAATTAAATATCGCGAAGAGTGGTTGACTTTTCCCGATTAAATTAAGGAAACAAATTCAAAGGTTCGAATTAAATAAAGAAAGGAAAATCTCTAACAAATGACTAGGAAGGTGCACCATGCTTGAAGTATACCCCTAGTAATATACTTCTGAGAAACTCATATACTCTATGACACTTCTCGGACAATACCAAGACGGACCCATGAAACCTTACCGAATATCCAAATATTTCACATCTAATAGCGCTACCGACCAATATAGATGATATGTGAAAGTACCCTAATGGGAACAACCCGACATAGCATGGCTTCCTCTCACGTATTGGATTTAGTCATTTTTGACAAAGGATATCAATGCTCCATGGAGCAACACATCGTCTTGGAATAACGATAATAAAGAAGCTGAAGTAACCGATAGCCAGGAAACCAACTATCGAGGATTAAGAACGATCATATATGGAAATTAATTCTTATATACTTATTACCACTCATCGAGTTCAAACTTGTACTGTTTCTTGGTTAAGAATAATACTGGACAAGTCAAAGTAGTGTTACCCCGAAGTCATATCTCACGAATATTATTAACTTTCAAAATAGTGATAAGTCTATCGCTTTGATGTTTAGTGCTAATTATACAAATAAATCATTTCTATACAAGTGAATTGCTTTACGGAAATTAATCCATTTCCATAAACAATTCAAACTTTTTTCTTTAAAAAAAAAACTGAATTCGTGCTTGGTTTCACACAACAGGTATTAGCTTTAAACACCATGATAAAAGAGTTTAATGATTTTGAAACATCATTATAAATAGGATTTATCCACTTAAAACATCCTTATAATACTATTAATCAACTTTAAAACCCCATTCATTAAGTTGATAAATTCACTTTAATGCCTATTAATTGAAAAGGACAAATTACCTTTTTAAACATCACTAATCCAATTAATAATATAATTGATTAATTTTAAATTGAATAATATTTAAATATCATTATTTAAAAGTGATTAATTAATTTAGACTTAATTTAAGAAAATAATTATTTAAGGTTAAACAAGTTTATTAACCTTTAAATGTCTTTAACTAAAAAGGGTTAACTGAATTTGAAATATCTTTAATTAATAAATTAATTAATTTTAATCCACCATTATCCAAAGATTAATTAGTCTTAAACATCATTAAATAAAATGATTAATTAAAATTAAAACATAATCAACTAAGTAATTAGTTGGATTTAAACATATCATTAACAAGTTAATTAGTTAAATTTATTCCTTATTAATTAAATAATAAATTAAATAATTGATTAAATCAAATAATAAATATTAAAATAATTGATTATTTCTGGAAACATCATTAATCAAAACTTGTTTAACTCGTAAAGCAATTCCAAGCACGATATTAAAACTAACGGTTTCGATAAATCGTGATTTTTCCGAAAGTGCCGATATAGCTACTATAATTATATGGGCGGTTCGGAATTCGAGCATATGACATTTGCAACACAACCACACATCACACAACCAAGATATGAGCATAGATATATGATGATTTACAATAACATAACATATTTCAAATATTTAATAACAATGGCATAAGTTTGTCTACTAGATTTACATATAACCAAAGGTACGCTTACTAACTTTCAAATGCGACTATTTTTCAAGTAACAAACCAAACATCGACCAACCTATCATTCTAACCATATGATAAACAATCAGTAGTTACAAGTATAGGCATGGATGTAGTTTAAACTTGATGGTTCAAAGATTGAAGCTTTATTCACCGTAACGCTAACTAACTTGAATGGAAATCACACTAACTCTCCGAAAATCACTAGGATTAAGCTTTAACTTGGTTTGGTGGACCTTTAATGGGAATTTGGGCTCGACCTAGAGCATGCGGGCTCTGCCATGGTGGGTATGTGGGATGTAGGATCTTGTTTTGTGGAGTTTTGGCAATAGGAGAAGCGTAGTGGAGAAAGATGTTTTTTAGTAAACTTGCTTAAGGAAGAAGTGAAAAGAAATGATTTCTAAAAACTATTTAGAAGCCATGAAAACTTAGGAAAGACTCTAAATAAAGTTTTGAAAGTGAAGATAGAAATGAGAAAGATAAGAAAAGAATTAGGAAATTAACTTTTATACTAAGTTGATGAATGAAATTAGCAAACCGTCCATCGTCCTTTATCCTCCATTCATATGCTTCCACCTCATCACCAAGTCTCCCTCCTTTTACACATGCTAAAAAACGTGTTTAAACATGTTTATACTTTGATTTTCCAAGGTGTCAAATCTTGTCTCCCTTGATGTGACTATTTTCTATTTTTTATTAGTTGTCAAAGTGTCACATCATCATTATCTTAAGTTAATTAACATAATTAAACCTGATTATACTATCTTAACCTATATTACATAATTAGTCTATGTGTGCATATGTATAAAAAAGCGTGTATAATATTTCAAATAACTTTTATACAATGAAATGTTGAAATTTTAGAAAACAGTTTCAGGTCAAATTTTCCGTTTTCTTTGAACTATTTAGTTTTATGAACAAAATTTTAAATGATTTTAATATCATTAATTAATATTTAACTATGTTTATTTGATTATTAAAATCCATTATTTAAATATTAAATTATTTAAAAATTCAAATACAAAGCGATTAATTTACGGATCGTTACACTCTCCCTCCAGGTGAATTTCGTCCTCAAAATTAATACGCAAAAGACAATCCAAAACATATATATTATACCAAGAAATTCATATAACAATGCAAAGCAAATATGCCACAAACGAATATATATAATGCACCCTAACAACAAACAACTAACCTGACATTACATCAAGGTAAGTTTCTCTAATACGATCCTCAATCTCCCAAGTACAATCGTGAGGTTCATCACTCCACTGAACCTTCACAAGCTTAACCACCTTGTTCCTCAATCTCCTTTCATCTCGGTCTACAGTATGAACTAGGTGTCGGATAATAGTCAAATTCAGTTCTACTTCTATGTCTTCTTGAAAAGATGTCTCAACAATCAAAGATGGATCATGAACATGCTTTCTCAAATGTGAAACATGAAAGACACTATGAGCTTCTTACAATCTTTCAGTCAATTCAACTTTATAGGACAATGATCCAATTCTCTCAAGAATTCTAAAGGGTTCAATGAATCTAGGAGCTAGCTTTCCTGCCCTTTTGAATCTTACAACTCCTTTTATCGGGGAAATCTTCACAAATACAAAATCCCCTATCACAAACTTTAAGTCCTTGCTTCCTTGATCGGCATAACTTTTCTGTCGATCCTGGGTTTCTTTCATCCTTTCCTTGATCATAGCCACTTTCTCTGATGCTTCTCAAATCATCTCTGGTCCAAGAACTGAACGGTCTCCAGTCTCAACCCAACATGAAGGTGATTTACATGGCTGCCCATACAAAGCTTCATAAGGCATCATGCCAATGCTAGCTTGATAAATGTTGTTGTAGGAGAACTCTACTAATTGAAGGTGATCTTCCTATGATCCTCCAAAATCCAAAATACATGCTCTCAAAAGATCCTTCAAAATTTGGTTTACCCTTTCGATTTGTCCGTCTAAATGAAGGTGATAGGCTATGCTCAAATTCAGCTCTGTCCCTAAAATGGCTTGCAATGCTCCCCAAAAACGACGGGTGAAGATGGGATCTCGATCACTGACTATACTTACTGGAATTCCATGCAGTCGACCGACCTCCCTCAAATAAATTCCTACTAAAGAAGTTGCAGTTCTAGTTGACTTTACCGGAATAAAGTGGATGCTCTTTGTTAATCGATCTACAATTGCTCAAACGCCTTCATTACTCTTCTTGTTCTGGGCAACCCATCGATAAAGTCCATGGATACTTGCTCCCACTTCCAATTCGATATCTCTAATGGTTGGAGCAACCTTGCGGTCCTCTGTTGGTCACTCTTGACTTGTTGATAATTTGCATACCGACTCACGAAGATTAAAATGTCTTTCTTCATCCCTTTCCACCAGAAGGTCTTCCTCATATTTTGAAACATTTTAGTTACTCCTTGGTGGATAGATAATCTTGACCGATGGCACTCTCTTGGCACATCCTACCTAATTCCATCAACATCTAGCATACAAATCCGTCCATTCAATTTTAAATGCCTCGAGGGTCTACTTGAAAACTAGAGATAGTTGCGTCTTTAACATCCTTCTTAAGCTGAGCTAGAATAAGGTCTTCATCTTGGAAATATGCAATTCTATCCACTAGCGTTAGCTTAACTTCCAAATTTGCAATCGTCGCCACATTCCTACTCAATGCATCAGCAATGGCATTTGCTTTCCCTAGGGTGTAAAGAGTCTCTAGGTCATAAAACGCGAGAAGCTCCACCCATCTTAGGTGCCTTCAGTTCAAATCCTTTTAGGAAAAAGATACTTTAATGACTTGTGATCCATATATAACTCAAACTTTGCACCCAAAAGATAGTTTCTCCACACCTTCAATGTGAAGACTACTGCCAAAAGCTCCAAATCATGCGTAGCATAATTTTTCTCATGAGGTTTCAACTGTCGACTCGCAAACGCTATTACTTTACTATCCCGTATCAAAACTACTCCTAATCCGATCCTACAAGCATTCATGTAAATTGTTAATCCTTCATTCCCATCTAGAATATTCAAGATAGGAGCGCATGTCAATTTCTTGTTTAACTCATTGAATGCTTGATCGCACTTGGGTGTCCAAATAAACTTAGCATCCTTCTTCGTCTGCTTTGTTAGATGAGAAGCTTTGAGAAACCTTTAACAAATCTTCTCTAGAAACCTGCCAATCCCAAGAAACTTCTGACCTTAGTCGCACTTTCAGTTTCTTCCAATCTTGAACTGCAACTACTTTAGCCGGGTCCACTGATATGCCTTCTTCCGAAACTACATGCCTAGAAATCTAACTTCGAATTTCTAGAAATGGCACTTATAAAACTTTTCTTTTAAAACATGACTTCTTAAAGTACTTAGAAAAATTTGAAGATGGTATTTATGCTCTTCCTTTATTTTAGAATAAACAAGGATGTCATCATTGAAGATTAGAACAAACTTGTTAAGAAAATCCCGAAACACATTATTCATCAAGTCCACGAAATAAGCAGGTGCATTAGTCAATCCAAACAGCATGACTAACCACTCGTAAAAACTATTAGTGGTATGAAAAGCTATTAAGGGCACACTCTCTTCTGCTACCTTTAATTGGTGAAAATCAGTGGCAAGATCCAACTGAGAAAATATTCGAGCTCCGTGGAGCTAGTCAAATATGTCATCAATTCTAGGTAAAGGATACTTGTTCTTGATAGTCCTCTTATTTAATTCTTGATAATCCACACATAATCTAAGAGAACCATCGGCCTTGGTAACGAACACTACTGGCTATCCCTAACTTAATGTGCTCCGTCGAATCAAACCTTTCTACAATAAATCAAATGTCTGCTTCTCCAATTATCTTCTTTTCTTTGGAGCCAACCTTCGAGGGGGTTGTATAATAGGTCTGGTTCTTGGAATCAAATCAATGCAGAATTCTACTTCTCGATGGGGGGTAAAACCTTGCACTTCTTCAAAAATATCCTTGAAGTCCCGAACAATTATATTATTCCTTATCTCCTTTTTGGGTACTTCGAGGGAATAGAAAAAAATTCTCATCAACCCCCTTGGCTCTCTGTAGCATATATCAATGCTTCTACCTATTACATCTTTTACCATGGTCATCTTTATAACATAGTCCAAGATAGCTTTAAACTTAGATAACCAATCCGTTCCCAATAATACTCCAAAATCCATGATCCCGAGGACAAACAAGTCAGAAAAGAAAGTCCGCTCTCGATAAGAAATAGGGAAATTCAAACATAAGGTATCAAGATTGGTCTCACCCTCAACTGGGTTCGACACACAAAGAGAATTATGGATAATAACGTATTTAAGATTTAACTGGTTTATTAGGTCATATGAGATAAAACTATAGGATGCACCAGTATCAAATGACACTCTAACAGGAATATCAAAAATGGATAGTGTACCTTGCAACACCTGCTTTCCTTTTGGGTTTGTAGAAGTAGATGGTATTTCCTTAATAGCAAAATATTGTCCCTGAGATCCCTTCTTTGGAAAAGGGCACTGGTTCTTCATATGTCAATGTTTGTTGCAATTATAGCAAGGTGATCCACTAGCCGGGTTCAGGCACTGATTTGCAAATTGGCCCATTTGGTTGCACTTATAACAAAGTAGCTTGGTTAAGTCTAACTGCTTGTTCTAAGCTGGAGCTCCGCCTCCAGGCTTCTTTCCCGACCACTTCTTTCGCCCCTTATGCTTGAAAAAGGGCTTACTAGCAACTGGTATCACTGATAAAGGTTGGGCATTAACTGCTGGCACTATTCCTTTCTACACTCCTTGCTCAATATCAAGAGCTTCAAATCTCAAAGCCATACTGATCAGATTGGTAAAGGTACCATTTAGATGATTAGTCATTTCTCAATGAAATTCTGATTGCATTCCGTTCATGAACATTTCATTCTTTTTAAGTGGTGTATCAATCAATCCTAGTCTAAAGCAGCATTGAACCTATGCTCATACTCCGTCGTTAACATCTCACCCTGTTTCAAATCCATAAAATTTCATAACAACCGAGTCCTTCCCGCCTTTGGGATAAATTGAGCTTCAAAAACCTCATTAAAGTGCGCCCAAGAGAAACCTTCTTCTAGTGTATTCATGGTGACTGAATCCCACCAATCCATTGCTGCTTTCTGAAGCTGATACGATGCAAACAATCTCCTTCTAGCATCTCCCAATTGAAGATCCTCGAATATCCTCTCACAACAGCGGAGCCATGTATGAACTCCTAAAATATCTTCAGTTCCATAGAAAGTCTTACCACCTGAAGTAGTGTAATTCTTACACAAGGTCGCAAAGTTCTAAGGCGGCTGAACTTGCATCCTGCTTCTGCTATCGACTCTACAACTGGCTCATTTCTAGGAGCTCTGCCATTTGTAGCCATGCTGGTTCGAAATCCCCTCTCTCTTCTTCCTCTTGTACTCATTTTAAATAACCTAGATAAGTGAAAGGTATCATTAGAATACAAAAATAGGATTAATGATGGAAAAAGGGAAACTGCAATAAAAGATCTAAAACTAGACTTTTAGAGGAGAAAAGGTAACGCTCTCTCAAGATTAACTCATTCTAGGGCTCTACTCACTCTATCTCTAATGAGTTGTACCCCAATCAGGCTAAGGTGTTCGTTCAACCGAAGTTCTGATACCAACTATAACTACCCACCTTTCTGACCTCTAGGAATGACACTTAACAAATCCTACGTATGCGTGCATCGTTGCTCAAGCATTGGAAAGATGAATTGTCATGGGATGAACAACGAATAGAATAGAAAACCTCACAATGAAACTGCTAAATAAACATAACATAAATAGTACATCAGGTTACTCCTTAACAAGGAGTTATCAGAGTTACATAAAAGTACTGCAAATTAGCCTAGGCAATTATAATGTCCAACTTTAACAAATGCTGAAATAAAATACACTTACACAAATTACATAGTACAGCCGAATAAGAAGATGAAAAGCCTCCTGCTAGGACGCTATCTTCAAAGAGCCCAACAAAGACCTGCTACTCTCGAGCTACTCAAATAAAATGAGTATCTAAGAGTTCATGGAAACAAAAAACTCGGGTCATATGATTTGTATGGTATGAGTAAAACTTTAAATGAAGGTATGTAATTAAACAAAAACATATGAGACCACTCCGTTGAACACGGACGGGTTTACCCTCACATGAATCAATATCCAAACATAAAGAATGGATAAATAATTAAATATCGCGAAGAGTGGTTGACTTTTTCCGATTAAATTAAGTAAACAAATTCAAAGGTTTGAATCAAATAAGGAAAGGAACCAACAAATGACTAGGAAGGTGCACCACCCTTGAAGTATAACCCTAGTAATATACTTCTGAGAAGCTCATATACTATGTGACACTTCTCGGGCAATACCGGGCCGGACCCCGTCAAACCTTACGAAGTATCTGTTTGTTTCACATCTAATAGCGCTACCGAATCCAATCTAGATGAGATGTGAAAGTACCCTACTGGGAGCAATCCTACATAGCTTGGCTTCCTCTCGCGCTTTGGATTTAGTCATTTTCGACAAAGGATATCAATGCTCGATGGAGCAACGCATCGTCTTAGAATGATGATAATAAAGAAGCTGAAGTAATCGATAGCTGGGAAACTAACTATCGAGGACTTAAAACGATCGTATATGGAAATTAAATCTTGTATACTTATAAACACTCATCAAATTCAAACATGTACTATTTCTTGGTTAACAATAATACCGGACAAGCCAAGGAAGTGTGACGCAGCGGATTAATCAAAATAAACTTCAATCGGTGAAAGTAGCAATCGGTGGATTGATGAATACCAAAATGCCCCAATTCGTTGATCCGAAGATACCGAATTCTAGCTATCTCTAACACGTTGATCGCGCACGATACCATGAAAGAAGATCTTCAATTCTTCGAGCGTTGATCAAGCGCACTTGATTCCGCGAATCGGCTTCAACAATCGTTGATTCGAGCGCACTCGAATAACCGAAAGTGGAGATAGGAGATTACACTCAACTACCAATTTAAAATGAAAGCACACAGCAATCAACAAGAAATTTTATTCAAAAATCAACCCCCTTCAAATGTACAACTCACGCGTATTTATAGTGTTTACAACACAGCCCCTTTAAGTCGTATACAACTCAAGCCTCTCCGACTCATGACCTACTTAACTCGGCAACGACTCATCATCATAGCACATACACACGACTCAAAGCCATTATATCACAACACGACTCACCTATGTACTGACTTAAGAGCAACACAAAGTACAACACTTACGACTTAAAAACACTACGACTCAACAAACAAAATAGATTACACGACATACGACTCAACATATGTCACGACTCACGACTCAAGAAATAAACAAACAGTACACGACACAACATACAATGCGACTCATTACAACACGACTCAACCGACTCAACACCCAGCCGACTTAACTCCTTGCCGCCTCAACTTCCTCCGACTCAAGGCCTTCAATAGATGGTGTTTTCCCTTGCTTCATGATAAGTCGTAGACGACTTATGGTAGTGTTGTTAGGTCGGAACCGAGCTTTGTTATGTCGCAAACGACTTAAGTCCCCTTCATTAACTCGTAGCTCTTCCCATGTGTCCCCTACGGCCTCCAGTTGAGTCGTGGACGACTCAATTCCTCCACGTTGAGACGTGGACGACTCATTTCCTCCACGTTGAGTCGTGGACGACTCAATTCTTCTATGAGTCGACTCATTCCTTGCTCTTGTGTACGAGTTAGGTCGTAGCTCCTCTTCACATAGTTTGTTAGGTCGTGAACTATGCCCCTTAAGTCGACAACGACTTAAAATTTTCGAACGGCCCAACTCCGAAGCTTCCTCCACACGTCCTAGAGCTATGTTAACTCGTGACCGACTTAACCCTTGAGGAATTGTAGATCGTGCTGCATCAAAGTGTTACCTCGAAGTCATATCTCACGATTATTCTTAACTTTCAAAATAGCGACACCTTAAACTAGCATTATTCTAGAAGAAAACTACCCTTGGATACGAAAGAGAAACGAAATCTGTCTATTGAGTCTACCTCTTCGATGTTTAGTGCTAATTATAGAAATAAATCGTTTCCATACAAGTGAATCGCTTTACGGAAATTAATCCATTTCCATAAACAATTCCAACTTTTTTCTTTTTAAAAAAGCTTGAATTTGTGCTTGGATTCACATTATAACTATTAGCTTTAAAACACCTTGTTAAAAGAATTAATGATTTTGAAACATCATTATAAATAGGATTTATCCACTTAAAACATCCTTATTATACTTATTAATCAACTTTAAAACCCCATTAATTAAGTTGATAAATTCACTTTAATGCCCTTTAATTAAAAAGGGTAAATTACCTTTTTAAACATCATTAATTCAATTAATAATATAATTAATTAATTTCAAATTAAATAATAATTAAATATTATTATTTAAGAGTGATTAATTAATTTATACTTAATTTAAGATAATATTTATTTAAGCTTAAGCAAATTTATTAACCTTTAAAAGTCGTTAATTAAAAAGGATTAATTAAATTTAAAATATCTTCAATTAATAAATTAATTAATCTTAATCCACCATTATCCAAAGATTAATTAGTCTTAAACATAATTAAATAAAATGATTAATTGAAATTAAAACATAATCAACTAAGTAATTCATTAGATTTAAAACACATCATTAACAAGTTAAATAGTTAACTTTAATCCTTATTAATTAAACAATAAATTAAATAATTGATTAAATTAAATAATCAATATTAAAATAATTAATTATTTTTGGAAAAATCATCAATCAATACTTGTTTAACTCATAAAGTAATTCCAAGCACGATAATGAAACCAAACGATTTTGATAAAAGGTGATTTTTCCAAAAGTGTCGATATAACGACTATCGCAATACGAATGGTTGAATTTGAGCATATGATATTTGCAACATAACCACACATCACATAACCAAGGTATGAGCATAAATACGTGATGATTTACAATAACATAACATATATCAAATATTTAATAACAATGGCATAAGTTTGTCTATTAGATTTACATATAACCAAAGGTTCGCTTACTAACTTTCAAATGCGACTATTTTTCATGCAACAAACCAAACATCGACCAACCCATCATTCCAACCATATGATAAACATTTAATATCTACAAGTATAGGCATAGATATAGTTTAAACTTTATGGTTCAAAGGTGGAAGATTTACTCACCATAGCACTTACTAACTTGAATGGAAATCACACTAACTCTTCGAAAATCACTAGGATTAAGCTTTAACTTGGTTTGGTGGACCTCTAACGGGCTTTTGGGCTCGGTCCAGAGCATGTGAGGCTCTGCTATGGTGGGTATATCGGGTGTACGATCTTGTTTTGTGGAGTTCTGGCAAGAGGAGAAGTGTAATGGAGAAAGAATTTTTTTAGTTAACTTGCTTAAGGAAGAAGTGAAAATAAATGATTGTTTTTAAAAGTATTTATAAGCCATGAAAACTTAGGAAAGAACCTAAATGAAGTTTTGAAAGTGAAGATAGAAATGAGAAAGATAAGAAAATAATTAGAAAATTGAATTTTATACTAAGTTGATAAATGAAATTATCAAAAGCCCCTCTTCCTTTACCCTTCATCCATATGTTTCCACCTCATCACCAAGCCTCTCTCCATTTACACATGCTAAGAAACATGTTTAAACATTTTTGTACTTTGAGTTGCCTAAGTGTCAAATCTTGTCTCCCCTGATGTGACTATTTTCTGTTTTTTTTATAGTTGTCAAAATGTCACATCATCGTTTTCTTAAGTTAATTAACTTAATTAAACCTAATTATACAATTTCAACCCATATTATATAATTATTCTCTGTGTTCATATATATAAGAAAGTGCGTACAACATTTTAAATAACTTCTATACAATGAAATGTTGAAAATTCGAAAAATAATTTACGGTTACATTTTCTCTTTTTCTTTGACTATATAGTTTTGTAAACAAATTTAAAAATGATTTTAATATCATTAATTAGTATTTAAATTATTTTTATTTGATTATTAAAATACATTATTTAAATATTTGAAAATTATTTGAATATTTAAATACAAAGCAATTAATTTACGGGTCGTTACAAAAGATATTTTGTAGAAAAATATAAACAACTGTGATAAGTTTAAAAGTAAATATTAATTAGAATTTTGATAATAGTATAAAGTAAATGATTTGAAACTTGATATTATTATTTGAAAAAGTAGGAAATTTTGGAGAAAATATTTTGGAAAATAAATTTGAAGGGATATTTTTCTATTAGTACATATATTTTTAAAAGTTTGGTGATTTAGAAAATAAAAATGGAGATTATAAAAGTGCATTATATATGTATTATTTTTGGATGACATGTGCAGCCACCGAACCTTAGCAATAACAGCGGTTAATGGTTCATGTTGACTTCATGATCAACATCACAGCCATTTGATGAAGTGATTTTCTATAAGTAGATGGAAAGACAACGTCATTTTATTATTTAATATTTATAAATTGTGAATGTTTATTTACGATATATGCTAAGATGAATAATATATGATAATTTGATTTATTATGTATATCATTTATAATTTAGATGGATGTTAAAATTTGAAATTTTAAATGAGAAATTAATGGGAAAAGGAATTGGAGCCTTATATTTGATGATTTAGATTATATTCTTTGGGACGATGTAAATATTAGAAAACGTTAATTGGAGGTAATGATTGGAATTTGGAATTGAAGGATGAAGTTTAGAAAGAATTGAATTAAAAAAGTTTTCTTTTATTTTAAATCTTGTGCTAGTAAAGAGTTATAATTAAAAATTCCTTATGAGAGTTTGTGAAATCTGAAAATTTAAATATGGATTTCTTTTGTTAAGGAAATTGCGGGGACATAATTTTTTTTAAGGGGAGAGTCCATAACAACCTTGTTGTTAATTACCTAATTAGTTAATTTTAATTATGGTTAATTAATTTTGTTCGAAATTTTTGAATTTAATTATGAAGTAAAATTTAGTTTGGGAATTTTTTTGATAAACCTTAGACTTGAGAAATGGAATTATTTAGATTTAAAAGTTTTTAACTTTGGAATATTTATTTAATGAAAAAAAAGATTGTTTCTTTTTAAATATTAAAAAGAAGGTTAAAATAATTGTTTAAAATCTTGTTTCTTTCTTATATTTTGAAGTTAAAAGGTTGAAGTATAATGTAGAGTTTTTATATAAACCTTTTTAAGTGTAATCTAGTTTGTAATGGGAGTTAAAATAAAGGAAATAGGTGGAAAATAGAGTTTGACTTATTCAATTAAAATATGGGTTTGGGCCTAAGTAAATTTCAGCCCATTGGTGCAAAAAGAGAGTGTTTTCGCTCATTGGCAAACTCCAAATGAACTATACGTTCATGTGCTCAACCAGTAAACAGAAGAATATTTTTTCTCAAAGCTAAAAAACCCTAGCTCCAATAATCCCAATTTCAACTTCTAAATCAAAAGGGATTTTGGCTAATTCTTGTAGAAATCAACTTCAAGTAATCTTCATCACCTCTAGTGAATCAATTAGGGTTAGTAGTCTCATTTTTTATCTTTTTTGTGTAGTCTCTTTATTGCAATTTTTGAAAATAATTATTAAGAGAAGCTAATCCGGGTTTTAATTTTCAATTCAAGTGCTTATAGGTGAGTTAATCCTTATACAACATTTCTCCAAATTTCTGATTTGCATGTACTAGATTTTTATGATGAATGATTGTGGAATTAGGTGATTATTTGTTTGTTATTTGCTGAAAGTTATGGACATATATAATTAGTAAAATTGATAATCAAATTGATGTTATGTTATAATTAGTATAATTAGTTATGAAATACCAAACATAACAACATAGGGGCAAATCGGTGGTAGTCTTCTGGGGCTATTTCATATCCAGATGAAGGCCTTCGGTTTGCCCCTATGTCGTCATGTTTGGTATTGTTATTTCCTATGTCTTGTGTGCTCTATTGCGACTCTTTTGGCATTCATTTCCATTGATTTGATAATTTAATAAAATATGTTAGGAGATGATATAGATGTCGAACCCTATAAACCAATTTGTTGTTATGATCATTTGATGTATAATGGTGTATTCTCTTGTGTTATGGACATGGAATCACCTTGACTTAAAGGATTGGAAATTTATAAACTTCTATCTGTCTATTTTATAAATATGAATATAAATAATTCTTTACAAATAATTTTGTAAAAGCGAGTTTATTAAGTTTATAAATATCAAACTTGTTTCTAAATTAATCTTGTTCTTTTTTAGGCGACTTTTACAAATAGTTATGTATATAGTATTAGTATTATAAATGGTTATGGATTTTGGAAGTATTTTTTGGACAATATAAACCTAATTTATTTCTAAATAAACAGTTATATATATAAATATATATAAAATTGGGTTTGAAAGAGTAATAGATATAATTTTATAAATATATAGTTATTTATATATAAATATGGCCTGTGGGATATTGTTTGTGAATAATATAATCTTTATGGAATTTGAGACAACTACATCTATATGTATATTATGATCAAATGGAATATATGGTTTAATTTATCTTATGATAAATAAAGTATTTGGAAATTATTTTCTATATGAAAAATTATAATATTGGATTTCTGAACTATAAACTCTTATAAGAAAAATGTTTTTGAGAACCTTAGTTTTATAATGTGGGGAGTACTAATAATTGATTTAGTGCTATCAATTTGTTTAAATGCTTTCGAATAACATTTCATCGACTATAGTATAACTTATTGAATAGAATGTTTGTGTGTAATTTATCCCATTAGTGAATACTTGAATTTCACCAGGTAGTATGAGATGCCCTAGTTAAGTTCTTATGATTGTTTTAGGATGTATTTAACATTTTAGTTGTATTCTCTTTTGGTGTTTGGTGGGACCGATAGATCCTTAAGAGAATATAGTTTAGGTTTTTCGGTGGTATCCTTAATGAGCAAGACTTACTAGCTTCTAGTGAATAACTTGAATTTCACTAGGCGGTATGGGACGTTTTGGTTAAGTTCTTATGATTACAAAAAGTGAAAGTATTTGACACTTAGAGTTTACTATCTTTTGGTGATTGGTGGGACCGATAGATTCTTAAGAGGTATTCGTGGATATCTTTACTATATATACATATGTGTGTGTATGTATATATAATAACATTAGATAATCTATGGTTTTCGAGTCATGGTTGCGACAATCATCTTGGTTGGTCAAGATTTGGTTTTCACCAATCCCTATAATCGTGTCGAGATTATGCATTCTCCGATCCTTGTGACCGTGTCGACATTCTGTGTTCTCGGTCTTTGGTATCAGATCGGTACGAGTGATACCATATATGTTTGTTTGACCACTATATGAAATTGGTTTCTTTGTGTTAAGAATATTGTGTTTTATTCTGTAATTTTATGTTTTGTGACTAATCTGTGTTTATGGCCTTAATATATAACTTTGTACCTTGAGATAAATTCTAAGTTACATTAATTCTGTGACTTATCAATCTTGGACATCTGGAGTTGCCTATATGTCATTTATTCTTGTGTTATGTCTTGTTCTCACTCTTTTAGATATTTAAGGATAGTCTGACCTGGGTGTTATTCTATTGTTTGGTCAAGGTCGAGACTTTTTAGGTTACAAGACATGTTGACCTTTGGATGGTTGTGCTAGCAAGGAGATAACCATTTTTCGCTTTTAGTTTTGCTCATTTAGGATTTTGTGTTTGGTTATGTAATATATATTTGAGTTTAGAGATTTGCACCGGATGTATATTATGCGAGTCTAGTGATATATTTTGTAGACTCTCATTATATATATATATATATATATATATGATGTTTATTATTACGCTGTGATCTGTGACTATTTTTTATATTATATACTATTCTTATTTTGAGAAAACCGTTGTGATTATTACTTTGGACCAAAACTGTACACGTCAAATTTTATTCTAAAAATGTATGTTTGACATGTCAATGTTATTTTAAAGATATATTCACAATCGGTCGTCCTTAACAAGCTGTATTCTCCGTATTACTATACAATATTATTTATAATGTTCTTTAATAATATTGACATAACGGTGGGGTCGTCAGAGTTTGGTATTAGTGCTGAGTCATAACATTATAGAACATAATATTACAGATTTAGACCTAGTAAGATTAAGAGACTTGTCCCTTGGGGTTTGTGGTAGGTAGTTATATTAATTATCTATGTAGGAATAGGAGTATAAATTGATATCGGGATAATCGAATGGGATGTATATTTTATTTTAAAATTTTAATTTGATAAGTTGGAATTTGTTATTATACTTTTAGAAAGTAATGTGTTAAAATCCGTTAGAGTTTGGAAATTTACTTTTGGACTATTGGCAATTAATTTTAAAAGAGATAAACTGGAGTAAATTGATTTAAGTGAACAATTTTCTTTAATAGAGAATTAGGAAAATTTGAGTAAATAAGTTTAAATATTCTAAATAATGATCAGAGTTGCGTAGTAGGATTTTAGAAATAGAATTGTTCCGTTGTAAGTGACTATTTAGTTTTGGTTGATTGGTTGTTTGGAATTGGTTACTTGTATTTATTTATACAGAATGCTAGGGTGCTTGTGATAATAAAATAAATATAGCTAAGGAAAACTTGTGATTATTTATTATGTTGACTTGTCTAGAAAATATTTAAGGATTCTGATTGGTATGTGGGACACTATATTATGGATAGAAGTTCATAAACATCGAATGAGACATTTTGACATAAGAAATATGACGACTCGTAAATTTTAAATGGTTTTAATAATGTATATAATTGAAATTTTGTGAACTTTTAAATAATTAAATTTGGAAATATAAATTTGATATTTGAAATATGTCTATTTAAAAATAGCAAATGGTAAATTTTCATCAGATAATATGCAAGTTTATTTTATTGTGAAATTTTATTTAAATTCAAAACAGTTAAATTTGATGAAAATAAACTGTTTTCCAAACCTAAATCTTTTCTATAGAAATTTTTTAAATCGTCTTCTGAGTGAGATGTTATATTCCATTTCTCCAAATTTTGACCGTTATTGCTCTGTTTATCTTGTATTTGGCAAATTAGCATCATTTTCGGTGTCGATTATCGACTTTTGATAGAATAATCATACCATTGATATCCGTATAATGTTTTGATCGTCTCATCATGCTAATCTTGCGGTATATTCAATTCTGTGTTTTGGGGTCCAGGGAATGACGAAACACGCTAAACGATCAACCATAACGGTCTGTCTTTTTGTTTTTCGTGACCTTTCATTTTTCCACTATTTAAAAACCAATGGTCATTCGTTATTATTATATACAGAAATCAATATCGACCCCTTGACATTCTCACTGTTGAAAATTATTATCTTTTGGTTCGTCCTATCTATTCCACTTTCACTTGTGCGTGCTTCTCACAAAAAATATATCAAAAACTTTATATTCCTATACTCCTTCTTCTCCACTATTCCTTCTTCACTCACATTGAGATTTTTTTCATCTTCTTGCTCATGCCCGCTCCTCCCACAATCCATGTAAGTTCCAGACCCGACAACATCTATCATCATACAAGATAGCCTTCTTCCACGCGCAGATCAACACAACAGCCTTCGCCTTTGCTTCCCTTGGCCAAGACCCTTGCAAGCTAACCACCTTCACTCCAACTTTCTGCCGCGCAGCCGAGCACCACGTCAGCACTTCACCTAGCGACACCGTCTCTTCCTCTCTGGCCGAATCTTTCTTCCTATTTCCTGCTTTGTAAGTTTTAAAATATATATGTGTGTTCATATATATAAGTGCTGTGTTCATATATATAACCATATGTTCTGTTTTGTCTATATAGATTTATGTGAAGTATTTTTTTTCAATTTTATACATATGGGTATTTTATACTATAATCCAATATGGTTCTAAAAGTATTATATGTGTATATATATACATATGTTAAAATTTTATTTTGTGTATACTACTGATCGGTTTATATGAAAAATATAAATGCATTGTGATATGTGTGTGTGTGTGTGTGTGAGTGTGTGTGTTTATATAAAGATATAATCTATTGTTATATATATTGATATATTCATAAGCTCTGCATATGGATTATGGTTTATATCGTATAGTTGATTAACATATATCTTAGTTATATCTATGTTCTACCTACTTTTATATATAAAAGTTTATGTTAGTTTAAAAAGTAATTTATATGTTTATGTGGGTATACATTTATATATCTATATCTTTTATATGTTAGTATGTATTTGTTGTTATATTTAAAGTTTATATAAGACTGTTATAGTACTTTATATTATATGTATTAACTGTGTTTACATTTGTTTTGTTTATAGTAATATATCTATTTGTATATATATATATATATATATATTTATAACTATATTGAGTTTAAAAGTATGTTGAATGTTTACAGATATAATAGTTTACATTTTCTGTTATAAGATTTATATATATATATATATTGATATTTTGTACTTTAGTTAAATCAGGTATATATTTCAAAGTTTCATATATTCACGTATGTATGTAATTCTGTTGGAAAAATATATGGAACTAAGCTATATATTGGTGGTTGGTGAGTTATATATATTTAACAGAGTACGTATACTAGAATTTGGTTTTGATATACGTATATAGTATATATAATCTGTTTTCTATTGTTTCGTATTTACAGTTTTATATATGTATATACATATAATTTATATGCTTTCTTCTTCACTGTTTTTATATTTGGGTTCTGCTTACTGATGTAGGTATGACTATTGTATGTGTATATATATACATACTTGTTTATATATATATTTATATAAGTTAGGTAAATATTTTAAGTTGTTTGTATATTTTCATTTAGTTATATACTATATATATAGTTTACATATTAATGTGTATGCATTTGTTAGTTTTCAAATTTATGTTTATATATATGGAGACTTTGTTTTATGTGTTTGAACTGATTATTTAATATATATATATATGGATATTTTCAAATGAAATACATTATAAATGTAAGTATTTTGCATTTTTAAAATGTATATGTATGTATAAGTATTTATCTCAAATATATTATACGTAAATATGCTTGACTTTAAAATTTGTGTTTTAATTTAAACATTGATTTTTGAAATATAAGTAAACATATATTTTGTATTTGTTTGAGTTTGGTATATATACATATATATATATGAGTTCACTTAAACGAATATCTTCATCGATCCAATTCTGATTCGAATTCGTCTATTCCTGTTTATCAGCTTTATTCATCGAAATCGTGTCCATCTAACTTTATTTTGGAATTCGTAGCTTATTCTGTTGTCAAACTCTATAGCCTTGAAAGGTGAGAAATCACTCACAATTAATGTTCTTATATTTATTAAATTTGATTTCAATTGAAACGACAATTGAAATATACTGTTGTTAGTTATTTACATTGCTATATATATGCTATCTGTTAACCTGTGACATCTGACACCATTATCTGTTATTTATGTTGATGATATATGCCTATTATATTATTATCATATCTGTTATCACTCTGCAAGCTCCCTGTTAGTATAGAATTCACTATGGGTTGAAATGATACATACCTGAATGATCTATAGAATAGGAGAAAATCGTTATGGGTTGAAATGATAAACCCAGGCGATTTTTAATTGAATTGAATTAGGGATTACGGGTTGAAATGATGTATACCCGTATATATTTAAATTGCGGATTGAAATGATTAATATCCGTATCACTTGACCATAGGATAGAAAATTATATACAAACACCGTTGGTCTATATATAAATATTTTGAAATTGATTTATATGGTTTTGGAAAGAAATATTTTGGGTTTAAAAAATTTTGATTTTTAAGATATTATATATATGTTATTTTATAAAGGCTAATTGTAGACTTTTAAATTTATATGTTTGAAAGTTTTAAAGGTTATAAGTTAGTTTTCAAATTTTATTTTAAAATAGATTTTAGAATGATTTTTGTAAGTTTAGTTGGGAAGATAAATTAGAATTTATTTGAAATGGTATTTAATTAAGAATTTATTTCATTAAATCGATTTGAAACTTTTGAAATTTGATATTTTTAAAGGATATGATTTTATAACTTGATTTTGTTTAAGGTGATCTAAATGAATATATCAAGTTTAAATAAATTGAAGGGATATTCAATTATTTGAAATTTGAAGTTTTATTTAAATGAAATTAGATTTATTACTTAAACACTTCAAAACTAAATAATGGTAAATTGGATTATGATGAAATTATCAAATTTATTTTTAAAATATGGAATACTAAAAGCTTTGAAATATATTTTAATTGAAATGGTTTATTTGTGGTTCAAATCTGTTTTTTTTAAATCGATATAAATTGAAATGGTTTATTGAGAAACTGAATTGAATTGAAATTGATGATTTGGGAATTAGTTAAATTTGAATTTATGGAATTCGAGTTGATTTGGAATTGATTTGTGGAATTTGAGGAAACTATTTTATTATATAAAGTATTTTTAAGTTATATTTAAAACTATTTCATATTTTACTTTACAAACTATTTTAATATAAATCATTTTTTGTATAAACTATTTTACCTTATAAACTATTTTACCTTATAAACCATTCTATTATACATATACTATTTTAATATCTAAACTGTTTAAGGGGTGGAAGTTATGTTTTCAAAGTTGTGAATTTCAAAGTATTATGTTTTGAAAGTGTTATAATTTTAAGTGTTTGATTTCGAAAGTGTTATTACTCTAGAAGTGCTATGACTTTGGTAATGGATATATTTGAAATGGAAATGATATCACATTTGGTTTTGAAATGGAAATGATATCATATTGATATAGTTCTGATATGGTTTTGAAATGGCAATGATATTTTAGTTTTGAAGTATAAACTATTTTAAATGACCGCGGTGTTATAATAACATTTGGTTATCAAAGAGACCGGGTTCGGAAGTTGTCATACTCTCTGCCAACTCCGAAAACCACTTTAATAACCATATACGCGGTGGAGATTCCAGAATGTAGTAAGATGGTGGCGACGTCCTATTGAGGTATATACGTGGACCCAAATCCCGTGAGTTGGCATAAGATGGCTAAAACAGGAGCAATCGATGGGCCAAGTGAGGCAGCTCCTCCGATCGGACACACTCCTTCGATATTATATTCTGACTTTATGATTGATTTGGTGGCCACTTTTGATTTTTTTTGATTTGGGAGTGTGGCTCGAGGTGGGCGGTAGGGGCTACTATGCATTACCACAAGTCCGGAAGTGTAATTGGTATATCTACCCTAGCATTTCCTAGTTGTGTAGTGTCACCTACCCTAGCATGCCTTATAGGAGTTTGATTTGTGTTGTACCTATGGAGTATCCTCTGGTAGCCACCCGATCTGGAGGTACTATGGTACTGTTTAAATATTGGCACTATAAAATGTGTTAAGGGAGATATGGGTAACGTCTTAACGCTTTTTTTAAATAGTTTACTTTACTTTAGACATTATTATAATAGCATATATTACTACATAGTAGATAGTTTAATGGATCTTTAGAGGTTGGTTATCCAAAACATCCTTTGAGTTGCTTGTATTTCAGTTGTTATTTCACTTGAGTTGGATTTATTGATATAAGAATGTTAATCCCGACTCGAGTGTTTTGCATTTTGTTGTACGCTCAGGTCGGACCGAGTGGTACAGCTTTTGAGACACACCTTTGGAGTTGGAGCTTTGTTTGGAAATCCATCTACATCTTCAGCTTGTAGTTATTCAGTTGATTCTAGTGATGTATTTTGATCTTGTATTTGACAATTTTATTTGAGACTTCTATTGTATCTCATTTAACTCTATTATATACAGTAGCTTCATGAACTACTATTCTTTTATTTTCGTTGCATATTGTATATTACATTGTGTTTGTGATTCTGTGATTATTTATTTACTATATATGCTGAGTTTTTCCAAATACAAATTAACAATATGGTATTTTGAGCAATTCAAATCAGGCATGTGTGTCTGCCTATGCACTTGGCGGGTGCAGCATGATAGGGGGTTCTCGCATTTGGTTTGATAGCGAGCGGATGACTCTTACTCATACATGTCCCTACGGGGGTTGGTGCAGTCGAGAGGCTGGCCGTAAAGGCAGAATACAGGTATGACTGTATGTTACGGTGGGTCTTACCCCACTAGCACGACCCGTTACAGTTGGTATCAAAGCTTTGGTTTTAGGCAAAACTTAGCATATAGGGTAAATTTAATTACAGAATCACGTTCGTTTAAGCTTGAATTCCTTCCTCTTTGATTCGATTTCCTTTGAATTTTGGAACTCCCCAATTCGTTCTAAAATCCACTCTTGTCTTCCCGCATCCAAATTCTTCTTGATTTCGAGTATCCCATAGCTCCACTAAATGATTGTAAAGGGGTAAAACTCCTTTTCACCAAGCAATGATTCACCGAAAATTTCTGTATCCTCGGTTTACGATGATATCTATCTCCTGCTATGCCCGAATTCTATCTCTTGTGATCGAATGTCGATTTACCTCAGAATTCTACATCAATCATATTCTTGAAGTCACAGTTGACCCGGTTAAGGTTGCCCATGATTAATATTAGTCTATTCATTCTTTCTCTCTTTGTAATCTATTTATCTCCCCATCGAGATTATCTTCCAGTTAGAATTCGCTTTGATTAAGGTCCCCTTGAATTTTAATCCTTATCTTTGCTTTGAAATCCATTTTAGAATCATCGAATAGATTAAGGAAGTGTATTTGTAATTAATATAATTTTTTTTATAATGTGTTGTTTGAGTTATTGAGGTTGATTTGGGTTTTCGATAGATTCGTCTGATCAACGCCATCGATAGGATTTCCAAAACACTTGAATAGAGCAAACTGACACAATATTATCTTTAAATTTGGTAAATGAAATAGTTTTTTATGATTATATTATATATAAGTATAAATTTTTCTGAAAATTAAATAGTTAACTAAATTGGTTGTTAGAAATAAAAATATTTGATTTTATTTATTGTTTTGTAAACCACAGATTTTACCAACATAGAAATAAGTGAAATAATAAAACTTTGCTTATAAATTTGATTTGGAATTCAAATGAATATAAATTAAGAATTTGAGAATTTAATTTTCGATGATTTCAAACTATGGTTTTAAAGTTTAAAATGCATATTATTTAAAATATTTTCAAATAGAAATTTGTTTCCAAAGAATTTATAAAAGTTTAAAACAGTGCTCTCCTTGTTGTCGTTGGAAAATAATTTCGGTGATGACTGCAGCATCATCAACATTCATTTTCGAGTTTCAAGGTGGAGAGACCATTCTGTAGCTTTTCTACACTTTGTTTTGGAAAATTAAATTGCTTTGAATTCTTCAAATATGACTTGGGTGAATTTAATTATAGAATCACATTCGTACGAGCTTGAATTCCTTCCTCTTTGATTTGGTTTCCTTTAAATTTTGGAACTCCCCTATCCGTTCTGAAATCCACTCCCGTTTTTCCACATCCAAATTCGTCTCGATTCTAGAGTATCACATAGCTCCACTGAATGATTGTAAAGGGGTGAAACTCCTTTACAACAAGCATTGATTCATCAAAGATTTTTGTATCCTCGGTTTACGATGCTATCTATCTCCTGCTATGCCAGAATTCTATCTCTTGCGATCGAATGTCGATTTGCCTCAAAATTCTACATCAATCATATTCTTGAAGTCATGGTTGACCCGGTTAAGGTTGCCCATGATTAATATTATTCTATCTATTCTTTCTCTCTTTGTAATCTATTTATCTCCGTATCGAGATTATCTTCTAGTTAGAATTCGCTTTGATTAAGGTCCCCTTGAATTTTAATCCTTATCTTTGCTTTGAAATCCATTTTAGAATCATCGAATCGAGTGAGGGAGTGTATTTGTAATTAATATAAAATGTTTTATAATATGTTGTTTGAGTTATTGATGTTGATTTGGGTTTCCGATCGATTCGTCTGATCAACGCTATCGATAGGATTTTCAAAACACTTGAATAGAGAAAACTGACACAATATTCTCTTCAAATTTGGTAAATGGAAAAGTTTTGTATGATTATATTATATATAAATATAAATTTTTCTGAAAATTAAATAGTTAACTAAATTGATTGTTAGAAATAAAAATATTTGATTTTATTTATTATTTTGTAAACCATTGATTTTACCAACATAGAAATAAATGAAATAATAAAAACTTTGCTTATAGATTTGATTTGGAATTCAAATGAATATAAATTAAGAACTTGAAATTTTAATTTTCGATGATTTCAAACTATGGTTTTAAAGTTTAAAATGCATATTATTTAAAATATTTTCAAATAGAAATTTGTTTCTAAAGAATTTATAAAAGTTTAAATCAGTGCTCTCCTACATTGTCGTTGGAAAATAATTTCGGTGATGACTGCAGTATCATCGACATTCATTTTTGAGTTTCAAAGTGGAGAGATAATTCTATAGCTTTGCTACACTTTTTTTTGGAAAATGAAATTGCTTTGAATTCTTCAAATATGACTTGATTTATAATATATATTAGTATATGATTATAGATTTGATTTGATATATATAAAATATATGTACACATTTATCTCTAATTAGTTTGAAGAGAAACCGGAAATTTGATTCTTAAATTTATGTTAAGGGAGGATTTTAGTTATAAATAAATCCAAAAAATTTTGAATAAATATTTAACATGAAATAATTGAGTTGGGAAAGTTTACTTATATAATACCCAATTTCATTCTAATATAACTTACCTGAATTATTCAGAAGTTTAATATGTGATTGGATAATATACAAAAGATTGTATAAATAAATTTGAGTGTTTATAATAAATGTTATGCACTTAATTTTTAATTATAAAAATGTTAATAGAGATAAATAAAATAATAGGTTAATTGAATAATGAATGAAATTAATAAATTTTGTTCGAAGGAATCTATAAATTGAAAATAAATCAACTTAATGAAATACCTTGAATTTAAAATAAAATAGCGAGTATTAATTAATTCAAATTGAAATTTATATGGTTCAAATTAATCCGTTTTATCCGGTTTTTCAATTTATTTTTCTTCTGGTTGTTTCTACTCTTCTAACTCTTTCCTTTTCGGGGACGAAAAGTTTTGAGTGTGGGAGAGTGTAACGACCCGTAAATTTTAAATGGTTTTAATAATGTATTTAATTGAAGTTTTATGAAATTTTAAATAATTAAATTTGGAAATATAATTTTGATATTTGGAATACGTCTATTTAAACATAACAAATGGTAAATTTTCATTAGATAATATGGAAGTTTATTTTATTGTGGAATTTAATTTAAATTCAAAACAGTTAAATTTGATGAAAATAAAATGTTTTCCAAACCTGAATCTTTTTCCATAGAAAATTTGTAAATCATCTTCTGAGTGAAACGTTATATTTTATTTCTTCAAATTTTGACTGTTATTGCTCCATTTATCTTATTTTCGGCAAATTAGCAACATTTTCGGTGCCGATCATCGACTTTTGATAGGATAATCATACCACTGGTATCTGTATAATGTTTTAATCGTCGCATCATGCTGTCTTTGCGGTATATTCAATTCTGTGTTTTGGGGTCCAAGAACGACGAAACACCCGAAACGATCAACCATAACGGTTTGTCCTTTTGTTTTTTGTGACCTTTCATTTTTCCACTGCTTAGAAACCAGTGGTCATTCGTTATTATTATATACAGAAATCAATATCGACCCCTTGTCATTCTTACTGTTGAAAATTATTATCTTTTGGTTTGTACTGTCTATTCCACTTTCTCATGTACGTGCTTCTCTTAAAAAAAGTCAAAAACTTTATATTCCTGTACTCCTTCTCCACTATTCCTTCTTCACTCACAGTGAGATTTTTTCATCTTCTTGCTCGTGCCTACTCCTCCCACAACCGACGTAACTTCCAAACCTAACCACATCTATCATCACACGAGACAGCCTTCTTCCATGTGCAGATCAACACAACAGCCTTTTCCTTTGCTCCCCTTGGCCGAGATCCTTGCAAGCCGACCATCTTCACTCAAACTTTCTGCCGTGCAACCGAGCACCACGTCAACACTTCACCTAGTGGCACCGTCTCTTCCTCTCTGGTCGAATCTTTCTTCCTTTTTCCTGCTTTGTAAGTTTTAAAATATATATGTGCGTGTTCATATATAAAAGTGTTGTGTTCATATATATAATCATATGTGTTGTTTTCTGATATCCGGAATTCTAGACATCTGTGTTGATAAATAATCGGGTTAATTAATAGGATATTGATTTAACAAATAAATATGATGATAAATATTTATACTTGGATAAATATTTATTTGATATTCTTCTAGTATAATTATTTAAAATTTACAAAATCATTATTTTCAAATAAATGTAATATGTGTTTGTTTAAATATGTAGGAGTGAATTTAAATTTAATTTTAATTTGAGATTGAAAAATCAAAAGATAAATATCTTGGTATGAATTTGAATTTTAATACATATATGAGAATGTGATAATTTATTTATGCATAAAGTAGTTTCAAATTTATTTTCTTAAAGGTTGTATAAATACAAATAAAAGAGAAGTATAAAATAAAAATAAGTAAAAATAATATAAGTAACATAAAGAATATATACATTATATAATAAAAAAATCTCATGCTAAAGACAAGTGTTAAGACTTTAACACACTAAGAAACTAATGTAAATCATTTATCTTAAGAATTGAAACAAGTGCTAATAATATAGACAAGTGGCGTTATGAATTCCTTTAATTTGAATAAGAATTTGATAAATGATTTAACATACACTTGTAAACCATATTACATTTTCTTAGTATATGTATAAACCTTTGAGAGAACATGGTTCATAAATTAATTAAATGAAAGGGGTTAAGTTTAAAAATTTAATGAAATTTAGGTAAGTGCTTAAAAACAAAGTTCTAAAATTTATTTAAACAAGGACTTAAACAAATTTATTTAGCAAATGACAATTGTAAAACCTTGAAATAGGAAATAAACACATGTTAACTTATGATAACAAGTGGCAAAGTTTTTCCTTTGAATGTGAAGAAAGGATAGCCAGGCCATTTCTCATTTTTCAAGACTGATCTAAAGAAAATCAAAATCTGTCAAAAATATTCAAACTAGATAAACACCCTGTACAATTTTGAAAGCCTGAAGTTAAGCAATTCCAAATACAAACTGCAGCTGAAAGCAAAACTCAAATAAAATCAAGAACAAATTCACAACAAAGTACATCTCAAATATTATGCAGGAGCGAACACCAAGCTACAAATCAAATTAAACACCTGATTCAATAACCAAAGTGAATTCCAGTTTACAAGCTACTCCTCTGATTTTTGTAAACACAGTGGTGAGTAACTTTCATCTTTAAATTTGACCTGCCTATTTGTGTGAATGCTTGAAAAAAGAAGAAGAAAGACCTTGAAATTATGATAGGTAGTTGTTTGCTTAGGGATGAAAACATATATACATGTATGATAATATTGCATGCATGTCTGCTAACAAAATGAATTAGCTCTGTTTTATCAATGTACTGGGAGTAAACTTTGAACTAAAACTTAAGAATCAAATAGGAGTTGCATATGAATTACTGTGATTGATGATAGATCTGCATGGATGTATATATGTGTGCTTCTGTGTGTTTATAGGGTATGTTTGTCTGCTGATTGTAAGGTATTTCTGTTCTCATCATAAGTCTCTGCTTTATAATCTGTAAAATGAACCACCTTCAGATTGGATGCATGAGTTAAGCTTGAATAAAACTTTTGATTTATGATTAAAAAGGGGTTTGCATGATGGTTTTAGGATTTCAAATCATGTTTAAATATATGTAGTTGCTGTGCATGTCTGAAAATCAGAAAAAGGAAATTATCTTTTTCTTTCAGAATTACAGGTTCTGATTTGTAGAAAAAAAAATCAATCATTTCCTAAATTCTCTAATTCATTTCAGACAGTAGAATCTAACTAAGGATGTTAGTTTAATAAGATTCAAATTTCAAACTAATTCAAAGTTAAACAAAGTAAGATCTGGAAGGAATTTAAATTTGCAGTCAAATTTTAAAATATGTTGAAATTCAAACATTAATGTTTATGGTTTCCAGATTGTAACTTGAATCTATCTTGGAAGCTATGATTTTTAAAACAAAAATCAAGTTTTTAAATTAAGCATTAAGGTAGCATATTGGGTTTTACTGGAAGTACTATTTGAGGCTACCATTGGCGATAGAGGGGTAGGGAGGGCTCGGGGTTTTTGTATAAAGATAAGATGTAGGCCAAGGATGTTGGGAAAAATGACGGCAGAGGCGATTATCAGCTGCGTCGGCGGCGGGGTGACGTTTTTGATTTTTAACCCTAATTTTTATCAAGACTGCAAAAGTGGGAACTGCGTCATTCCTAAGGCATCGAGTCGCATGGATTTTGGGTGTTGGATGCATCGATGATGCGTGGAGCCAAGGCTGGAATTGTAGTAAATTCTGGCGAACGACGACATAGATTCGAGATGTTTTTCTGGTGATGTTGATTCCCTGTTTCCATCTGCACTGCTCGATTTTTCCTTGAGGCTTGTGCTTACGATTTGGTGATTGAGATGGGTTGCCACGATGAAGTTGGATATGCAGGAGGGTTTATCACTGGTTGGAAGAGGCGCTGGTGTTGGTGCACGTGCACCAGCGCAATCAAGTCTGAATTGATGGTTGTTTTGGGGAAGACGTTGTATCCTCGGATCTGTTTCGAGTAAGTTTGGGTTTTGCCTCGAAGTGGGAAGTTACGCGTGTGACTCGGGGTCAAATATGGGAAAGACTCGGGTTGGTTTCAGGGTGAACCCGAAGAATAGGGTTTTACAGATTTTATAAATAAGGGTAGTTCAAAATTTTAGTAATCAGGTTCTACAGATGTTAAATTTTTTTTTAATTCTTTGTGTTATAGTGATATTATTATTGGTTTAAGAAGGTGTATAATAGGTTTTACTTAAAATAAATTGATTCTTAAGTTATTTAAAACTTAATTAAAGTATGTAATTAAGAAATTAATTTAAAGGATTAAGTTATGCGTTATCAAAGATTAAATGATAAATTAGATAAATGGGTTATCTTTAAGTAAATCAAGGACTTTGAAGATTAAAGATTAACAAAATTAAGAAATTTAAAGATAAATTAAGTTATTAATGATTAAGGGTTATAAATTAATTAATTTGAGATTAATTAATTGGTAATTAGTGATCATTTAATGTAAGTAACTAGAGTTTAATTACTTAAATAGTTAACTACTTAATGTAAGCAATTTAAGAATAATTTGTTAGGAGTTAACTTAGTTAATTAAGAATAAATAGTTAAATTAATTAATGATTAGAGATTAATTAATTGAGGATTATCAACCAAAGGAATAATTACTGGATGAAAGTAATTTAAGAAGATTTCTTAAGGGAAGTAGTGAAGGATTAATTACCTAGTGTAATCAATTAAGGGATATAATGAATAAGAGATTAATTAATGGATAGTTAATTAATAAGTGGGTCAATAAATGGTTAATTAATCATTGTAAGTGATTAATTTGAGTAATTAATTAGGCATTAATGTAATTAATGTGAATAGATAAAGATCAATTAATTTGTGTGATTAATTAAAGGTTAATTACTTAATGAAATTAGAAAGGATAATTTAGACATGTTTTATTAATGGTTTAAATTTAATTAATAAGTAAGCAGGATTAAAGGTGATTAAAATAATTAAATTAATTTGTTTAAATTAATTTAGAATGGTAAGACGAATTTATCTTGCTTACGAATGATTGAATAATATTTCATGCCTTAGATTGACTAATATCTTGGATATGTGTTTTGGAAATGCTTTCTGATATGATATGTTGGGTTTAAACTGAGATAATTTAGTTATCTATTGATGATGAATTAATATGGGTGACACTCTGTATTTGAAGGTTGAAGTGTGTTTCACGTGAATAATTTGGGTTAAAATGATATTGAATTCGAAGAGACCGGAGTCGGGTATTAGTAAATACCCGAAACCACTTCGATTCTTTATAAATTGATATGTGAAATCAATAGACTGAAGAGAAATGATTTTAGTGAAATTGTACCACTTGATCTAAGTTTGGGTACTTAGAATTTGATAGATGAAATAAGTGATGTCTATAACAATTTGTGAAATTGTATATTAATGCAACTTACCCGGGTTTATATAAGTTGTATGTTTTGTATTCTCTGTTAGATGCTTTTGCTCACGCTGGTTTCCAGCCTGACCCGGGTGTTACTTTGATGTAATGCTCGGGTCAGACCGAGTATTACAGATTTTCAGGTAAGGACGTTCTGGAGCTCAGAAGGAGAGCTAGATGGTAGGAGCGTATGGAGTGGATTCGGATATAGTATTGTTGTTATCTGGACAAGTTGTTAAACTATCCAGTGTTGTATGGGATATTGTTCCTTTGATGTATATAAATGTAAATTGACAGATACGGTTTTCTTTGTATAACTGATATTATTATTTGCTATTGTATTTTATCCGCTGCGAATGTGAGATTCTTAGTTTGAGTTTCTTCTTCTTTCTCTTTCTTCTTTTCACTAACTATCTGTAAATTTCGAGATCGAAATTTACCGGGTCGTTACATTTGGTATCAGAGCTAAAAGGTTAAGTGAGAACCTTGGCTCTGGTGGGATTACTCATTAAGGATAGGGTCAATAGTACCCTTGAATGAGTTGAGTGTGTGTATATATATATACGAGAGAGCGTACTTGTTATTTTCTTATATAAAGATTTTAAATGATTTTATATAGGAATATATTTTGATATATAAGGCAATATTTCTTTGTAATAAATATTAAATGGGATGCTAAATTATTGAAATTTAATAAGAATTTAAGTGGTAAATTTATGTATCCGAGTAGTAACTGAATAGAATGTATCATTCATATAAGGAACATTAGAAATTAAATCTGGTTTCAAATTGTTAAAGGGAATGATAAATAATATTATTATTCAGGATAGTTTTGAAAGTAATCTTATAAGATGTTGTTTGAAACTTTGTTTGAAAATTAAAACCAAAGATGTTAAAACATAAGGTATATCTTGGTAAGCAAATTGATATAAGAGTAAAGGTTGAATTCTTCTAATTAAGTCTAATTTATAGGTTAGGAAGCCCCTTAGAATTCAGTCTGTGAGAGAGATGACTAAGGGTGAAGAATGGAAGGTTAGACCCAGAGAGCAAGGAGTAGCTGCACGTAGGGATCGTGAAGAAAATATTCAAGAGTATGAGAATCAGGTTAAGGGAAGGGCTAAACCAGGACCCTATGATAATGTCACCTGTTACAGATGTTTTAATAAGGGTCATTATGCAGCCAAGTGTAGTAAAACAAGGGAGGAATTAAAGGGTACATTCCACCGGTTTCGCTCTGAAGTGTTGTGCTTTAAGTGTCACAAGAAAGGACATTTTCTAAATCATTGCCCTGAAGTGAGGAAGGTGAAGCGTAAACCAGTTAGACCAGTTAATGAGTCGACTATTTGCTATCATTGTAAGAAGCCGGGACACATTGCTAGGAATTGTTCCGAGAGGCAGAAGAAGAGTAAGGCTGTGGAACGTACTGTTGGAGGCGTGAAGGTTATCCAGATTGATGACAGGGTAGAAACATTTTGTAGTAAATGTTATAAGTGGGGACACCCTATTGAGAAGTGTATGTTTGGGCTTTGCCCTTTGAAGGGAAGTCCATAGGAAGGATACTTGTAGGAGCATTAGGGCTCTGTTCTTCCCAAACCTCTAGGTAATAGGAAAGCATATGGATTTATGACTTCTGTAAGACTCTTATTTTGGATTAATGTATGTAATGTAAGAACTACTAATATGTAGTGAATTAATGTATGGAATCATTTTGGACTTAAGACTGAAATGTTTAAGGTAAAACTTCAAGGGTTGGGTTATAAAAATTTAAGTTTGGTAATAAATTGAATTTGGGAGGAAATCAAGAATAATTCGACTTGATTTGGAAAGGGAGTTTGAAATTGGGATTAATTCTGACTGGAGTTGAATTGGATTGGAATTGAAGTGTGTTCAATTAAATGGATATTAGTCCAAAGTGATTGGATTAACTTGGGATTGTAATTAAGTTGAATATGTTTAGAATCAAATGGAATTTGATTTAAATGTGAAAAGGAATAGAGAATTAATTCAACTTGAACTGGGAATAAATCAAGTCTAATGGAAATTGGAGTTATTTAAAATTGGAATTGGGTCAATTTAAATAAAAGTGGGAATTTAAATTGAAATGAAAATGGAAATTGGGAAGTGGACAGTTTTGACTCTGAACTATTTTTAATATAAATTGTTTTAATATAAACTTATTTTTCCAAGCTATTTATTATATATATACAACTTTTCTTTTAAAAGCCAAACTATCTTATATTTGTTTTACAATTATTTTTGAAACTGTTTAACAAATTTTCCAACTATTTTATAAACTAATTACTATATTTCAACTATTTTACAAAACTAATTACTATCTTACTACTATTTTGCAATTATCTAAATTTTCTATAATTATTTTAACTGTTTTCTAACTATTTTACACCTATTTTACAAACTAGTAATTGTTTTCCAACTACTTATCTATTTTAAAATTTTTCAAGCTATTTTCTAAATAAACTGGTCGGAGTTCAAACTGTTATTGGTTAAGTACTCAATCGAGATAAGAATAGAGGTGATAATCCAAATGAATTGAAGCAATTGAGAGTAAGTGAATGAAAATCAAAGTGAATGTGAATAGAAATGGAATTGATTTGGCTAATAACCAATAAAGATAAATACGTAGGGTGTACGTATGTTATTCTATTCGCATAGTGATTTGGTCCAGATTCGAGCACAGAATTTCGAGATAGATATATCGATCCGAGTGGGATTTTTCACTCGATTTTCGACGGCGAACCTGGATATGGATTGTTGATTGGTTCTGGATATTCTCTATCATAGTTATGACTATGCAAAGAGAATGACGGTTTCTGATCAAGAAACCAAATCTGTGTCCGCACTAGGAAGTCGGATGGACGATACTAGTTCGGAAGTGAAATTGTGTGATCGAATGAGCGATCAGATTGGTATAGCGTACGGATGATATGTGTACATCGTACGAATTTGGATGAATATGATATTGAGAAGAGGAATCAAATTTGAATATTTTATTGTGAGTAAACAAAGTTAAATATCTTTGTTTTATAAAATGAAACTCCCCTTATTGAATCTTTTGCCAGAAGAAAAAGGGATGTTGAATATGTTTGAAGTATAAAAGGATTTTTATACAAGTTTGAAATAATCCAAAGTTTTAAAGATTATATATATCTGTATATATATATAAAGGATCTTATGAGGATTTTAGAAAAGGTTTTGGGAACCTTTGGATTTGGAAAGGCTTTTTTATTTTTGGATAAAATCAATATGAGAATTTGGAAAACCTAATTTGAGAATTATCGATTTTAGAATAATCGATTCTGTGTAAAGGAGCTTTGTATGGGATCATACTAGGTGTATGATTGAAGATACAATATATGTATAGTATAAAATGTTTTGATGATGGCTCTAGGGAAAGAGGCTCTCCCTTGAAATGAACTTCTCAGGAGTACCACTGGGTGGTGCTGCCTTGAGCCCTAAGAGGGGGTTCTAAAGTTGATCCTGTGAGGAGTCCGGACGAAACTAGTTCCTGAGGATTATGAGTTGAGTATACCATAGTGTAAGTCGTGTGTGCCGCTGAGAGCCAACAGTTACATGGACTTTTGCTGCGATGGCAACGTAACCCAGGATGTAACTGCGACCTATGGTATAACATAGCGAAAGTCGTGTGTGCCGCTGAGAGCCAACAGTCTGTGTTTGATTTTATATCGGCAGACTGCGACCTATGTAGGAGTGGAGAGCTTTCATTTCGACAGCGAAAATCAGAGGCCGCTGAGAGCCTGCAGTTACATGGACTTTTGCTGTGATGGCAACGTAACCCTGGATGTAACTGTGATCTGTTGTGTGGGTTCCATGGCATAATCGAGAGGCCGCGGAGAGCCAGCAGTTGCATGGACTTTTGCTGCGACGACAACGTAACCCTGGAATGTAACTGTGACTATGTATGGGGGTGATGATTTCCAGAGCATTTTCACCAAAAGATATATCCTCAATTTCCAAAAACTGTTTTCTATATTTTCAATAAAATTATTTTCCATGTATTTTCACTGGGTGTTGAAAATGGGTCTGCTAAGTACTTACAGAATTTCAGTCTTACGCCTGATCAACGTATGACCGAATTTCTGTGAGAACGAGGATGGACTGGTTAAAACATCGAGTTATAAAAAGTATTTTTTTTATAAAACTATTTTGGCAGTATTGCAGATTTTAAAAAGTGTTTTAAAATGATCAACTGGTTTTAAATTATTTTATAAATTCTGGCTTCGTTCCTTTTCGAGGATGAAAAGATTCAAAGGGGGAAGGAATGTGATATCCCAGAATTCTAGACATCTGTAATTAATAAATAATCGGGTTAATTAATAGGATATTGATTTAACAAATAAATATGATGATAAATATTTATACTTGGATAAATATTTTTTTGATATTCATTTAGTATAATTATTTAAAATTTGCAAAATCATTATTTTCAAATAAATGTAATATGTGTTTGTTTAAATATGTAGGAGTGAATTTAAATTTAACTTGAATTTGAGATTGAAAATTCAAAAGATAAATATCTTGGAATGAATTTGAATTTGAATACATATATGAGAATGTGATAATTTATTTATGCATAAAGTAGTTTCAAATTTATTTTCTTAAAGGTTGTATAAATACAAATAAAAGAGAAGTATAAAATATAAATAAATAAATATAATATAAGTAACATAAAGAATATATACATTATATAATAAAAAAAATTCTCATGCTAAAGACAAGTGTTAAGACTTTAACACACTAAGAAACTAATGTAAATCATTTATCTTAAGAATTGAAACAAGTGCTAATAATATAGACAAGTGGCATTATGAATTCCTTTAATTCGAATAAGAATTTGATAAATGATTTAACATACACTTGTAAACCATATTACATTTTCTTAGTATATGTATAAACCTTTGAGAGAACATGGTTTATAAATTAATTAAATGAAAGGGGTTAAGTTTAAAAATTTAATGAAATTTAGGTAAGTGCTTAAAAACAAAGTTCTAAAATTTATTTAAACAACGACTTAAACAAATTTATTTAGCAAATGACATTTGTAAAACCTTGAAATAGGAAATAAACACATGTTAGCTTATGATAACAAGTGGCAAAGTTTTTCCTTTGAATGTGAAGAAAAGATAGCCAGGCCATTTCTCATTTTTCAAGACTGATCTAAAGAAAATCAAAATCTGTCAAAAATATTCAAACTAGATAAACACCCTGTACAATTTTGAAAGCCTGAAGTTAAGCAATTCCAAATACAAACTGCAGCTGAAATCAAAACTCAAAAAAAATCAAGAACAAATTCACAACAAAGTACATCTCAAATATTATGCAAGAGCGAACACCAAGCTACAAATCAAATTAAACACCTGATTCAATAACCAAAGTGAATTCCAGTTTACAAGCTGCTACTCTGATTTCTGTAAACACAGTGGTGAGTAACTTTCATCTTTAAATTTGACCTGCCTATTTGTGTGAATGCTTGAAAAAAGAAGAAGAAAGACCTTGAAATTATGATAGGTAGTTGTTTGCTTAGGGATGAAAACATATATACATGTATGATAATATTGCATGCATGTCTGCTAACAAAATGAATTAGCTCTATTTTATCAATGTACTGGGAGTAAACTTTGAACTAAAACTTAAGAATCAAATAGGAGTTGCATATGAATTACTGTGATTGATGATAGATCTGCA
This sequence comes from Allium cepa, assembly GCA_030765085.1. Taxonomy (NCBI): domain Eukaryota; kingdom Viridiplantae; phylum Streptophyta; class Magnoliopsida; order Asparagales; family Amaryllidaceae; genus Allium; species Allium cepa. The sequence continues at coordinate 786,219,713 of CM060932.1, forward strand.
TGGATGTATATTTGTGTGCTTCTGTGTGTTTATAGCGTATGTTTGTCTGCTGATTTTAAGGTATTTCTGTTCTCATCATAAGTCTCTGCTTTATAATCTGTAAAATGAACCACCTTCAGATTGGATGCATGAGTTAAGCTTGAATAAAACTTTTGATTTATGATTAAAAAGGGGTTTGCATGATGGTTTTAGGATTTCAAATCATGTTTAAATATATGTAGTTGCTGTGCATGTCTGAAAATCAGAAAAAGGAAATTATCTTTTTCTTTCAGAATTACAGGTTCTGATTTGCAGAAAAAAAAAATCAATCATTTCCTAAATTCTCTAATTCATTTCAGACAGTAGAATCTAACTAAGGATGTTAGTTTAATAAGATTCAAATTTCAAACTAATTCAAAGTTAAGCAAAGGAAGATCTGGAAGGAATTTAAATATGCAGTCAAATTTTAAAATATGTTGAAATTCAAACATTAATGTTTATGGTTTCCAGATTGTAACTTGAATCTATCTAGGAAGCTATGATTTTTAAAACAAAAATCAAAATTTTAAATTAAGCATTAAGGTAGCATTTTGGGTTTTACTGGAAGTATTATTTGAGGCTACCACTGGCGATAAAGGGGTAGGGAGGGCTGGGGGTTTTTGTATAAAGCTAAGATGTAGGCTGTGGATGTTGGGAAAAATGATGGCAGAGGCGATTATCAGCTGCGTCGTCGGCAGGGTGACGTTTTTGGTTTTTAACCCTAATTTTTGTCAAGACTGCAAAAGTGGGAACTGCATCATTCCTAAGGCATCGAGTCGCATGGATTTTGGGTGTTGGATGCATCGATGATGCGTGGAGCCAAGGCTGGAATCGTAGTAAATTCAGGCGAACGACGGCGTAGATTCGAGATGTTTTTCTGGTGATGTTGATTCCCTGTTTCCATCTGCATTGCTCGATTTTGTCTTGAGGCTTGTGCTTATGATTTGGTGATTGAGATGGGTTGCCACGATGAAGTTGGATATGCAGGAAGGTTTATCACTGGTTGGAGGAGGCGCCGGTGTTGGTGCACGTGCACCAGCGCAATCAAGTCTGAATTGATGGTTGTTTTGGGGAAGACGTTGTATCCTCGGGTCTGTTTCGAGTAAGTTTGGGTTTTGCCTCGAAATGGGAAGTTACGCGTGTGACTCGGGGTCAAATATGGGAAAGACTCGGGTTGGTTTCAGGGTGAACCCGAAGAATAGGGTTTTACAGATTTTATAAATAAGGGTAGTTCAAAATTTTAGTAATCAGGTTCTACAGATGTTAATTTTTTTTTAATTCTTTGTGTTATAGTGATATTATTATTGGTTTAAGAAGGTGTATAATAGGTTTTACTTAAAATAAATTGATTCTTAAGTTATTTAAAACTTAATTAAAGTATGTAATTAAGAAATTAATTTAAAGGATTAAGTTATGCGTTATCAAAGATTAAATGATAAATTAGATAAATGGGTTATCTTTAAGTAAATCAAGGACTTTGAAGATTAAAGATTAACAAAATTAAGAAATTTAAAGAGAAATTAAGTTATTAATGATTAAGGGTTATAAATTAATTAATTTGAGATTAATTAATTAGTAATTAGTGATCATTTAATGTAAGTAACTAGAGTTTAATTACTTAAATAGTTAACTACTTAATGTAAGCAATTTAAGAATAATTTGTTAGGAGTTAACTTACTTAATTAAGAATAAATAGTTAAATTAATTAATGATTAGAGATTAATTAATTGAGGATTATCAACCAAAGGAATAATTACTGGATGAAAGTAATTTAAGAAGATTTCTTAAGGGAAGCAGTGAAGGATTAATTACCTAGTGTAATCAATTAACGGATATAATGAATAAGAGATTAATTAATGGATAGTTAATTAATAAGTGGGTCAATAAATGGTTAATTAATCATTGTAAGTGATTAATTTGAGTAATTAATTAGGCATTAATGTAATTAATGTGAATAGATAAAGATCAATTAATTTGTGTGATTAATTAAAGGTTAATTACGTAATGAAATTAGAAAGGATAATTTAGACATGTTTTATTAATGGTTTAAATTTAATTAATAAGTAAGCAGGATTAAAGGTGATTAAAATAATTAAATTAATTTGTTTAAATTAATTTAGAATGGTAAGACGAATTTATCTTGCTTACGAATGATTGAATAATATTTCATGCCTTAGATTGACTAATATCTTGGATATGTGTTTTGGAAATGCTTTCTGATATGATATGTTGGGTTTAAACTGAGATAATTTAGTTATCTATTGATGATGAATTAATATGGGTGACACTCTGTATTTGAAGGTTGAAGTGTGTTTCACGTGAATAATTTGGGTTAAAATGATATTGAATTCGAAGAGACCGGAGTCGGGTATTAGTAAATACCCGAAACCACTTCGATTCTTTATAAATTGATATGTGAAATCAATAGACTGAAGAGAAATGATTTTAGTGAAATTGTACCACTTGATCTAAGTTTGGGTACTTAGAATTTGATAGATGAAATAAGTGATGTCTATAACAATTTGTGAAATTGTATATTAATGCAACTTACCCGGGTTTATATAAGTTGTATGTTTTGTATTCTCTGTTAGATGCTTTTGCTCACGCTGGTTTCCAGCCTGACCCGGGTGTTACTTTGATGTAATGCTCGGGTCAGACCGAGTATTACAGATTTTCAGGTAAGGACGTTCTGGAGCTCAGGAGGAGAGCTAGATGGCAGGAGCGTATGGAGTGGATTCGGATATAGTATTGTTGTTATCTGGACAAGTTGTTAAACTATCCAGTGTTGTATGGGATATTGTTCCTTTGATGTATATAAATGTAAATTGACAGATACGGTTTTCTTTGTATAACTGATATTATTATTTTCTATCATATTTTATCCGCTGCGAATGTGAGATTCTGAGTTTGAGTTTCTGTTTCTTCTTCTTTCTCTTTCTTCTTTTCACTAACTATCTATAAATTTCGGGATCGAAATTTACCGGGTCGTTACATGTTTTGTTTATACAGATTTATGTAAAGTATATTTTTTTTTCAGTTTTATACATATGAGTATTTTATACTATAAACTGATATGGTTCTAAAAGTATTATATGTATGTATGTATGTGTATATATATATATATGTTAAATTTTTAGTTTGTGTATACTACTGATCGGTTTATATGAAGAATATATAAGATTTTATATGATAAACTGTGATATATATGTGTTTATATAAAGATATAATCTATTGTTATATATATATATATATATTGATATATTTATAAGCTCTGCATATGGATTATGGTTTATATCATGTAGCTGATAGACATATATCTTAGTTATATCTATATTCTACCTACTTTTATATATGGAAGTTTATATTAATTTAAAAAGTAATTTATGTGTTTACGTGAGTATACATTTATATATCTATATCTTATATATGTTAGTATATATATTTGTTGTTATATTTAAAGTTATATAAGACTGTTATAGTACTTATATTATATGTATTAACTGTGTTTACATTTGTTTGTTTTTACAGTAATATATCTATTTGTGAATATATATATATATATATATATAGATTTATAATTATATTGAGTTTAAAAGTATGTTAAAGGTTTACATATATAATAGTTTACATTTTCTATTATAAGATTTATGTATATTGATATTTTGTACTTCGGTTAAATCAGGTATGTATTTCAATGTTCCATATATTAACGTATGTATATAATTCTGTTGAAAAAAATATATGGAACTAAGCTATATATTGGTAGTTGGTGAGTTATATATATATATATATATATATATATATATATTTAACAAAGTCATATACTATAATTTGGTTTTGATATACGTATATAGCACATATATAATCTGTTTTCTATTGTTTCGTATTTACATTTTTATATATGTATATACATGTAAGTTATATGCTTTCTTCTTCACTGTTTTTACATTTGGATTCTACTTATTGATGTAGGTATGACTATTGTGTGTGTGTGTGTCTATATATATAAGTTAGGTAAATATTTTAAGTTGTTTGTATATATTCATTTCGTTATATACTCTATATATATAGAGTTTACATATTAATGTGTATGCATTTGTTAGTTTTCAAATTTATATGTATGGAGACTTTTTTTATGTGTTTGAATTGATTATTTAATATATATGGATATTTTCAAATGAAATACATTATATATGTAAGTATTTTGCATTTTTAATATGTATACGTATATATAAGTATTTATCTTAAGTATATTATACGTAAATATGTTTGACTTTAAGATATGTGTTTTAATTTAAAAACAATGATTTTTGAAATATAAGTATATATATTTTATATTTGTTTGAGTTTGGAATATGATATACATACATACATACACACATATATATATATATGAGTTCACTTATACCAATTATCTTTATCGATCCAATTCTGATTCGAATTCGTCTATTCCTATTTATCAGCTTTATTCATCGAAATCGTGTCCATCTAGCTTTGCTTTGGAATTCGTAGCTTGTTCTATTGTCAAACTCTGTAGCCTCGAAAGGTGAGAAATCACTCATGATTAATGTTCTTATATTTATTAAGTTTGATTTCAATTGAAACGACAATTGAAATATGCTACTGTTAGTTATTTACATTACTATATATATGCTATCTGTTAACCTCTGACATCTGACTCCATTATCTGTTATTTATATTGATGATATATGCCTGTTATTTTATTATCATATCTGTTATCACACTGCAAGTTCCTTGTTAGTGTAGAATTCACTATGGGTTGAAATGATACATACCCGATCGATCTGTAGAATAGGAGAAAATCGTTATGGGTTGAAATGATAAACCCAAGCGATTTTCAATTGAATTGAATTTGGGATTGCACGTTGAAATGATATACACCCGTATATATATATTTAAATTGCGGATTGAAATGATAAATATCCATATCACTTGACCATAGGATAGAAAATTATATACAACATCGTTGGTCAATATATAAATATTTTAAAACTGATTTCCATAGTTTTGGAAAGAAATATTTTGGTTTTAAGAAATATTGATTTTTAAGATATTATATATATGTTATTTTATAAAGGTTAAATGTAGACTTTTAAATTTATATGTTTGAAAGTTTTGAAGGTTATAAGTTAGTTTTGAAATTATATTTTAAAATAATTTTTTTAATGATTTTTGTAAGTTAAGTTGGGAAGATAAATTTGAATTTATTTGAAATGGTATTTAATTAAATCGATTTGAAACTTTTGAATTTATTTGAAATGGTATTTAATTAAATCAATTTGAAACTTTTGAAATTTGAGATTTTTAAAGGATATGATTTTATAACTTGATTTTGGTTTAAGGTGATCTAAATGAATATATCAAGTTTAAATAAATTGAAGGAATATTCAGCTATTTGAAATTTGAAGTTTTATTTAAATGATATTGGATTTATTACGTAAATACTTCAAAAATAAATAATAGTAAATTGGATTATGATATATATGAAACTATCAAATTTAGTTTTGAAATATGGAATATTTAAAGCTTTGAAATATATTGAAATTGAAATGGCTTATTTGTTGTTCAAATCGTTTTTTTTAAATCGATATATATTGAAATGGTTTATTGAGAAACTGAATTGAATTGAAATTGATGATTTGAGAATTAGTTAAATTTGAATTTTTGAAATGCGAGTTGATTTGGAATCGATTTATGGAATTTGAGGAAACTATTTTATTATATAAAGTATTTTTAAATTATATTTAAAACTATTTTATATTTTACTTTATAAAATATTTTAATATAAACTATTTTAATATAAATCATTTTTAGTATAAACTATTTTTAATATAAATTATTCTAATATACTAAATATTTTAATATAAACTATTTTAACTTATAACTCTTTTATATAAACTATTTTACCTTATAAACTATTCTATTATATATACTATTTTAATATCTAAACTGTTTAAGGGGTGGAAGTTATGTTTTCAAAGTTATAAATTTCAAAGTATTACATTTTGAAAATGTTATAATTTCAAGTGTTTGGTTTCGAAAGTGTTATAACTTTGGAAGTACTATGATTTTAGTAATGGGTATATTTTGAAATGGAAATGAAATCATATTTGGTTTTGAAATGGAAATGATATCATATTGATATTGTTTTGATATGGTTTTGAAATGGCAATGATATTTTGGTTTTGAAGTATAAACTATTTTAAATGACCGTGGTGTTATAATAACGTTTGGTTGTCAAAGAGACCAGGATCAGAAGTTGTCATACCCTCTGCCAACTCTGAAACCTCTTTAACAACCGTGTACGCAGTGAAGATTCCAGAATGAAGTATGATGGTGGCGACATCCTATTGAGGTATATACATGGACCCAACTCCCATGAGTTGGCATAAGGTGGCTAAAACAGGAGCAATCAGCGAGCCAAGTGAGGTTGCTCCTTCGATCGGCCACACTCCTTCGATACTATATTCAGACTATATGATTGATTTGGTGGCCACTTTTGATTTTTTTTTATTTAGGAGTGTGGTTCGAGGTAGGGGGTAGTGGCTGCTATGTTTTACCACCAGTCCGGAAGTGCAATTGGTATATCTATCCTGGCATTGCCTAGTTGTGCCGTATCACCTACCCTAGCGTGCCTTATACGAGTTTGATTTGTGCCGTACCTATGGAGTATCCTCCGGCAGCCTCTCGATATGGAGGTACTACGGTACTGTATAAACTATTGGCACTATAAAATGTGTTAAGGGGGATATGGTAATGCTTTAACACTATTTTTAGATATTCTACTTTACTTTATACATTACTATAATAGTGTATATTACTACATAGCAGATAGTTTAACGGATCCTTAGAGGATGGTTATCCTAAACATCCTTTGAGTTACTTGTATTTCAGTTGTTATTTCACTTGAGTTGGAGTTATTGATATAAGAATGTTAATGCTAGCTCGAGTGTTTTGTGTTTTGCTATACGCTCGGGTCAGACTAAGTGGTACTGCTTTTGAGACTCGCCTTTGGAGTTGGAGCTTTGTTCGGAGATCCATCTACATCTTTCAGCTTGCAGTTATTCAGTTGATTCCAGTGATGTATTCTGATATTGTATTTGATTTTTTGTATTTGAGACTTCTGTAGTATCTCATTTAACTCTGTTATATATATAGTAGTTTCATGAACTACTATTCTTTTGTTTCCGTTGCATATTGTATATTACTCCGTGTTTGTGATTCTGTGATTATTTATTTACCGTATATGCTGAGTTTTGCCAAATATAAATTAAAATCTGGTATTTTAAGCAATTCAAATCCGACATGTGTGGATGCGAATGGTTGAAAATATCAGGTTGTTACAAGAAATAATTAATTTGGGAGTTTGAGTTTAAACCAATTTAAAATAAATTTTAGCCATCGAATAAATCATAATAAATGGAGAGCATGGTAGGGCAATGTTGATATTCTATGTAATCAACTTTGTAGCCAAGTGACAAAATGAATCACTAAATTCGTGGCTTAATATTATTTATATAATGAGATAAGTTAAGGAAATTTTTTTAAATTTGGAATTGGTTTATAATAAAATTTAAATGGAAGCTAATTGGAAACTGTGAAAAGAGAATAACTAAAGATCTACTTCCGTTTATGAATTTGACTTTCAAATTCTTTGATTATATTTTACGAATTGATTGTAAAGGATTACTTATAAAGTAATTAGATTAGAAAATTTGCTTTAGTTACTAAAATTCCAAATTAAATGAACTTGAGTTAAATAGGACAATTTTTTTGAACATGAATTTTAAGTTTATGAAAGATGATCTTTTACATTTCAGAAAATTTTGGTTTTGAGTTGATAATTTCGAAATTTTGTTAGATAATGAACCCTTCAGATATTGCAATATAGTAGTAAAGGTTCGAGTAAAAGATAGATTTTGACTTAAAATGGTTTTCTTTTATTTTAAACTTTGGTCGAGTAAAGTTAAGATTAAATATTTCTTGAGATTGTAAATGTGATAAATTTTTGCAAAAAAGGAATTAATGATAAATAAAAACAACTATAATGTTGTAACATTTAAGGAAAAATTTGTTTAGTATAATTTTGTTATGGGTTCTTTTCATTAGGGAAATTGCGAGGATGCAATTTTCTTAAAGGGCGAAGTCTGTAATAACCATGTTGTAAATTACCTAATCAATTTAGTTTAATTATATATAATTAATTTTTAATTGTGCTTTGTGAAATTTAATTGTGAAATTAAATCTAGTATTTGAGCATAGTTGATTTGATAACTTCATTAATATTAAGATTAAATTAGGAATTTTATAAAATATCTCAATATTAATAGAAAAGGGATTTTTAATTTGTTGCATTTGTGTTGGGAAATTTGGGGAAAATCAAAGTATGGTAAATAAATCATTGTTTAGTGTAAATTAGTGTTTTATAAGTGATAAAACAAAATATAAAACTAGTAACACTACTCTTAGAAAAAATTTAACACCTTGCTATAGGATCCATATCTCAACCATCTTAGCCCATACAGATGATATTAGTGTGTAAAAAATGAGAAGTATGTACATTTCTTTTCTCATTTCACTTCAGCCAAAAACCTATGAACTTCTTCCTTTTCATTATCAAACCCTGGATGCTAAATTAATCCCCAAATATAAATCAAATCAAAGGGCTTTTGGCTAATTCTAGTTGAAATCATAAGAAGGTAATCTCTTTCATCCTATTATACATCTATTAGAGTTAAAGTTTCATATTTCACTTTGGTTAGTAAATTCATTTTTGCAAATTTCTAAGTTTAACTTTGATCTAAATGATGAGAGAAGCTGATCTAGGGGAATACGTGTTTTTATCATCAAATTCAAGCTTATAAAGGTGAGTTTACCTAACACTACTATCTTTAAATATAATGCATGTTGTTGTTTGTTAGTTTGGATGAGTCTATGACTTATTTGATCTCATATGTTATGATGTTTCAACCTCGGTTTAATTTTCTATTTGCTAAAAGTTAGAGTTATATATGTAATTAGTAAATACGCTGATTAAATTGATGTTTTGATGCATTGAAATCACTTGAAAGGCTTGCTTGAACACCTCTAAATTAACTGCAAAAAACACTAGAACCAAACGCAGCCCTCAGGAACTGATCGAAGGGTGACCTGGAGCTAAAATAGTTCCAGGTCATGGCCACACCGGTCCATCGGTAGGCTCCACTGATGCACCGGCAGCATGCACTCCTGGGTCAATTTCATCTCTCGGAGACACCATCCGACCTACGGTTGCTCGCTCGTCCGTTACCTTGTTTTTTATTGTCGTTTCTTATGATTTGTATGTTTGTTTATGAACCTTCTAGTGTTCATTTCCAATGATTTGCTAAACTATAAATTATATTTAGAAATAATATAAATTAGAACCTATGAAATTGATTCATGCTATAAGATTTTGACTAGGTAGTATTTGTTGTAGTGAATTATCTTATGTTTTTTGGACCTTGAATCACTTTGATTCAAGGGTTTGGGATTTTATAAACTTATATCTATTTATTTTCTAAATCACAGTATACATAATTTTGTATAAATAATTTTGTAAAACAGAGTTTATTAAAATTACAAATATCAAACTTGTTTCTAAATTAATTTTGTTCTTTTTATAAGTGACTTCACAAATAGTTATATATATAACATTGGTATTATAAATGGTTATGGATGTTGGAAATATAAAACTAATTTATTTCTAAATAAAATGGTTATATATATACATAACGGACTGAGAATTTTCGACCCTCGAAAATCGACATCAACACGTCCACTGTATAGCATGTCGAGCGATCGAGTGTCGGGAATATCAGATCGTTAGGGAAAAAGAAGAAAGAGGTAGAAGAAGAACAGAACCAACAACATAGAATCTCGCAATCGTAGCGGAACAATATATAATAGATATCAACATGTCTCTTTACAAAAAGAGCTATAAAAAATTACTTATACTCTACATCATCGGAGTACCATAAATCAATAACTCAATATCGGACAGTTATAGTAACTTGTCCTCACAAGTGCTGAATATACAGCCAACAATACACAACTACGTGTAACATGTCTTCGTCATCTAGCTCGTCTCCTGAGCTCCATAACATCTTATCCTGTATCTATAATACTCGGTCTGACCCGAGCATTATAATAAAATAACACCCGAGTATATTTAGAAAACCAGCGTGAGAAAACACACTCAAATTTAATTATTAAAGCTATCGAAATCCTTCGAAAAACAAAGGTATCTCGTAAGACCGTGCCACACATAAACACGACGAGTTTTTACCTTATGATAACCAAAACATTTTACATCAAAATCATTTGATATTGTAATAGTGCCCAAGTACAAATACTTATTCAAATAGCTGAAATTGTTACATTAACTAAATTCCAGCACACAAGGCTCTACAACCAAAACCATAAAGGGCACGTATTAGAGATTGGATTCCATAAGAATGACTAGGCACTGGGGTACCACCTGTCATAGTATGCATCTATAAAATGTACCGAGGACTACGCCGGGATCCCCTACAACACAAGACTAGACTACCCCTAACTTGGATAGACCGAATATGCTATCACTTCGAGTGTTCCCACCCTTTTCGAGCTCTTCCGTGCACCATAGTAATAATATCCGAGGGTATCTAGAAATGTGATAAACATACCCTAATTAGGTGTGACCCACTTAGTCTTGCTGCGTCTCTCCTGATTTTTTGTCATTCCCGGTTGATGAGGCTAGACACATATTATCTCTATATTGCTAGCATGGACAGCTATCATGCCTATAAAATAATAAATAAAGAATTGAAGAGGCTATAAAAGGAGGACTCCTCTCTGAAGGAAGGGCATCAGGAAAAATAATTTCTTCATATCCTTTCCTCTCTTTATATTATATCCGAAAGATTTGTAATATTATCTAGTATATGAATAAAATTTCTATTTCTGATAGTAGACTCTGTTGCTGTATATTTTGAATTTCTGCATTCAACTTTTGGTTCTACAATTTGGTATTAGAGCCTGGCTAAGACTAGGTAAGTTGTTCTTTTTTTATATTTTCTGTTTAAATCATTTTGTAGTTATACTGGTAAAGTAAAAAAAGTATAAAATCTAAAAAAATTAAAAATGAAAGCTTAAGCTATTCTTTTGAGCATGATTCGTTATGAGTTTGCAAAACTTTAATGGAAGATAAAACTTTTTTCGAATTTTAAGACAATTCGACAACCTATTGTTATTAATTATTACGCATTGGAGTAGGAAATGAAACATTGTTGTGCTCTACTTAAGTGAAGCTATGGTATAGGCTTGTGGTTTTTAAATCGAGGCCTAACCCTACTATAAAACCACAGTATTCTAGGAAAGCATTAAGGGGTACCATGTCTAGCCGCTTAGTCTATGGTCAAAACTAATCTAATATCTATAGGATTGTGAATCAAGATTTGTTAGTCAAATCAACAATTTTATCATATTGCAAAAGTTTTATAAAAACTCATAATTTTATTATGTTCAAAAGACCCTCTTTTATGGAAAATAATAAGCTTGTTATTCTCGACACACATAAGTGTCAATGTAATCTAAATACCGAACAATATTAGTATGTTGTTCATATTCCCACTCATGAAAACCAAAAAAATGGGATTCATAATTTTATGATTGATCTACTTCAAGAAATTAAATTAGAAGTTAAAGACATAAGTAATAAACTACAAAAACAAACGGTAACCTTAGGATTTGGTCGAAATACACCAACAATCCATTCGCTTAACAGCATTCCAATGGTCAAATATACTTCTGAAGAAAATAACAAAATAAATGTTGAAGATATTGATCCCACTTACTATAAAAATATCTTATTCTTTAAGAAAAAGAACTTACATGAGAAATTGATAGTAAGAACTTTATTCTCATATGAAGAACATTCAACAGCGATAAACTATTTTAAATATAAAGCAAATGAAGAACATTCTTCATTTGAAGATTCTGAACAAGAATCTGAAAATTTCACAGAATCAGGTTATAATTCTGATACATCAAATAAACTTATTTACAAAATAAACACTAATGAAGCCGGATCTAGTAGAGGTGCACTGATTTTCCACCATCTCCACTAGATAATGCTTCTGTAATGAACGATCTTAACTCTGATATAATTGTGGAAGATCAAGAATACGAAGAAAACACATATAATGGTCCACATACCGATCCTTATCCTGAAATGCTTAGGCATGGTACTCGATCAGATTGGATCAGATTTCACTCTTCTAGAAAGTAATTAAAAGATTTTTATAATGAAGAACCCTCTTCAGCTTATACCCTAACTTTCAATATATAGACTTCCACACAGAAAAATAAGAGAATATTATAACATGGCTTCAACATATAAGCGGAACAATTTATTTATTACCTCCGAATATGAGTGTAATGGAATACATACATTACGCTACCGGCTATTGGGTAGGAGATGCTTTAGCTTGGCTACTAAAACTTGAAAGAATAAATCCAAATCAATTACAAAGAATTAGGAATATTCAATCTAAACAAGAAGCTCTTGGAGAATTACTAAAATTACTATTGGCAGACTTTACAGGGGAAACTTTTTTAGAAGATACTGATTATGGAAAACAGTTATTAAAAATTTAATTATATGATATATGTACCTTAGAAGAATTTGCTTCCAAATACATATGCCTATTTTTCATTTAAAGAATAATGTCCAAAAAGTGTTCTGGGTAAAAGGTTTTTTTACAAAAATACCTTATCCATGGAATAACATTATACAAGAAAGATATGACATTTTAAGACAAAGAAATACCGATGAAAATCATAACACGGGCTTATTAAAAAAGGCATATATGGATACTATAGAAAGGATTTGTGAGAAAGAAAGTGCACACAAACAAATGTAAAATAAAATTAGAAACTCAAAGATTTTCTTATTGTACAAAGTACAATGAAGATAATAATACACAGCTTGGATGTTCACCTGAATTCGAAAGAAAAAAGACCAGAAATTTCAAAAGAAGAACAAAACCAAAATATCGAATCACTAGGAAAAAAATGAAAACTAGAATATAAGAAATTTTTTAGAAAAGAAAACAGGTTTTCTAAGAAAAAGTTTATTAAAAAGAAAAAAATTCCACAAAGGCTGCAAATGTTTTAAATGTAATAACGAAGGACATTATGCTAATGAATGTCCTACAAATATACAAAATATTGTAATATCAAATATCGAAGAATACGGTATTCATGTTGGCACTATTGAAGATATATCTAGTGATGCTAATTCATCTGTATTTGAAATTGAATCGGTTTATTCTAACACTACTGAAAATGAAGATGAAATTAATGATTCTTTTGATAATTTTAAAATAAATATGATTACAATCAATCAGACACATAATCAAATAAATATTATTCCGTTGACTATATATGCTATACTCCCCAAAAAGGAAAAAATAAATTCTTCGGGTTATACATTATATGCAGCAAAATGCTCTAGATTAAGAAGACACTTCACAACTGAAGTATTTTTGGATCTACTAATAAAAATCCCACTAGGATATTACGGGAAATTTTATAATATACCTAAACATGCTAAAGAAAATATTTTTATAACTCATGGATTAATTGAACCCTTTTCTAAAAATAACGCTTCCATACTATTTAAATGTACTAGTATGGAAGATAAAGATTATACTATAGAGCAAGGAGACCCAATAGGATAACTTATTTTACATAAATATGAAGATCTTCCAATAACAAGAGAAGAAATATATGATCATGATACGTTTACCTCATCAAGTGGTTCTACATCCCGATCATCGAGAAATAAAGAGTCAGATTCATATAAATAATATAGAATATATATGAACACTTTTATATCTGAAGAAACATCGAGCCCACAAATACAAGATAGAACAGGAGAACAATTTGAGGCCACTAACGAAGATTTAGAAAATCTAAAAGAGGCAATCCCTCACTCAGACAGGAAGGATATTTATAAACCTTTGACTTTTAATCTAGATTTCTAAATCAACATACATATATATTTGAGCATATGCAAGGAAATGTAGAGTTAAAAGGAGAGGAAGATTTTACTTCTATAAGCCTTTTAAATAAAAATAAAATAGAAGAACGAAAAGACAAGTATCCAAAAATGAAATACCTTCATATAGGTCTAATACAACTAAAAATAACAAGGTTATTTAGATCCGGAATTGATACTCCAATAATGATAGTCTATATGGATGAAAGAATTATCAACAATCCTTTAAATCATATTATTAGAGGAGCTAAGTCAAATTTAGCAAATAGATTATTTGGAGTAAATATACGTCCAGATTTTTATATAAGTCTTGATGATCAAAATACTGAAAAGGCCTATACATTATCAGTACAACTATAAAATATTGAACTTCTATCAGGATCTAAAGTTCTTGGCATAGAATGGGAACATTGTATGGCTTTAAATGATACTGCTATGTTTAAATCAATTACACCCAAACAATTCGTTAAACCATTTGAAGTTGGGTTGGGAAAAACAATCCAACCTAGATTAGTCTACATAAGACATTTAAGTTCGATAATGAAATTCACGTTTTTGTAAAATCACTTAAACCAAGAATACAATTACCTACAGAATATTTTATAGCATCAGGAAATACCATTTCCATCATAACCAAAAATAATGAAGAAAATACAAATTCACCCAACGCATTAAAGAGATCTCAATCATACAATAAAATGTCTGAAGTTGAATTAACTCCTGATATATTAAAAGGTATCAGTCATCATATGAGCTTTAGACAAGAAAATCCGATCAAAGGAAGAACAATGAGAATATTTGAAAAAACAAAAAGAACAAGAATCAAACCAAATGGTTATAAAGGTTCCTGCAGCAAATATAAAACATCATGATTAGATCCATAGATCTAAAATGAAAGGCACAATTACATATATATCTTCCAATAATGATATGTATCCCTGAATATCAAGAATTCATGGTGCACGCGTTGCTGGACTCTGGTGTAGAAGCCAATTTACTACAATAAATATTTATTCCCCAGCAACTCTGGGTACCCTTAGACAAAAATGGGATGCTAACTGACTTTATGGGGAGACAAGTCCCTGTTACTCATAAAGCAAAAAACTTACAGGTACAAATACCTGATAAACATGGAAATAATAAAACATACAACTTTGACTTTGCATTACTACCAAAAGAATTTGATAGTGATTGCATCCTTGGAATGGACAATCTGTGATATCTCACTCCATTCAACAAATATTATTTTGAATTAGATGACGTTCTTGTGCCTCGAGTAACACTACCCGCTACAATTGCACCACATTATACTCCAACAGCACAGTGGTGAAAAACATGTTACATTAATTGAAAATGTAAGAACACCAAAAATAATACAACCAAAAATTTGTACATACCAACTACAAATGAATTTGAAATACTGATACATAATATGTTAGAACCCCTTTATTCAGAGAATCCATTAAAATGGTTTGATAGAGCACCAAGGTATTGTAAAATTGAACTCTTCAACTCTTTATTTATTATTTTTGTGACGACCCAGAATTTTTGAATGTTTGAAATTGGAATATTTAATTGATTTTAAATATTTAAAAGTTAATTTTTAACTTGAATACAAATATCACCATTTATTCGGTAATTTAATTATTAAATTAAATAATTTAAAGTCAGGTAAAATGTTGAATCATTAGTTTTAAGCTTGTTAAAAATAATTTGAAGGCTTGTAAATTTTATATTGATAGTTTTGAAGATAATAAAAGCTTTTAAATTGAAATTGGAAGCGATTTGTTCGGCTTTAAAATATATCGTTTAAATTGAATTTAAAAATAGCCTTCCGAGGTGCAGTCTCGGAATTCGACGAAACCAGTTCCATTGGATCCGTAATATTATATTATTATCGGATTCCAATTTTCGTAGTGTTTGGAGTTGTTTGTGAGCATACGACATATAAACGCGTTGAAATCTATATTGAAAATTCAATTTAATAACTGGGTCCACAAAGCTATTTTTTCCATACGATCAAATTAGGACTCGAAACCTTCTCCTTTGTGTTCGAAATAGGGTTTGAACATTATAAACACCTAGCGGCATACCTCGATAGGGGTTCGGAAAATTAAGTTAAAAAAAATTCAAGATATTTTGGTTTATATTATATATATACATGTGTGTGTGTGTGTGTAAAATCAAAATTTAATCAGGCGAAAACGTCAGCCCACATTCGTTCAAATCGTGGCTACCCTTTGTCCATTCAAACACGCCATCTCCATCTTCAAATCATGTCTCCTTTTTCCCTATAAATTTCAAATCTTCTGAACTCTCGAGACCCCCCTCACTCATAAAATCGCATACGTTTCTTTACATCCCTCTTCAAAAAATCACGGTTCAAAATCAAATCAATGGATCCCTCTTTCTTTCAGAATCCACAATTGAAATTTGCTTCTGTTTAAAATAAAATAAAATTAACAAACGACTCAATCGCTCGATCGAGTCAGGAAGGGGGGATGGCGTATCGTTCTGAGGCAATCGCGAGTAGCTCACGATGATGGGCGAAGCGGAGATGGAGTTGATTTTTGGGGCGCATCGAGGCGTTCGTTCGCGGTGGGCAGGGAGGCTCATCGGTCGAAGTCGCGATGGAGTTAAGTGGCGGCGTGGGCTAGGATTTAGGACGGAGGCTCGACATGATGATGGTTGGAGTGGGTAGGATGTTGCGCCTGCAAGGTTCGGCAATGGGTTTGGGAGGGGGGTTCGAAAGTGCTGTTTCGAATTACGGTTGGCTAGGCTTTGTCGTGCTCGCTGTTTGGAAGTTGAGATAGGGGGAGAGCGTGATGGCCTTGATGGACAGTGAACGGTGGAGTATGTACCTGGACGGAAGAAGGTATTACTACCTATGTTCATTTAATCTATGAAGTTAATCATATTATTGATTATTTGCTTATCACTTAATTAAGCTATTTATCTTGGTGATAATAAGTTGTTAATCCATGTTAAATTTATACGAGGTCTAAAAATTGTAAGCCAAGTCGGAATTGGAATGGACTGCAAATAAATATAAACAAAGATCAATAACCGTGGAATCAAATCGAGAATGAAGTGGATTTGCAAATTTAAGGGGCAAAAGTGAGTTAATGTCACTCTTCTGGATTTCTATTTAAATTTAAATGGTTAAATTTAAATAATTGGTTGAATGGTTGAATTGATTTGATGTGCTATATTATAGTATATAATACATTTTGGAATGGTTGATTTCCCGCATTATATAGCGGATGAGACCCTATGCGCCGCATAATAGCGGATGATATTATATTAAACCCATATACCGCGATATTCCACCTCGAAGTGGAATCGGTATTGTGCTAACATCTATGGATGCAGGAAAACGGGTTGGAGGGATCCAACTGGATTCCTCAAAATTATTTGGATTGTTTAATATTCTGTGTTATGAATATTCGATATTCTGTGATGAATATTATTGATAATTGGAATATTGAATGTTATGGTGTACTTGAATATATTTTGGTACACTGAGTTATCCAAATGTATAGAATGGGATTTTTGAAAAGAAAACAAAAGAAGAGAATTTGTAAGCGAAATAATTGCAGAGAATTTAAATAAATTTAAGAATGAACTGGATAAGAATAATAGTGGTTTTAAAATTCTAATAAATAAAATTCTCTATATGAAAAGAGGATTTTGAATAAACCGGAATATAATGAATTTTAAACTTAAGTGTTATTATTTAAACGAATAAAGCATTTATTTTAAATTTAAGATTTAAATTATCGAAAAGGATAAAGAAGGAATTTGGGGAAATCTGAAATTGGTTTTTTTAAGTTAAAAGATTTTAAATCATAATGAAGTAATAAAATTTGAAGTTAATGGATTTTGAAATAAATGGAGTAAGTAAGGGAATTTATTTAAAGGTAAAGTAAATTGGAAATCAATTTGGGAATTGTTTTACGGGTATAAAACTGGGATTTTTAAAAGTGAAGTGAGACTTGAAATTTATAAACTGGGTTTATAAAAGTAAAGTAGTATATCAGTGGATATTTGGAAGAATAAATTCACGATGAGAATTTATTAAAGATATGGGAAATTTGTTTAAAAATAAATAGTGATTTATTTTTAAAAGGATGTGAAGAGAAGTATATTTCCCTGGATAGCCAAGTACGTTTTCAAAGTAAATTTTTAAATATAAGTTATGTTGTTTTAAAAAGCATGTTTAGAAAATTCATTATTTATAAATTTTTAAATTCTAAAGTAAGTATTTTTCAAATCAATTGTTGTAGTAATTATTTAAAGATGACTTGGTATTTTGTTTTAAAAGAGAAAATCTAGTTTTATATTTTATAAAGTAACCTCATTTTAAATATTCCTAAAGTATATATTTTTAATAAAGTATTGAAGTAGTTTTCAATTTAAATGTTAAAGTATATTTTAAAATAAAGTGTTTTAAATTATTTTAAAAATCTAAAGTTTTTGTGCTTAGTGTTTTCAGTGGAAATAAACATTTGGAAATTTATTTCATGAGAAAAGTGTGTTTGAAAACTGTTTTCAAAAAGGGTTGGAAATGAAAATATATCTTGCAATGATATTTTGGGGATAATAAATAATTTGGAGAAATTATTTATTATTTGATGAGTATATGTGAATGTTAAATGATAGTTAAAAAACCGACTATCAATATTGGCCAGTGCGTTGATCATTTCGAAGAGACCGGGATTTGTATTTATTTCTCGAAAACCACTTCAATCCGATTTGTACGTTTTCGTGAGGAAGACGAGTTCAGAGTCGAAGATGGAGCAGTGAAGTGCAACGGCTAGTCGCTACTAATCCTGAGGATGATTCCAAAATGGATGTAGTAGGAATAGTGCCTTCGGTTCCGTTCGAACCCGGGACTGACTTGTATGGACGAATGCTTTCGGAACATCGTCAGGTGGACGATGGGCATTCTAAGTGAAACGTTATAAAAGGTAACGCTTAGCCTCAAGCCTCATCAACCGGAATGACTGAAAATCAGGGGTTATGCAGCAAGGGTAGGTGGGTAGCACCCATTTAGGGTGAGGTCATCCCTGTTTAGATGTCCCTTTTATTTCGGCTTAGTGGTGCGGTTGCTGATCCCAACCATGGGGTGATCTTACACGGGATTATCCAGTAAGGGGTAGTCCTGGTCTTGTGTTACAGGGGATTGGGAGTAATCCTCGGTACAGTGATCTAGGCCACGTACTGTGACAGGTGGTACCCCAGTGCCTAGTCATTAGCTGAAAATCCATTCTCCCTACGCGCCTGTACGGTTTTGATTGTGCCCAGCTATTGCTGAAACATGAGATGTAAGCATTTCAGCTGGATTCTATTTTACTTTCTATAGACACTAATATAATATCAGAGAATTTTGATAAAAAATGTTTTGGCTATCGTAAGGTAAAAACCCGACATGTTTATTTGTGGCATGGTCTTACGAGATGCTTTTATTTTCAAAAAGAATTTTGAAACTTTAATAATCAATTTGAGTGCGGTTTTCTCACGCTGGTATTCCAGACCGACTCGGGTGTTATTTCACTATAATGCTCGGGTTAGACCGAGTATTATAGGATACAAAAAAGGATGCCGTAGAGTTCAGGAGACGAGCAGCATGGAGATACGTACTTCCATACTTGATTATTATTCCGTTGTGTATTCAGTTTGAGGTCAAGTTTATATGGCTGTCCAGATTGTATGTTATTGATGTTGTTGAACTCTGATGGTGTATACAGGTGATGTATGTATAAAACAGATATAGTTTTCTTTGTGTAAAGATCTGTTATTATCTATTATATTTTATTGCGCTGCGATGGTTAGATTTCGTTGTTGTTTTCTATTTTCTTCTTCTACCTCTTTTTATTTAGCCCATATGGTTCGTATTTCCATACATCTTGAGTTGATTAATGGAGTATACTATCGACTCTAAGGGGTGCGGATTTGCAGGTCGTTGCACTTTGTATCAGAGGTAAAAGGTTAAGCGAGAACCTTGGCTCTGGAGGGAATTACTCATAGAATAGAGTCCATAGTATTATAGAATGAGTTTGAGCGTATTAATAGATATGAGCGTGTATTTATTAGTGAATATAAAATTGTTTTATATTGTGTTGATTTGTCGGTTGAGTGCTTATGGATTCTGGTCGATGTGTGGGACGCCATGTCATCGATAGGGGTTTCTAAACTCTTAAACAAGATAAACCGACATAGTATTGTTTTAAATAGGGTAAATGAAATAATTTTACCCAAATTATTTGTGTATATGAAAGAAATAATTTTTCGTAAATTATTGTAGTTATATATGGATGCTTGTTGTTAGGGATGATGATATTAAATTATTATCATTAATGTGTAAAATTGAATAAGATATTGAAATCATAACCAAAGGCTAAGAAATAAATTCATATACAAATGGGATCTGTAAATGTGCTTAATAATTAAAATAATATAAAATTCCAAATTAATGTTTGAAATAAAATAAAGAATTTGGAATGTGAAAATTTGGAAATTTAAATTCCTTTGAATTTGAAAATGATTCTCAAAAAGTTGGAAAAAATAATATATATTTGAGATATATTTTTGAATCGGATTTGAAATCTAGAGAGATTTGGAATTTAAAAATATTTGAAGGGTTTTAAAAAGAGATAAAAGCATTGAACTCTTTTCGATCGTTGGAAAATAATTTTGATGGTGATCGCGACATCATCGGTGTTCATTTTTGAGTTTCCAAGAGGGGGATTGCTACCTGGATGTTTTGGATTAATGTTTGTTTGTGAAATTTGGTTTGATTTTGAAAATGTAAAGGAATAGTTTGATTTAGATATATATGTTTTCAAAATTGAATTTTGAACATTTTAGTAATGAGTTTAAACGTGTAAGCAAAAGGGAGTTGAAACTGAATGTTGAACTTAAGTTTGAATGGAAAAATTAGTCAAGTTGGACTAAATAAAACAAATTTTTGAGATTAAAATTAGCAAGTAACTGATTGATTTATATGGTATGCAAATGAAATGAAATTGAATATTGGATGATGTTTGATTTATAATTGAGTAAAATAAAGTGCAGAATTAGTTCAAATGGACTAAAATAAATTAATGTTTGGAAATAAAATTTATTGGTTGAAAATGAATTTGTGAATGAATAAATGAATTTATAATTGTAAATAAATGAATTTATAATTGTAAATAAATGAACTGAAATTGGAAAGCATTGAAATAAAAAATATATAGTCCCTAGTTAAAAGTAAAATGTGAATATGATTGACTGTAAATAGATGGAGAAGTGTGAATATTAATAAGTGAGTAGCTTATAAAAATTTAAAAAGGGAATAAATAAGCCGGAATAAAAGTATTGGTATTCTGGAAATGAAAAAAAAAATCCAAACTTGGGATATAAAGTAAGATTGAACTTAAGAAAATTAAATAAAATGGTTTTGAAAAAAAAATCAAGTTTGGGATTATAAATTGAAAGTGTGGTCCAATGAAATTGAATTGGATTAAAATAGATTTGTTGTGAGTTGTAAACAAATCCAATTCAAGCATAAATTGAATGGCCTTATTGTTAATAAATTCAATAATGAATTGTTAATGTGAATTAAAATTTAAAAATGGATAAAAGAATAAAGTAATCAAATAAATTAGTAAAATGGTTGGGATTTGATCAAAAGAAAATCAAATCAAAGATTTAAATGGAAGTTGGTTGAATAAAATAAACTTAAGTTATTGGGTGGAATAGTTTGGAGAAAATAAATAACTTAAGTAAATTGTGAGTTGATTATTTAATATATTGGTTGTCGAGTTTAATAAAATGGTTTGGAATCAAACTTTTTGGAAATGAAAGAAAATGCAATGAAAATATTGTGAATAAATTAAAATGGGATGGAATCAAATGTAAATTGAGTTGGAACCAAATGTAAATTGAGTTGGAATCAATTTAAATGGTTATAAAGCTTAAGTAATTATTTATTCACATTAATATTGTCAAATTGCATAAGAAAATGGGTCGTTCAATGTAAACGGGATTAGATAAAATTCTATTAGTTACTAGAAGTGAAATAGGATGATTTTGAAATCAATTGGAATGAATATGAGTTTATTTTGCTTAGAATGAATTAAATATAAGCGAGTAAGTTGTAAATCACTTAAACTGAATGGAATGGTTTGAGCATTGGTTGTAAGCAATTGTAATAAGTGTCGGAACCTTATATGTGCTTATGGAAATTATATAACGTGCATTATATGTGTAACAACCCTGGTTTTAGTGATTACTTGTAAGTATTAAATTATAACGGTAGTTATAATTTAATACCGAGAATCAAAAATAATTTTGAGAATTTAAATTGTTTGTTTTGAATGAACAATGAATTTTGGGAATAAAAGAGAAAATAACGTTCTGGAACTTTATTATAGTGGTTTGAGTTAATAATAAGTGGAAGATGGTTTTTATTTGGTGATAGTTCAATAATTTTATTAACTATTGTGATTTGAATCTTTTAATAAAAATAATAATTTAAAAGGAGTATTTGATTTTTTTTAAAAGAGTGTTATATTAAATAAAAAGGTGAAATTAGGTTTAAAAATATGATTTGGTCATAAAATTGAGTTAAAATGATTGGTTACATTTTATTACACAAGAAGATTATTTTTGTGTAATTTTTGGGATTAAAAATAGTTGTTTATGTAATTATAAGTATAATTGGCTACTTATTTAAAAATAAGCATTTTTAGTAATAGAAATATTTTCATAACCAAATTTATCCTTTTATTAAGTACAAAATACTTTAATTAACATGTAAACAAGGTTTCATAATTTTATCATGTGAAAACTTTGAAACATTTGATGTTTGTTTAAAAACATAAGAGTTCACTAGTGTATTAAGTGAAAAATGAATTAATTTAGGCTATTTCTTTTATTAACGGGTCTTAAGCCCATCCAGTCACTAGTCTGTAGAAAGAAATGAGGAATATCTCATCTTCCTTCTACGCACAGTTCAGATAGTGAGAAACCTGAGAAACCCGATATCTCTTGCAAACCCTAGCCAAAAATCATCAAATCAAACTCAAATCTTGTGTTTTTTAAATCAAATTGGAGTTAAATCAACAGGTAATCAAAATATAATAACCATTTATTCATCAAAAATCAAGTTTTGAAAGTGTTTCTCTGTTAACAGTACTTGTTCTTCTTGCATGTTATTGTTTCAAGTTTATACAGGTTAATTGAAGCTTCCTCCTTCTTAAAGCTTGTCTAATTCAAAACAAATTCCAGTTATATTTTCTCTACAGCAAGGTGAGTATCAAAACTCACAATTTTCTAGCTTTGATTGAGATTTCAAGGTAGAAATCTCAATTTCGTTTATTGCATTTCATTTGTGAATCACTGTCAGTAAATTGTCCATATCTCTTTCGTTTTAAATCGGAATCCTATTTTCTTTGAAGTTCTGGAAAGCCTGAAAAGAATGTGACAACTTTAATGTTGAAAACATTCAAAAATTTTGAGCATAGATGGTCGAAAAACCCAAAACAATATCGCTGCTCTGTCACTGTAAAATTATGATTTTCTGTGCTAAGTGCTGATGGAAATTTAAACATATCTTTTTCGTTTGATGTCGGAATTTGATGATTCTTGATTCTCCTGAAAGCTTAGATTATATCCTACAATTTTTGTGTTTTGAGTTTTGTCAAATTTTGATGTTTACATGGTCGAAAGTTCATTCTAGTATCGCTATCTCGAAACTAAAACAACAGCTGTAGTGAAATTCATATATGAAATTTGTTTTGGCCATATTTTTCATGTTTCTTATCCAGATTTAATAATTCAAGATGTTCCAGAAAGCTTAGACTTTGTGCTAGAAGTTTTATGTTTTGATTTTTTTGAAATTTCGAAGTTAGCTTGGTCAAAACTATATTT
Source organism: Allium cepa (assembly GCA_030765085.1). Taxonomy (NCBI): domain Eukaryota; kingdom Viridiplantae; phylum Streptophyta; class Magnoliopsida; order Asparagales; family Amaryllidaceae; genus Allium; species Allium cepa. The sequence continues at coordinate 786,243,732 of CM060932.1, forward strand.
GTTTGTTGCTGTCTCGAGAACAAAATGACAGTAGTAACAATCATTGAACTGAGAATTGTATTGGCTTATTTTTGCTCTCATTCTTGTTCGATTTTGATGTTGTTTTTGAGATGTTTTAAAAGCTATGATGACTATCAATATGCTAGCTATATCTAGAGAATTTGAAACGCAAATTTAAATAGAATTTGAATCGACTTTGGGTTAAATTCGAATTGAATTCGTATTGAATTCAAGTTATCGGTCTTGAGTAATCTCTCTTGTTTTTCATTATTTTCGAGCATGATTTTCACTAAACCATTTTGAAGTGATTTTTGAAATAAATGGACATCTAAAATTATTATTACATTGTACTTTAAAATTATTTTTCTAATATAAAATCTATTTATTTCCTATAATAAAGAAATTTTAAATATTGGTTTTATTAATATTTTGGGGAAAAAGTTTTAAAAGCTTGTTTTCTCAAATAAATTATTTTATATATAAAATACACACTTTTATACTATTCGAACGTATGAGAAAGAGAATTAAACGATTTAGTAAAACACGTGGTATGGGACATGTGCGTTCACTATTTCGGTTAATTCCGGACTTGTACGATCGAAGCTATTTGAGATTATTGATTCTGAGATGTTCTGCCATTTTATGGCGTATTTTGAGTTTTATAATTCCTATTTATTGGACTTATTTAAGATGGACAATATTTGGTAAGTATTATGGTTTGAGATCTCCTATGTAAGAGTATGGTCGATGAGAACCATCACGATGTTTTATTTACTTGTCAATGATATAAGGCAAGTCTTGAGTATATGATTTCATATTTTGATATTTATGGTTTATGAGAAACCATAACGATGTTTTCACTTGTCGATGAAATGAGACAAGTTGCGATGTTATTTAATACTTGTCGATGTGATGAGACGAGTATGGTGTCTCTTTATCACTCGCCAATGAGATGAGGCGAGATATGATTTTATGAGTTTTATGATGTTCCTAGTGTGGCACCGACTAGCGGCTAGTAAATCGCTAAGTGCGAACGAGTGGTAATGGACACACGTTAACACTTTTCAGATTCTTATCCGTGAGTTTGTGACACATTCACGATGTTTACCTAACAGAACTGCTTTGAGAGGTGTCAGCGACCTTGTCATGAGGACGAACTGCTTAGGGAGGTGTTAGCGACCTTGTTAGGGCTGACAAAATAGCTTGGAGAGGTGTCAGCGACATTTTCATGAGGACAAACTGCTTAGGGAGGTGTTAGCGACCTTGTTAGGGCTGACAAAATAGCTTGGAGAGGTGTCAGCGACCTTGCATGAGGACGAACTGCTTTGAGAGGTGTTAGCGACCTTGTCAGAGGCTTCGGCCATCTGAGAATGGCACGTGCAGCATCGCTTCGGCATGCAAATGGGATTTGGCCAATCTGGGGAATTTTTATAAGTTTATGATTTCGATTTCACCAATTTTGAGATGATGAATTTACTTATAGCCTTGAGTTAGAGAAAGGCATATATATATATATATATGCAGTTTTATGGTGATTTCGATATGGGGATTATAAACTCTTATTGAGTTTCATGAGTTTTGATTTGGAGATTTTTCATCGGCGATTGTTTATATTATTTGAGCGTTATTGTCGAGTTTACCTCTTTTAAGGTCTTTGTATACTTAAATGACATTGTTCACTTAAGTCATGAGTATGTGTTCTTTCTATTGCCTCTTCTCATTTGAGAAGAATTATCACCTTGTATCTTATGCTTCATATTATCGTCTATCCTTCTTAACTGATTGTTTTAGCTAGACTGACCCGCGTATTTTATACTCGGGTCAGACCGAGTTGTTTCAGGTTAGCTATCAGTTCGGGACTTAGCTTTGGTGCATCTGCTTGGATATCAGCCTAGCACTTTTGTGTAGTTTATATTTCTTTCTGCTTGACTCTGATATGTAATTGATTGGATGTATATAGTGTGGTCTCTGTAACACTTTTGTGTATCACTTTGAATCATATTGGGATGTATCTGTTTATATGTATTTATATATTATGATTACTGTTCTGTGATGTGATATGCATTTTGTTGTTTTATTTTGTTCTGATAGATCCGTTAGCCACCTATAGTTTTGCATTAAGCATTTATTGGATATGTCGATCCACTTGGAATAGAAAAAAAAATAGATCATTTATCGATGTATGCAGTAGATGTTTAAGACAAGATTATAGATGGTTGCTCCTAACCAGCCCTATTCTCCGCATTAGCAGATAGAATTGCCCAGTAATTCTCTTTGTTAATGTGGGTCTCAGGGTGGGGCGTCACAATATGTGAAATTTATGTGTTAGCTATTGAAAGTAAGTGAAATGTTAATAAATTGCATGTATTTAGTACTTATATGTTTAAATTGAATAAGTACAGGTATCTGAATGCCGTTTGGCAGGATTTTGGTCAAGCTAATTGCTACAATAATAAGCCGCTTGCTTAAAAATGCTAAATAAAGGTACGCCTATGCAATATACAATAGAAAATATGAAATGTTTTTGTTTTTCCGACCATGTGGGTCGATGTATATATGTTTATATTTCTTGTCAAATTGCAAAATCTCTTCCGTACAAAGGAGACTCTGCCAAAAAAATTCGAAAATTTTGGGAGTTAGAATTTTTTTTTAAATTTTCACTAACGACAAAGGATTTAAAATTGGTAAGCAAATAGATTTGAAAATGAATATTGAAATCTTATTTAAAATTGTGTACGTAAAGTAAGGTGAAATCGAAGAAATTGTGTGAAGAAACTAAAGGAAGAAAAAGTTTGAAAATAAACTTTTATTTGAGATTTTAAATAAATTAGTAAGTGGAACTAATAAGAGGAAACAAATAATTAAATATGGGTTGAGATAAGGTGAATAAAATTCAATATTCAAAGTTTGAAGGCAAATTGAATTCGAATGGAATTGTAAAGGCAAAGTGAATAGAAATGGTTATAAACTCCAATAGTGAAGTGAAAATAAATTTAAGAGGTGTATAAAATATTTATATTGAACTTAAGAAATGAAAGGTGAAATTCTTAAGTAAGTTTGGTATTGGAAATATTCTAAGTAATTTTGGAATCGAGAAATATACTTAGTGAATAATTGAATGAAGATTAAAATTGGAAGTTGTGAAATGGGATAATTGTGGATAAGTGAATAGAAATAAAAATGAATGTGAATAAAAAAATTTGATATAGTTGATAATCAATTGAGATAATTACGTAGGATGTACGTATATTATTTTATTCACGTAGCAATTTGATTCAGATTCGAGCACAGAGTTTCGAGATAGTTATAACGATCCGAGTTAGGATTTTTCACTCGATTTTCGACGGCGAACCCTGGGTATGGATTTTGATTGATTCTGGAAATTCTCTATCATAGTTATGACTATGCAAGGAGAATGACGGTTTCTGATCAAGAAACCAGATCTGAGTCCGCACTAGGAAGTCGGGTGGACGATACTAGTTCGGAAATGAAATTGTATAATCGAGCGAGTGATCGAATTTGATATTGCGTACGAATGATATATGTACACTATACGGGCTAGGATGAATAAATATTGAAATTTTGTAAAGGAGTCAAATAAGTGATTTTGAATGTTGTGATTGGATATTATTGCTACGTAGGATATACAGGTATTATAAAGGAAAAAGGAAAAACGGTTTTGATTCCAGAAGATAAATTTGAATTGCTCGGCAAAAAGGTGTGTGTTTAAATTTCTATATGAAATTTGATTGGGTTTTTGATCTAACCACTTGGCATTTTGTATTCTTTTGGAATTTGGGAGCCTGTAGAGGCATTTTGTAGTTGTACCGAGCTAGCCGTGCAAAGGAGACGCTGGCAAGAAATTTCGGAAGTTTAGGGAGTTAGAAAAATTTGAGCAAATTTTGACAAAATTTGGTTTTAAATTGAAATTTGAAAGATTGAGCAAATAGTATTATTTGAAAACTATGGGAGAGTTTGGGGAAGTTAGTAAGAATGGTAATGGGTCTTTTACAAAAAGATAGTTGGTAGGATGTTGAATTGTTGGTTTTGGGAAAGTAAACGGGCATTGGACCATTCTTCCTAAGTAGTAATTTTGGGGACGAAATTCTTTTAAGGGGGAGGAATGTGATGACCCAGAATTTTTGGATGTTTGAAATTGGAATATTTAATTGATTTTAAATATTTAAAAGTTAATTTTTAACTTGAATTCAAATATCACCATTTATTCGGTAATTTAATTATTAAATTAAATAATTTAAAGTTGGGTAAAATGTTGGATCATCGGTTTTAAGCTTGTTAAAAATAATTTGAAGGCTTGTAAATTATATTGATAGTTTTGAAGATAATAAAAGCTTTTAAATTGAAATTGGAAGTGATTCATTCGGTTTTAAAAATATATCGTTTAAATTGAATTTAAAAATAGCCTTCCGAGGCGCAGTCTCGGAATTTGACGAAACCAGTTCCATTGGATCCGTAATATTATATTATTATCGGATTCCAATTTTTGTAGTGATTGGAGTTGTTGTGTGAACGTACGACATATAAACGCGTTGAAATCTATATTGAAAATTCAATTTAGTAACTGGGTCCAAAAAGCTATCTTTTCCATATGATCGAATTAGGACTCGAAACCTTCTCCTTTGTGTTCGAAATATGGGTTAACATTATAAACGCCTAGCAGCATACCTCGATAGGGGTTCGGAAAATTACGTTACGAAAAAAAAATTCAAGATATTTTGGTTTATATTATATATATATGTATATATATATATGTATATATGTGTGTGTGTGTGTGTATAAAATCAATCTAATCAGGCCAAAACGTCAGCCCACATTCTTTCAAATGATGGCTACCCTTTGTCCATTCAAACACGCCATCTCCATCTTCAAATCATGTCTCCTTTTTCCCTATCAATTTCAAATCTTCTGAACTCTCGAGACCTCCCTCCTCATTCGTAAAATCGCATATGTTTCTTTACATCAATCTTCAAAAAATCACTGCTCAAAATCAAATTAATGAATCCCTCTTTCCTTCAGAATCCACAATCGAAATTCGCTTCGTTTTAAAAAAAATTAACGAACGACTCAACCATTCGATCGAGTAAGGAAGGGGGGTGGTGTATCGCTCTGAGGCAATCACGAGTAGCTCGCGATGATGGGCGAAGCGGAGATGGAGTTGATTTTTGGGGTGTGTCAAGGCGTTCGTTCACGGTGGGCAGGGAGGCTCATCGGTCGAAGTCGCGATGGAGTCAAGTGGCGGCATGGGCTAGGATTTAGGATGGAGGCTCGACAACATGATGGTTGGAGGGGGTAGGATGTTGCGCCTGCAAGGTTCGGCAGTGGGTTTGAGAGGGAGTTCGAAAGTGCTGTTTCGAATTGGGTTGGCAAGGCTTCGTCATGCTCGCTGTTTGGAAGTTGAGATAGGGGGAGAGCATGATGGCCTTGATGGAGAGTGAACGGTGGGGTATGTACCTGGAGGGAAGAAGGTATTACTACCTATGAAGTTAATCATATTATTGATTATTTGCTTATCACTTAATTAAGCTATTTATCTTGGTGATAATAAGTTGTTAATCCATGTTAAATTTATACGAGGTCTAAAAATTGTGAGGCAAGTCGAAATTAGAATGGACTGCAAATAAAAATAATAACAATCAAAGGTCAGTAATCGTGGAATCAAATCGAGAATGAAGTGGATTTGCAAATTTAAGGGGCAAAGGTGAGCTAATCTCACTCTTCTGGGTTTCTATTTAAATTTAAATGGTTAAATTTAAATAATTAGTTGAATGGTTGAATTGATTAAATGTGCTATATTATAGTATATAATACATCTTGGAATGATTGATTTCCCGCATTATATAGCGGATGAGACCCTATGCGCCGCATAATAGCGGATGATATTATATTAAACCCATATACCGCGATATTCCACCTCGAAGTGGAATTAGTATTGTACTAACATCTGTGGATGCAGGGAAACAGGTTGGAGGGATCCAACTGGATTCCTCAAAATTATTTAGATTCCTAAATATTATGTGTTATGAATATTCGATATTCCATGATGAATATTATTGATAATTGGGATATTGAATGCTATCGTTTACTTGAGTATATTTTGGTACACTAAGTTATCCAAATGTATAGAATTGGATTTTTGTAAAGAAAATAAAAGAAGAGAATTTGTAAGTGAAATAATTATAGAGAATTTAAATAAACTTAAGAATGAACTGGATAATAATAATAGTGGTTTTAAAATTCTAATAAATAAAATTCTGTGTATGAAAAGAGGATTTTGAATAAACCGGAATATAATGAATTTTAAACTTAAGTGTTATTATTTAAAAGAATAAAGCATTTATTTTAAATTTAAGATTTAAATCATCGGAAAGGATAAAGAAGGAATTTGGGGAAATCTGATATTGGTATTTTTCAGTTAAAAGATTTTAAATCATAATGAAGTAATAAAATTTAAAGTTAATGGATTTTGAAATAAATGCAGTAAGTAAGGGAATTTATTTAAAGGTAAAGTAAATTGGGAATCAATTTGGGAATTGTTTTAAGGGTATAAAACCGGGATTTTTAAAAGAGAAGTGAGACTTCAAATTTATAAACTGGGTTTATAAAAGTGAAGTAATATATCAGTGGATATTTGGAAGAATAAATTCATGATGGGAATTTATTAAAGAAATGAGAAATCTATTTAAAAATAAATAGTGATTTATTTTTAAAAGGATGTGAAGAGAAGTATATTTCCTTGGATAGCCAAGTACGTTTTCAAAGTAAATTTTTAAATATAAGTTATGTTGTTTTAAAAAGCATGTTCAGAAATTTATTATTTCTAAATGTTTAAATTCTAAAGTAAGTATTTTTCAAATCAATTGTTGTAGTAATTATTTAAAGATGACTAGGTATTTTGTTTTAAAAGAGAAAATCTAGTTTTATATTTTATAAAGTAACCTCATTTTAAATATTCCTAAAGTATATATTTTTAATAAAGTATTGAAGTAGTTTTCAATTTAAATGTTTAAGTATATTTTAAAATAAAGTGCTTTAAATTATTTTAAAAATCTATAGTTTTTGTGCTTGGTGTTTTCAGTGGAAATATATATTTGGAAATTTATTTCATGAGAAAAGTGTGTTTGAAAACTGTTTCCAAAAAGAGTTGGAAATGAAAATATATCTTGCAATGATATTTTGTGGATAATAAATAATTTGGGAAATTATTTATTATTTTATGAATGTTTGTGAATGTTAATTGATAGTTAAAAAACCGACTATCAATATTGGCCATTGCGTTGATCTTTTCGAAGAGACCGGGATTGGGATTTTTTTCTCGAAAACCACTTCGATCCAGTTTGTACGTTTTCGTGAGGAAGACGAGTTCGGAGTCGAAGATGGAGCAGTGAAGTGCAAGGGCTAGTCGCTACTAATCCTGAGGATGATTCCAAAATGGATGCAGTAGGAATAGTACCTTTGGTTCCGTTCGAACCCGGGACAGACTTGTATGGACGAATTCTTTCGGAACATCGTCAGGTGGACGATGGGCATTCTAAGTGAAACTTCTAAAGGGTAACGCTTAGCCTCAAGCCTCATCAACTGGGAATGACTGAAAATCAGGGGTTATGCAGCAAGGCTAGGTGGGTAGCACCCATTTAGGGTGAGGTCATCCCTGTCTAGATGGCCCTTTTATTTCGGCTTAGTGGCGCGGTTGCTGATCCCAACCGTGGGGTGATCTTACTCGGGATTATCCAGTAAGGGGTAGTCCCGATCTTGTGTTGCAGGGGATTGGGAGTAATCCTCGGTACGGTGATCTAGGCCACGTACTGTGACAGGTGGTACCTCAGTGTCTAGTCATTAGTTGAAAATCCATTCTCCCTACGCGCCTGTACGGTTTTGATTGTGCCTAACTATTGCTGAAACGTGAGATGCAAGCATTTCAGCTAGATTCTATTTTACTTTCTATAGACACTATTATAATATCAGAGGATTTTGATAAAAAGTGTTTTGGCTACCATAAGGTAAAAACCCGACATGTTTATTTGTGGCGTGGTCTTACGACATGCATTTGTTTTCAAAAAGAATTTTGAAACTTTAATAATCAATTTGAGTGCGGTTTTCTCACGCTGGTATTCCAGACTGACTCGGGTGTTATTTCACTATAATGCTCGGGTCAGACTGAGTATTATAGGATACAAAAAAGGATGCCGTAGAGTTCAGGAGACGAGCATGATTTCCGTACTTGATTATTATTCCGCTGTGTATTCAGTTTGAGGGCAAGTTTATATGACTGTCCAAATTGTATGTTATTGATGTTGTTGAACTCTGATGGTGTATACTGGTGATGTATATATAAAACAGATATAGTTTTCTTTGTGTAAAGATCTGTTATTATCTATTATATTTTATTCCGCTGCGATGGTTAGATTCTGTTGTTGTTTTCTATTTTCTTTTTCTACCTCTTTTTCTTTAACCCAAATCGTTCGTATTTCCGTACATCTTGAGTTGATCAATGGAGTATAGTGTCGACTCTAAGGGGTACAGATTTGCCGGTCGTTACAATTTTATAGGCACGATATCTATCCATGCTAGCAATATAGGGATAATACGTGTCTCTTATATAATATATGTCTCTTATAGGTTGAGGATGTGTCCATTATTTTAGTTCTGCAGAAAGAAAGCTAGTAAGGATGGGGGGTGATAAGTCATCCTAGTGTAGAGGCTAGATTCTTTGTCTCTTTATTCTGAGTAGTGGTCCACCGTGCTTTTGGTTTAATTTTTAATTTCTAGGTTAGCTAGAGATTCGTCGAAAGGGTCTATCCCCATAGTGTCTGTCAATATAGAATCTTATCTTAGTCTTTCCTTTTCTACTTGCTCTTCAAAGTAGTCTTCTTGTGCCATTGTGCCAACTTGGCCAATTTTTAGACTGTCTAAAAATCGCTGAACCTTCATTATTCTGGTTGTTGATGGTTCGAAAGCTGATAGGTTGTCTAACAGCAATATTGTTTTGCTTTCAATGGTAGAGTGTGATCCAACTTCACCTTTGCTAATGGCTTCAGTGAAGAATTCTTCTGTTGCTAAGAGCCATTCATTTTCTTCATTAAATTCTCTTTTATTGAATTTCACGAATTCATGTTGGTGATTTTCTGTTACTCTATGTAATTCCCATAATTGGAAAGAGGGATAAAGACGTATGTATTGTTTTTCTTCCCAAACGCTCCAAATTTTGAACATAAATATAGTAAAAAAACCTGCTTGAATGCTCAGCAATTTTTACTGTACATATGTCTGGAATATAGTCTGAATATTCCTCAGGATGCCTTGTGTTGACATAAATTTCGTGTACCAAGCCCAATTTGATATGTTTTTTGTATTTTTATATTTCTGAAAAACAAGATATTAGGCGTGGTCTGCTATTGTTATTGAGGATTAACTCTTCATTTTTCAAGATTTTTCTTAATTCCGTGTCCTCTAATTTTTTGAAAAACAACAGAAGATTACTTTCATTGATGAGATGTTGCTGATATAGAGAGATCATATCCTGTACTGTCATTTCAGCCTCCATCTCCTTAGTTTTTATGTTATCTATCTCATAAATTCTAAGTAATTCTAGGAAGTCTTGAATTCTTAGATTCACGAGATCAGATGTTTGGATTTGAGCAAATATTGTTTTCAAATGACTATGTTCAGCTGAGTTGTCGGTGAACAGTTCTGCTTCCTTTAAATCTATAGCTTTCGGTCTAGATGTGATTATTTAGACATTATTTTCTATGTGTCTTGTAATTTTTTTCTCTTTCTGGGATATTGTATGCTTTAATCCCAAATAAGTTTTTTCTAGTTGAGTTATCCAAAAATTTGCAGCTCTATGGTCTGCTGATTGGATGGCTTTAAAGCATCCACTGAAATTGTCATATAAGGTAGGATTTGATGCTTTCATTTCTAAGTTATATCAATCTTTGACCACAACTAAGATGTATGGTCTTTACACTCCTATGGGAGCAATTGCCTTTCCTTTGTATTGGAAGGTGTTCCCTTTCTTTTGTTTGTTTGAATAGCTTTGGTCTGTTGGACCATTTCTTCATTTACAGCCGTGGGAGTGTCAATTTCTTCAGATCCTTGTGAGGATGAAGCGTCTTTGAAGGTTTGCTTGGCTTTTTTGGATGATTTCACTTGTTGGAAATCCTTCTGTCTTTTCATTGTTTCTAATAGTTCTTTGATTCTTTCTATATCGTCTTCATCCATTTTTCATAACCTGGTAAGAAGATCAGCAGTAAAGTTAGTGTATCCTGGAATGTATTTGACATCGTAGTTATAGATTTCTAAATACATAGCTAGTCTAATTCTCTGAAGATTTTCTTTTGGAATCTTTATAGTTTTCTTATTTAAGAATTGAGCAACAAATTTCTTATCTGTTTCTATTACAAACTGCCCATGCAGAAGATAAATTCATAAACTTTTGATTGCTAATTTAATAGCCAGTAACTCTTTCTCATAGGTAGCATATTCAATCTAGGGTTTGCTAAATTTTCCAAAGGAATATGTTACAACTTCCTTTTGTTTAGAAATTAATACTCATGTCTAAAAATTGTTAGAAGCGTCAGTTTGTAGTGTAAGTAATTCTTCATCTCTGAAAGAAAATAGAAGATCTTTTGATCCTTTATTAGGTCTTTAATTTTTTTTATTTCTTCTTCTTCTTGCTTTTGTAAGGTAATAGGAATTTTGTCTGTGTTCCTTCTTCTTGGTTGTTCCCCATTATGCTATTTATATTTTGCTTGTTCATCTGTGAGCTTTTTTTGTAAATTTTGGGTCTTAGCTGATAAATTAGGAATAAATTCTTTGCCAAAGTTCAATAATCCTAAGAAACTTTGGAGTTCTTTTAATGTTTTAAATGTATTGGGAAAATCCTAAATTTTAGTGTAAATTTGTGGTTGTAATTCTATTTGTCCATTTTTAATTCTTTTTCCAAGAAAATCTATTTCTTTTTTAAATAATTCAATTTTTTTAGGACTTAAAATAACACCGTTTTGAAGTAATATTCGTACTGTTGCTAGACTAGAAGATGTTATTTATGTTCTTTAGCAGAATTAGAGAAAACAAGGATGTCGTCTATATAGACAGTTGCAAAAGGTAAATGTCTAAACATAGAATTCATCCATTTTTGAAATACTCGTGGTGCGGTTTTTAATCCAAAAGGCATAACTAACCATTCAAAATGCCCTCGTGGAAAATTAAAGGCAGTTAATTCTATGGGTTGTTTATCACCAAGTTTTAATTGCCAAAAACCCGATTATGCATCAAATTTACTATAATATTTTGCCCATTGGATTTGTTTTATTAGATGCTCGGTAGAAGGAATAAAATATCCATCAAATTTTGTATAGCTATTAAGTTTTCTATAGTTTATTACCATTCTTACATTTTCCCTTTTAATTTCAGCATGATTTCGCACTATAAAAGCTGGGGATGAGTGAGTACCGAAACTTTTTTGTATTAATTTTAAATTTAATAGATCTTTTATTTGTTTTGCAAATTCTTCTTTGTCAGTTGACGATACCATGATACTGTTAACTCGGACTTTGGCATCTTTGTATTGTTTCATTAGTTCAATTTTACAATATCTTGGTGCTTTATCAAACCATTTTAATGGATCTGAATAAAGGGGTTCTAACATATTCTGTATTAATACTTCAAATTCATTTGTAGTTGGTATATTGTATGTACAAATTTTTGGTTGTATTATTTTTGGTGTTCTTACATTTTCAATTAATGTAACAGGTTTTTCGCCACACTGTGCTGCTGGAGTATAATGTGGTGCAAATGTAGCGGGTAGCGTTACTCGAGGCACAAGAACGCCATCTAATTCAAAATAATATTTGTTGAATGGAGGGAGATGTCGTAGATTATCAATTCCAAGGATGCAATCACTATCAAATTCTTTTGGTAGTAATGCAAAGTCAAAGTTATATGTTTTATTATTTCCACGTATATCACTGTAAGTTTTTTGCTTTATGAGTAACATGGACTTGTCTTCCCATAAAGTCATTTACCATTCCTTTTTTGTCTAAGGGCACCCAGAGTTGCTGGGGAATAAATATTTCTTGTAGTAAATTGGCTTATGCACCAGAGTCCAGCAACGCATGTACCGTGAATTCTTGATCTTCAAGGATACATATCGTTATTGGAAGATATATATATATGTATGTAATTGTACCTTTCTTTTTAGATTTGTGGATCTAATCATGATGTTTCATATTTTCTATAGAAACCTTATAACCATTCGGTTTTATTCCTGTTCTTTGTTTTTCAAGTATTCTCATTGTTTTTCCTTCTATCCGATTTTCTTGCCTAAAGCTCATACGATGACTTATACCTTTTAATATATCAGGAGTTAATTCAACTTCAGACATTTTATTGTATGATTGATAACGCTATAATGTGTTGGATGAATTTGTTTTTTCTTAATTATTTTTGGTTATGGTGGAAATGGTATTTCCTGATGCTATAAAATATTCTGTAAGTAATTGTATTCCTGGCTTAAGCGACTTTACGAAAACTTGAATTTCATTATCGAATTTTAAATGTCTTATGTCGACTAATCAAGGTTGGATTTTTTTCCCAAACCTAACTTCGAATAGTTTAACGAATTGTTTGGGTGTAATTGATTTAAACGTAGTAGTATCATTTAAAGCCGTACAATGTTCCCATTCTATGCCAAGAACTTTAGATCCTGATAGAAGTTCAGTATTTTGTAGATTTACTGATAATGTGTAGGCCTTTTCAATAATTTGATCATCAAAACTTATTAGAAAATCATGATGTATATTTACTCTAGATAATCTATTTGCTAAATTTGACTTAGCTCATCCAATAATACTATGTAAAGGATTATTGATAATTCTTTCATCCATACAGACTATCATTATTGGAGTTTCAATTTTGGATCTAAATAACCCTGTTATTTTTAGTTGTATTAAACCTATATGAAGGTATTTCATTTTTGGATATTTGGCTTTTAGTTTTTCTATTTTATTTTTATTTAAAAGGCTTATAAAAGTAAAATCTTCCTCTCCTTTTAACTCTACATTTCCTTGCATATGCTCAAATATATATATATATATATATATATATAGATTTAGAAATCTGAATTTAAAAGTCAAAGGTTTATAAATATCCTTTCTGTCTAAGTGAGGGATCGCCTCTTTTAATTTTTCTAAACCTTCGTCATTGACCTCAAATTGTTCTCTTGTGTTGTCTTGTATTTGTGGGTTTGATGTTTCTTCAAATATAAAAGTGTTCATATGTATTCTATATTCTTGATATGATTCCGACTCTTTATTTCTCGATGATGGGAATGTAGAACCACTTAATAGGGGTAAACGCATCATGATCATATATTTCTTCTTTTATAATTGGAAGATTTTCATATTTATGTAAAACAAGTAATCCTATTGGGTCTCCTTGCTATATAATATAATATTTATCTTCCATGCTAGTAATTTTAAATAGTATAGAAGCGTTATTTTTAGAAAGGGGTTCAATTAATCCATGAGTTATAAAAATATTTTATTTAATATGTTTAGGTATACTATAAATTTGCCCGTGATATCCTAGTGGTATTTTTATTAGTAGATCTAAAAATACTTTGGTTATGAAGTGTCTTCTTAATCTAGAGCATTTTTCTGCATATATTGTATAACCCGGAGAATTTATTTTTTCCTTTTTGGGAAGTTTAGCATACAAATTCAATAGAATAATTTTTATTTGATTACGTGTCTGATTGATTATAATCATGTTTATTTTAAAATTATCAAAAAAATCATTAATTTCATCTTCATTTTTAGCAGTGTCAAAATAAACTGATTCAATTTCATATACAGATAAATTAGCATTACTAGATATATCTTCAATAGTGCCAACATGAATACCGTATTCTTCGATGTTTGATATTACAATATTTTGTATATTTGTAGGACATTCATTAGCATAATGTCCTTCTTTATTACATTTAAAACATTTGCAGCCATTACGGAAATTATTCTTTTTAATAACCTTTTTATTAGAAAACTTGTTTTCTTTTCTAAATTTTTTCATATAATCTAGTTTTCATTTTTTCCTAGTGATTTGATATTTTGGTTTTGTTCTTCTTATGAAGTTTCTTGTCTTTTTTCTTTTGAATTCAAATAAACATCCAAACTGTGTATTAATATCTTCGGTGTGCTTTGTACAACAAGAAAAATCCCAGTTTTGAGTTTTTAATTTTATTTTTCATTTGTTTATATGCATTTTCTTTCTCACAAACCCTTTCCATAGTATCCATACATGCCTTTTTTAATAAGCCCGTGTTATGATTTTCATCAGTATTGCTTTGTCTTAAAGTGTCACATCTTTCTTGTACAATGTTATTCCATGGATAAGGTATTTTTGTAAAAAAAAATTACCCGGAACAATTTTTGGTCATTGTGACAGCCCGCAAATCCATATCCCTTTGAGCCGACAATATTCTCCAACATTTCAACTCAAAATGGATGGAAATATGAACCATTAGGGTTAAAAAAGAAAGAGGTAGAAGAAGAAATAGGAAACAACATTAGAATCTCACAAACGCAGCGGAACAATATATAATAAATAAATGACTGATCTTTATACAGAAAGAACTATATCAGTTTTATACATTACATCATCAGAGTACAACACAATCAATAGAAAAATATATGACAGTTATATTAACTTGTCCTCACAAAAGCTTACTATACAGCTTATACTGCACAGCGGAATATATATCAAATACATTTGATACGTCTCTCCATCCAGCTCGTCTCCTGAGCTCCACAACATTCTATCATATATTCGATAATACTCAGTCTGACCCAAGCATTATAGTAAAATAACACCCAAGTCAGTCTGGAAAACAAGCGTGAGAAAACACACTAGATTGGATTATTAAAGTTTCCAACATCCTTTGAAATCAAAGGTATCTCGCAAGACCACTCCACAAATAAACATGCCGGGTTTTTACCTTACGATAACCAAAACACTTTTGATCAAATCCGTCTGATATTATAATGGTGTCCATTGAAAGTAAAATAGAATCTAGATGAAATGCTTGCATCTCACGTTCCAGCAATATTTGGGCATAATCAAAACCGTACAGACGCTTATTGGAGATTGGATTTCATACAATGGCAGGGCTACAGGGGTACCGCCCGTCATAGTAGTCAAGATCATAGTACCGAGGATCCCTCCTGATCCCCTATAACATAAGACCGGAGCAACCCCTTACTAGATAGTCCGAATAAGATCACCCCACAGTAGGGATCAGCAACTGCCTACACAGCCGAATAAAAAGGGATATCTAGACAGGAATGACCTTACCCTAATTGATTGCTAGCC
This sequence comes from Allium cepa, assembly GCA_030765085.1. Taxonomy (NCBI): domain Eukaryota; kingdom Viridiplantae; phylum Streptophyta; class Magnoliopsida; order Asparagales; family Amaryllidaceae; genus Allium; species Allium cepa. Next base: position 786,259,119 of record CM060932.1, read on the forward strand.
ACTTAGCCTTGCTGAACCTCCCTTGTTTTAGCCATTCCCAGTTGATGAGGCTCGAGGCTATGCATTACCTTTTTAGCACACATTCACTTAGAATGCTCATCATCCCCCTTATGATGTTCTGGTAGCATTCGTCCATACAAGTCCGTTCCCGATCCGAACGGAACTGAAGACACTACTCCTACTACATCCATTTTGGAATCACCCTCGGGATTAGTAACGATTAGCCCTTGCACTTCACTGCTCCATCTTCGACTCCAAGCTCTTGTCTTCCTCACGAAAACGTTCTAACCAGATCGAAGTGGTTTTCGAAAAATTAATCCCGATCCCAGTCTCTTCGAAACGATCAGCTCATTGGCCAATATTGATAGTCGGTGACTTAACTATAATATAACATCCACAAACAACCATTAAGGCTTAATAACTTCCAAAATTATTTATTTCAAAATATCTTCGCAAGATATTTTTCTACACTTCAACCCTTTGAAAATAGTTTCCAAATCACTTTTTTTTTCAAAACTCTTCTTTATCTCTCCCAAAATATTTTAAACCTTGAAGTCAAATTAAATCCTTTATTTCTTTAAATAACATCATTTAAGTTTAAAAATTCATTTATTCCCATTTATTCAAAAATCTCCTTTCCCATACTCGGAATTTATTTATTAGAATTTAAAATTCAACTTTTATTCCTTTCCAATTTCATTCTTAAATTTATCCAAATTTAGTATATTTATTTTAATTAAAATTCCCTCTTTATTTTCCTTTAAAAAAAAATCCAATCTTTATATTTTTGATATTGCAATATACCCAAAATATATTCAGTCAAACCATAGCATTCAACATTTTCAATTCCCAATATAATCAATATAATCTATCACAGATTAATAAATAAAACATATCACCGAATATGAAAATAAATTAAAACATTTTGAGGAATCCAGTTGGATCTCCCCAAATTGTAGCACAATATAAAAATACCAATCACACTTCGAGGGCGATATCCCGGTATAAAGGGTCATCCGCCATTATGCGGGGCGCATAGGGTCTTATCCGCTATATAATGCGGGAATATCAATCACTCTAATATATATATACTAATATATATAATATCACATCCAGACAGATAATAAATCAATAATTCAATAATTTAAATTTAACTATTTGAATTTAAACGGTAATCCAAATGACTGAGATTAACTCACCTTTGACTTTTGTTTTGTACTCCGACCCTACCCGGCTATTTTCCTCACGATTTTGGACCTTGTACAAAAATTAGATGATTTTTATTATTATTCAAATAAATCGAACAATTAAATTCCCATTTGATAAATTTAGTTAACCAATGATTTTATTTTAAACAAATTTCCTTTTAATAAAATATTTTTAGCTACTAAAATAATTAAATACGTTTATTAAACAAATCTATCTCCATAATACATTATTTAAAAATAAACTAGTAGGTGAAAATATGTTTTTATACAAAAAAATTTACATTTACATATATATATATATATATATATATATATATATATTCTTTGAAATCCATTCACATATAAAAAAATTATTTATATAGATTCAAAAATCTAATTTTTATGTAAAACTCTTCAACATCTAAAATTCCTATATATCTTTTCCAACATATTTTCTATATATATAGATTTTTCCATTTTACCTATATAAAATTAATTTAAACTAGCAAATGTAAATATATTTTTTCTTCAGTAATGAAAATTTCTTTACTGTAATTTTTCCTATTTAGAATCTGCATATAAATTTGTAAAATTCAATCAAAATAAAACTACTCTATACCTTACTGCCGTAGAAACCTCTCCTTTACACACTCGAATATCGCCTCCAACTCGACCATGACATCAGCCTCGACCACACCCGACCTCGAACGCACCCCCTACGCTATGAGCCAACCTCGACTGCGACTCACTTGCGAGCCCACTTCAAGACTGTGCTTAGGACTTATCAATCGCAACCCTAATCAGCCGCAAGACCCATCTAGCTCCGACAAGCAGACGCGCCTTCGATCAAGAAAATCACGACCTCGTCGCGATACATTCCCCCTACCACAAACGACCTACCTAGCCCACACCGCTAGTCACCACACCACGATCTGCGTAGGCGAACTCCAAGCCAGCTCAAGAATTCGACATTGCCACATCCCCTACGTGCGAACGAAATCGAAAACTAGGGAAGGCGAGAGCTGGGATGACTGGCGAAAATTGAAAGCACGAACCGACTGAATTCGTAAAATTTCTTTCTCGATTCGCTGATTTGAATTAGAAAGAGGAGGAGAGGCTCTACTATTATTATTCTTCTTTTTTTACTAGCTTCAGTTTTTATTTTATATACTTTTTTTAAAAGAAACAAAGGAGAAACATCTGTACGCGATTTGAAAAGGCAGGGGGGCGAGTGTTGGATGGCCTATAGTGTTTTTTGAAGTAGGATTGAAAAAGTGCTGATGGGTATGCAGATTTGAATGTTGATATATATTATATTAAATTAAATTCAAATTCAAATCCAAACTATCTCGAAAGTGTAACTCAAAATCCTGACCTCCTATCGAGACGTGCCGTTAGGTGTTTATAAGGGTTATACCCTATTTTGAACGCAATGGAAAAGGTTTTGAGTCCCAATTCGATCGTATGGAGAAGATAGCTTTTTGGAACTAGTTTTTATATTGAATTTTCGATATAAATTTCAGCGTGTGTTTATCTATTGTACGATCATATAACAACTCCAAACACTACGAAATTTGAAATCCAATAATAATACTCTATTACGGATCCAATGGAACTGGTTTCATCGAATTACGAAACTGTGCCTCGGAAGGCTGTGTTTAAATATCCATTTAAATGATATATTTTCAAAAGTGTGCAAATCACCTTTGAATTTAATTTTAAAAGTTCTATCATCTTCAGTATTATCAATAAAAAATTTACAAGCCTTCAAATTATTTTTAAGGAGCTTAAAACTCTGATTCATTATTTTACCCAATTTCAATATTTAAATCCAATAATTTAATTACCAAATAAACAATGATATTTGAAATTCACGTTAAACATTAACATTTAAATATTTAAAATCAATAAATATCCCAATTTCAAATATCCAAAAATTTCGGGTCGTTACATTCCTCCCTCCTTAAAAGAATTTCGTCCTCGAAATTTAGTAGTTAGGAAGAATGGTCTAACACTTGTTTACTATCTTCCCATAACCAAACAGTTTTTAACAACTTTTCCGAAACCATCTTTTTATTACAAACACACTAACACCCTTACTAACTTTCCAAACTCATCCATAGATTCCAATTAATCTTATTTACTAAATAATTCAAATTACAGTTCAAAACCAAATTTTAAATTATCAAGATTTCTCAAAAAATTTCTAACTCCTTAAATTTTCGAAAAATTTCGCCAACGTCTCCTTTGCGCGGCTAGATCGGTATGACTACAAAATGCCTCTATGGGCCCCCAAATTTCAAAAGGAAACAAAATGCCAAGTGGCTAGATCAGAAAATCATAAAATTTCATATGAAAATTTTAATACATACCTTTTTGTCAGGCAATTCAAATTTATCTTCTGAAATCAAAAATATCAATTTCCTTTTGCCTTTAAATACATGTATACTTGATGTGCACGTAAATGTGCATATTTTTACCACCATATTTATTCTATTTAAATTAAATAAATGATCATATTGGGTATTTTAACCTGTTTTAACCAAAATTCATATTAATTCCAAATTTTCACATATTCATCTTCATATAGGGGCAAAACGGTCATTTAAGTGCATATATTTCTTTGAGAAAAATTGGTTGGAAATTTATATATATTTTTGTAGGAAAATGGTCTCAAATAGGAGTGGTTTCATGAAGGAATATGCATGCACAAAATTAATACAAAGGAATGAAGATGGAAATAATTCAAAGTGAAGAACATGGAGGACCCCACCTACCCACCTACCTTAATGTACAAATTAAAGGCTAATGCACATGCTTTTGAACTTAATGGTTTCATATACACTTAATGGGGGATTAAGACATGTTAATGGTTACTTGGCCTCCACACTTCCTAAGGGGCATTTTGGGTATTCCCCAAAAATATGAATTAGGGTTTCATACATGTATAAATACCCATATGTTTCATGTAACATGATCTCTTCTCTTAGTCTCTCTTAGGCCTCATTCTCTTGAGTTTTAGTTTAGAAAATAAATCAAATCTCTCTTTCTTTCCATGGCTACTTAGCCATGTCTTCTCTTATGTAATTCCTTTTTTTTATGCAATGTTAATTATTGTTTCTTTTTAATTACATGTTCATTTCCTTTTATGCAAGTAGTGTAGATTTTACTTTCATGCAAGTAGAATAGTTTTTTCATTTAATTTTGCTCTCTTTTTCTTTTCTTATTCTTTCATGTTGAAAGCTACATTTGTTGTTTTGATAACAAATATGAGAGGCTAAACCCCTTCAATTTAGGGGTAATGAAGCTCTCTAATCATGTAGCTTCAACTTAACTTGATGTTTATGCTCTCTTTTTGTGCTTAATGAGAATGATTGAAGTGGTTTAATGATGTTGTTTTGCTTTGAATTTGATAGTCTATGTTGTTCATACCAAATAGACTATGCTTAAACAAACATAACACAAATTGCCTCTTCATCTAAATATGATTATGGCAAAGAAGTGAATGTTGAAATTGAAATTTGATAGCCTATATTTCTAAACAATAATTAATAGGCTATGCTTAAAATATATTTTGCTTTCAACTTTGTTGTCATATTTTATGACATTAGAAGTGTATTAGTAGTTGTGTTATAGTTTGATGGTTTATATTGAGCTAATTAATAGCACAAATATACCATACTTATGATAAGCACATCAACTAATTCACTAATGACAAGAAAAGAGAGATCATAACTTCATTTTGTTGATTTATGTGATCTAGAGAGTGGAATTGCCTCTAAATTGTTAACATTCATATTTTTTATCAATTTTATTTTGCTTGTTTTTCTTCTTTTCTAGCTTAACATTCTCTTCAACCTTGGTTAATTTGATTGAATAGAATTTTAAAATCATCAATTCCCTGCGGATCGACCCGTATTCACCACGTGCTACATTCGTACACCGTGCGCTTGCGGTATAAATTTTATTTCAAAATTCGTTCGACGGTTTTCTAAACCGATAGAACTTCCGTCGACGAACAAGTTTTTGGCGCCGTTGCCGGGGAATTGTTTTGATTTTGATTTTCTATTCTTCGAATTATTTTCGTTTGCTTTGTGTGTTTTAATTTTGTGTGTTGCGTATTAAAAAAATAATAATTTGTTTTGTGTGATTTTTGTTTACATTGTGTTTGTGTTTTGTTTTATAGTTCTAGTTGCATTTTGCATTTGATATATATAAAAAAAAACTCCACAAACATTTCTCCAAATTTGCATTGCATTTCGTTTCTTATTGTACAAATTTACAGTGCATTCTCATTTTTCAATCACACTCACAATTCATCAATTTCTATTTCCTATTTACATTTTACACTTCTCTGTGTTACTGTTACACTTCTCTGTGTTTCTGTTACTGTTACACTTCACATTTCCACATTCACTTGCAAGCATTTCAAAACCACTGCCCACAGTTCCATATGCTTCAGACATACCCTCTATTCCATCGCACAACCAAAAACCAAGCACAGATTCATTCACTTACAACCACCCGAAACATCTCTCCGCAACTTGCCTTGTCAAACCTGTCACAACAAACACTACAACACCCCTTGCCACAAACAACTTCACTTCAATTCCAATTCCACCATAATTACAGACCATCCACCACTGTCACACTGCCCCTATCCAAACTTCACTTCATTCATACCTGCTTGCTGCCACATTCCTACAACTCTACCACATCTACATCAACTTCGGATTAACATCACTTGCCACAGTGCTTCCTATACTACATCATTAACCACCATCATTTGTGCACTGTCTTTCCACCTTCATACAACCACACTTCAGACATCAAAACTGCTTGAACCACCATTCACTATAAGCAGTTCAAAACAATACATTGTTTCACTCTATCCACGTGTCCGTAACCATCTCAGTGCCATACTTCAGCCCACCATACTGAGACCACCAAACCAATTCCAACCTTCACTCCTCCGTACATTGCATATTGCCATTTCCTTCAACCCCCTACCACACTCCTCTGTCGAGTACATCTGAACAGTAAAGCCAAGCAACGTTCTTCCATCAACGTTGCGTGCAAACCACAAACCCATACTTGCCTTACATACATCACCAACCAAATTCTACATCCTCCCTTACATACTGCAGCTACACATCACATACTTCCATTCGTTGGCAAACAACTTACTGCCATTCACAAACTACTCCAGACCATCAACACTACTCCTCTGAGCCACCAAACAGCCTAATCAAACCATCATCATCATATTCTCCTTCCAGAACAGCCTCCACACAATACCCTCACCTGATCAACAAAACAGTGAACTTCAATTGCCCATAAAAAAAAACTGCGATCATCACCTCTGACAATACAACTCCACACTTCACCCCTCTCTTAAACCACATAGCAGTCAGTTGCCTTACTTTTCCCTATCTACAATCTTCACACCACCAGTCCAAAAAAAAAATTCGAAACAATTCGCGACCTCTACAGACTAGCGACATCTCTAAAACTTGCAGCAGCTAATATAATACCTCTGTAATTCTGTCAATTCGCATCCTCCTCAGAAAATCCCCAAAACTCGAACAACCCGCCACCGCCACTCCACTGACAACCACCACGACTCATTCCTCAATCTCAGAACCATCCTCGAACATCACCGCGACCTCGGCAAACCGCTTGCCTCTTTCCACCTTCGCCACATCCCAAAATCACGTCAATTCGAACACCCCAAATCACCCACAATCACCTGCAATCTATTTCAAAACCAGAAAATTCGCAAGAATCCGAGCACCCAAACATATCCCTGATCAACCCAAAGTTTTAAGTTGAACTCGAACTCGATTTTAAGAGGAACCGAATTCAAATATTGAGAGAACGAGATTGTGACATTTTGTGGAACTGAATTTGATTTTAAGTGGGATTGAATTGTGATTTTTATTTTTATTTTTATTCAGAGAGAACGGGAGGAGTTTGATTATATTTGGGTTTGTGGGTTACCTTGTCTCTTGTTGGGCCGGAAAGAATAGTGATTTAATATTTTTTTTTTTAGTTTAACTAGGTTTTTATTTTATTTATTTAAGTCTTCCTTAAAAAAAAATTGTTCTAGTTCTGTTTTCAATTGTTTTAATTTTATTTGTTGTGATTTTCATTTGTTCTCTTTGTTAAAAAATCCTTGTATATATCTTGTTTTTTTCTTTTCAGGTTGCAGAAGCAGATAGGGAAGAACAAGTTGCTTTGCTTGCTTAAAAAAAAAATGCTGCTTTGAAATAATTGCTTAATAATTCTGCACACTCTAGTATTGTGCTTTCATCCCTTGTTTTATTTGGTTTGCATTGTTGATAGCTTGCATTTGTATTTTATAAAAAAAATTCAAAAAAAAAAATCCATTTGTAGTTGCATTGTTAATACACGTTTACTTTCTGCTTTGCATTTCATCTTAGAATTTGATTAATAATAACGATTAGACATCGATAACTTTTAATTGTATATTGACAATTTGTCTTCTTCGAACAATTTAATTTCTTGGTGTCTAGGCTACGGCAGAGTAATAACCATTTATAAATATTACGGTGATTCGTAAATATTATAGTGGTTGTTCCTCTGAAGGTACTTAAATCTTTGGCTGCATTGCTACGGTGATTCGTGGTGCACCGATAAATCCTGTCCGTTACCTGGCTGAGAACTATCTTGTTTATCTAAGACAACGTGTAATTATACAATTTTGGGTTAACTTAGGATAAATCATTTGTAATTAACCCTTGCATTCATTTAGTTGCATTAGTTCATGCATATTTGTAAAAAAACAAAAAAAATATTCAAAATTCAAAACTAAAATTTTTTTTGTAAATATTCCTTTTTCTTTGAAATTTTTAAATCATTTTTCTTTAAAATTTCAAAAATCCAAAAAAAATCTAGAAAAACCAAAATTCGAAAAAAAAAATTATAAAACCTTTTCAAAAACAAAGAAAAAATTTGAAAAAAAAAACCAAAAATCAATTTTCCATTTTGAAAAAAATAAATTCTACTTGTAAATATTTTTCTTTATAAAAAAACAAAAAAAAAATCTTGAAAATGTCCGAGTTTCCTTTTTCTTATCCGCTTGAATTTTACAATAGTTGTGAAAATCAATATAATCCATATGATTTCAGTCCAAATTCGTGTGGATATTTTAACAACAACTATTTTGTGAATAATTCAAATTTCGAACAACAAAATTTTCAAAACGATGACCAACGTTCGACTCTTGAAAATAGCATTGAAATGATTTCATCTTTACTCGAACTTTCTACACGACAAAATCAAGAGATAAATGATTTATGTAATTCTTGTTTGTGTAATAACTCGAGTCAAGGATTTCAAAATTTGAATTCAATTCAAAATTCAAACGATTACGATTATAACCCATGCCAATTTAATTTCGAACTCCAAAATGAATTTCAAACTCAATATGAAAATGGGAACAGCTTTTCAAACGAATTGGGCAATGGAAATAATCTTAACCATGTTACGAGTGAAAATTTTTGTTCTCAACAACTCCAAATCGAAAATTCTCAATTTAATAACTACAAATTGGATTTTGTTGAGCAAATGAATGAAATTTACGATGATCACACGGATTTGTTGTTGGAAACTTATATGAAACAACGTGAACAACAAAATCAAATCTCAACGTGTGATGAGTCAAGTGATAATCCACCTTTTACCCAAATCGACGATTTTCAAATAACAACTTTTGAATTTGATGATGACGATCTTAATCAAGTTGTTGAAAATACGGTAATTGAGTTGGATTTCAATTCTTTTGAGGGTGCGAAACTCGATTTAAACTTCGATCTTCCTTTTTCTGAAAATTTGAATGCGACAACTTTGAAACTCGATTTACATGATGAAATTGTTGATAATCCAACAAATGAAGTCGAATTTAACGAACATCAGTTTTATGGACTTTTTGAAAACGAGTTGTTGAATTTTGAAGGGGAAAATTTCGATCACCATTTTGGTTTTGAAATCGATACTTTGAAAGAAACTGAACTTCAACCAATTTTTCTATCTACCCCAAAAATCATCGAAAATGAAACAACTCGTACGATTTTCAATAAAATGACTTTCGTTTTTCCAAATCCACATTCAACTGCGAAATCTTTTACGATTTGGTTTTTCGTGCTTAAGCTGTGTCTCACACATTTGACAAGACAAATGAATCGGTCTTTAGAAGACAGTTTCATTTACTTTTTGACTATATACTTTCTCATCTCTTGTAAATAATAATCTTTCATGTAAATATAGGATTTTTATTTTATTTTTCTCCTTCCACTTGGGTTGACTGTGGGGACACAGTCAAAATCAAGTGTGGGGGGGCGAGACTCATCTTAATTTTTTTTTCGTGGTTTATTTTTTCTTTAAAATATCAAAATAAAAATTCCAAAAACAAATTTTCTTTTGATTTATTTTTAAAAGAAACACTATAAGATAATTATATGGTTTTGGTTTATTAAATTGAAATTTTTGGAAATTTATTTGTCTTAAAAAAAATTAAAATGAAGTTTGATTATAAATAACAATGGTTTAACTAGTATATAGGAAGATTCATACCTGTTAATTATGAAGTATATCCTAATTGAAAATCTTTGTTTTAAAAAGTGGTTGATTTAAAGTAAATGATATAACATTTTTTTTGACTTCTAAGTTAAATGGTGCTAAGATGATTTTGCAAAACTCTCTCTCTCTTAAAAAAAAATATAAAAAATAAAAAATAATAACATCCAAGTATTCACTCTCATTTAAAAGTCCTCACGGTTATGCATGGGTGAATTACTTGGAATCTTTAATTATGTGTTTTCATACTCATTTAAAAGTCCTCATGGTTATGCATGTATGGAACACATGTAAAAAAACGGACTTAATAAAAACCACCTACGGTCAATAGGTGTATGCACGAAAGTGTGTGCACTCGCCATGCTCTGTACTCCCCTCACATAAGCCCGAAAGGCAGTGCATGGGTGGTATATCTGGCCTCAGCTTACCTGAGCTAGGTGTGTAATTTTTCTTGCAAATAATGAAAGAGCAAGCAATTGAAATCCTAGCACTATTTTTACTTAGTTGATCTGATTTGTTATTGAAAAGAAATGAAAATACCACTTTGATAAACTTTGATAATCAACTAAGGATCCATTTCATAGTTACACTTTGTTATTAACCAAAACAACGAGTTAAACTATAGTCTATTTGATATGATAACTTGATTTTTGTTGGAAATTTTGACGAGTAAATGACATAAATTTTCAATATAATAACCAAAACCTATATTTAACTTATTCGTGTCAATTTAAAAATAAATCCTTCATTTGTAAATATTTTCATTCATCTCTTTGTAAATATATCTTGCATTTTGTAAATATTTTCATCCTGCATTTGGATTTTGTGGGTAGTATCCGCTGAAAACCCTCACGAGACAACACTCGTCCTACTGGGGACACCCAGAGGTTTAACGGCTTGTTGCATATGCTCAATGCAATCGTGCTTCCTACGAAAACGGAGTTATCTTAGTTTTAGTTTATTCGAGGACGAATAAAAAGATAAGTGTGGGGGTATTTGATGTGCACGTAAATGTGCACGTAAAATTTTAATACATACCTTTTTGTCAGGCAATTCAAATTTATCTTCTGAAATCAAAAATATCAATTTCCTTTTGCCTTTAAATACATGTATACTACTTAGCAATAATATCCAATCACAGCAAAAATCATTTTATACATTTCTTTACAAAAGTTTCAATATCCATTTCTTTCAAACCCGTATGATGTACACATATCATCCATACGCAATACCAACTCTGTTCGCTCACTCGATCACACAATTTCACTTCCGAACTAGTATCGTCCACCCGACTTCCTAGTGCAGACTTAGATCTGGTTTCATGATCAGAAACCGTCATTCTCCTTGCATAGCCATATACTATGATAGAGAATTTCCAGAATCAATCAATAATCCATATCCAAGGTCGTCGTCAAAATCGAATGAAAAATCCCAACTCGGATCGATATGACTATCTTGAAATTCTATGCTCGAATCTGGATCAAATCATTATGCGAATAAAATAATATACGTACATCCTATGTATTTATCTCCAATTGCTGATTAGCTATATCAATTTTTTTTATTCACATTATTTTGATTTACATTCACTTATTCACAATTATCCATTTCACAGCTTTACTGGAACTTCATTCAAGTATTACCTTAGAATGTTTTCCCAATACCGTATTTTTACTTAAGAATTTCACCATTTCTTCTTAAGTTCAACATAAATATTTTATACACTTAAATATTTATTTTTACTTCACCACTTTGGTTTATATCTACTTCTATTCAATTTGGATCTCCAATGTCCATATGAATTCAATTTTACCTTTCATTATTATCTTATCTCAAACCATATTTAATTAATCATTTTTTTAATTAGTTTCACTTACTAATTTATTTTCAATCCTTAGTTTTATTTATTCCAACTTGACTAACTTCCATTTATTTACAAACTTAAATTAACTTGTAGATTCACAATTTTATTTCAACTCAATAACCTTTATTTCAAAAACTTATTCAATCTAGCCTACTTAGGCCAAATTCCCAAAACTCGCTTTATTTTTAAACTTTTGGTTGAGCTTTCAATTCCTTTGTATTTCAAAAATCAAAACGGTTTCACCAAACCAAAAGTTCAACATTTCAAAATCATTTTTGAAATCAATTATATATACATAATTCATTTGCATTTCAAACTATCTTTTGAATTTTAAAACCAAACCCAGTGTTGCAAACAACTCCAATTTAAAACATTTTGGTAGCAATTCCTCTCTTGAAAACTCAAAAATGAACACCGATGATGTCGCGATCATCATCGGAATGATTTTCCAGCGACCGAAAAGAGTTTAATACTTTTTTCTCTTTCAAAACATTTCAATATTTTTAATTTCCAAATATCACCAGATTTCATATCCAATTTAAAAATATTTTCGAATAATATCACTATTATTCCTTCTAAACCTTTGAAAATCATTTCCAAACTCTAAGGAAATTAAATTTCCCAAATTTTCAAATTTCAAAACCTTTCAATCTTCATTCAAATATTCTCTGGAATTTCAAGTTATAAATCCCATTTATAATTCACATTTCAAATTCCATTCTATCATATGGGTTAATTTCTTAACCTTTCGGTTAGAACTTCAACTTTTATTCAATTTTTCTAACAGCAATGATAGTAATTTAATATTATCACTTCCTAACAACCAGGAAACCATATACTTATAATAATTTATGAAAATTATTTCTTTCATATATAAAAATAATTTGGGCAAAATTATTTCATTTACCCTATCATACTATGGCGAATTGTTCTATTCAAGTGTTTAGCGATCCCTATCAATAACGTTAATTACTCGTATTGACCAGAATCCATAAACTACTCAATAAACCAATCAACACAATATAAAACAATTTTTATATTTACTAACAAATACACGTTTATACATATTAAAACACTCAAACTCATTCTTGAGTACTACGGACTCTATTTCTAATGAGTAATCCCCGCTAAAGTTAAGGTTCTTGCTTAACCTGGCTCTGATACCAAGTGTAACGGCCCGCAAATCCGTACCCCTTTGAGCCGACAATATTCTCCAACAGCTCAACTCAAAATGGAAGGAAATACGAACCATTAGGGTTAAAGAAGAAAGAGGTAGAAGAAGAAATAGGAAACAACATTAGAATCTCACAAACATAGTGGAACAATATATAATAGATAAATGACTAATCTTCATACAGAAAGAACTACATCAGTGTTATACATTACATCATCAAAGTACAACACAATCAATAGCAAAATATTAGACAGTTATATTAACTTCCTCACAAAAGCTGACTATACAGCTCATACTGTACAGCGGAATATATATCAAGTACTTGTGATAGGTCTCTCCATCCAGCTCATCTCCTGAGCTCCACGGCATTCTATCCTGTATTCGATAATACTCGGCCTAACCCAAGCACTATAGTAAAATAACACCCGAGTCAGTTTGGAAAACAGGCGTGAGATAACACACTAAATTGGATTATTAAAGTTTCCAAAATCCTTTGAAATCAAAGGTATCTCGTAAGACCACGCCACAAATAAACATGCCTGGTTTTTACCTTATGATAACCATAACACTCTTTATTAAATCCGTCTGATATTATAATAGTGTCTATTGAAAGTAATATAGAATCTAGCTGAAATGCTTGCATCTCACGTTTCAGCAATAGTTGGGCACAGTCAAAATCGTACAGGCGCTTATTGGAGATTGGATTTCATACAATGGCAGGGATACTGGGGTACCGCCCGTCACAGTAACTGGTCTAGATCATAGTACCAAGGATCCCTCTAATCCCCTACAACACAAGACCGGAGTTACCCATTACTAGATAGTCCGATAAGGTCACCCCGCGGTTGGGATCAGCAACCGCCCATACAGCCGAATAAAAAGGGACATCTAAACAGGATGACCTTACCAAATTGGTTGCTAGCCACGTAGTCTTGCTGCACCTCCCTTGTTTTAGCCATTCTCGGTTGATGAGGCTCGAGGCTACGCGTTATGTAACAGCTGCGATTTTCGACCACGAAGGTCGACATTAATATGTCCACTGTACTGCCGAGCAATCGAATGCCGGAAAACTGTACCTTTAGGGTTAAAGAAGAGGTAGACGATAGAAGAAGTAGAAAGAAGAAGCAATAGAAAACAATATCAGAATCTCACAATCGCAGTGGAACAACATATAATAGATAAATGAATATCTTTAAAACAAAGAACTATATCAGTTATTACATTACATTAAATTATCAGAGTTTACAACAACAAACAGCGGAAAAGAAATACTATATACTAGTTGATACGCCATGCCATCTAGCTTGCCTCCAGATCTCTACAGCAACTCCTGTATTCCAGAATGACCTGGTAACCTGACTCTAGATTGCCCGTGTAGAAATTGGTGGGCACCCAGAGTTTAGGAAGAGAACAATAAAATCCAGATCAGTCATGGGACTGGTGTGAGAACTTAAAACAATTATATCTTTAAAAACAAACAAATAAATATTTTAAATTAGATTCGCAATGCTTTTAGAAAATGAGACTACCATAAGGCCTCCCGCATACACACATAATGAAAACGCAGAATCGGGAGAGATTTCTCCTTATGATAACCAAACATGCTTGATACGAGAAATTTTCTTTGATGTTATTACTATAAGTGCAAAGTGTAGGAAAACATTTCGAAAGTATGATATAAATCTTAGCCAACATACGACCAGTATCGTATGCCTACTATAGCTACCATCTAAACAGTGGTGACCACCATAAGTAAATGGCAGGTTCTATAACTAAAATCGTATAAGGTGCGTATTGGAGTTTGGATTTCCAACAAATGATCAGACCAAGGAACTTCCCATTGCCACATGGGTACGCCTCTGGAAGAACGCTCCGAGAACCTAACCGGATCTCTGCCAACACAAGGCCGGGTTACCCCTAGCTGGGTAACTACTGACACGAATATGCCATCCCCCGGTTGTAACCGACCTAAATCCTGGGATTCACCAACAACCACAACATAATAAGTTTGCAGCAACAACATAGGTTAAGTATCAAGGCTCCATACCATAATACCACCTCTATCCAGAAGGAATGACATACACTAAGGAGGCGCTATCCCCTAATAACCTTGCTGCATCTTTCATTTTGACCATTTTCGGGGTGTGAGGTCCGATGAAGTCTCGTCCACAAAGCTATGCTTTATACAAAAGCTACGCTTTGATCAACAAATGCTCAACAGCACTTCATATGCCACATTACCAAATTGGGAATGTATCGCTAGTAACCATCAACTACATAACCTCTGATCGTACGTCTCAGAGAAGGGTGTTAAGCTAAGAGAATAAATTCTCCGCTACCAACAGAAATATATTTGATAGAAACCAGCTTTACATCTCAAATTGTAACCTCAGACATACATCCATACAAGTCCGTTCCGGGATCAAACAGAACCGAAGGCACTTCCAAAAGAAGCCCTTGTAATCCGGATATTCACTAATCACGACCGGACTTCCCATCACAAAGGGTGATAAAATCTCTATATCGGAGATCGGCCGATGCAGAGATATTCGACGGTAATCCTTCCATTTTCGAAAATACCCGGTCTTCAATACTGGTCTTCAAATGCTATCCATTACGACATATCACTTATTCGGAATAGGATTTATGACACAAAGGTCCTCTCCCGGCTAAACCGAATAACGAGCGCTTATTTTCAAAAATAAGTGTAGCATTCATATTCAAGCAAATCACATCAAATACCCATTTAAAGGTAAATATTGATAGTCGGTTCTTTAACTATCAAAGATATGCACAACATCACCAAATCCCAAATAATTTCCCAAATTATTTATTTTCCAAAAATATCTTTACAAGATAAATTTTTCCACACTTCAACCATTTGAAAACGAAATTTCAATTCACTTTTCAATTTATCTTTAAAAGATATAATCTCAAAACATTTCACTTCATATTGGAAAACATTTCCATACTTATGTAATAATAAGTAATTCACCAATCTATTTATTTTCAAAACTTAGAAAATATTCAATATACTTAAAACGATTATGTATATATTTTATTCTTTTAAGGAAAACGTTCTCTTTAAACACATTTATTTCGGTCCAAACGAATGTTGCGTATAACATCGTTACGACAACCCAAAATCACTAGTATAGGGATTCGACATTTAGGTAGATATATAAATCCCAATACTATAAAACATTTCCTTTCGAAATCATTTACTATAACAACAGTGTTATAGTCCACCATTTCCTTTTTATTCCTCGAAAACGTCTATTTCAACAATGAATGTTGAAATCTATGGTTTCGATCCTTAACACATTTTAAAACAACTTCAAATCATTTAAATTCTATTTAAAAGATCACTTCCTAAAACATTTCTTAATATATTATTCACTGTCCAAAATCGTGAATATACTTCGTTAACCAAATTCAACACTTCTACATATTTTAATTTAAAGGATTTTTCACTATCCAAAATCGTGGATATCTCTCCTTTAATAACCTAAAATAATTGACTTATCAAAATAAGTCGATTTCGAATTTATAAAACAACGTTTATAAATTCATGTCTATATAATTTTATAAAATCTTCAACTTACAAAATCCCTTAATTTACAAATTCTATTTAAATCTCATTTAAATGCCAAAATCCGATTTATAAGTTAATTACTTATAAATATTTTATTTTACAAAATCTATTCATTTTATAACTTCACAATTTATAAATCTATAAATTTCATTCACTTATGAAATCCATTTATACTTCATTTTAACACTTATAAAATTCGTTTTATAATTCCAATATTTTTAATTTATAAATATCAATTTTATAAATCTTTTATATAAACCGTTTATAATAATTCAAAAATCTCTATTTAATCTATTTTATAAAATCACATTTAAACTATATTTCTCAAAAGTCATAAATTTTATAACATTAAAATTAAAACGTTTATTTATTTAAAATGAATTAATTCCAATATTTTTAATAAAACGTATACTTTCAAAAATCACTTTAAAATCCTTTTAAATTTGAAAATCATGACTTTAGCACTTGTAATTTTTCAAAATAGGCCCAATGCTGCAACAGCACAAATAAATCAACCACAGCATCCAAACATCATATATCAATATGATAACAGAATATATCACAATATCTGTAAAATAAATCAATACGGTTGAGGAATCCAGTTCGATCCCTCCAACCTGTTTTCCCTGCATCCACAGATGTTAGCACAATACCATCAATACGGAATATCGCAGTATATGGGATTTACAAAATATTATCCGCTATTATGCGGCGCAATAGGGTCTCATCTGCTATATACTGCGGGAAAATCAACTCCAAGTACGTATATAATACCAATTCCACTTCAAGATGGAATATCGCGGCATATGTGTTTAATAAATAACATCCGCTTAATATATGGCGTATAGGGTTTATTTCAACACAACAGATAGCAATTTATCATTCAATCACACAATCAAGCAATTTTAAATCTCACTATTTAAAATTTAAATCGAAACAAATTCGATTGAGTGAGAAGTTCTCACCTTGCTTTCAATAACAGTCGTAGCGTTTTATTTCGAATAAAATTAAGCGCACGTTTAATTTTACCCAAAATTTTCACTAGCTCCAATCGATTCCAATCCAGCTCCACCGCGTAGTGCTCGTCAATACAAAGCCAACGCAATTTGTTTCGTCCAAAAAGGGGCCTCGCGTGACAAAGATACGATATTTTAAAGTTTGAACGATTTTAATATATAATTATTTAAAGTTTTCTTTTATATTTTCAACCTTAAACATTCTGGACCGTTGATTCTCTAAACCATTTCAATTTCTACATTGGATTTAATTTCAAATTTGTTTATCACAACAAAACTTAAATTTTCAATTTACTATGGTAGTAAATCCATCACACAGAAACTTGAAAATGATACTGATGATGCTGCAGTCATCACATTTATTATTTCCCAGCAACAGTAGTGAATTCAGTGCTTATATACTTTCAAAAAAAATTTCTTTTATTCATAAATCTCATTTATAAATCTTTTTCTTATATAATTTCACTTTTTATATATAAGATTATTTCACAATTGTAAATCGCATTGGTTATAATCCATACTTATAATTCTTTTGCTTATACAATTTATTCTTTTATTCAGATTATTCAAACATCTTTTAATTAACTTATATATATGTTTACATTTTCAACAACCAAACAATCAATTTATATACACTTCAATAATTTTGAAAAATTATTCCTTTATATATAAAATATAATCGAGGTAAAATTATTTCATTTACCCTATTTTAAAACGATATCGTGTCAAATTGTTCTGTACAAGTGTTTAGAGATCCATATCAACAACGTTAATTACTCGTATTGACCAGAATCCATATGCCACTCAACAAACCAATCAACAAAATATAAAACAAATTTTTTTATATTCATTAACATATACGCACTCATATCTATTATTACACCCACACTCATTCTAGAGTACTACTGACTCTATCTCTAATGAGTAATTCCTAACAGAGCCAAGGTTGTCACTTAACCATATGCTCTGATACCAAATGTAAGGGTAGCCATTTTCGACCACGAAGGTCGACATTAATACATCCACTGTATTAACTGCCGAGCAATCGAATTTCATAAAAACCGTACCATTAGGGTTAAATAAGAGGTAGAAGATAGAAGAAGTAGAAAGAAGAAGTAATAGAAAACAATATCAGAATCTCACAATCGCAACGGAACAACATATAATAGATAAATGAATATCTTTAAAACAAAGAACTATATCAGTTATTACATTACATCACATTACATTAAATTATTAGAGTTTACAACAACAAACAGCAAAAAAGAAATACTATATACTAGTTGAAACGCCATGCCATCCAGCTTGCCTCCAGATCTCTACAGCAACTCCTGCATTCCTGAATGACCTGATAACCTGAATCTAGACTGCCCGTGTAGAAATTGGTGGGCACCCAGAGTTTAGGAAGAGAACAATAAACTCCAGGTCAGTCATGGGACTGGTGTGAGAACTTAAAACAATTATATCTTTAAAAACAAACAAAGAAATATTTTAAAATAGATTCGCAATGCTTTTAGAAAATGAGACTACCATAAGGCCTCCCGCACACACACACAATGCAAACGCAGAATCGGAGGAGATTTATCCTTATGATAGCCAAACATGCTTGATACGAGAAATTTTCTTTGATATTATTACTATAATTGCAAAGTGTAGGAAAACATTTCGAAAGTATGATATAAATCTTAGCCAACATACGACCAGTATCGTATGCCTACTATAGCTACCATCTAAACAGTGGTGCCACCATAATTAAATGGCAGGTTCTACAACTAAAACCGTACAAGGTGCGTATTGGAGTTTGGATTTCCAACAAATGGTCAGGCCAAGGAACTTCCCATTGCCACATGGGTACGCCTCTGGAAGGACGCCCCGAGAACCTAATCGGATCTCTGCCAACACAAGGCCGGGTTACCCCTAGCTGGGTAACTACTGAACGAATATGCCATCCCCCGGTCGTAACCGACCTAAATCCCGGTATTCACCAACAACCACAACATAATAAGTTTGCAGCAACAACATAGGTTAAGTATCAGGGCTCCATGCCATATTACCACCTCTATCCAGAAGGAATGACATACACTAAGGGGGCGCTATCCCCTAATAACTTTGCTGCATCTTTCCTGTTTTGACCATTTTCGGGGTGTGAGGTCCGACGAAGTCTCGTCCACAAAGCTATGCTTTATACAAAAGCTACGCTTTGATCAACAAATGCTCAACAGCACTTCGTATGCCATATTACCAAATTGGGAATGTATCGCTAGTAACCATCAACTACATAACCTCTGAGCTCGTACATCTCAGAGAAGAGTGTTAAGCTAAGAGAATAAATTCTCCGCCACCAACAGAAATATATTTGATAGAAACCAACTTTACATCTCAAATTATAACATCAGACACACATCCATACAAGTCGGTTCCGGGATCGAACAGAACCGAAGGCACTTCAAAAGAAGCCCTTGCAATCCGGATATTCGCTAATCACGACCGAACTTCCCATCATAAAGGGTGATAAAATCTCTATATCAGAGATCAGCCGATGCAGAGATATTCGACGGTAATCTTTCCGTTTTCGAAAATACTCGGTCTTCAACACCAGTCTTCAAATGCTATCTATTACGACATATCACTTATTTGGAATGTGATTTATGACACAAAGGTCCTCTCCTGGCTAAACCGAATAACGAGCGCTTATTTTCAAAAATAAGCGTAGCATTCAAATTCAAGCAAATCACATCAAATACCCATTTAAAGGTAAATATTGATAGTCGGTTATTTAACTATCAAAGATATGCACAACATCACCAAATCCCAAATAATTTCCCAAATTATTTATTTTCCAAAAATATCTTTATAAGATATATTTTTCCACACTTCAACCATTTGAAAATGAAATTTCAATTCACTTTTCAATTTATCTTTAAAAGATATAATCTCAAAACATTTCACTTCATATTGGAAAACATTTCCATACTTATTTAATAATAAGTAATTCACAGATCTATTTATTTTCAATACTTAGAAAATATTCAATATACTTAAAACACGATTAAGTATATATTTATTCTTTTAAGGAAAACATTCTCTTTAAACACATTTATTTGAGTCCAAACGAATGTTGCGTAAGACATCGTTACGACAACCCAAAATCACTAGTATAGGGATTCGACATTTAGATAGATATATAAATCCCAATACTATATAAAACATTTCCTTTCGAAATCATCTCCTATAACAACAGTGTTATTGTCCACCATTTCCTTTTTATTCCTCGAAAACTCTATTTCAACAATGAATATTGAAATCTATGGTTTCGATCCTTAACACATTTTAAAACAACTTCAAATCGTTTAATTTCTATTTAAAAGATCACTTCCCAAAACATTTCTTAATATATTATTCACTGTCCAAAATCGTGAATATACTTCGTTAACCAAATTCAACACTTCTACATATTTTAATTTAAAGGATTATTCACTGTCCAAAATCGTGGATATCTCTCCTTTAATAACCTAAAATAATCGACTTATCAAAATAAGTCGATTTCAAATTTATAAAACAACATTTATAAATTCATATCTATATAATTTTATAAAAACTTCAACTTATAAAATCCCTTAATTTACAAATTCTATTTAAATCTCGTTTAAATTCCAAAATCCAATTTATAAGTTTGTTACTTATAAATATTTAATTTTACAAAATCTATTCATTTTATAACTTCAAAATTTATAAATCTATAAATTTCATTCGTATGAAATCCAATAAATGAAAATGAAAGCTATAAATCATTGAATTCAAATTGGAAGTAAGTAAATCTAAATAGAATTGAATTTGATAAGTTAATTTTTAGAGCTTATTAAAATTCATTCGTGAATCATCAAAATTAATTAAATATACGAATTTCAAATGACAGAAATTCTGGGTCGTTACACGTTACCTTTTTTAGCACACATTCACAAAGAATGGTCATCGTCCCCTAATGATTTCTGATAGCATTCGCCCATACAAGTCCGTTCCCGGTACGAACGAAACCGAAGGCACTACTACATCCATTTTGGAATCACCCTTAGGATTAGTAGCGCTTAGCCCTTACACTTCACTACCCCATCTTCAACTCCAAGCTCTTGTCTTACTCACAAAAACGTTCTAACTGGATCAAAGTGGTTTTTGAAAAATTAATCTCGATCCCGATCTCTTCAAAATGATCAGCGCATTGGCCAATATTGATAGTCGGTTATTTAACTATCATAAAACATCCACAAATAACTATCAGGCCTTAATAATTTCCAAAATTATTTATTTCAAAATATCTTCGCAAGATATTTTTCTACACTTCAATCCTTTGAAAATAGTTTCCAAATCACTTTTTTTAAAACTTTTCTTTATCTCTCCCAAACTAATTTAAACTTGAATTTAAAAATAAATCCTTTATTTCTTTAAATAACCTCATTTAAGTTTAAAAATTCATTTATTCCCATTTATTGAAAAATCTCCTTTCCCATACTCGGAATTTATTTATTAGAATTTAAAAATCAACTTATATTCCTTCCCAATTTCATTCTTAAATTTATCCAAATTCAATATATTTATTTTACTTAAAATTCCCTCTTTATTTTCCTTTAAAAAAATCCAATCTTCATATTTTTGATATCTCAATATACCCAAAATATATTCAGTCAAACCATAGTATTCAACATTTTCAATTTCCAATATAATCTATCACAGATTAACAAATAAAGCATATCAACAAATATGAAAATAAATTCCAACATTTTGTGGAATCCATTTGGATCCCTCCAACGTGCTTCCCTGCATCCACAGATGTTAGCACAATATAAAAATACTGATCCCACTACGAGGGGGATATCGCGGTTGTAAAGGGTCATTGCTATTATGGGCACATAGGGTCTCATCCGCTATATAATGCAGGAATATCAATCACTCCAATATATATATACTACTATATATAATATCACATCCAGAGAAATAATAAATCATCAATTCAATAATTTAAATTTAACTATTTAAATTTAAACGGCAATCCAAATGAGTGAGATTAACTCACCTTTGACTTTTGTTTTGCAATCCGACCCAACCCGGCTATTTTCCGCACGATTTTGGACCCTGTACAAACATAAATGATTTTTATCAATATTCGAATAAATTGAACAATTAAATTCACATTTGATAAATTTATTTAACCAATGATTTATTTTAAACTAATAATTTAATTTTAAACTACTTTCCTTTGAATAAAATATTTTTAGCAACTAAAATAATTAAATAAGTTTATTAAACAAATCTATCTCCATAATACATTATTTAAAAATAAACTAGTAAGTGAAAATATGTTTTTATATAGAAAATTTTACATTTATATATATTTTCTTTGAAATCAATTCACTTATAAATTTTTTATTTATATAGATTCAAAAATCTAATTTTTATGTGAAACTCTTCAACATCTAAAATTCATATATATCTTTTCCAACATCTTTTCTATATATACAAATTTTCATGTTTACCTATATAAAATTAATTTAAAATGGCAGGTGTAAATATATTTTTTTCTTCAGTAATGAATAATTTCTTTACTGTAATTTTCCTCCTTAGAATCTGTATATAAATTTATAAAATTCCATTAAAATAAAACTACTCTATACCTTACTGCCGCAGAACACCTCTCCTTAACACGCTCGAACACCATGCCTGAGCCCCAAGTCGAACCGTTGTATAGCGCCTCCACCTCACCCACGACATCAGCCTCAACCACACCTGACCTTGAACACACCCTCTACGCTACGGCCCAACCTCGACAGCGACCGCGACTCGCTTGCAAGTCCACTTCCAGGATGTGCTTAGGACTTATCAATCGCAACCTTAATCATCCGCAACACCCATCTAGCTCCGACAAGTAGATGCGACTTCGATCAAGCAAATCACGACCTCGTCACGATACCTACCCCCTATCGTGAACAACCAACCTAGCCCACACCGCTAGTCACCACATCGCGGTCCACCTAGGAGAACTCCAGGCCAGCTTAATAATTCGACATTACCGCATCCCCTACGTGCGAAGGAAATCGAAAACTAGGGAAGGCGAGAGTTGGGATGACTGGTGAAAATCGGAAGCATGAACAAACTAAATTCATAAAATTTCTTCCTCCATTCGCTGATTTGAATTAGAAAGAGGAGGAGAGGCTCTGCTATTATTATTATTATTATTCGTTTTTTACTGGCTTAAGTTTTTATTTTATACACTTTTTTAAGGAAACAAAGGGGAAACATCTATACGCGATTTGAAAAGGCTGGGGGACGCGTGTTAGATGGCCTATAGTGTTTTTTGAAGTAGAATTGAAAAATGGCTGATGGGAATGCAGATTTGAATGTTGATATGTATTATTAAATTGAATTTAAATTAAAATCCAAACTATCTCGAAAATGCAACTCAAAATCCTGACCTCCTATCGAGGTGTTCGCTAGGCGTTTATAATGTTATACCCATATTTCGAACGCAATGGAAAAGGTTTCGAGTGCTATTTCGATCGTATGGAGAAGATAGCTTTTTGGAACCGGTTATTATATTGAATTTTCGGTATAAATTTCATCGCATTTATCTACCGTACGATCACATGACAACTCCAAACGCTACGAAATCCGATAATAATACACTATTGCGGATCCAACGGAACTGGTTTCGTCGAATTCCGAGACTGTGCCTCGGAAGGCTATGTTTAAATATCCATTTAAATGGTATATTTTCAAATCTAAGAAAATCACTTTTAAATTCAATTTTAAAAGTTCTATCATCTTCAGTATTATCAATATAAATTTTACAAGCCTTCAAATTATTTTTACCGAGCTTAAAACTCTCGATTCCCTATTTTACCCAATTTCAGTATTTAAATACAATAATTTAGTTACCAAATAAACAATGATATTTGAAATTCAAGTTAAACATTAACGTTTAAATATTTAAAATCAGTTAAATATCCCAATTTCAAATATCCAAAAATTCTGGGTTGTTACAGTCATTATTCTTTAAATGAAAAAGAAGGCCTGTGTATTTGGCAGCAAATTCTTCTAACATACATATATCACATAGCTGTATTTTTAATAATTATTTTACATAATCGGTATCTTCTATGAAAGTTTCCCCTGTAAAGTCTGCCAATAGTAATTTTAGTAATTCTCCAAGAGCTTCTTGTTTAGATTGAATATTCCTAATTATTTGTAACTGATTTGGATTTATTCTTTCAAGGTTTAGTAGCCAAGCTAAAGCATCTCCTGTCCAATAACTAGTTGCGTAATGTGTGTATTCCATTACACTCATATTAGGAGGTAATAAACAAATTGTTCCATTTATATGTTGAAGCCATTTTATAATATATTTTGTTGTTTTTCTATATGGATCTCTATCTATATTGAAAGTTAGGGTATATGCTGAAGAGGGTTGTTCATTATAAAAACTTTTAACTGCTTTCTAGAAGAGTGAAATTTGATCCAATTTGATCTATTACCATGCCTAAGCATTTCAGGGTAAGGATCAGTTTGTGGACTATTATATGTGTTTTCTTCCTATTCTCAATCTTCCATAATTATATCAGAGTTAAGATTGTTCATTACAGAAGAATTATCTGATGGAGGTGGTGGAGATAAAATCAGTGCACCTCTACTAGGTCCAGCTTCATTAATGTTTATATTGTAAATAAGTTTGTCAGATGTATCTGAATTATAACCTGATTCTGTGGAATTTTCAGATTCTTTTTCAGAATAATGAAGAATGTTCTTCATTTGCTTTATATTTAAAATAGTTTATCGCTGTTGAATTTCTTTATAATAAGAATAAAGTTTTGTACTATCAATTTCTTTTGTAAAGATTTTTTCTTGAAGAATAAGATAATTTTTATAGTAAGTGGGATCAATATCTTCGA
The DNA here is from genome assembly GCA_030765085.1 of Allium cepa. Classification (NCBI taxonomy): domain Eukaryota; kingdom Viridiplantae; phylum Streptophyta; class Magnoliopsida; order Asparagales; family Amaryllidaceae; genus Allium; species Allium cepa. The sequence continues at coordinate 786,284,490 of CM060932.1, forward strand.
CGTATATTTTGTTATTTTCTTCAGAAGTATATTTGATTATTCGAATGTTGTTAGGCCAATGGATTATTGGTGTATTTCGACCAAATCCAGAGGTTACCATTTGTTTTTGTAGTTTATTACTTATGTCTTTAACTTCTAATTTAATTTCTTGAAGTAGAACAATCATAAAATTATGAATCCCATTTTTTGGGTTTTCATGAGTTTTAATATGAACAACATGCTCATATTGTTCAGTATTTAGATTAAATTGACACTTATGTGTATCGAGAATAGAAAGCTTATTATTTTCCATAAAAGAGGGACTTTTGAACATAACTCAATTATGAGTTTTTACAAAACTTTTGCAACATGATAAAATTATTAATTCGAATAACAAATCTTGATTCACAATCTTATAGTTATTAGATTAGTTTTGACCCTAGATTAAGCGGCTAGACACGATACCCCTTAATGCTTTCCTAGCATACCGTGGTTTTATAGTAGGGTTAGGCCTTGAATTTACATCCACAAGCCTATACCATCGCTTCACTTAAGTAGAGCACAACAATGGTTCATTTCCTACTCTAATGCGTAATAAGCAATGACAATACGTTGTCGAATTGTCTTAAAATTTGAAAAAAGTTTTATCTACCACAAAAGTTTTGCACACTCATAGCAAATCATGCTTAAAAGAATAGCTTAAGCTTTCATTTTTAATTTTTTTAGATTTTGTAGTCTTTTTTTACTTTACCAGTATATATAGCTAAAAAAATGATTTAAACAGAAAATATAAAACAAGAATAACCTACCTAGTCTTAGCCAAGCTCTAATACCAAATTGTAAAACCTAAAGTTAAATGCAAAAAACCAAAATATACAGCAATAGAGTCTACTTGCAGAAATAGAAATTTATTGATATACCAGATAATGTTACAAAGCTTTCGGATACAATATGCAGAGAGGAAAGGATATAAAGAAGAATTTTTCCTGATGCCCTTCCTTCAGAGAGGAGTCATTCTTTTATAGCCTCTTCAATTCTTTATTTATTATTTTATAGGCATGATATCTGTCCATGCTAGCAATATAGGGATAATATGTGTCTCTTATTGGTTGAGGATGTGTCCATTATTTTAGTTCTGCAGAAAGAAAGTTGGTAAGGCTAGGGGAAGATATGTCACCCTAGTGTAGAGACTAATTCTTTGTCCCTTTATTCTGAGTAGTGGTTTAATTTTTTTTATTTACATTATTCCAAAATCTCTATTTTCCATATTCCAAAATTATTAAATTCCAATTTAAAATCAAACTATTTATTTTACCCAAATTCTTTTCCTTTAATTACTCCAAATTTTGCCATAAATATTTTACTTCCAATTTCTTTTTTTCATTTCTTTTCAAACTCAATATATATATATATATATATATATGATATTTTAAAGTATTAAAATTTAGTCCAGTAATATCACAGCATCCAATAGATTCAACCACACAATAATCTATCATAGATTTCTCATACAAATCATATATCAATATATATGAAATTTAATTCAACATTTTTGAGAAATCCAGTTGGATCCCTCCAACCTGTTTTCCCTGCATCCATAGATGTTAATACAACATACAAATACCAATCCCACTTCGAGGGGGATATCGCAGTATATAAGGTCATCTGCTATTACACGGGGCGTATAGGGTCTCATCCGCTGTATATATGTGTGTGTGTGTGTGTGTGTGTGTGTGTATGTATGTATACGTGTGTGCGTGCGGGAATATCACTCCAACTGCTAATATATATACTACTATATATAATATCACATTTAACTGATAATAATTTTTCAATTCAACCAATCAATCAATAATTAATTTTAACTATTTAAAATTAACTAGCAGCCCAAAATTGAGTGAGATTAACTCACCTTTATTTTCTGTTGTCGCCAATACATTCCGTTTTGGAACTAAAATCAGACGATCCCCTATTTTAGCCCAAATTTTGACAATATCCAAATCTGTACAAACCAGCTTCATTGTAAAGCTTTCATCATCACGATCGTAATGCAAAAAGTCTCGTCCAAAACGGACCTCGTATGAGAGAGATATACAATTTATTAGCTATCGATATTTAAATATAGATTAAAATAATATAACTTTATTTTTTATTAAGGCCCGGTACCATGATACAGACCCGGCACCACTCTAATCCTTCTTCCTTAACTAATGCTTGCACACGAAAACTCAAATACCCAATTCGACTGTGCACGCCACCGATGATACAGAGCTAGAGAACTTTGTTCGACGAACCGATTCCGCCATCCATCTTCTCTTGTGAATCTCCATCCTACTGTAACTAAATGGCCAAGCTCACCCCCCTCATTCGAATCACAACCTGTACCCTTCCCTTGCATACAGTGAATCGTTGCCATCTCCAATGGCGATCGAAAATCATGAGAAATGCATGCCAAGATGCTATTCGCTGCTCCGAACCCAAAAAAAGATACCAAATCACCAATCGATGCTTTAATCTCAACAATACGCGAACCCTAACTCGAATAACCATGTTCGACTTCACAATCGACCTCCAAAAACTAGTGCTGCACTCATCAAAAAGTATATTAGGTGGAAGAGAATTGAGAAACTAGAATTTAAAACAAAGTTTGGAAATTTTTAATCGAGTAAAATGTGAGAATTTTTTTTTAAAGTTTTCATGTTTTCTTTTTTTTTTCTACTGAGCTCGACCGTGCTTCAAATAGGAGAGGGAGATGTAACAACCCGATTTTTGGATGCCTAAAAATCGACATCAATACGTTCACTGTATTAAATGCCGAAAAACCGAACCATTAGGGTTAAAGAAGAAGAAATAGAAACAATATCAAAATCTCACAATTGCAAAGGAATAATATGTAATAGATAAATGACTAATCTTTAAAAAAAAACTATATCTGCTTTTACATTACATCATCAGAGTACAACAAAATCTATAGCACACAACTGGATAGTTATACTAACTTGTCCTCACAAACCTGACTACACAGCTTACAACACAGCGGAGTATACATCAAGTACGTGTCATACATCTTACCATGCCGCTCATCTCCTCAGCTCCATGCATCATATCCTGTATCTGTACTCTATAATACCCGGTCTGACCCGAGCATTATAATAAAAAAACCCAAGTCAGTCTGAAAAACTAGCATGAGAAAACACACTCAATTGGATTATTAAAGTTTTCAAAATCCTTTGAAATCAAAGGTATCTCGTAAGACCACGCCACAAATAAACATGCCGGTTTTTATCTTACGATAACAAAAACATTTCTTATCAAATCCTCTGATATTATAGTACTGTCTATATACAAATACATATTCAAATAGCCAAATTTGTTGCATTCATTAATTTCCAGCATAATAGTTATACAAACAAATCCGAAGGCACTTATTGGAGAATGGGTTTTCATCAATGGCAGGGCTACTGGGGTACCGCCCATCACAGTACATGGTCTAAATCACCATAATGAGGATCCACCCTGATCCCCTGCTACAGAAGACCGGAGCTACCCCTTACAGGATAGTCCGAATAAGATCACCGTGCGGTTGCCCCCACTGTTGGGATCAGCAACCGTCCATACAGCCGAATAAAAAGGGACATCTAGACAGGGGTGATCTTACCCTAATTGGTTGCTAGCCTCTTAGCCTTGCTGCACCTCCTCGGTTTTTTCCATTCTCGGTTGATGAGGCTTGAGGCTATGTGTTACCTTTTTAGCACGCATTCAATTAGAATGCTCATTGTCCCCCAAACAATGTTCTGATAGCATTCGTCCATGCAAGTCTGTTCCGGGGCCGAACGGAACCGAACGCACTACTCCTACTACATCCATTTTGGAATCACTCTCAGGATTAGTAGCGATTAGCCCTTGCACTTAACTGCTCCATCTTCGACTCCAAGCTCTTGTCTTGCTCACGAAAACATTCAAACCGGATCAAAGTGGTTATTGGAAAATTAATCCCGATCCCGGTCTCTTCGAAACGGTCAGTGCATTAGCCAACATTGGTAGTCGGTTATTTTACTATCGTATAACATCCACAAACAACAATCAAGCCTTAATAATTTTCCAAATTATTTATTTATTTCAAAACATCTTTGCAAGATATATTTCCACACTTCAACACTTTGAAAATAGTTTTCAAATCACTATTTCTTTCATGGTAAAATTTCCATCCAACTGTTTTACTCCCACCGTAATCACCAAGTCTTAATACTTTAGGTTTTTAAATAATTTAAATCACTTTATCCAAATATATACTTTAAAATTCTTAAAATAAAAACTACTTAAAACATTTAATTTAAAATACTACTTATGAAAATTTTATAATAATTTCTCATGTAAAATTTAAGCCAAAACTAAATTTAAAATAAAAGTTATTCTATAAGGTATAAATATTAAATAATTATCGTTTAAATCATAATACTAGTTAAACCTTTAAAATAATTACTACTATAATTAATTTAATAAATTATTACTTTAAAATTCTAAAATAATTTAAAATAATAAAATTTATTTTAAAATGTTATTTTAATACCACTTTAAAACCTCTAACTTATACTTGGAAATCTTTCTTTGAAAATATATTCGGCTTTTCGGGGAAGTACACTTTCATTTCCACACCTTCAAAAATAAACCACTATTTATTTTTAACAAATCACCCTTTCCTTATAAATTCCCATCCTAAATTTATAATTCCAAATTATCCTCTGATAAATATTTCACTTATTTATAAACCCTATTTATAAATTTCACAATCTCATTCTCCTTTATTCACAGTTTCAACTCTTAATCGGCTTTCAAATCGATTTCCAAAACCAACTCCATTTTAAAATAAATTTCTTTACTTATCCAAATTTCTTTCAAAACCATTAATTTAGATTTTTCTCCTTTATTATGATTTAAAATCAATTTTAATTCAATCAATTTCTTTACTTATTATACGTCTCAAACAACAATAACTTGACCATGCACAATGATATGCACAGTTCTGTGCTCCCTTCTGCACTGATTCCTGTCCTTTCTCAATCTTCACATAATCAACCCCTTCTCAAATCCCCTTATTCCTCTTTAACACTGCCTAATCATGTTTTTTCAGACATCATCCCTAATCAATCCAGCAATACATCAATGTCTCCACCCTCTTTACTTTCCATTCCTGAAAACTCAATCTCTTCCTCTCAAAATAAAAGGGGCAGGCCTAGGAAATCATTCAAAAAATCATATGACCTGGATAAGGGCGTTCTTTACTCCATTGATCAAGTATCCCCATCGAAGCCCATCTCAATTGACCTTCTCACTTCCTCCTCTGGTGTTAAAACCAGAGCCCACTCTCAAAATATTTTATGATTGATAGAATTGCATTCTGGAACATAAGGGGGGCCCACTCCTTATCAAAACAACTGGAAATTAAAAACCTCATCTCTTCATTCAAAATTCAAATAATGGTTATTGCTGAAACAAAATTGAATCATATCAAAAGCCTCAAAGCTGCTAAACTCATTAACAGTAACTGGAATGCTATTCACAATCTCTCCCAAGCTCCTTATGGCAGATTGCTAATTCTTTGGAACCCCACTGTTTTTCACTATCACCCCATTAAGTGTTCAAAGGCAATTCATTCACACCGTAATATCCCACATACCTTCATCCACAGTATTTCACATGACTTTCATATATGCTGAAAACAATAGTGTCCACCGTCAATCTTTCCTTGACTCTCTTCCCTCTCTCCAGTCTTCTACTATCCCTTGGCTTTGTCTAGGAGATTGGAACTGTATGCAAAATTCTGCTGACAAGCAGGGGGCACTCCTCTTACTTATCAACAGACTAGACCACTCAACCAAGCTATTTTTGATTCCAATCTCCTGCCTATTGCTGCTAGTGGTTGTCCATATACTTGGAATAACTCAAGCAAAACTGGAAAATTCACCTTCTGTAATCTTGATAGATCTTATCAAAACTTTTCATCTGTTCTTTTATGGCCTAAGCTTCATTGCATCATTCCACCTCCATCTCTCTCTGACCACTCCCCCTTATTCTTGACTGGGGAAAAGCCAATGAGAGAAGACACCCCTCATTTTCATTTTTTAATAACTGGACTAAACATCAGGATTTTATGAAAATTGTTACTAACTGTTGGTCGACTAAATTATGGTAACCCTATGTACATTTTACAGGCAAAACTCAAGCATCTAAAAGACACTCTCAGGCCTTGGGCTAAAGTCAACTTTGGCAATGGTAATAGTCTTTCTCATGCTGTTAGAATTAATTTACATAAAGTGCAACATGATATTCAGGTATATATGGATCAGTCTCTGCTAGCTAACCTTATTACTCAAGAACATTCGTTAGTCAATCTCCTTGCCAAAACTTTAATGGAAGAAAACAAAATGGCGTACCAAAAAGCAAAAATCAAGTGGACTAACAATGGTGACAAAAATTCAGCTGTGTTCCATGAATCTTTGAGAAGCAATCGTACTGCTGCGAATTTTACTAACCTTCTTGACAAAAATGATGTACTATGTTCTACCCCTGATGATATCCATGATGGATTTCTAGACTATTACAATGATTTGCTCGCCCCCTCTAACAACCCTCCGATTAACAGTCAACTTTTTGAAGACATCCATCTTCCTGTTTTATCCCAGCAGGCTGCTAATTTTCTTATTCTTGAAATCACAGCAGAGGAAATAAAAGACAATATATTTGCTATGAATGAAACGAGTTCCCCTGGTCCTGATGGTTTCAACGCTCACTTCTACAAATGTGCTTGGCCTATCAATGGTAATGACGTGATTAACGCTGTTAAGAACTTTTTCAAGCACAATAAAATGATTTCTAGGATTAATGCCACAAAGATTTCCCTTATTCCTAAAACTAAACATCCTTCCTCTGTCACTCAATTCAGACCCATTGCATGTTGCAATGTTATCTATAAGTGTATATCTAAGATTATGGCCACTAGAATGATGAATGCTATCCCTGAAATTATTGCTTCCAATCAGAGTGCTTTTCTTCCTAACCGTGACATCACTGACAACATTCTTCTTGCTTCTGAATTACTGAAAGGATATGATAGGAATAATATTTCAAAAAGATGTGTTCTCAAGCTTGACATTCAAAAGGCTTATGATACATTACAATGGAAGTCTATCATCTACATCCTGTACAAAATGCTATTCCCAATCCCATTCCTTTCTTGGATATACACTTGTATCTCCTCTGTCAATTACTCTCTGAATTTTAATGGGGAACTTTATGGTTACTTTCATGGTTCTAGAGGTATAAGACAGGGAGACCCCTTGTCTCCATACGTTTTTATTTGTGTCATGCAATTGTTCACTTCCATTTCCAACAAATACTTGTATATGAAGCTTATTGAGTATCATCCATTATGCAAGCATTCTGGAATCTCTTCAATTTGCTGATGACCTCCTTCTATTCACCAAACCCACTGTCAAATCAATTCAGGGAGTTCTTCACATATTGGATGATTTTAAATGTCTTACTGGTCTCAACATTAACTACAACAAATCCAAGATTAGAATTGCTGGCATGTCTGAATATGATAAATGTCAAATATACAGTTTGTCTGGCCTCAATCCTATTCATCAAAATGATGACTACCTAGGAGCTCCCATGTTTTCTTCTAAAGTTACGACCAACCAATGCCTAAAACTTTATGAAAAAATCACTGCCAAAATTTCTTCATGGCCAATTTCTAAATGCTCTATGGCTGGTAGACTTGTGATTGTCAAATCCATTGCCACATCTATGTGCCTTTATTATGCTAGAATCTTCATTCTGCCTGCTAAATTAATCTCTATGATTAACTCTTCCCTTAACCATTTTCTCTGGCATGGCAGTCCTTATTCCAAGAAACCTATTCCTATTGCCTTCAGGAAAATTTTCTCTCCTCTTAAGTATGGAGGTCTCGGGATCATGAACATTAAACTATGGAACAAGGCAGCAATTTCCAAACGTATTGACACAATTTTTAAATTTGATAATAATTTATGGGCTTCTTGGGTGAGGAGCAATTTAATCAAAAACAACAATTTTTGGACTATGCCTATGCCTATGGATTGTAGTTGGTCATGGAGGAATATTCTTAGGTTAAGGGGGTTTTTATTCATATTTTTCAGGTTGGTTTACTTCATATGAATAAAATATCTTTCTGGTTTGATCCCTGGTCGGAGCAGGGATGCATTCTTGCTGATTTAATTGATTACAACATCAGAATGATGTCTGGTATCTCTGAGTATGCCAGAGTTTCCTATATTTGGTCTGAAGGAAATTTGATGCTGCCTTCTTCTGGCTCCACTTCTGTTCGTGCATGCTGGGAGAAAATCCTTTCTCACCCTGCTTTTAGCACTGATTTTCATGCTGCCTGGGGTCATAAGCATCATCAAATTAGTGTGGTCTACTCCAATATGCAATCCCATGCTAATGCTGTTTTATTTCCTTGGCATTCCAGAGTGTGGAATCATGCATCTATTCCAAGAGAGAATCTTCTGCTTTGGAAGATTATTAACAATGGTCTTCAAACCCTGGATAAAGTTAAAAATATGGGTACTGTTCTGGATGATACTTGCCTTCTGTGTAATAGCAATAAGGAAACGATTCATCATCTTTTTTTTGAATGTGACTACTCGTATTACATTTGGAGCTACTGTAAGAGGATGATAAATCTTCAAAACCCATTTAGAGACTCGTCGATGGAATGGTACAGCATCTTCAAGGCTACAAGATGGAAGACAAGTAAAAGTTTGATGCTGCTGCGTTCATTGAAAAAGTGTCTATCTATTATTTGGATGGAGAGGAATAGTAGAGTGTTTACTAGTGTGTCTACACCTAAGCATTTACTTGTCTTCTCCATCCGTAGTAATCTAGGCGTATAGTGTATTTGTTGTTATTTTTTCTTTCTTCTGATCTATTGTTTTGCCATGGATCGTTGTAATTCTTTTTCTCGTAATATATGGTAGGGGCCATTTAACCCCGTTGGCTTTGCCAAAAAAAAAATTTAATTTCATAATTTATTTCAAATTCTCCTTTTATTTCTCCTAAACTCATTTCAAATCTTAAATTTTAAAAATATATTTCTTTGTACTTTACAAAACAATATTGCTTAAGTCCTTATTTTAAATAAAATTCGTTTTCCCATTTATTCAAAATCCCTATTTTCCCATCCTTGAATTTATTATATAGGGTTTAAATCAAATTTTATCCTTTTTTCAAATTCATTCCTATAAATTATATAGATTCACTATAATTATTTTATTAAAAATTTCCCTTTTTATTTCCTTTGAAAATCCAAACTTTATATATATTTCATTTTTCTCAAATACCAATATATATTCAACCAAGCCATAGCATTCAATAATTTCAATTCCCAATATAATCAATATAATCTACCATAGATTATCACATAAATCACATTACTGAATATAAAATAAATTCAACATTTTGAGGAATCCAGTTGGACCCCTCTAACCTGTTTCCTTGCATCCACAGATGTTAGTCAACAAATAAAATAACAATTCCACTTCGAGGTGGAATATCACGGTATAAAGGGTCATCTGCTATTATGTGGGGCGCATAGGGTCTCATCCGCTATATATTGCGAAAAATCAATCACTCCAATATATATATATATATATATATATATATAAATCATATCACATCCAAGCTGATAATAATTATCAATTCAATCAATCAATCCAATAATTTAAATTTAACTATTTAAATTTAAAGGGTAATCTAATGAGTGAGATTAACTCACATTTATTTTATCTACAACCCACTTCCAATCCAGCTTGCTTTCTTTTAGATTTTTGACCTTATATAAACATTGTACGATTTATTATCCTATGAAATAATCGAACAATCAACTACCATTTATTTGTTTAATTTTAAACTAATAATTTAATTAAACAAATTTTCTTTTAAACACATATGTGTCTATAATTTCTTTTTGGAGTACATATATATTTATAAAAATAAATTATAGATTTAAGAAATCTAACTTTTATAAAATATCTACAACATCTTTAAAATTTCTATATCTTCCCAAAATCATGTATATATATATTTTCCATTTCAAATTAGAACATGCATGTGGATATATATATATATATATATATATATATATATATATATATAAAATTAAAAACAAAATTACTTTATACCTTACTGAAATAAAATTCTTTCTAACTTATATATATATATATATATATATATAAATAAATTCCTTTCTAAATCATATGTTCATATATTAAAACAGGAAAGTTTTTTAATGCTATATTGTAAATTTTTCCTAATCTACATATATATATATGGAATAAAACAAAAAATTTCTTTTAAACCTTACTGCAAAAAAATTTCTTCTGTTTAACTATACTATACATACATATATAAATTAAATACCAATATATATTCAACCAAGCCATAACATTCAATAATTTCAATTCCCAATATAATCAATATAATCCACCACAGATTATCACATAAATCACATTACTAAATATAAAATAAATTCAACATTTTAAGGAATCCAGTTGAACCCCTCCAACCTGTTTCCCTGCATCCACAGATGTTAGTCAACAAATAAAATACCAACTCCACTTCCAGGTGGAATATCGTGGTATAAAGGGTCATCCGCTTTTATGCGGAGCGTATAGGGTCTCATCCGCTATATATTGTGGGAAATCAATCACTCCAATATATATATATATATATATATATATATATATATATATATAACATATAACATCCAAGTTGATAATAAACTATCAATTCAAGTAATCAATCCAATAATTTAAATTTAACTACTTAAATTTAAAGGGTAATCCAAATGAGTGAGATTAACTCACCTTTATTTTATCTGCAACCCACTTTCAATCTGGCCTGCTTTCTTTCAGATTTTTGACCTTGTATAAACATTGTACGATTTATTATCATATGAAATAATCGGACAATCAACTACCATTTATTTGTTTAATTTTAAACTAATAATTTAATTAAATAAATTTTCTTTTAAACACATATGTTTCTATAATTTCTTCTTGGACTACATATATATTTATAAAAATAAATTATAGATTTTAAAATTTTAACTTTTATAAAAATCTCTGTAACGTCTTTAAAATTTCTATATCTTCCTAAAATCATATATATATATATTTCGTTTTAATGTAGAACATGCATGTGGATATATATATATATATATATATATATATATATATATATCAAGTTAAAAACAAAATTTCTTTTTTTTTGGCAAAGCCAACGGGGTTAACTGGGCCCCTACCAGATTTATTGCAACACAATAAAAAGATACATAGGAAATAGAAGGAAAAGAAATGAACAAGGAAAGACAAAGAAAAACAACAAAAGTCAAGCCCATCTAAGTAGCAAATCATGAGGGTAAGCTCTTTTACTGTTCTTCAATTGCCAGAAAGTACCAAACTTTACTTCATTCCACATCTCTTCAACATTCTTTCTTTGGTTTTCAAATACTATAACATTCCTTTCTCTCCAAATTACACTCATATAAATTTTTAAGCAAACTGCTAAAACCCTACCACCATCATTCCTCCACCTAGTGGCTTTATAAATAATATTCCAATCAATGCTTGAGTTAGTAGAAGTTAGATTAATCCCAGTAATAGAACTGATTATAACCAATAAGAAGAGTAAAGCAGGATAATCAAAAAAAATGTGCTCAGAAATTTCTTCATACAGATCACAGAACAGACACTGTGATGTACAGGCCAAACCATATTTGTTCAAGACACTTCTTGTAAGTAAAGTTTGATTAATAACTTTCCACAACATCAAGTTATCTTTAGGTACTGAATCACTTGTCCAAATAACAGAGAACCATTTGGAAGCAGGCAACGGAGCATTAGCAGTTACAAGTTTGTAAACACCTTTAACAGAATGTGGCTTCATATCCCAAACAACAAAGTCGACTTGATTTGCAGGTAAGAAAATTTGTTGTATCTCACCCCACAGCTGCCTAATCAACTGATTGCTATTGCATGGCATCTGTATTTTTCCTTCATGAATAAATTCATTTGCCTTTGCATCTTTGTGAATTCCTGACTGTAAAATCTAAGACAAATCACAAACCCTTGATAGTATCAGACCTTTACTTACCCATGGTTCATGCCAGAAGCTAACAGCAGAACTAGCATTAACAGGATATTGAATCATAGGTAGGTAGACTTCTCTCAGCTTCAACATGTTTCTCCAATTCCAACTGCAATTCTGTGGAATGTCCATACACCAAAAATAATTGTTCTTTATATTGTGATGCCATGTCCGGTTGACCCACAAACTACCTCTCTTGTTAATGAGGTCATCAAAATGTTTACTTATTGCTGCAATATTCCACTTCCTGACATCAATAACTCCAAGCCCTCCCAGTCTCATGGAAGTCTCAAATTTGGTAAATGAACAAGGCATCGGCTTCCTATTGTATATACTACCAGTCCAAAAAAATCTATTCATGGCAGACCTAATAAGATGCAAAAGTTTCACAGGAAGAATCAGAGTACGTGCCCAATATACAAGTGAGGAAAAAACAACAGATTTAATCAGCACTAACCTACCACTCTGGGACAAGCGCCTATTAGCCGAAGCAGACATAACAGAAGTAATTTTGTTGTAATGAGGTAAACAGTCAGCTTTTGTAATTCTTTTTGATATTAAGGGAAGACCAAGATACCTCATGTCATTATCCATACAAGAGAAACCAATATGTTGATGTAATGCAGCAGCTTGTACTTCAGCAACTAACATAGAAGATTTGCCTTGATTAATTGAAAGACTAGTCATACAGTAGAAAGACTTCAATGAATCAATTAGTCCATTCAAGGAAGGTAACTCAGGTTTTGTAAACAACATAACATCATCAGCAAACATAATTGAAGTTATTTGATGATGAGAGCACTTTGGGTGGAACTTAATAATCTTCTGAGAGTATCTTGTTCTAAGAATTATAGTAAATACTTCCATAACAAACAAAAATAAGAAAGAAGATACTGGATCACCGTGTCGAATACCTTTACTACTTCTGAAATAACCCATCGGTCTACTATTTAAAACAACAGAGAATGAAGGTGTGGAAATGCACACATAAATCCAAGACACAAATTTTTTTGGAAATCCCATCACAGCCATAATCCTAACAATAGAGGCCCAGTGTATAGAATCATAAGCCTTGGATATATCAATTTTAAGAGCAGCAGCAGGGGGTACCTTACTTCTACCATAACCTTTTAATAATTCCTGAGCAAGTAGGACATTATCAAGAATATTCCTAGTTGGAATAAAACAGCCTGATTACTAGAGACTACAGAGGGTAGAACACTGACTAGACGAGTGGCAATAATTTTAGAGATACATTTGTAAACTACATTACAGCAAGAAATAGGCCTAAAAGAGGAGACACTTGTAGGTGGATTGACTTTGGGGATAAGATAAATATTAGTGCAATTGACTTCCCTAAGAATCTTGCATTTAATAAAGAAATTGTGTATTGCTTTACAGAACTCACCACCCAGCACACTCCAAGTAGAGATAAAGAAGGTCACATTAAGACCATCAGGCCCACCAGAAGATTGCTGATTCATGGAGAAAAGAGTTGTCTTAATTCCCTCATTAGTAACAGGTCTAGTAAGGGAAGTAGCTTCCTGGATAGCTATGCTAGGTAAAGCAAGTGATGAAATTTGGTCTAGATCAGGAATGAAACCATTAGGGTTGCCAAGCAGATTAGAGAAGTAATCAACAAAAGCCTGATCAACAATATCTGCAGTGGTAAATAGAGAACCATGTCCATCATATATACTAAATATATTATCTCTAACATGCTTAACCTTTAATGATTCATGATAGAACTTAGTGTTTTTGTCTCCTTCATCTATCCATCTTTTATGCAGTTGTTGCCTCTTCATGCTAGCTTCCATGAACATGGCATTGTTGACCTCCTTGAATAATTTGCCTTCTTCTGCAGCAGCATGAACACCAAGAGGATGCTCCATCATATAGTCTTGTTGTATCCTCAGTTGTTCCTTTAGTGTAATTGACAGCAGGCTACCAGTAACAAAGGTGGTAGTAGCCCACAATTTGATTGCCTGTTTGATGCTTTTTAACTTTCTGCAAAACTTATACATTGGATTACCATAACAAGAAAAATCAGAGTTAACTTGAGAAACTAAAACAAGAAAATGTTCATGTTTAACCCAAGCATTAAAAAATTTAAAACTTCTCTTTTCCTTTCTAAAATGGTGACCAAGAGATAAAATTAAAGGGGAGTGATCAGACATTATGGGTTGAGGAAGGAAGACAGATAGGGATGGCCAATGGTTAATTGCTTGGAAATTACAAAAGGCATGATCAATTGTTGTGAAGGTACAAACACCACTACGACTTCTATTGTTCCAAGAATACTTTGCTCCTGGCTTGTTAACCAAGATCAAGTCAGATTCAAAAACAGCAAGGTTGAGAGGATCTAGATCTCTAGGAATAAGAGGAATTCCACCACATTTGTCATTATAGTCATAGCAGGAGTTAAAATCCCCCAAAACAATCCAGGGGTGAGAAGATTGTCTTAAAGGAGGCAAGGAGTTGAAAAAAGAATTCCTGGAAATGACAGATTTGTCGGCATATACAAAAGTAATGTAGTAGGAGGATTGAGATTGAGTATCATGGACATGAAAATGGATATACTATCTAGTAGACAGAAGAGGAGTAAGAGACAACACTGCAGGATCATAGATAACAAGAATTCTACCGTAAGAAGCAGTATCAAGGTTATGATGGGAGGACCAATTTGGGTTGATGTATGAAGCGGCTTTAATGGATAAAGTAAGATTAAGCTTTGTTTCTAGCAGACCAAAGAGACAAATATTGTACTCAGAGATAATACTTTTAACCTGATCAAGTTTCAAATTACTATGGGCTCCTCTGAGATTCCAAGATGCAATTTTTTTAATCATTAAATATTTATTGAGGAAAGGTGGAGTTATATCTTCTCTTAGCAGAAAGAGATCTAGTTTCAATTTTCCTACGTGGCTGAGACCGGGGGGAGGATAGATGAGAGTTTGAATGGGAGGTGGATGGGTCAAGAGGAGGATCAGTTTGTGGTTGAACTAAGGGGAAACAAGTTGGCCAACCAGGCAACTCAATAGAAAAGTTATAATGAGGTGGGATAGGAGGTTGTACATCAATAGAAGATTTATGCATGGAGGTAATTAATTGAGTAACTTGTAACTCAAAAGATTTGCACCAGCCTTTGTCAAAATCTGATACAAGAGTATCAGAAAGTGCATGCACTTCAGATGTTTCAATACCAACTTCATTACTACTGGAACTAATGGTAGATACAATTATAGGCATATTCTACACATCAATATTTGAAGACAGATCATTATTTACAGTTACTTTGCCATCGACAGTAGAAGTGATATTTATGGTAGTATCATTATGTTGTACTTCACAATTCTCTTCAATATTTATTTCCCCTTCCTCTTCATCAAGTATTTCCAATAAGCCTTGCTCGTTCTCTACAAATAGCAGCAAGTTGTACTTGTTATGTGTGGTAACAGTACATGCTTGTTCATCACTGAGTGATCTATTCACTTCAACAAGCTCAATTGTATTTTCCTCATTTACATCATGAACAATTTTTTCCTTTGCACCTTGCATCTTCAAAGCAGTGTCTTCCAATTCTTCATGTATAATTGTTTTTTCCCCTTATTCTTATTCACTTTTTGCCAAACTTGCTTCACTTTGTCCTGCTTATCAATGTTTTTCCCCTTCTTCATCTTGTTCTTATTCTCATCACCAGTTTTCTGCTGCTCATTAATTACAAATAGATTAACATTTCCTTCACATTCAACTTTCTTGCAGTTATTAACCAAATGCCCAAACTCCTTACATATAGTGCAGATTTCTGGTTTCCACAAGTATTCAACTTTCACATTCTGTTCAGAACCATCAAGTAACATTACTGAAAAGTTTTCAGGTAATTCGTTCTTTGGATATACTTCAACTAAACATTTGGCAAAAG
The DNA here is from genome assembly GCA_030765085.1 of Allium cepa. Lineage (NCBI taxonomy): Eukaryota > Viridiplantae > Streptophyta > Magnoliopsida > Asparagales > Amaryllidaceae > Allium > Allium cepa. Next base: position 786,300,580 of record CM060932.1, read on the forward strand.
AGATACGTTCAAAATTTTCAGTTGAAGCATCCATACATAGAAGTTTTCCAACCCTTGTTGCTAACCAATTAGTACCCAAAGGAGACCAAGCATACAATGGTATATTAGATAATTTAATCCAAACTGGAACAGCTTTGATGCTACTACAACTATTGCCTATATTTTCATCCCAAGGCTTCACTATAAATAGCTTATTCCTCATCACAACTGGATCAGATTCAGATATTCTTTTCCTATCCTCATCATTAGAGAACTTGAACAAGAACAGAAACCTATCAGATTTGACAGTAATAGATCCACTAAGTTTCCAAGCTCTCTTGAGGTAATACAATATATAGAGTATGGTAGAGGGTTGTCTAGGAAAAAACCAACAAGATATTCTTTCCACATAGAGTTTCCTGCCTTAACAACTTCAGTAGGGGCACAATAGCATCTCCATTGTACACAAGTTGTATGTCACGAGGCACAAAAATACCAGCATTATTGGGTTTTGCTTTGAAAAGAGAGTTCCAAGCAAGAGGAGGGTGGGATTGAGATTGAGAATGCAAAGAAGGAGAAGAGAGAATGGGAGTTGAAGGCTTAGGTGAAGCTTCAGCAAGAAGAGCAGAGACTTGGGGAATACTAACACAGAGGAGGATTGATGGAGCATGGAATGGCAGAGGAAGATGGGAAGATGCAGAGGGAGGTACAAGAATAGGAGATGAAGGACAAGGCTGAAGAGGTGTAGAAGGATGGGACGGGTCAGCGGGAAGAGGAATTAAAGAAGGAGGGGTCCCCATTTTTTGAAAGAAATGTTTAAAAAGTCTTATGTTAAAAAACAAAATTTCTTTATACCTTATTGAAATAAAATTCTTTCTAACTTATATATATATATATATATATATATATATATATATATATTAAATTCCTTTCTAAATTATATGTTCATATATTAGAACAGGATTGTTTTCTAATGCTTTACTGTAAATTCTTCCTAATCTATATATATATATGGAATAAAACAAAATTTTCCTTTTAAACCTTGCTGCAAACAAATTTCTTCTGTTTAACTATACTAAACATACATATATAAATTAAATTAAATTTAATTGAAACACAAAAAAATAAGAATAATAAAAGAACGAATACCTTCTGCCTAAAACCTCATTGTTGCCGCCCCTACAAGATTGCTCGAAAACTCACGACCTCGAGCTGCATCCCGGTGTCACTTCCAAGACGCGACCCACCACCCTCGATCCTTCACCGCCTCGTAACTACGCCATACCAACCATTCCCTATGACATCGCCTCAGGTCAATGCCACTAACCCAGCAAAGTCGCGAATCCCTAAATCACTCACCCCCTCATCGCCGCTCCTTGCCATGCTTCTAGGTCTCGAGTTTGAGCTTCCCATAGCGGCGATGTCGCGATAAAATTTTCCCCTATTCGAATGCGACTGATACGATCGAAATTCATTTCGATCGAAAGAGGGAAAATTGGGAGGTGGGGTTGAATTGAGTAAGAGGAGAAACGTTCGGCCATTTATTTTATTGTTCTCTGATTCTAATTTTAAATGAAGAAGGGGACGAGATTGAATTTGAACGAGGTGTTTTATCTTCTTCCTTCGGTTGAAAATTTTAAAAAAAGAAAAACACGTGTCAAACAAAGGAGAACACGTGTTTTAAATTCTTTAGGTGTCTGCACTTGCTACAGTGTTTCAAAGCAACTAATATTTATATTCAAATTCAAATTCAAATTGTCCTGAAATCATAGCTTAAATTTTTTACATCCTATCGAGGCATACCGCTAGGCTTTTATAACGTTAAACCTCCATTCCAAATGCATGGATAAGGTTTCAAAGCCTAACTCGATCGTTTGGAGAAGTTAGCTTTTTGGACCCAGTTATCTATATTGAATTCGATATAAATTCAACGCATTTGTCTACCGTACGGTCACATGACAAATCCAAATATTACGAAAATTGAAATCCGATAATAATACACTATCACGGATCCAATGGAACTAGTTTCGTCAAAATCCGAGATTGTGCCTCGAAAGGTTATTTTTAATTATCAATTTAAACGGTATATTTTTAAAACTGAACAAAATGCTTTCAAATTCAAATTTAAAACTTCCATTATATCTAGTATTATAAATATAATTTTTCCAAGCCTTTGAAATATTTTTAATAAGCTTAAAAACTAAGATTCACTATTTTAACTAATTTTCAATTATTAAATTCAATAATTTAATTGCCAAATAAATAGTGATATTTGAAATTCAAGTTAATAATTAACTTTTAAATATTTAAAATCAATTAAATATTCCAATTTCAAATATCTAAAAATCTCGGATCGTTACATTCCTCCCCCCTACAAGAATTTCGTCCCAGAAATTACTATTTAAGAAGAATGGTCCAATATCCGTTCATTATTTTCCCAAAACCAAATAGTTTAAAACATCTTCCCAAACAATCTTTTTATTATAGACACACTGACCCTCTTATTAACTTCCTAAATTCAACCATAGATTCCAACCAATAACACCTACTCAACAATTCAAATTTAAATTTAAAACCAAATTCTAAATTATCAAAATTCCTCAAAAATTTTCGAACTCTCTAAATTTTCGAAAAATTTCGCCAGCGTCTCCTTTGCGCGGCTAGATCGGTACAACTACAAATGCCTCTACGGGCCCCCAAATTCCAAAAGAAAACAAAATGCAAACTGGCTAGATCAGAAAGCCATCAAATTTCATATAGAAATCTAACTACACACTATTTTGTCGGGAAATCAAATTTATCTTCTGCAATCAAAAATCCCAATTTTCCTTTGCTTTTAAAACATCTGTATATCCTACTAAGCAAAAATATCCCATTACAACATTTAAAATCATTTTAAACATTTCTTTACAAAAGTTTCCATATTTGTTTTACTTAAGCCCGTACGATGTCTACATATATTATCCGTACGCAATACTAACTCTGATCGCCCACTCGATCACACAATTTCACTTCCGAACTACTATCGTTCACCCAACTCTCTAGTGTGGACTCAGATCTTGTTTCTTGATCAGAAGCCGTCAGTCTCCTTATATAGTTCTAAACCATGATAAAGAATTTCCAGAATCAATCAAAAATCCATATCCAGGGTTCGCTGTTGAAAATCGAGTGAAAAATTCCAACTCGGATTTATATAACTATCTTGAAATTCTGTGCTCGAAACTGGATCAAATCGCTATACGAATAGAATAACATACGTACATCCTATGTATTTATCTCTATTGATTATTAACTAAACAAATTTTCTTTTTATTCACATTTATTCTGATTTCTATTCACTTATCCACACTTACCATTTTCACAACTTTGCTTACCCTTCATTCAAATATTAACTTGGAATATATTTCTCAATTCCAAATATACTTAAAAATTCCACCGTCCATTTCTTAAGTTCACTATAAATAGTTTATACACTTAATCTTTCACAGCTACTTACACTTAACTTAAATTTTCAATTCCATTCTGAGTTCAGTTTATCTTCAATTCTTAATTTGTTTCCAATTCAAACTAAATATTGAATTCTATTCACCTTATCTCAAACCCATTCTTAATTAACTATTTCTTTAAATTAGTTCCACTTACTAATTTTATTTTAAATTTCAATGGATTTTATTTCCACACTTTAATTATTTTAGTCCATTTTGAACTAATTCTTCAACTTTACTTTACTCTGCTCAATTTAAATTAAATACCATCCCAATATTCAATTTCAATCCATTTGCTTACCCACTTAAATCAATTAGTTTAATTACTAATTTTATTTTCAATTATTTGTTTCATTTAGTCCAATCTTGACTAATTTTCCATTTACTTACAAATATAAATTCATTTGTCCATACACAAATTTATTTCCAACTTAATAAATTTTATTTCAATGGCCATTCCATTCAGTCTAGTCTACTTAGACTTATCCTCAAATTCACCTTTTTATTTAACTAGATTTAGTATGTTCCATTTTAATTCAAAATTATAAATTCCATAAGCTTTCCCACTTATTTCATTTTCACACTTATTTTAATTTAACTCTTTTTCATGTTAAATTATATCCCAAACAATTTTCAAATTTTTAAAAGTTATCAAGTCCATTTATAATTTCATAAACATTTCCAATTTACTTTCAGAGTTTTAAACAATTGCTTAAGTATTTCAAAATCATTTTTGAAATAAATTATATACATTAATTCATTTGCATATCAAATTTTCCTTTGAATTTTAAAACCAAATCCAGTTTTGCAAACAATTCCAATTTAAAACATTTTGGCAGCAATTCCTCCCTTGGAAACTCGAAAGTGAACATCGATGATGCTACAATCATCACCGAAGTTATTTTCCAGCGACCCAAAAGGAGTTTAGTGCTTTTGCCTTCTTTAAAAACATTTCAAATATTTTTAAATTCCAAATCTCACTAATTCAAAAATATTTCCCAAACATCTAAATCTTAAATTTTTAAAATGAAATCCTTTAAATTTTTAGCCAATAGCAGTTAAGTCTCCAAAACTATTTTATTTTCATTTATTTAAAATCTCTATCTTTATTTCCAAAATTTCGGATTCCAAATCCTTTTAATTCATATTCAAATATTACTCTGGAATTTTTATTTCATTTTCAATTGTAAATCGCACTTATAATTTACATTTCAAATTCCATTCTATTAATGAATTTATTTCCTTATCCTTTGGTTAGTACCTTAATTCCTTATTCAATTTCCATACAACAATGATAATAATTTAAAATTATCACTTCCTAACAATGAAGCAACCATATATAACTATAATAATTTACGAAAAATTATCTCTTTTATATACAAAAATAATTTGGGTAAAATTATTTCATCTACCCTATTTAAAACAAAACTGTGTCGGTTTATCTTGTTTAAGAGTTTAGAAACCCCTATCGATGACATGGCGTCCCACATATCGACCAGATCTATATACACTCAACCGATAAGTCAACACAATCTAAAAACAATTTTTATATTCACTAAAAAATACGCACTCATATCTATTAATACACTCAAACTCATTCTAGAGTACTACGGACTCTATTTTCTAATGAGTAATCCCCACCAGAGCCAAGGTTCTCGCTTAACTTTCAGCTCTGATACCAAGTGTAACAACCCGATTTTTCGATGCTCGAAAATTGAAATCAATACGTCCACTTCATCAAATGGCGAACAATCGAATGTCGGAAAACTGAACCATTAGGGTCAAAGAAGAAGGAGGTACAAAAAGAAATAGAAACAATACCAGAATCTCACAATCGCAGTGGAACAATATATAATAGATAAATGACTAATCTTTAAACAAAAAAAAACTATATCTATTTATACATTACATCATTAGAGTACAGCAAAAACTATAGCACACAACTGGACATTTACATTAACTTGTCCTCACAAAACTGACTACACAGCTTACAACACAGCGGAGTATACATCAAGTACGTGTGATATGTCTCGCCATCCAGCTCGTCTCCTCAGCTCCACAGCATCATATCCTGTATCTGTACTGTATAATACTTGGTCTGACCCGAGCATTATAATAAAACAAAACCCGAGTCAGTCTAGAAAACCAGCATGAGAAAACATACTCAATTGGATTATTAAAGTTTTCAAAATCCTTTGAAATCAAAGGTATCTTGTAAGACCACGCCATAAATAAACATGCTGGTTTTTTACCTTACGATAACCAAAACAGTTCTTATCAAATCCTCTGATATTATAGTAGCGTCTATATATAAATGCTTATTCAAATAGCCGAAATTATTACATTCATTAAATTCAAGCATAATAAGTACACAAACAAATCCGAAAGCACTTTTTAGAGATTGAGTTTCCATCAATGGCAGGGCTACTGGGGTACCGTCCGTCACAGTACGTGGTCTACATCACCATACCGAGGATCCACCCTGATCCCCTGCTACACAAGACCAGAGCCCCTTATTGGATAGTCCGAATAACATTACCCCATGGTTGGGATCAGCAACCACCCACACAGCCAAATAAAAAAGGACATCTAGATAGGGGTGACCTTACCCTAATTGGTTACTAACCACTTAGCCTTGTTGCACCTCCCCTGTTTTAGCCATTTCTGGTTGATGAAGCTCAAGGCTATGTGTTACCTTTTTAGCACACATTCACTTAGAATGCTCATTGTGTCCCTAAACCGTTCTGATAGCATTCTCCATACAAGTCCGTTCCGGGCCCGAACGGAACCGAAGGCACTAATCCTGCTACATCCATTTTGGAATCACCCTCGGTATTAGTAGCGTTTAGCCCTTGCACTTCACTGCTCCATCTAAAACTCCAAGCTTTTATCTTGCTCACGAAAACGATCAAACCGGATCGAAGTGGTTTTCGAAAAATTAATCCTGATCCCGGTCTCTTCGAAACAATCAGCGCAATGGCCAATATTGATAGCCGATTAGTTAACTATCATATAACATCCACAAAAAATCATCCAGCCTTAGTAATTTCCCAAATTATTTATTTATTTCAAAATATCTTCATAAGATATATTTTCATGCTTCAACCCTTTGAAAATAGTTTTCAAATCACTTTTCTCTCAAGGAATAAATTTCCACCGAATTGTTTTATTCCCACTGAAATCGCCAAGTCTTAATACTTTAGGTTTTTAAATAATCTAAATCACTTTATCCAAATATATACTATAAAATTATTAAAATAAAAACTACTTAAAACATTTAATATAAAATACTAGTTATGAAAATTTTATAATAATTTTTCATGTAAAACTTAAGCCAAAACTAAATTTAAAATAAAAGTCATTCTATAAGGTATTAATATTAAGTAACTATTTTTTAAATCATAATACTACTTAAATCTTTAAAATAATTACTCCTATAATTAATTTAAATAAATTATTACTTTAAAATTCTAAAATAATTTAAAATAATAAAATTTCTTTTAAAACATTCTTTTAAAACCACTTTAAAACCTCTAACTTATACTTGGAAATCTTTCTTTGGAAATATACTCGCCTTTTCAAGAAAATACACTTTCCTTTCCACACCTTTAAAAATAAACCACTATTTATTTTTAGCAAATCACCCTTCCCTCATAAATTCCCATCCTAAATTTATACTTCCAAATTATCCTGTGATAAATATTTCACTTATTTAGAACCCTATTTATAAATTTCACAATCTCATTCTCCTTTATTCACTGTTTGAACTCTAAGTCAGCTTTCAAATCGATTCCAAAACCAACTCCATTTTAAAATAAATTTCTTTACTTATCCCAATTTATTTCAAACCATTAATTTCAAATCTTACTCCGTATTTATGATTTAAAATCTTATTTAATTCAAGAATATTAATTTCATACTTTATTTCAAATTCTACTTTTATTTTTCCCAAACTCATTTCAAATCTTAAATTTTAATAATATATTTCTTTGTAATTTACAGACAATATTGCTTAAGTCCTTATTTTAAATAAAATTCTTTTTTCCATTTATTCAAAATCCCTATTTTTCCTATCCTTGAATTTATTATGTAGGATTTTAAATCAAACCTTTATCCCTTTTCCAAATTCATTTCATTAAATTATTTGGATTCATTATAATTATTTTACTTAAAAATTTCCTTTTTTATTTCCTTTGAAAATCCAAACTTTATATATTTCATTTTTCTCAAATACCAATATATATTCAACCAAGCCATGTCATTTAATAGTTTCAGCTCCCAATATAATCAATATAATCTATCACAGATTATCACATAAATCACATTACTGAATATAAAATAAATTCAACTTTTTGAGAAATCCAGTTGGATCCCTCCAACCTGTTTCCCTGCATCCACAGATGTTGGTCAACAATACCAATTCCACTTCGAGGTGGAATATCGTGGTATAAAGGGTCATCTGCTATTATGTGGGGCGCATAGAGTCTCATCCGCTATATATTGCGGGAAATCAATCACTCCAATATATATATAACATATCACATCCAAGCTGATAATAATTATAATTCAATAAATCAATCCAATAATTTAAATTTAATTATTTAAATTTAAAGGGCAATCTAAATGAGTGAGATTAACTCACACTTATTTTATCTGCAACCCATTTCCAATCCAACTTGCTTTCTTTCATATTTTTGCCCTTATATAAACATTGTACGATTTATTATCGTGTGAAATAATCGGATTATCAACTACCATTTATTTGTTTAATTTTAAACTAATAATTTAATTAAACAAATTTTCTTTTAATCGCATATGTGTCTATAATTTCTTTTTGGACTACATATATATTTATAAAAATAAATTATAGATTTAAAAAATCTAACTTTAATAAAATATCTACAACATCTTTAAAATTTCTATATCTTTCCAAAATCATATATATATATATATATATATTCCATTTCAAATTAGAACATGCATGTGGATATATATATATATATATATATATATATATATATATATATAAATTAAAAACAAATTTACTTTATACCATACTGAAATAAAATTCTTTCTAACTTATACACACACACACACGCGCACACACACATATATATATATATATATTAAATTCCTTTCTAAATTATATGTTCATATACTAGAACAGGAAAGTTTTTTAATGCTTTACTGTAAATTTTTCCTAATTAACATATATAAATATGGAGTAAAACAGAATTTTCCTTTTAAACCTTACTGCAAAAAAAATTCTTCTGTTTAACTATACTATACATACATATATAAATTTAACTGAAAAAAATTAAAATAATAAAAAACGAATACCTTTTGCATAAAACCTCACTACTGCCGCCCCTACAGGATTGCTCGAGCACTCACAACCTCGAGCTGTATCTCGGTGTCACTTCCAAGACGCAACCCACCACCCTCGATCCTTCGCCACCTCGCAACTACGCTACGCCAACCATTCCCTATGACATTGCCTCCGGCCAATGCCACTAACCCAGCAAAGTCGCAAATCCCTAGATCACTCACCCTTTCATCACCGCTCCTTGTCGTGCTTCTAGGTCTCGCACTCGAGCTTCCCATAGCGGCGATGTCGTGACAAGTTTTCCTCCTATTCGAACGCGACAGATACGATCGAAATTGATTTCGATCGGAAGAGGGAAAACTGGGAGTTGGGATTGATTTGAGTAAGAGGAGAAACGTTTGGCCTTTTATTTTATTGTTCTCTGATTCTAATTTTAAATGAAGAAGGGGACGAGATTGAATTTGAACGAGGCATTTTATATTCATCCTTTGGTTGAAAATTTTAAAAAAAAGAAAAAAAAACGCGTATCAAACCAAGGAGAACACGTGTTTTAAATTCTTTACATGTCTGCACTTACGACAATGTTTCAAAACAATTATTATTTATATTTAAATTCAAATTCAAATTTAAATTGTCTTTAAATCGTAGCTTAAATTTTTTACATCCTATCGAGGCGTGCCGCTAGGCGTTTATAATGTTAAACCCCTATTCTGAACGCAATGGAAAAGGTTTTGAAGCCTAACTCGATCGTATGGAGAAGATAGCTTTTTGGACCCAGTTGTCTATATTGAATTCGATATAAATTCAGCACGTTTATCTACAGTTCGATCACATGACAACTCCAAACACTACGAAAATTGAAATTCGATAATAATACACTATTTGTGACGACATAGAATTTTCAAGCATTTAAAATCGGAATATTTAATTGATTTTAAATATTCAATAGAGTAATTTTAATTTAAATTACGAATATCACAATTTATTTGATAATTGAATTATTAAATTGAATAAGTGAAGTTGGGTAAATTGTTGAATCTGGAGTTTTAAGCCTATTAAAAATAATTTGAAGGCTTGTAAAATTTATATTGATAATGCTAAGGATAATAGAAGTTTTAAAATTGGATTTTACGGTGAATTGTTCAGTTATGAGAATTTATCGTTTTAAATTGAATTTAAAATAGCCTTCCGATGCACAGTCTCGGAATTCGACGAAAACAGTTCCGTTGGATCCGTCATATTGAATTTTATCGGATTTCAATTTTCGTAATGATTAGAGTTAGTGTGTGAGTGTACGACATATAAACGCGCTTAAATCTATATCGAAAATTCGAGACGATTTAAATTTAAAAATATTATATACCTTGACTGGTCAAATAAACTAAACGTCAGAATTTATTTGCTTTCTACTCAAATCACTGTAGCAAAGCGTCTCCAAAACGTTCCCCTCTTTAAATATTAAAAGCCGAAAGAAAAATAATAAAAGGAAAAAAAAGATAGAATCTTCAAGAGGAAGCTTTCAAGCCGACCTAATTGTACATCGCCCTAGATACGTTGTATAGCCGTCTCCACCCTTTTACATCAGGTTGTCACCTATCTTCCTCTAGAATCTTAAAAAAAGAGCAAAAAGCATGGCTTCCGTTCTTTTCCTTTTTAATCCAAATCGAACAAATTCTAAAATGGCGGAGCGATTCAACTCGTCAGGCCGCGACTTTGCCTTGCACAAGCCCTTTTCATCTCATTTTTCTCTCAGATCGATTCCGGAAATCAAATAAAGGAGGATGGCCGGTTATTCGTTCAAATCTAGAGCGAGGGGCAGTACTCTCGAATGTTGGATCGACATCGCGACTTGAACGCAATTTGAAGTCGAGCACCAGTTTTTGTGGCGAAGAGATTTAAGCGCGGTTTCAAGTTGCCGCTGTCATGGCGAGTTTAAGGAAAGGGGCATCGTTCGCGATGGATGCGGCGAGGCGGCGTTGGTGCCAGAGGAAGCGCGCGTAGCTTGAGCATGCGTGGGAGAGGAGATGGCATGGTCGGCTTGGTGACTGCAGTTTGACCATGTGAAGATCTGGAGCAGGAGCTCGACGCTATTAGATTCTCTCGTTCGAATAGGTAATTTATTGTCACCACTTAGGTTTTAAAGGGTTACGTAAGTTGAAATCTGCTGATGTTTTCGTTGGTGCATAGTCGAATCTAAAAAAAAATTGTATACACATTCATAGTTCAATTTGTAAATTTACTGTAATTATATATATATCACTTATCAGGAAGTTATATAAATTAGATTTTAGATTTATATAAATGAGTTTTTAAGTGAATGAGTTTAAAGTAAAAAAAAATATATGTAAACTTATCCATTTAAAAATATTTATACATATGTCTTCACTAACTAGTTTATTGTTAATAATGTATGATGAAGATATTAACTTATTGAATTTCTTTTAGGTACTAAAAATATTTTATAAAAAGGAAATCAGCTTAAAATTAAATTATTAGTCTGGGATAAAAGCATTGGATAATTAAATTTATATAGGAAAATTTAATGGTCGATTTATTCGAATGTTAATAAAAATCATCTAATGTTTATTTAAGGTCAAAAATTGGGAGATAATGATCGAGATGGAATTGGATTGCAAATTACAAGTCAATGGTGAGTTACTCTCACTCAGCTGATTTTAATATTTAAATTTAAATGATTTAAATTAAATGACTGGTTGAATGGATGAATTGATTGAGGTGCTATAGTTTGGTATATTTTGGGGTTGATATTTTATATTGTGTTAACGTCTGTGGATGCAGGGAAAACAGGTTGGAGGGATCCAACTGGACCGCTCAAAATTTATTTAAATTATTTAATATTCTCTGCTGTGGATATTGGTATTCTAGGATGAGTTATAGTGGGATATTGAATGTTATGATTGATTGGATATATTTGGGTATAATGAATTACCAAAATTATATAAATTGTATTCTGGAAAGAAAATAAAAGAAATGAATTTGTAAGTAAAATAATTCTAGGAAATTTGAATAAATTAAGAATGAATTGGAAATGAATAGAAGTAATATGAAAGTAATAATAAATAATTTCGAGTATGAAAGGAATTTTGAATAAATCGAAATTAATGAATTGTAAACTTAAGTTATATTGATTAAAGGAATAAAGAATTATCTTAAAATTCAAAGTTTAATTTATTTAAAAGGACTAAGAAGTAATTTGAGAAATTAAAAATTGGTATTCTCAGTTAAAAATATTTTATATCATAATTAAGAAATAAAATATGAAATTAATAGATTTTGAAGTAAAAGGGAGTAAATTTGAAATCAATTTGGAAATTGATTCAAGTGGTTGAAATTGAAATTTTAAAGAAGTTTGTGAAGAGAAGTATATTTCTCTGGATAGCCAAGTACGTTCAAAGTTAATTTTTAAATATAAGGTAAAAGCTTTAATGTTGTTTTAAAAAGCATGCTTTAGAAAATTTATTATTTTTAATCTTTTAAATTCTAAAATAGATATTTTCAAATCTATTATTGTAGTAGTTATTTAAAAGGTGACTTAGTAATTCTATTTTAAAAGTGAAAACCTAGTTTTATATTTTATTAAATAACCTTGTTTTCAAATATTCATATAGTATGTATTTTTAACAAATTATTGAAGTATTTTAATTTAAATGTTTTAAAAGTATATATTTCAAAGTAAAGTGTTTTAAAATTATTTTCAAAAACTAGTTTTGTGCTTGGTAATTTCAGTGGAGATAGAAAATATTTGGGAAAATTTATTCTGGAAAGAAAGATAGTTTTGAAACTGTTTTCAAGGGTTGAAAATAGAAATATACCTTGTGAAGATATTTTTGAGATTAAGAAATAATTTGGGAAATTATTTATTGTGTGATGGTTGTTTGTGAATTTAAATTGATATTAAATAACCGACTATCAATATTGACCAAATGCGTTGATCGTTTCGAAGAGACTGGGATCGAGATTTATTTCTCGAAAACCACTTCGATCCGGTTTGTAAGTTTCATGGAAAACGATTGTGGATTCGAAGATGGAGCAGTGAAGTGCAAGGGCTAGTCGCTACTAATCCTGAGGATATTTGCAAAATGGATGTAGTAGGAATAGTGACTTCGGTCCCGTTCGAACCCGGGACGGACTTGTATGGATGAATGCTTTCGAAACATCGTCAGGTGGACGATGGGCATTCTAAGGGATATGTTCTAAAAGGTAACGCTTAACCTCAAGCCTCATCAAATGGGAATGACTGAAAATCAGGGGTTATGCAGCAAGGCTAGGTTGGTAGCACCCAAGCAGGGTGAGGTCATCCCTGTCTAGATGTCCCTTTTTATTTCGGCTTAGTGGGCGGTTACTGATCCCAACCGTGGGGTGATCTTACTCGGGATTATCCAGTAAGGGGTAGTCCCGGTCTTGTGCTGCAGGGGAGCGGGCGTACTCCTCGGTACTGTGATCTAGGCCGAGTACTGTGACATGTGGTACCCCAGTGCGTAGTCATTAGTTGGAAATCCATTCTCCCTACGAGCCTTGTTCGAGTTTTGTTTGTATTACCCACTCTGTGGCTAGTAGCTGGAATTTAATAATGTAACAATTTCGGCTAATTTATAAGTATTAGCATATAGACCCTATTATAATATCAGAGGATTTCTATAAAAATTATTTTAGCTATCGTAAGGTAAAAACTCGACATGTTTATTTGTGGCGTGTTCGTACGAGATGCTTTAGTTTCAAAGGATTTTTGAAACTTTAATAATCAATTGGGTGTGATTTTCTCACGCTGGTATTCCAGACTGACTCGGGTGTTATTTAACTGTAATGCTCGAGTCGGACCGAGTATTATAGAATACAGGATATGATGCTGTGGAGCTCAGGAGACGAGCAGGATGACGATACGTACTTTCGTACTTGTTTATATATATATCCCGCTGTATATCCATTTGTATGTAACTGATGTTAAACTGTGATTGATGTACTCTGATGATGTAATATATAGAGAGAGATATTTGATTTTTGAGTAAAGATCTTTTATTATCTATTATATTTTATTCCGCTGCGATGGTTAGATTCTGATGTTGTTTTCTATTTTCTTCTTCTACCTCTTCTTCTTTAACCCAAATGGTTCGCATTTTTGTACAACTTGAGTTGATTGATAGTGTTGACTTAAGGGGTATGGATTTGCGGGTTGTTACAGTGGATTGAATTTAGTTTGCTTAAAAATAAATTAAATGTAAGCGATTGAGTTTTAAACCATTCAAATTGATGAAGTTGTATACGAATGGATTGAAAACCATTCAAATTGAATGAAAATGGTTATAAATTAATTGGAATGGTGGAATTAGTATGAAAATTGTACAAGTTGCTTACGGAAAAATGTTTGGTGTGAATTTCTTTTAGAATTATGTGTTTAACTATTGCAAATAGGTGAAATGCTGTTAAACTTCATTTATATGGCACTTACATGTTTAAATTGAGTAAGTACAGGTACCTGGAAGCCGTGTGGCTGGATATGGTTGTGCTAACTGTTAAATGAATAAGCTGTTTGCTTAAAAATGCTAAATAAGGTACGCCTACGCAATAAAAATGGAAAATATGAACTGTTTTTGGTTTTTCCGACCGTGTGGGTCGATGTATATATATTTATCGCTTTTGTCAAATTGCAAAAGCTCCTCCGTACAAAAGGGACTCTGCCAAAAAAATTTAGAAATTTTGGGAGTTAGAAAAAATTTTGGAAAATTTTGTTGAAGACAAAACGATTTAAAATTGGAAATTGAAATAAGTTAGTGAATGAAACTAATTAAAATAATGACATGAATTAGTTATAAATGAAAAATAAAATTTAAATATTCAGAGATAAAGATAAATTGAATTTATATGGAAATGGAGGAATCAATTTGAATAGAAATAGATATAAACTAAAGTGGTAAGATGAAAATAAATAAAGAAGCATATAAAATGCTTATACTAACTTAGGTAAACAATGATAAATTCTTAATTGGAAATTGATATTACAAACATATTCTAAGTTAATATTCGAATGAATAAATATTGACATTTTGTAAGGAAGTAGATAAAATGTTTTGAAAGTTGTGGTTGGATATTAGTGCTAAGCAGGATATGCAGGTAATATAGAAGGAAAAGAGAATTGGTTTTGATTTCAGAAGATAAATTTGAAATTCTCGATAAAAAGGTATGTGTTTTAGTTTCTTTATGAAATTTGATTGGGTTTTTGGATCGAGCCACTTGGCCTTTTGTTTTCTTTTTGGATTTAGGAGCCCGTAGAGGCCTTTTGTAGTTGTACCGAGCTAGCCGCGCAAAGGAGACGCTGGCAAAAAATTTCGAAAATTTAGAGAGTTAAAAAAAATTTGAGAAAATTTTGATAATTCAAAATTTGGTTTTAAATTGGAACTTCAATGGTTAAACAAATAGTATAGTTTGAAACCATGGAAAAGTTGAGAAGTTAATAAGAATAATAATAAAAAAAAACTGAAATTTGAATATGCTGGTTAAAAAGTTTGAAATCAAAAGAAAAATAATAACAACAATAATAAAATCCATAATTAATGAACTTTTGAATTGTAATTTGAATGATTGAATAAGTTATTTGAAACTATGAAAGGTTTAGGAAAGTTGGTTGAAGAAATAGTGGGTCTTTAAATGAAAGAATATATTATGGCAAGTTAATTAAACTGTTTGGTTTTGGAAAATAGTAAACGGGTATTGGACCATTCTTCCTAATTAGTAATTTCGGTGATGAAATTCTTTTAAGGGGGGAGGAATGTGACGACCCGGAATTTTCAAGCATTTAAAATCAGAATATTTAATTGATTTTAAATATTCAATAGAGTAATTTTAACTTAAATTACGAATATCATAATTTATTTGATAATTGAATTATTAAATTAAATAAGTGAAGTTGGGTAAATTGTTGAATCTGGAGTTTTAAGCCTATTAAAAATAATTTGAAGGCTTGTAAAGTTTATATTGATAATGCTAAGATAATAGAAGTTTAAAATTGGATTTTACGGTGAATTGTTCAGTTTTGAGAATTTATCGTTTTAAATTGAATTTCGGAATTCGACGAAACCAGTTCCATTAGATCCGTCATATTGAATTTTTATTCGATTTCAATTTTCGTAATGTTTAGAGTTAGTGTTTGAGTGTACGACATATAAACGTGCTTAAATCTATATTGAAAATTCGAGACGATTTAAATTTAAAAATATTATATACCTTGACTGGTCAAATAAACTAAACGTCAGAATTTATTTGCTTTCTACTCAAATCACTGTAGCAAAGCGTCTCCAAAACGTTCCCCTCTTTAAATATTAACAGCCGAAAGAAAAATAATAAAAAGAAAAAAAAGGTAGAATCTTCAAGAGGAAGCTTTCAAGCCGACCTAGTCGTACATCGCCCTAGATATGTTGTATAGCCGTCTCCACCCTTTTACATCAGGTTGTCACCTATCTTCCTCTAGAATCTAAAAAAAAGAGCAAAAAGCATGGCTGTCGTTCTTTTCCTTTTCAATCCAAATCGAACGAATTCTAAAATGGCGGAGCGATTCAACTCGTCAGGACGCGACTTTGCCTTGCACGAGCCCTTTTCATCTCATCTATCTCTCAGATCGATTCCGGAAATCAAATAAAGGAGGATTGTCGGTTATTCGTTCAAATCTAGGGCGAGGGGCAGTACTCTCGAATGTTGGATCGACGTCGCGACTTGAACGCAAGTTGAAGTCGAGCACCAGTTTTTGTGGCGAAGAGGTTTAAGCGCGGTTTCAAGTCGCCTCTGTCATGGTGAGTTTGAGGAAGGGGGCATCGTTCGCAATAGATGCGGCGAGGCGGCGTTGGTGCCAGAGGAAGCTCGTGTAGCTTGAGCGTGCGTGGCAGAGGAGATGGCGTGGTCGGCTTGGTGACTGCAGTTCGACCTTGTGAAGATCTGGAGCAGGAGCTCGACGCTATTGGATTCTCTCGTTCGAATAGGTAATTTATTGTCACCACTTAGGTTTTAAAGGGTTACTTAAGTTAAAATCTGCTGATGTTTTTGTTGGTGCATAGTCGAATCTAAAAAAAAAAAAAAAAAATTTGTATACACATTCATAGTTCAATTTGTAAAGTTACTGTAATTATATATATCACTTATCAGGAAGTTATATAAATTAGATTTTAGATTTATATAAACAAGTTTTTAAGTGAATGAGTTTAAAGTAAAAAAAAAAAAATATGTATGTAAACTTATCTATTTAAAAATATGTATGCACATGTCTTCACTAACTAGTTTATTGTTAATAATGTATGATGAAGATATTAACTTACTGAATTTCTTTTAGGTACTTAAAATATTTATAAAAAGGAAATCAGCTTAAAATTAAATTATTATTCAGGGATAAAAGCATTGGATAATTAAATTTATATAGGAAAATTTAATGGTCGATTTATTCGAATGTTAATAAAAATCATCTAATGTTTATTTAAGGTCAAAAATTGGGAGATAACGATCGAGATGGAATTGGATTGCAAATTAAAAGTCAAAGGTGAGTTACTCTCACTCAGCTGATTTTAATATTTAAATTTAAATGATTTAAATTAAATAACTGGTTGAATGGATGAATTGATTGAGGTGCTATAGTTTGGTATGTTTTGGGATTGATATTTTATATTGTGCTAACGTCTGTGGATGCAGGGAAAATAGGTTGGAAGGATCCAACTGGACCCCTCAACATTTATTTAAATTATTTAATATTCTCTGCTATGGATATCGGTATTCTATGATGAGTTATAGTGGAATATTGAATGTTATGGTTGATTGGATATATTTGGGTATAATGAATTACCAAAATTATATAAATTGTATTCTGGAAAGAAAATAAAAGAAATGAATTTGTAAGTAAAATAATTCTAGGAAATTTGAATAAATTAAGAATGAATTGGAAATGAATAGAAGTAATAGGAAAGTAATAATAAATAATTTCGAGTATGAAAGGAATTTTGAATAAACCGAAATTATGAATTGTAAACTTAAGTTATATCTATTAAAGGAATAAAGAATTATCTTAAAATTCAATGTTTTAGTTTATTTAAAAGGATTAAGAAGTAATTTGAGAAATTAAAAATTGGTATTCTCAGTTAAAAATATTTTATATCATAATTAAGAAATAAAATCTGAAATTAATAGATTTTGGAGTAAAAGGGAGTAAATTGGAAATCAATTTGGAAATTGATTCAAGTGGTTGAAATTGAAAATTTAAAGAAGTTTGTGAAGAGAATTATATTTCTCTGGATAGCCAAGTACGTTCAAAGTTAATTTTTAAATATAAGGTAAAAGCTTTAATGTTGTTTTAAAAAGCATGCTTTAGAAAATTTATTATTTTTAATCTTTTAAATTTTAAAATAGATATTTTCAAATCTATTATCGTAGTAGTTATTTAAAAGGCGACTTAGTAATTCTGTTTTAAAAGTGAAAACCTAGTTTTATATTTTATTAAATAACCTTGTTTTCAAATATTCATATAGTATGTATTTTTAACAAATTATTGAAGTATTTTAATTTAAATGTTTTAAAAGTATATATTTCAAAGTAAAGTGTGACGAATGCGGATTTTGCCCGCTCGAAAATCGACATCCATACTTCATATCATATTCGAATGTCATAGATTCGAACGTTCAAATCCGATTCGCCGGAGCTTATAACAACATTAAGTAAATAACACAGCGGAATAAAAGAATAATACATTGATATACAGCTTTGATACAATATCTGATACAACAGATGATCCAATAGATATCAATATACATCAGAGATATGATACAATAAATAGCAGCGGAAAAGAAAATAGATGACATCTAGCAACGGAACAATATAACTCTAAGATAGTCTTCAAAAGAGAACTCCGAGAACTGCAACTCCATTTCCAAGAACCAATCCAGCAATAGCTCGAACTCCCAATAACGATGCACAAAGATAAGCAAGTGCGGTGTGGTCCAGAGACTGAACCAACTCCAGATAACCTACTAATCTGACTATCTGAAAAACCCAACTCTAGACTGCTCGTGTAGAAAATAATGAGCACCCAGAGTTTAGGAAAGAAACAATAAACTCCGGATTAGTCGTGGGACTGGTGTGAGCAACAAAACAGTTTATCTTTTAAAACATTCAACAAAAGATTTTCAAAGTCAATTCGCAATGCTTTTTAAAAATGATACTACCATAAGGCCTCCCGCACACACACACAATGCAAACGCAGAATCGGAGGAGATTTCTCCTTATGATAGTCAAAGATGCTTGATACGCATTAAAAAGAACATTTGATATTATTACTAGTGCATAGTGTAGGAAAAATTATTTCGAAAGTAAAGATATAAATCTTAGCCAACATACGACCATTATCGTATGCCTACTATAGCTAACCATGTTCAATAGCAGGTTACCGCCACATTCCATGGCAGGTTCTACAACTAAAACTGTACAAGGTTCGTATTGTTTCTTTGGATTTCCAACGAATGGTCAGGCCAAGGAACTTCCCATTGCCACATGAGAACGCCTCTGGAAGGACGTCCCCGAGAACCAAACCGGATCTCTGCCAACACAAGGCCGGGTTTCCCCTAACTGGGTAACAACTGACACGAGTATGCCATCCTCCGGTCCTTTTGGACCTTTAACCGAGCGCTCGTAATCAATTCACACAATCATAAATAAAGTGTTTCAACATGAGTAAGTATCTGGGCTCCATACCATGATACCACCCTTTTCCAGAAGGAAATGCACATACCCTAAAGGGAGCTACCCCTCATAACCTTGCTGCATCTTTCCTGTTTTGACCATTCCGGGGTGTGAGGCTCGACGAAGTCTCGTCCACAAAGACATACTTTATACAAAAGCCATGCTTTGGGTCAATAAATGATCATAGAAATGATCACCAAGATAAACGATCAAATAAATGATCCTATCACAAATGATCAACACAATGATCATTTCACAGCAACACTCAGCATGTCACATTACCAAATTGGGAATATATCGCTGATAACATTCAACTACATAACCTCTGAGCTCGTACGTCTCAGAGAAGGGTGTTAAGCTAAGAGAATAAATTCTCCGCCACCAACAGAAATATATTTGAAAGAAATCAGCTTTATATCTCAATTTGTAATGTCAGACATACAATCCATACAAGTCTGTTCCGGGATCGAACAGAACCGAAGGCACTTACAAAGAAGTCCTTGCAATCCGGATATTCACAAACCCGATCGGATTTCCCATCACTTAGGGAATCTCTATACCAGGAGCTACCCAGTGCAGAGACAATCGATAGGTTATCTTATCGTTCTTGCAAACACCCGGTCTTCAACACCGGTCTTCAAATGCTATCCATATACGACGTATCACATATTCGGAATGGGTTATATGACATAAAGGTCCTTTTCCGGCTAAACCGAATAGTGAGCGCAATATTTAAAACATATGGATATGGGATTTCAATCGAGTCACAACTTAATAATTCAAAACTTTCATTCAAATGGTTTAAACTAATTACCATTTCAAATCTTTTAAAAAAAAGATTAATTTCACAAAATTCCATTTACGGATTTCAAAACAATTTCCATTTCTTTCGGATTTACTCGTATTAAAATCTTTAAATTAAAGATTTAACTTATAGCTTTCAAATCGTTCCCATAACTTGGAAATCATTTTCATTTCGATCTTAAAATTCTTTTTAACACAATTTGGAAGTTCATTTCCTATTTGAAAGCTTTAATTATCTGAAAACAAATAGTTTTCATTTCATAAAAATCCAATTTTTATTTATACGAGTTAAATCCTTTGAATTTAAATTTCTAAACTCAATCTAGTTATTCAAAATAAATTTCATCTTTGAAATTCCATTTTCAAAAGCTTTTCACATTAAACCCAATCCATTTTCAAAACATTTGAATTAAAATATTCAACTTTTAAACTATTCCAAAATCTGTGACTTAATCGATTTCTTCGTTAAATCCATATTGGTGTGTGTATAAGTGTGGTCCAGGGGTTTAACACAATAGTGCACAACATTATTCAATCATCACAGATTAAAAATATAGAATATAGTTGATAAGCGATATAAACTATAACGCTTATCGTCTATTCACAGATTCACAGAGAATATACAAGGTAAATAAATGAATGAATCATACACAGCTCAATCCACAGTACAACATATCACCGATCAGATAGGACAATCAATTCAAGGCATCACATATAATATGATCATCCATAAGTACGGTTAAGTATTTAATAATCATTTATAAGCAGGATTAATAAATTACTTAATCCTAATTAGATCAATTTATTTCCAATTTAAATAAATTACTTATGAATTAAGCATCCAATCTTGATTTATTAATTACAAACCATTTTATATAAATTAATTAATCAATCACCTTATTTAATTTAATTATTATTAATTAATCATATTTATTAAGTTAACCTTTAAACTAATTACAAAATTAATTCTTAATTAAATTACTTAATTAATTAACTCGAATTTATCAATTAATTCTATATTAATTACTTTAATTATTTATTCTCAAATTAATTACTAAATTAATTTATCACGTTATCCTTACATTAATTATTGCTTAATCACTTGATTTATCAACTCTAATTAAATTATCTACATTAACCAATACTCTTAAATTATCAATAATAATTGAATTGGTTTAATTAACTTTACAATTATTCACCTTTAATTTATCAAAGTTTCTTAATCACTCAAAATAAATCTTTATAGTGATTGATCACTAAACCTTAATCTTCAACTTTATTTTTAAAAAAAGATTTTTCGAAATCAACTTCGATTAATTAAGCATTCAGATTTAACTTTTAACTTTTCTAAGTTAATAAATAACTTTTAATACAAACATTTACCTATTTTAGAACTCGTTTATTTTTGTTTTTAAAACTTGAATTATTCACAAAATCAAACTTCTTTGTTTTTAAAACTTGGACACCCTGTTAAAACAATTGTCCTAGAAAATCATTTACTTTTATAAGTAAAACTTGGTTTACTTTGGTTTACAACTTAGAAACTTTTCAACTATCAAATTCTTATATTTAAAACTTTTTAACTTCCTGTAAAAGATTTCTTAAAGCTTGCTCAGCAAAAAAAAATTCGAACAAAACACTCTTGTTCTCGAAGCAACACGCTACACCCAAGGCCCTGAAGAAAAACGCGAGCAACTCTCCTTCTTTCCCAAACACTTCAACCATCCATGTTCAGGTGCACACGCGTGCACGTGTACCCACGATGCGGTCTTCTTCGACCAACCCTGATGGCCTCTACGTGTCGCTGCTCATCCTCACTAACCGTTCCACCACTCAGATCATCAGATTCAACGTGGAATCGAAATTTTGCATTTCGATCGAACTGAAGCCCAACTTCATCGACGAAAATCCCACGCGCCAATGATTCCCATCAACGGAATCTCTAAAACTCCGGCCACATCACCGCAACCCAACAAGCTTCCCCCCTCCTGATTCGCGTGAAGCTCGATCGCTCATAGGAGTCGTACGCGTCTTGTTACAGGGACGAACAAAAACTCCTGTAAAACCCTAAAAGCGGTTCGACCCAACAATCTATACAAAAAAAAATTCTGATAATTTTCCTAGAATCGATGATGTTCATACTCGCTTCGATTTAAATTCCAACATTTTAAATTGAATTGATCACCTGAATTTTGCAAAAATGTAATCATTGTTCATATACAAACTGTTCCTTAAATACAAATATAAAAATCTTCATTTTCGTTTTAAAAATCATTTCTTGCAGTGTGGATTCAAGTTATATAAGTGAATCAAGGTTTCGTGACATTTGAATTTGGCACTTTGTATCATTTTGCTCTGTAAAACAATGTTTCTTGCTGTAATATTTCACCAACCTATTTAAAACCAAGCTTTAGCTCTTGTTCTATGTTTCAACAACCAGGTTTGTTTAAGAATTTAAGCCTAATAATAATTGGATGCAGATGTATTGAGTTTTATATAGTCTATTTCACTCTGAAACCAGGAAAAACAAAAACAAAACAAGGTCTGCAATCCTATGGATATTCACAGAGAGTTGTTTTTATTTCAAAACTATTCAGCAAGCATATATCATTCCAAAGCAATACACAAGTTTTAGACTTTGAGGAAAAAAAACAGATGTGTACTCACCAATTTAGAAAAGAACAGAGGTTTGTGTCTTTTTTTTCCTTTTGTATACTCAGACATATATACTCTGATACTTTGCATCAATACCAACATGAAATAATGATTTCAATCACAAGCATCAGAAAACTCATCACAATCAAGATATAAATGGAGTTGAAAACTGAAAGGGGGTAGTTTGCTCACCTTCCAGATCACCATTCAGAATTTTCAAGTGGATGTTGAGATTGTAATCAGGTTTTAATAACTGAAGCTTCCTTGCTCCTTGATTCCCAGAAGTCTTCAAGTTGAAATCTTTTTAACTTTGCAAAGTTAAAACTGAGATGAAGTTGTTACTGGTACTTTCTCTTCTTCCTTCCTCTTTTGATAATATTTGTTTGATGGTTTTAAGTAGAAGTTTTAAGTTGATATCTATTTGAATTCCAGATGATATTGTTTTGGTTCTATTTAGTTTCAAATGGTGAACGAAATGGAGATGATATACATATATATAAGAACAAACAGGCTTTGCATGTTTTATTATGCAGTTTTTGGGGCTGATGTGATATGTTAAGGCTTGTTTTACTTCAGCCATACCTACTTGTTTACATGATGATATATTTTGTACAAGGTGATATCTTTTGTTGTACTTTATGTTTCATATTATATTTTTACATCCTGCTTTGCATTACTATTTTGTTTGTCTCGGCTGTAGTGATTTTGGATGCAGCTCTGTTTCTCTACTTTTGTGGCTGAGTATATATATATATATATTGCTTTGTAATTTTGATGAATAATATGCTGTTAAATTTAATAAATTTGTTTCTTTGTTCTACTTTACTTTGTTTATTCCTTGCATTGTATTTTGTTTGTATTTTGTTTGTATTTTCTTTAGGTAAGTGTACATGTTTATATGTTTTGTTTGGTCACATTCTTTGAAATCAAGTGAAGTTCTTTTTATTATTATATTGTTAGATTTATTTACATTATTTTTATCTAATTATTTGTCTTTAAACCATTTTGTTTTAAAACAAAAACTGAACTCAATGTATGTACATATATACATATATATTCATATTATTATAAAAATCCATTTACTTGAATTTTAAATCCAAATCACATATGTACAAATTTGAACTCATATGATTTAATATATTTTCTATTTGAATTTCGAGAAACTCGAATCATTTTATCTTTAAATTTTATAAATTTTATTCTAAAATTTATTTAATTATCAAATTAAATTAAATTAAAAATCTAGGGTCGTTACAAATTTCCCCCTTAAAAGAATTTCGTCCTCGAAATTGTACAGCTCATTTCATGAATTATACACACACAGAATAGACTAATGCCAATTCAAACTATACTAGTAAACATATGGTTATGTTCGGTTAATTCAAAATATATCTTAAGTTAAATACTACTCATAATATTCGTACATAAATTATAGTCATACATAATCCAACTAACACCCAACCTTTACCACGGTTTTAAGTCCAAAATACATATATAAATACTCCTAAAAGAAGTTCATCGAACCAATTACAGATCCTCACTGTCAGAGCTCTCCCTCTCCGGCCCTGACAGTTCTATAACTTCAGCCTCATCATCTGTCTCAAAAAACTTCTCCGGGTCCGACTCTATCAGAATAAAATCTCCGCCATCTAGCTCCTCGTCCTCTATGGCATCATCATCCTCTATAGCATTATCTGAATCCCAATGAATTACTTCATCACCTTCGGAATCAACCTCCATTTCAGATTCTTCTTCCACCTCAAATTCTTCCTCAAATTCTTCTTCATTTTCTTCTTTGAATTCATCTTCATTTTCTTCTTCGAATTCCTCTTCATTTCCGGACTCCTCTTTGGGTTCTTCAACTTGGGGTTGTGGCTGCACCACAGGCTCCTGTGGCACCTCTTCGTGTGCTGATAGTTCACCCGAATCATCTCGAGTCCTGCTAGATGAACTAGCATCATCAACCCTCCTGGCCTTTCCGCCTCGGCTGACACTATTTGTTCTCTACAATTAAAATAAAATAAAAAAACAATTATTAAGATTCTAAGGTTTAGAATTTCATAGTTTAAGAGATACACACAGTTTATATTTCAGATTTTATTCTACCCAAGAAGTTATAACAGAAATTCAAAATTTGTTTTTAAACAAAATCGTTCTATCGCTATAATTCAAATTTATCCTTATGTTCCATTAACCAATTTAATTTTATTTAAAATTTCAAATTTATTTAAATTTCAATTCCAGATTTTCGATTCAAATTCGTTAAGGTTTAAAATCAAAACTGATAAGAAACGATAAAAATACAAAGTAAGGATTTCTACAACGATCCGTAGGGCCACCATTATACCGAAACTTCTTCTTGCAATTGCCACGAAGCAATCAAAAGAATTTGGAAACGAATCAAAGAAAATTGATAGAGAAAGATTGTTTCCACTGTTGTTACAGAGCATTGACCAATTATAGTCGTATTTTCCTGTCCCCTATCTCGTTCTCTTTTTACACTCATACTCACTATCACTGGATAGTAAGAGAATTTACTGAGGCATTCAAACGGATATCTTAGGGATACTCATTCTAGGGATATTCCATCCTATCTCTAATGAGCTACTTAATGTGTTATATTCCTGAGCTAAAGTTCAACCCTCAGCTCTGATACCAAATGTGACGAATGCGGATTTTGCCCGCTCGAAAATCGACATCCATACTTCATATCGTATTCGAATGCCATAGATTCGAACGTTCAAATCCGATTCGCCGGAGCTTATAACAACATTAAGTAAATAACACGGCAGAATAAAAGAATAATACATTGATATACAGCTTTGATACAATATCTGATACAACAGATGATCCAATAGATATCAATATACATCAGAGATATGATACAATAAATAGCAGCGGAAAAGAAAATAGATGACATCTAGCAGCGGAACAATATAACTCTGAGATAGTCTTCAAAAGAGAACTCCGAGAACCGCAACTCGATTTCCAAGAACCAATCCAGCAATAGCTCGAACTCCCAATAACGATGCACAAAGATAAGCAAGTGCGGTGTGGTCTAAAGACTGAACCAACTCCAGATAACCTACTAATCTGACTATCTGAAAAACCCAACTCTAGACTGCTCGTGTAGAAAATAATGAGCACCCAGAGTTTAGGAAAGAAACAATAAACTCCGGATCAGTCATGGGACTGGTGTGAGCAACAAAACAGTTTATCTTTTAAAACATTCAATAAAAGATTTTCAAAGTCAATTCGCAATGCTTTTTAAAAATGAGACTACCATAAGGCCTCCCACACACACACACAATGCAAACGCAGAATCGGAGGAGATTTCTCCTTATGATAGTCAAAGATGCTTGATACGCATTAAAAAGAACATTTGATATTATTACTAGTGCATAGTGTAGGAAAAATTATTTCGAAAGTAAAGATATAAATCTTAGCCAACATACGACCATTATCGTATGCCTACTATAGCTAACCATGTTCAATAGCAGGTTACCGCCACATTCCATGGCAGGTTCTACAACTAAAACTGTACAAGGTTCGTATTGTTTCTTTGGATTTCCAACGAATGGTCAGGCCAAGGAACTTCCTATTGCCACATGAGAACGCCTCTGGAAGGACGTCCCCGAGAACCAAACCGGATCTCTGCCAACACAAGGCCGGGTTACCCTTAACTGGGTAACAACTGACACGAGTATGCCATCCCCCGGTCCTTTGGGACCTTTAACCGAGCGCTCGTAATCAATTCACACAATCATAAATAAAGTGTTTCAACATGAGTAAGTATCTGGGCTCCATACCATGATACCACCCTTTTCCAGAAGGAAATGCACATACCCTAAAGGGAGCTACCCCTCATTACCTTGCGTCATCTTTCCTGTTTTGACCATTCCGGGGTGTGAGGCTCGACGAAGTCTCGTCCACAAAGACATATTTTATACAAAAGCCATGCTTTGGGTCAACAAATGATCATAGAAATGATCACCAAGATAAACGATCAAATAAATGATCCTATCACAAATGATCAACACAATGATCATTTCACAGCAACACTCAGTATGTCACATTACCAAATTGGGAATATATCGCTGATAACATTCAACTACATAACCTCTGAGCTCGTACGTCTCAGAGAAGGGTGTTAAGCTAAGAGAATAAATTCTCCGCCACCAACAGAAATATATTTGAAAGAAATCAGCTTTATATCTCAATTTGTAATGTCAGACATACAATCCATACAAGTCTGTTCCGGGATCGAACAGAACAGAAGGCACTTACAAAGAAGTCCTTGCAATCCGGATATTCACAATCCCGATCGAATTTCCCATCACTTAGGGAATCTCTATACCAGGAGCTACCCAGTGCAGAGACAATCAATAGGTTATCTTATCGTTCTTGCAAACACCCGGTCTTCAAATGCTATCCATATACGACGTATCACATATTCGGAATGGGTTATATGACATAAAGGTCCTTTTCCGGCTAAACCGAATAGTGAGCGCAATATTTAAAATATATGGATATGGGATTTCAATCGAGTCACAACTTAATAATTCAAAACTTTCATTCAAATGGTTTAAACTAATTACCATTTCAAATCTTTTAAAAAAAAGATTAATTTCACAAAATTCCATTTACGGATTTCAAAACAATTTCCATTTCTTTCGGATTTACTCGTATTAAAATCTTTAAATTAAAGATTTAACTTATAGCTTTCAAATCGTTCCCATAACTTGGAAATCATTTTCATTTCGATCTTAAAATTCTTTTTAACACAATTTGGAAGTTCATTTCCTATTTGAAAGCTTTAATTATCTGAAAACAAATAGTTTTCATTTCAGAAAAATCCAATTTTTATTTATACGAGTTAAATCCTTTGATTTAAATTTCTAAACTCAATCTAGTTATTCAAAATAAATTTCATCTTTGAAATTCCATTTTCAAAAGCTTTTCACATTAAACCCAATCCATTTTCAAAACATTTGAATTAAAAAATTCAACTTTTAAACTATTCCAAAATCTGTGACTTAATCGATTTCTTCGTGAAATCCATATTGGTGTGTGTATAAGTGTGGTCCAGGGGTTTAACACAATAGTGCACAACATTATTCAATCATCACAGATTAAAAATATAGAATATAGTTGATAAGCGATATAAACTATAACGCTTATCGTCTATTCACAGATTCATAGAGAATATACAAGGTAAATAAATAAATGAATCATACACAGCTCAATCCATAGTACAACATATCACCGATCAGATAGGACAATCAATTCAAGGCATCACATATAATATGATCATCCATAAGTACGGTTAAGTATTTAATAATCATTTATAAGCAGGATTAATAAATTACTTAATCCTAATTAGATCAATTTATTTCCAATTTAAATAAATTACTTATGAATTAAGCATCCAATCTTGATTTATTAATTACAAACCATTTTATATAAATTAATTAATCAATCACCTTATTTAATTTAATTATTATTAATTAATCATATTTATTAAGTTAACCTTTAACCTAATTACAAAATTAATTCTTAATTAAATTACTTAATTAATTAACTCGAATTTATCAATTAATTCTATATTAATTACTTTAATTATTTATTCTCAAATTAATTACTAAATTAATTTATCACGTTATCCTTACATTAATTATTGCTTAATCACTTGATTTATCAACTCTAATTAAATTATCTACATTAACCAATACTCTTAAATTATCAATAATAATTGAATTGGTTTAATTAACTTTACAATTATTCACCTTTAATTTATCAAAGTTTCTTAATCACTCAAAATAAATCTTTATAGTGATTGATCACTAAACCTTAATCTTCAACTTTATTTTTAAAAAAAGATTTTTCGAAATCAACTTCGATTAATTAAGCATTCAGATTTAACTTTTAACTTTTCTAAGTTAATAAATAACTTTTAATACAAACATTTACCTATTTTAGAACTCGTTTATTTTTGTTTTTAAAACTTGAATTATTTACAAAATCAAACTTCTTTGTTTTTAAAACTTGGACACCCTGTTAAAATAATTGTCCTTGAAAATCATTTACTTTTATAAGTAAAACTTGGTTTACTTTGGTTTACAACTTAGAAACTTTTCAACTATCAAATTCTTATATTAAAAACTTTTTAACTTCCTGTAACAGATTTCTTAAAGCTTGCTCAACAAAAAAAAATTCGAACAAAACACTCTTGTTCTCGAAGCAACACGCTACACCCAAGGCCCTGAAGAAAAACGCGAGCAACTCTCCTTCTTTCCCAAACACTTCAACCATCCATGTTCAGGTGCACACGCGTGCACGTGTACCCACGACGCGGTCTTCTTCGACCACCCCTGATGGCCTCTACGTGTCGCTGCTCATCCTCACTAACCGTTCCACCACTCAGATCATCAGATTCAACGTGGAATCGGAATTTTGCATTTCGATCGAACTGAAACCCAACTTCATCGACGAAAATCCCACGCGCCAATGATTCCCATCAACGGAATCTCTAAAACTCCGGCCACATCACCGCAACCCAACAAGCTTCCCCCCTCCTGATTCGCGTGAAGCTCGATCGCCCATAGGAGCCGTACGCGTCTCGTTACAGGGACGAACAAAAACTCCTGTAAAACCCTAAAAGCGGTTCGACCCAACAATCTATACAAAAAAAAATCTGATAATTTTCCTAGAATCGATGATGTTCATACTCGCTTCGATTTAAATTCCAACATTTTAAATTGAATTGATCACCTGAATTTTGCAAAAATGTAATCATTGTTCATATACAAACTGTTCCTTAAATACAAATCTAAAAATCTTCATTTTCGTTTTAAAAATCATTTCTTGCAGTGTGGATTCAAGTTATATAAGTGAATCAAGGTTTCGTGACATTTGAATTTGGCACTTTGTATCATTTTGCTCTGTAAAACCATGTTTCTTACTGCAATATTTCAAGAACCTCTTTAAAACCAAGCTTTAGCTCTTGTTCTATGTTTCAACAACCAGGTTTGTTTAAGAATTTAAGCCTAATAATAATTGGATGCAGATGTATTGAGTTTTATATAGTCTATTTCACTCTGAAACCAGGAAAAACAAAAACAAAACAAGGTCTGCAATCCTAGGGATATTCACAGAGAGTTGTTTTTATTTCAAAACTATTCAGCAAGCATATATCATTCCAAAGCAATACACAAGTTTTAGACTTTGAGAAAAAAAACCAGATGTGTGCTCACCAATTTAGAAAAGAACGGAGGTTTGTGTTTTTTTTTCCTTTTGTATACTCAGACATATATACTCTGATACTTTGCACCAATACCAACATGAAATAATGATTTCAATCACAAGCATCAGAAAACTCATCACAATCAAGATATAAATGGAGTTGAAAACTGAAAGGGGGTAGTTTGCTCACCTTCCAGATCACCATTCAGAATTTTCAAGTGGATGTTGAGATTGTAATCAGGTTTTAATAACTGAAGCTTCCTTGCTCCTTGATTCCCAGAAGTCTTCAAGTTGAAATCTTTTTAACTTTGCAAAGTTAAAACTGAGATGAAGTTGTTACTGGTACTTTCTCTTCTTCCTTCCTCTTTTGATAATATTTGTTTGATGGTTTTAAGTAGAAGTTTTAAGTTGATATCTATTTGAATTCCAGATGATATTGTTTTGGTTCTATTTAGTTTCAAATGGTGAACGAAATGGAGATGATACACATATATATAAGAACAAACAGGCTTTGCATGTTTTATTATGCAGTTTTTGGGGCTGATGTGATATGTTAAGGCTTGTTTTACTTCAGCCATACTGTAACAACCCGCATATTTATCGATTTTATATTTAAATATTTTATTTAAATATTTTATCGTTAGTCGGATTTTTGTCCGAAAAGCTACTTTTTGCATACGGTCGAATTAGGACTCGAGACCACCTCCATTGAGTTCAAAATGCCGTTTGCGACCTTTTTGAGTATAAGCTTCGATATGTTTGGAGAAAGTTGAATTTTTCTACTTTTTGCTTTGGGCTTTGGTTTGGGCTGAACCTACTTACTAACTCAGTCCCAATCCCCCTCTCCTCTTCATTACTTCATTCTAACTCCTCAAACTCAAGCTCCAACTGAAAATGGTGGAGAGGAAAAAGAATTAAAACTCCAAGCCCTAACTTTCTTGCAAATCAAATTCCTTGCTCCAAACTCAAGAAGAACCCTTTGGTAAGCATCTCCTTCACCTTCTCCAACTCTTTCTCCATTCAATTTCAGAAATTTCCTAAACCTAATTTAGGGAATGTTTCTCTTTTAAGCTTAGATTCAAGCTTGTTGAGTTGGAATTGAAGAGTGCTTGTTCTTGCCATTGCTTTCAAGCTTCATCTTCATAAATTTAGTTTAAAGGTGAGATTTTTATCTCACATCTATGACTATAATTATCTTTGGTTGTTGGGTATGAATTCCTAACACTTCTTCATGTGCATTTGCTCTTGATTTGGATTGGTTTTGTGAATATTCCAATTTTTGGGTTTTTAAGACAAATTTGTGTAAAATCCTTTTATGGATGTTTGATCATGCTTTTGGTGATGCATCGAGGAGCATATAGGGCCGGGTTGCCGTTTGGCATAAACCCTTAGAGCCAATGTTCGTCCGATTGCATTTTGGAAGAGTTTGCTCTTCATTTGTATAAGGCTGAAAAACAGCCCAGGCATGATTCAGTCGACTGAAATCTCTGTTCAGTCGACTGAACCTGAAACCCGAGAGTTTCCAGGCATGATTCAGTCGACTGAAAAACTCTGCACAGTCGACTGAAACTGGAAACAGAAAGTTTCCTGAACCTGGAAAATTTCCATGTACAGGGTCAGTCGACTGAAAATCTCTGTTCAGTCGACTGAACCTGCTGTTTGAGTCCAATTTGCCTTTTTGGATTGAAACCCTAATTTAAATCGATTCGTGATAATCCTATTTGTTGTTATCATCTATTATGACTTTGATGACTCTTTTTAGGGATTTTTGAATATCCATTTCGATGGATCCTTTATCGATTTCGTTGGATTTTATTCACGTCTTCGTATGTGAATTTTTGTGATTGATCGTTCTTACAACCTTCTTCGTGATTTGTCACTTTAAAAATATAAAGGTTTCCTATACTAGTAGTAAATATCAAAACTCTTTACTCAAACGATTTCAATACTCTTTTAGTACCAAATTCGTTTATAAAACCGTTTTCCAATCTATTAGTATATACAAACCTTTACCTCACTCGTATGAGAAATCTAATTAAACGGCTTAGTAAAACAAGTGGTATGAAACGCTTGCGTTTACTTTGTCGGTTAATTCTTGGACTTGTTCGATTGAACCTCTTGTGACAATTTTCTAGTGGAGATTTACAGTTTGTTCGTAAATATTTAAGTTAAGCAAGTGGTTATGGGACATGAAGCTAAACTCATATATTTACTAGCTTAGTGTAATTGACACTTCTCTTTGATCATGACAATCATCTTTGTGGTTTAGACTAGCAATGTGCGATGTCTCTTTGTCTATGTGGAGGACTGTTCCTCATTTTATTGAGTTTCGTCTCATTTTAGAACATGGGGTGTATCTTTCTAGGTGCATCGATGTTTGTTTATTTGTGCATGGGGCGTATCTTTCTAGGTGCGTCGATGCTAGAGCATGGGGCGTATCTTTCTAGGTGCGTCGATGTTCGACTGTTCATGGGGCACATCTTTTTAGGTGTGTCGATGTCCAGTTTCTTTTTCCGAGGATTGGCCATCCTTTTTATTGTGATTTGGTTCATCGGATGTCCCGCTGTACGACGTCGTTGTTCCTTTTGTTGTGATTTCTGGATTTCTTGTGTTGATTTCTGGAATTTATGTTTCACCAACTTTTACGATTGGCATTGTTATATATGTCATTTATTGTGGCTTGGTGAATGAAATTAGGAGTATGACATTCCTTTTTATCTTGAGTAGATTATTGTGATATTGATTAATCTCTTGTTGATTTTCAATTACTTATTTATCACAGCTTGGCATTGTGATTATTATATGTTTATGTCATATCTCTTATTATATATCACTTCATCTGATATTTATAGCTAGACTGATCCGTTTATTATTTTCTTATAAATAATACTCGGGTCAGACTGAGATTTAACAGGTGCTTCTGCTTGACTCCTCATCGGACTATCATCCCGACTTTTGGTTGACTACTTTAGTTTAGTAGTCTTTTGTTGTATACATTTGAGATACATACTCTATGATGTATACTTATTCTTTTGTATAGCACGTGTTGCTATTTCTTTGTATTATTGTGGATCCTTTTTGACCACTACTCTGATGTACACTTTTATGTGTAGTATTCATATCTTATTCCGCCTTTGTGATATGAATTGTCTGTGACTGATTTGTGTTATGTTTATTTCTATATTTGTTTCCGAAGGATTTATATAGCCACCGTGTAGTAGCTTTGAATTTGTGTTGGTATGTCGGATTTCCTCTTGAAATAGAATGCATGTTATATTATCTGACATATCGGTGCTCGCGCAAAGAAATTACACGGATGGTCGCTCCTCAACAGCCTTATTCTCCATGCTAGTCGACAGCATTCACCGTAATGTTCTTGGCTAGCGTGGGTATAGAGGTGGGGCGTTACAGCTTGGCATCAGAGCCAAACTTCGGAACAATGTAGAATAATTTAGCAAGGATCATGTCCTAAGTCCATCTTAGGAGTTGTGCTTTAGGATTTTATTCGGGTCTTCGTACCGTTCTATCCTATTTTCTTTTATGATTCCTTGTTTTATCTATCAAGATTGCTTGATATTCATTTTGAGAATAACTTTTTCCTCTTCTTTCTTTCTTTCTTAAAGAAGAGAAATGGTTAGACCAGGCCGTTCCAGCGCCGGTCAATCTAGTGCTACTCCCCAGGATGGAGTATTTATGTCTGCTCAGCAGCTTCTAGATCTTGTTAAGAACGCTCAAGCAGCCGGACCCAATCCAGAGCCTACTCATCCTAGATCCGGTTTTGCACGCTTGTGCAGAGACTACACCGATTTGGGTGGAGGGCCATTCAGGGGATCCGAGAGTGTTATTGAAATTCAAGCTTGGCTCAAATCATGCGATCGCATCTTTTCTCGCATGAATCTTATTGACCTTCATCGAGTCCAAGTAGCTTCTAGCATGCTCCAAGAAAGAGCATTGGATTGGTATGAGCTTTTAATTTCTGAAATCGTTGAGGCGGATCTTTCTTGGGAGCAATTCCGGGAAAGATTCGAATTGAAATTTGTGCCGGAGGCTGAAAAAGTAACCTTAGCCCGGCGTTTCATAGACCTTGTTCAAGGTGAATCTTCTGTGACAGACTATGTCGCATCCTTCGAATCTCTGTCCAAATACGGGGTTGAGTACATTAATACCCCATTGAAGAAAAATCAGAGATTTGTCTATGGCTTGAATAAGAATCTTAAGAAGCCATTACTCCTGAAACTTGAGGTTTCATTTGATCAGCTTATTGATATCGCTCT
Organism: Allium cepa; assembly: GCA_030765085.1. Classification (NCBI taxonomy): domain Eukaryota; kingdom Viridiplantae; phylum Streptophyta; class Magnoliopsida; order Asparagales; family Amaryllidaceae; genus Allium; species Allium cepa. The sequence goes on from CM060932.1 coordinate 786,335,070, forward strand.
TCGTCTTGAAGAGGCCGATAATGAAGGTGATGTTGAAGTTGTGCGTGCCCAACAGAACTTCGACAATAACTTGAAGAGGCCTATCAAATTCAAAGGCCCCGATTCTTATAAGAAAGGAAAGCAACAAACTCTGGTAGCAAATGTTCCTACCTCTAGTCGTGGACGATGCTACAATTGTGGTTCCACAGACCACCATGTAAGGGAGTGCCCGAAACCCCTCTTTTGCCGTTATTGCAAAGGTTCGGGTCATCTTTTATCTTCGTGTCCTAAGCTTCCAAGCAAGTGAGAAGGAAAGCTGCAACTTTTGGTCAAGGTATTACTCATTTAATCCTTGGTTACATTTATTTTGTGATCTTCTTATTTGAGTTCTTTTTGATATGGGTTTCATCTCATTATTTTTATATCAAAAAACTTGTCGATTCTTTTTCTTTGAATATTTTGGGCTTATTGACTTCATTGAGAATTGCGAATCTGGATGGTAGATCCGCAACACTCAATTTGCTTTTGTTTAGATGTCGAAATTGTTTTATGTGACTTTTCTTTCCGAGCCAATATTTTTGCTTTGGCTTCGGAATTGACCTTTCTGCAAGGATTGGCTTAATCATTGTGAAGCCCATATCCTATTTTTTCGAGTGGACTATTCATCTTCGACATTTTCAATCTGTTAACTAGATTTCTATTTTTCCTTTATGATTTTGATTCCAACTTGATGGCATCATTTTATTCCTTAAGCCCACTTATAAGGAAAGTGTTATTTCTCTCATTCATGTAGTTTGAGAAATTTTTCGGTATTTTTGAGTTTGTCTTAGGATTATCCCCTAAGAAATCTTTTGTGGGGTGTTAAGGTCTTTTCAGTTTGACTTTACCACCGGTTTTCGTTTGCTACGAGTTGCGGAAATCCATTTACCGCATTCCGCACTCGTCATGATTCTTATGAATGACTTATTTTGTCATTCAATTTGTCCAACTTATTTCATCCATTTTATAAATCGAATATTCTATGAATATTTCGATGAGACCATTCTTGTATTTATTGATTTTGGATGAAAATAGTAATTTAAGATTTTGCAAATCTTTTTCATAAGATTTAATCATAAGTGCAATTTGATTTTGTTCTTGAAACGAACAAAGAATATTCTTAAAACTTTTTAAGAGATTTATTTATCCTATAAAAGATGATTTTGTGATTGTATTGCCCGTTGAGTGCTTTAAGAATTTTAGTCGATGCGCTTGATCAACGTTATCGATAGGAATTTCCTAAACTCTTTGATGTGACAATCAGACACGATATATTGACTTGTAAAAATGTAAATTTTTCTAGAAAGATTATTACATAATGATAGATGTAATTTTGAAAGTTTTAACTTTTCAGGAAAGAAGATTATTTAAAAGAAGTCCTTTCTTTTCGATATTCTTATTCTTTCTTGTGATTCCTGAAGGGGAACCAAGACTTTGCTATTTGTACCGATACTAGTCGTATTGGTTTGGAATGCCATTCTCTTGCAAAGGAGAACGTGATATCGCTTGTGCTTCTAAATCATTATAGCTTATCGAGACTAGATATGCCACTCATGATCTAGTGTTCGAGGCTATTGTTTTTGCTTTTGGAATTTGATTCATCGGATGTACCGTTGTACTACATCGATGTCTTTTCTTTTGATTCATCGGATGTACCGTTTGTACTACATCGATGTCTTTGCTTTTGATCCATCGGATGTACCGTTGTACTACATCGATGTCTTTTCTTTTGATTCATCGGATGTACCGTTTGTACTACATCGATGTCTTTGCTATTTGATTCATCGGATGTACCGTTTGTACTACATCGATGTCTTTGCTTTTGATCCATCGGATGTACCTTTGTACTACATCGATGTCTTTGCTTTTGATTCATCGGATGTACCGTTGTACTACATCGATGTCTTTTCTTTTGATTCATCGGATGTACCGTTTGTACTACATCGATGTCTTTGCTATTTGATTCATCGGATGTACCGTTGTACTACATCGATGTCTTTGCTTTTGATTCATCGGATGTACCGTTGTACTACATCGATGTCTTTTCTTTTGATTCATCGGATGTACCGTTGTACTACATCGATGTCTTTTCTTTTGATTCATCGGATGTACCGTTTGTACTACATCGATGTCTTTGCTATTTGATTCATCGGATGTACCGTTTGTACTACATCGATGTCTTTGCTTTTGATCCATCGGATGTACCGTTGTACTACATCGATGTCTTTGCTTTTGATTCATCGGATGTACCGTTGTACTACATCGATGTCTTTTCTTTTGATTCATCGGATGTACCGTTTGTACTACATCGATGTCTTTGCTATTTGATTCATCGGATGTACCGTTGTACTACATCGATGTCTTTGCTTTTGATTCATCGGATGTACCGTTGTACTACATCGATGTCTTTTCTTTTGATTCATCGGATGTACCGTTTGTACTACATCGATGTCTTTGCTTTTGATCCATCGGATGTACCGTTGTACTACATCGATGTCTTTGCTTTTGATTCATCGGATGTACCGTTTGTACTACATCGATGTCTTTTCTTTTGATTCATCGGATGTACCGTTTGTACTACATCGATGTCTTTGCTTTTGATTCATCGGATGTACCGTTTGTACTACATCGATGTCTTTTCTTTTGATTCATCGGATGTACCGTTGTACTACATCGATGTCTTTGCTATTTGATTCATCAGATGTACCGTTTGTACTACATCGATGTCTTTTCTTTTGATTCATCGGATGTACCGTTGTACTACATCGATGTCTTTGCTTTTGATTCATCGGATGTACCGTTTGTACTACATCGATGTCTTTTCTTTTGATTCATCGGATGTACCGTTGTACTACATCGATGTCTTTGCTATTTGATTCATCGGATGTACCGTTTGTACTACATCGATGTTTTTTTTTTGATTCATCGGATGTACCGTTGTACTACATCGATGTCTTTGCTTTTGATTCATCGGATGTACCGTTTGTACTACATCGATGTCTTTGCTTTTGATTCATCGGATGTACCGTTTGTACTACATCGATGTCTTTTCTTTTGATTCATCGGATGTACCGTTGTACTACATCGATGTCTTTGCTATTTGATTCATCGGATGTACCGTTTGTACTACATCGATGTCTTTTTCTTTTGATTCATCGGATGTACCGTTTGTACTACATCGATGTCTTTGCTTTTGATTCATCGGATGTACCGTTTGTACTACATCGATGTCTTTTCTTTTGATTCATCGGATGTACCGTTGTACTACATCGATGTCTTTGCTATTTGATTCATCGGATGTACCGTTTGTACTACATCGATGTCTTTTTCTTTTGATTCATCGGATGTACCGTTTGTACTACATCGATGTCTTTGCTTTTGATTCATCGGATGTACCGTTTGTACTACATCGATGTCTTTTCTTTTGATTCATCGGATGTACCGTTTGTACTACATCGATGTCTTTGCTTTTTGATTCATCGGATGTACCGTTGTACTACATCGATGTCTTTGCTATTTGATTCATCGGATGTACCGTTTGTACTACATCGATGTCTTTGCTTGGGTTCATTGGACGTACCGTTTTTGTACTACGCTGATGTCCCAAATTGTTTGAGTTTCCAGTTTTTCGGGCGTACCGTTTTTGTACTACGCCGTTGCACCGGCTCAATTTTCTGCTATTTTTGACGTTCCCCACGTCTTTTATCTACGGGAATGCCTTAGGGATTCCGGTTTTCATTCTTGAGCCCGGTGTTTTTGTGGAAATTGAAGTTTCACTAGATTTCCTGCTAACTCTTTTGTGCACTTTAGGGTGAACTTCCTATTTCAAAATTTTCTTTTGTGTTAATATGCTTCTATGGTTGTTACTTCATGTATTTCCTTCTTACTTATTGCGAGGACGCAATTTCTTTAAGGAGGGGAGTCTGTAACAACCCGCATATTTATCGATTTTATATTTAAATATTTTATTTAAATATTTTATCGTTAGTCGGATTTTTGTCCGAAAAGCTACTTTTTGCATACGGTCGAATTAGGACTCGAGACCACCTCCATTGAGTTCAAAATGCCGTTTGCGACCTTTTTGAGTATAAGCTTCGATATGTTTGGAGAAAGTTGAATTTTTCTACTTTTTGCTTTGGGCTTTGGTTTGGGCTGAACCTACTTACTAACTCAGTCCCAATCCCCCTCTCCTCTTCATTACTTCATTCTAACTCCTCAAACTCAAGCTCCAACTGAAAATGGTGGAGAGGAAAAAGAATTAAAACTCCAAGCCCTAACTTTCTTGCAAATCAAATTCCTTGCTCCAAACTCAAGAAGAACCCTTTGGTAAGCATCTCCTTCACCTTCTCCAACTCTTTCTCCATTCAATTTCAGAAATTTCCTAAACCTAATTTAGGGAATGTTTCTCTTTTAAGCTTAGATTCAAGCTTGTTGAGTTGGAATTGAAGAGTGCTTGTTCTTGCCATTGCTTTCAAGCTTCATCTTCATAAATTTAGTTTAAAGGTGAGATTTTTATCTCACATCTATGACTATAATTATCTTTGGTTGTTGGGTATGAATTCCTAACACTTCTTCATGTGCATTTGCTCTTGATTTGGATTGGTTTTGTGAATATTCCAATTTTTGGGTTTTTAAGACAAATTTGTGTAAAATCCTTTTATGGATGTTTGATCATGCTTTTGGTGATGCATCGAGGAGCATATAGGGCCGGGTTGCCGTTTGGCATAAACCCTTAGAGCCAATGTTCGTCCGATTGCATTTTGGAAGAGTTTGCTCTTCATTTGTATAAGGCTGAAAAACAGCCCAGGCATGATTCAGTCGACTGAAATCTCTGTTCAGTCGACTGAACCTGAAACCCGAGAGTTTCCAGGCATGATTCAGTCGACTGAAAAACTCTGCACAGTCGACTGAAACTGGAAACAGAAAGTTTCCTGAACCTGGAAAATTTCCATGTACAGGGTCAGTCGACTGAAAATCTCTGTTCAGTCGACTGAACCTGCTGTTTGAGTCCAATTTGCCTTTTTGGATTGAAACCCTAATTTAAATCGATTCGTGATAATCCTATTTGTTGTTATCATCTATTATGACTTTGATGACTCTTTTTAGGGATTTTTGAATATCCATTTCGATGGATCCTTTATCGATTTCGTTGGATTTTATTCACGTCTTCGTATGTGAATTTTTGTGATTGATCGTTCTTACAACCTTCTTCGTGATTTGTCACTTTAAAAATATAAAGGTTTCCTATACTAGTAGTAAATATCAAAACTCTTTACTCAAACGATTTCAATACTCTTTTAGTACCAAATTCGTTTATAAAACCGTTTTCCAATCTATTAGTATATACAAACCTTTACCTCACTCGTATGAGAAATCTAATTAAACGGCTTAGTAAAACAAGTGGTATGAAACGCTTGCGTTTACTTTGTCGGTTAATTCTTGGACTTGTTCGATTGAACCTCTTGTGACAATTTTCTAGTGGAGATTTACAGTTTGTTCGTAAATATTTAAGTTAAGCAAGTGGTTATGGGACATGAAGCTAAACTCATATATTTACTAGCTTAGTGTAATTGACACTTCTCTTTGATCATGACAATCATCTTTGTGGTTTAGACTAGCAATGTGCGATGTCTCTTTGTCTATGTGGAGGACTGTTCCTCATTTTATTGAGTTTCGTCTCATTTTAGAACATGGGGTGTATCTTTCTAGGTGCATCGATGTTTGTTTATTTGTGCATGGGGCGTATCTTTCTAGGTGCGTCGATGCTAGAGCATGGGGCGTATCTTTCTAGGTGCGTCGATGTTCGACTGTTCATGGGGCACATCTTTTTAGGTGTGTCGATGTCCAGTTTCTTTTTCCGAGGATTGGCCATCCTTTTTATTGTGATTTGGTTCATCGGATGTCCCGCTGTACGACGTCGTTGTTCCTTTTGTTGTGATTTCTGGATTTCTTGTGTTGATTTCTGGAATTTATGTTTCACCAACTTTTACGATTGGCATTGTTATATATGTCATTTATTGTGGCTTGGTGAATGAAATTAGGAGTATGACATTCCTTTTTATCTTGAGTAGATTATTGTGATATTGATTAATCTCTTGTTGATTTTCAATTACTTATTTATCACAGCTTGGCATTGTGATTATTATATGTTTATGTCATATCTCTTATTATATATCACTTCATCTGATATTTATAGCTAGACTGATCCGTTTATTATTTTCTTATAAATAATACTCGGGTCAGACTGAGATTTAACAGGTGCTTCTGCTTGACTCCTCATCGGACTATCATCCCGACTTTTGGTTGACTACTTTAGTTTAGTAGTCTTTTGTTGTATACATTTGAGATACATACTCTATGATGTATACTTATTCTTTTGTATAGCACGTGTTGCTATTTCTTTGTATTATTGTGGATCCTTTTTGACCACTACTCTGATGTACACTTTTATGTGTAGTATTCATATCTTATTCCGCCTTTGTGATATGAATTGTCTGTGACTGATTTGTGTTATGTTTATTTCTATATTTGTTTCCGAAGGATTTATATAGCCACCGTGTAGTAGCTTTGAATTTGTGTTGGTATGTCGGATTTCCTCTTGAAATAGAATGCATGTTATATTATCTGACATATCGGTGCTCGCGCAAAGAAATTACACGGATGGTCGCTCCTCAACAGCCTTATTCTCCATGCTAGTCGACAGCATTCACCGTAATGTTCTTGGCTAGCGTGGGTATAGAGGTGGGGCGTTACACATACCTACTTGTGTACATGATGATATATTTTGTACAAGGTGATATCTTTTGTTGTACTTTATGATTCATATTATATTTTTACATCCTGCCTTGCATTACTATTTTGTTTGTCTCGGCTGTAGTGATTTTGGATGCAGCTCTGTTTCTCTACTTTTGTGGCTGAGTATATATATATATTGCTTTGTAATTTTGATGAATAATATGCTGTTAAATTTAATAAATTTGCTTCTTTGTTCTACTTTACTTTGTTTATTCCTTGCATTGTATTTTGTTTGTATTTTCTTTAGGTAAGTGTACATGTTTATATGTTTTGTTTGGTCACATTCTTTGAAATCAAGTGAAGTTCTTTTTATTATTATATTGTTAGATTTATTTACGTTATTTTTATCAAATTATTTGTCTTTAAACCATTTTGTTTTAAAACAAAAACTCAACTCAATGTATGTACATATATACGTATATATTCATATTATTATAAAAATCCATTTACTTGAATTTTAAATCCAAATCACACATGTACAAATTTGAATTCATATGATTTAATATATTTTCTATTTGAATTTCGAGAAACTCGAATCAATTTATCTTTAAATTTTATAAATTTTATTCAAAAATTTATTTAATTATCAAATTAAATTAAATTAAAAATCTAGGGTCGTTACATAAAGTGTTTTAAAATTATTTTAAAAAAAATCTAGTTTGGTGCTCGGTAATTTCAGTGGAGATAGAAAATATTTGGAAAAGTTTATTCTGGAAAGAAAGATGGTTTTGAAACTGTTTTCAAGGGTTGAAAATAGAAATATATCTTGTGAAGATATTTTTGAGATTAATAAATAATTTGGGAAATTATTTATTGTGTGATGGTTGTTTGTGAATTTAAATTGATAGTTAAATAACCGGCTATCAATATTGGCCAAATGCGTTGATCATTTCGAAGAGACCGGGATCGAGATTTATTTCTCGAAAACAACTTCGATCCGGTTTGTACGTTTTCGTGGAAAACGATTGTGGATTTGAAGATGGAGCAGTGAAGTGCAAGGGCTAGTCGCTACTAATCCTGAGGATATTTTCAAAATGGATGTAGTAGGAATAGTGCCTTCGGTTCCGTTCGAACCCGGGATGGACTTGTATGGATGAATGCTTTCGAAACATCGTCAGGTGGACGATGGGCATTCTAAGGGATATGTTCTAAAAGGTAACGCTTAGCCTCAAGCCTCATCAAATGGGAATGACTGAAAATCAAGGGTTATGCAGCAAGGCTAGGTGGGTAGCACCCAAGCAGGGTGAGGTCATCCCTGTCTAGATGTCCCTTTTTATTTCGGCTTAGTGGGCGGTTGCTGATCCCAACCGCGGGTGATCTTGCTCGGGATTATCCAGTAAGGGGTAGTCCCGGTCTTGTGTTGCAGGGGAGTGGGCGTACTCCTCGGTACTGTGATCTAGGCCACGTACTGTGACAAGTGGTACCCCAGTGCCTAGTCATTAGTTGGAAATCCATTCTCCCTACGAGCCTTGTACGAGTTTTGATTGTATTACCCACTTTATGGCTAGTAGATGGAATTTAATCATGTAACAATTTCGGCTAATTTATAAGTATTTGTATATAGACCCTATTATAATATCAGAAGATTTCTATAAAAATTGTTTTAGCTATCGTAAGGTAAAAACCCGACATGTTTATTTGTGGCGTGGTCGTACGAGATGCTTTTGTTTTCAAAGGATTTTTGAAACTTTAATAATCAATTGGGTGTGATTTTCTCACGCTGGTATTCTAGACTGACTCGGGTGTTATTTTACTGTAATGCTCGGGTCAGACCGAGTATTGTAAAATACAGGATATGATGCTGTGGAGCTCAAGAGACGAGCAGGATGACGATACGTACTTCCGTACTTGTTTATATATATATATCCCACTGTATATCCATTTGTATGTTATTGATGTTGAACTGTGATTGATGTACTCTGATGATGTAATATATAGACAGAGATATTTGATTTTTGAGTAAAGATCTTTTATTATCTATCATATTTTATTCCGCTGCGATGGTTAGATTCTGATGTTGTTTTCTATTTTCTTCTTCTACCTCTTCTTCTTTAACCCAAATGGTTCATATTTCTGTACAACTTGAGTTGATTGATGTAGAATAGTGTTGACTCAAGGGGTATGGATTTGCGGGTTGTTACACTATTACTGATCCAAAGGAACTAGTTTCGTCGAAATCCAAGACTGTGCCTCGGAAGGCTATTTTTAAATATCAATTTAAACGGTATATTTTTAAAACTGAACAAAACACTTTAAAATTCAAATTTAAAACTTCCATTATCTCCTGTATTATAAATAAAAAATCTCTAAGCCTTTGAAATATTTTTAACCAGCTTAAAAACTAAGATTCACTATTTTAACAAATTTCCAATTACTAAATTCAATAATTTAATTGCCAAATAAACAGCGATATTTGAAATTCAAGTTAATAATTAACTTTTAAATATTTAAAATCAATTAAATATTCTAATTCCAAATATCTAAAATTCCAGGTCGTTACAGGAGATGTGATTTTGAAAAGGGAGGTAGGATGTTTGAATGGGTGTATAGTGTTTTGAGGTGAGAGAAAAAGAACATCCGATGTGAAAAAAAGTCAAGTCAAATAGTTTATTATTTAAATTCAAATCGTCTCGATTTACACAACTCAAAATTTTGAATCCCTATCGAGGTGTGTCGCTTGACATTTATAATGTTAGACCCCTATGTCGAACGCAATGGAAAAGGTTTCGAGTCCTAATTCGATCGTATGGAGAAGACAGCTTTTTGGATCCAATTTTTATATTGAATTTTCGATATAAATTTCAGCGCGTTTATACTCATACCTCCAAATGCTATAAAATTTAAAATATGATAATAATAATAATACACTATTACATATCCAATGGAGCTGGTTTCGTCGAATTCCGAGACTGTGCCCTAGAAGGCTATTTTTATACGTTAATCAATCGATATGTTTTTAAACTTCAACAAATCACTTTTAAATTCAATTTAAAAAGTTTTGTTATCTTCATTATTATAAGTATAAATTTTAAAAGCCTTTAAATCATATTAACAAGCTTAAAACTCAAGATTTAACATTTTAACCAATTATCAAATTCAATAATTAAATTGTCCAATAAATCGTTATATTTGAAATTCAAGTTAAAAATTAAATTTTAAATATTAAAAACAATTTGATATTTCAATTTTAAATATCCAAAATTCTGGGTTATATATATATATATATATAAAATTGGGTTTGAAAGAGTAATAAATATAGTTTTATAAATATATGGTTATTTATATATAAATATGGCCTTTGAAATATGTTTTATGAATAATATAATCTTTATCGAATTTGAGACAACTACATTTATATATAGAGAGAGAGATTAAATGGAATATACGGTTTAATTTATCTTATGATAAATAATGTATTTGGGAATTATTTCCTATATGGAAAATATAATATTGGTTTTCTAAATTATAAACTCTCATAAGAAAAACATTTTAAGAACCTAGTTGTATAATGTAGGGAGTACTAAGAATCGACTTAGTGTTATCGATTGGTTTAAATGCTTTCGAATAACGCTTCATTGAATATAGTATAACTCATTGAATAGAATGTTTTAGTGGAACTTACTAGCCAATTAGTGAATACTCGAATTTCATCGGGTACTATGAGATGCCTTGGTTAAATTCTTGTGAGTGCTATTAGGAATTATTTAACACTTTAGACATGTATTCTCTTTTGGTGTTCGATGGGACTGATAGGTCCTTAAGAGAATATAGTTTAAGTTTTCCAACGGTAGCCGTAACAAGTGAGATTTACTAGCCTATAGTAAATACTTGAATTTCACCAGGCGGTATCGGACGTTTTTGGTTAATTTCTAATGATTACTTAAAGCGATAGTATTTGCCACTTTAGAGTATTTCCTTTTAGCGTTTGGTCAGCGGCCGATAATTCCTTAAGAGGTACCTGAATTTCTTTCTGAGCATAAATATATGATAATATTGAATAATCTAGAGTTATTGATTCCTGGCTGCCATAATCATCTTGATTGGTCGAGATTTGGTTTTCCCTGATCCTTATGATTGTGTCAAGCTTCTGTGTTCTCCAATCCTTGTGATCGTGTCGAGATTCCATGTTTCCTAATCCTTGTTATCGTGTCTAGATTATGTGTTCCCAATCTTTGGTATTAGATTAGTACGAGTTATACCATGATTGTTTGTTTGCCACGGTAAAGAATTTTTTCCTTTGTGTTAGGAATATTGTGATTTATTCTGTGATTCCGTGTTTAGTGACTAATGTGTGTTTATGACTAAGCATATATATACATGTGCCTTGAATAAATTCCGAGGTAAATTAATTAAGTGATTTGTTATATTTTAGACATCTAGATTTACTTATATGTTATTTATTTTTGTGTTATATCTTGTTCTCACCCTTTTGGATAATAGAGATAGTCTGACCCATTTATTTTATAATACTCTGGTCAGGCCGAGACTTTTCAGGTTACGTGAGAGATAAACTTTGGATGATTTGGTTAGTAGGGAGATAAACCATTTTGACTATTAGTTTATCTCATTTAGGACTTTTTGTTGTATATGAGATGTATATCTAAGTTAGAGATCTGTAGCACATGTATATTATGCGAGTCTAGTATTTTTCTTGTAGACTTACACCATATATTTGTATAAGTTGTATTTTATTCCACTGTGATCCATGGCCATTGTTTATATGCTATATTGTTTTGAATCAGAAAAACCATTGTGGATAATACTTTGGAATGAGACTGAACACATCAAATTTTATTCCAGAGATTAAGCAAAACCGTAAGTATGACGTGTCAGTGTTAGTTCAAAGATATACTCACACTCGGTCGCACTTAACAAGCCGTATTCTCTGTATTAATAAATGATATTGTTTATAATGTTCTTTAATGGTATGGGTATACCGGTAGTGTTGTTGCAATATTTAATTAAAATTTTGATATGTATATATGTTTGGATATGTAATTACGGTGATGAAATCAGAATTGAATTTTTCATTTTCAATCTTAGATTTGGTAATGTTTAAAAATGAACTTTATTAGATTAACGTTAATATAAAAAGGAACCACTTAATTATATAATTATATACTTTTATTAATTAACTAAATTTGTGCACATGTATAATAATGTAAATTACTATTTTGTTATATGTGGATGTTAAATTTAATTATATATATGTGTGTGTGTGTGTGTGTGTGTGTGTACATATATATGTAACGACCCGTAAATTTGAACTGTTTTAATAATGCAATTAACTGAAATTTTATAAAATTTTAAATAGTTGAATTTGGAATTAAAAATTTAATATTTGTTATACATCAATTTTAACATAGCAACTGCTAAATTTTCATCTAATAATATTGAAGTTTTTTTATTGGCAGTTCTATTTAAATTTAAATCAGTTAATATTAGATGATAATATAATATTTTCCAAACCTGAATATTTTTATATATTATATCTGTAAATCAATTTCTGAGTGAGACGTCATAATTCATTTCTGCAAATTTGAGCTGCTATTGCTCTGTTTATCTTATTTTCCGCGTTTTAGCAGTATTTTCGGTAGCGGAAATTCCAGTTTTTATAATTTGATCGTATCGCTGATATCTATGTGCCATTCTATTCGCCTCGTCGTGCTGATCTACGCGGTATATTCATTTTCATATTTTGAGGTCTAATATGTGACGAAAACGTAAAACAGTGCGTCGTATCCATACCGTATGTATGACCCTCTGTTTCCTTTTGCCTTTTCAAATTTTCAGCTGTGTAACCCAAGCAAAAGGAAATCAATTGCTTTAATTATTTTCAGCTGAATCTAGGGAGACCGTTGCCATTCTTTTTCACTTTATATTTATCCACTTCTGCCTTTTTCCCTTGCTCACTTTTCATTTTCGAAATCAGGTATGTATATTTGGTTCTTCATTTTTTCTTCTCCTGTAGCTTTCTTCCTTTTTTTCTTTTCTGGTTGCCGAGCTCCCATTCTTTTCCCCTGATCTAAGCGCCTTTCCCTCTCTTACGTTAGTGATAATGTTTAAAATGTATTTAAGGAAATTTTGAAAGAAATGTATAAATCTTATAAACATTGTGTAACGACCCAGAATTTTTAATAATTAAAATTTGAATATTTAATTTGTTTTAAATATTAATAAGTGAATTTATAAGTCGAATAAATTTATTTCGAATTATATGATTTAATTGAATAATTAAATCGATAATTTAATATGTTAAATTATGGAAATAATTGAAAAATCGAGTTAAATATGATTGAAAATGATTTGTAAGTGATTGAAAATTTTGTTTTATCATGTTGAAGTTAGAATGATATTTTAGAACTTTTAAAATCGAATTAGAAGTTAATTTGTGAAAATTGAATATTTTAATATTAAAATCGACTAGTGAAAATAGTCAATTTTTGAACAGTCTCAGAATTGAACGAAACCAGTTCCATTGGATCCGTAATAGTTAGTTATTACCGGATTTCAATTTTCGTGTCAATCGGAGCTATCGTTTGATCGTGGCAGCTCGAAACGCATCGATTTGTTTTTAATTTTAATTTGGCGAGTTCAAATAGCCATTTTTCAAAAAGTCTCGGATTTCGACGAAACTAGTTTCATCGGATCCTTAATGTGATATTATTGTAAGGTTTCAAATTTCGTGTCAATTGGATTTACCGTTTGTCCGGTACAAATTAAAACGCCTAGAAATCGATTTAAATCGGTTTAATTTAAATTGAACGTTTATTGCCATATCTCGCACATATGATCGAATTAGCTTTCGAAACCTGTTCCATTATGTCCGGAACGCGGGGTAAACCCTAGAAACGCTGGTTACGTCGCGTGAATCGGATTTCGGAATTTCCGGGATGAATAGTGTCGTTCAAAACTCTATAAATAGCACCCTTCTCTTCATAAAATAAAAAAAATATATATACTAAAACCCTAACCCTAGCCGCCAGTTTCGAATGGATGGCCAGAAACTCACGATCTTTCCTCCTCAATTACTTCCAATCCGTCGATAATTAGCCAAAGTGATGAACTACAAAGATGAAGAGCAAGGCGAGAGCTTTCGATCTATACGGTGATGATGGAGTTTGGCGTCGCGTGGAGGGGTAAAAATGGCTGCGTGCATGCCACGTTCGTCTTCGTGCGCGCGTGTCAGGGTGGGGCCGAGTTGCATAGGGTTTGGGGCGGTGGTGCTCTTCGAGGCAAGCTTCAACATGGCGCTATCCGATCGTGCTATAGTTCGTCGTGGATGGAGCATAATTCAACCCTAGTTGCTTGTTGATGGGTTCATGTTAGCGGTCTTGAAGCTGTAGGTTGCGCGTATGAAGGAGATGAAATGCACGGCCTTGGATCATGATCTAACGGCCTATATTGAATGAAGGTTAAAATTATATAATTATGTTGTAAATAGTTTATATAAATCGTGTACAAACTTCAAAAATTCATAACTTTTTCATACGAGGTCGAAAACGCACGAAACCAGTTGCGTTGGAATCGTATGGAGGAGCACTACGCGATGGAATTGGATTGGAGTCGTTTGGAGTTAGTGAGAATTTTGGGTAAAATTAAACGTCTGTTTAGTTTTATTCGAAATAAATCGCTAAAACGAAATTGAAATCAAGGTGAGAACATCTCACTCAATCGAATCGGTTTCGATTTTATTTTAAATAGTTAGATTTAAAATATTTGAATGCATGTTTAAATGATGATTGATATCTATTGATTGTTAAAATAGACATTATACGCCATTAGTAAGCGGATGTTATTTAATAAAAACATATACCGCGAATATTTCATAAACAGTGAAATTGGTATTATATATAATAGCAATATATATATATATTGGCATATGTATATATTGGAGTTATTGATTTCCCGCATTTTTTGTTTAGCGGATGAGACCCTATTGCGCCGTCTATTAAGCGGATAATATTTTAAATCCCATATACCGCGATAATTTCATACTGGAGCGGAATTGGTATTGTGCTAATGTTTGTGGATGCAGGAAAACAGGTTGGAGGGATCCAACTGGATTCCTCAACAATATTTGTTTGATTTCAGATATTTTGATATTTGATTGATTATCATATCGATGTATGATATCGTTGTAGTCGTGATTGACTATTTGGTATGTGGCATCATTGGACCAAGTTTTGGAATTTTAAAATGATTTTGAAGTGATTTTTGAAAGAATACGTTTATAAAATATTTTTGGAACTGATCCATTTTAAATAAATAAACGTTATAATTTTAAAGTTATAAAAATTATATTTTTGAGAAATATAGTTAAAGGTTGATTTTTGAAAATATGAGGCTAATGATTTTATAAAATAGTTTAATCGGGATTTTTGAAATTATTATAAAGAGTTGAAATATAGGATTTATAAAATTTAATTATTTTATGAATCAAAATGATGAAATTATAAAGGGGGTTAAAGATGTTTTAAAATAATAGTATAAATTGATTTATATAAGATTTATAAATTGATAATTTATAAATTGATAATTTATAATTTAAAAATATTTGAGTTATAAAACGAGCTTTTATAAGTGTTAGAATGGATTGTGAATGAATTTCATAAATGAATGAAATTTATAGAATTATAATCGGTGAAGTTATAAATGGAATTTTATAAGCAGTAGGTTTATAAAATTTATAAAGTTATTAAAGGAATAGATTTGGGTGAATAAATAAATCTTATAAGTTATAAGATTTATAATTGGAAAGTTTAAAAGGACGATTTTGTAAAATAATCGTTTCATAAGCATTTGACTTATAATATGAACCTTTAGTTTATAATTGAATTATAAATCGAATACGTTAATAAAGGAATTTATAAAAGGAAGTATTTATAAAACAAATAGAAATAGAATTTATAAACGTTGTTTTATAAATTCGCAAACGACTTGTTTTGATAAGTAAATTGTTGAAACCTATTAATGGAGTTATATTCACATTTTTGACTGTGAATGATCCTTTGAAATAAAATGAATAGAAGTGATGAAAATTTGTTAACGTAGTATATTCACGTTTTTGAATAGTGAATAATATGTTAAAGAAATTGTTTTGAATGTGATGTTTTAAATAGAATTAAAACGATCTAAAGATGTTTTAAATATGTTGAGATTCGAAACCATAGATTTCAACATTGATTGTTGAAATAGATGTTTCCGAGAAATAAAAGGAAATGGTGGACTATAACACTGTTTTTATAGTAAATGATTTCCTAAAGGAAATGTTTTGTATAGTATTGGGATTTATATATCTATCTTAAAATTTGAATCCCTATACTAGTGATTTTGGGTTGTCGTAACAATGTTTTACGCAACATTCGTTTTGGCCCAAATAAATATGTTTAAGAGAATGATTTCCTTAAAGAATGAGATATATACTAAATTTTGATTTAAGTATATTGAATATTTTCCAAGTGTTGAAAATAAAAAAAAATTGTGAATTACTTATTAAATAAGTATGGAAATGTTTTCCAATATAAAGTGAATATTTTGAGAATTTATCTTTTTGAAGATAAATTGAAATGAATAATTGAAATCGAATATTCGTAGATATTTTGGATTATAAATTCATTATGGAATTTATGAATGAAAAGGAGACTTTGTTTAAAAATAAATATTGATTTATTTTTGAAGTGTGAAATTATATATCTAGTAAAGATATTTTGGAAAATAAATAATTTGGAAAATTATTTGGACACTGGTGATGTGTGCATATCCATTGATAGTTCAATAACCGACTATCAATGTTTCCCTTTGAATGGGTAATTGATGTGATCTGTTTGAATTTGAATACCACACTTATTTTTGAATAAGCGCTCACTATTCGGGTTAACCGGGAAAGGACCATGGGGTCGTATAACCCATTCCGAATATGTGATACGTCGTTATGAATTACATTTGATGACCGGTGTTGAAGACCGAGTATTTGCGAAAGCGATAGGATGACCTATCGATTGTCTCTGCACTGGGTAGCTCCTGGTATAGAGATTTCTTAAGTGATGGGAAATTCGATCGGGATTGTGAATACCCGGATTGCAAGGGCTTCGTAAGAAGTGCCTTCGGTTTTGTTCGAGCCCGGAACAGACTTGTATGGATTGTATGTCTGACATTACAAATTGAGATATAAAGCCGATTTCATTCAAATATATTTCTGTTGGTGGCGGAGAATTTATTCTTTTAGCTTAACACCCTTCTCTGAGACGTACGAGCTCAGAGGTTATGTAGTTGAATGTTATCAGCGATATATTCCCAATTTGGTAATGTGACATGCTGAGTGTTGCTGTAAATGATCATTGTGTTGATTATTTGTGATAGGATCGTTTATTTGATCGTCTATCCTGGTGATCATTTCTATGATCATTTGTTGACCCAAAGCATGGCTTTTGTATAAAGTATGTTTTTGTGGACGTGACTTCGTCGAGCCTCACACCCCGTGAATGGTCAAAACAGGAAAGAAGCAGCAAGGTTATGAGGGGTAGCGCCCTTTAGGATATGTGCATTTCCTTCTGGAAAAGGGTGGTATCATGGTATGGAGCCCAGATACTTACTCATGTTGAAAACACTTTGTTATGATTGTGTGAATTGATTACGAGCGCTCGGTGAAAAGGTCCCAAAGGACCGGGGGATGGCATATTCGGTCAGTTGTTACTCAGTTAGGGGTAACCCGGCCTTGTGTTGGTAGAGATCCGGTTTGGTTCTCGGGGATGTCCATCCAGAGGCATTCTCATGTGGCAATGGGAAGTTCCTTGGCCTGATCATTCGTCGGAAATCCAAAGAAATAATACGAGACTTGTACGGTTTTAGTTGTAGAACCTGCCATCTAATATGGTAGCTATTAGTAGGCATAATATAATGGTACCTATGCTGGCTAAGATTTATATTCTACTTTCGAAATGAATTTTTCTCTACACTATGCACTAGTAATAATATCAAATATTCTTTTTAATACGTATCAAGCATCTTTGACTATCATAAGGAGAAATCTCCTCCAAGTCTGCGTTTGCATTGTGTGTGTGGCGGGAGGTCTTATGGTAGTCTCATTTTTAAAAGCATTGCGAATTGACTTTAAAAATATTCCTCTATTTTTGATTTTAAAGATAAATAAACTGTTTTGAGTTCTCACACCAGTCACATGACTGACTTGGAGTTTATTGTTTTCCTTCCTAAACTCTGGGTGCCCATCAATTTCCACACGGGCAGTCGAGAGTTAGGTTTATCAGGATTTTCTGGATATTCTGGAGTTGCTGGAGGCAAGCTGGATGGCATGACGTATTACCAGTTTATAGTATTTCTTTTTCCGCTGCACTGTTTGTTGTATGTTGTTGTACACTCTGATGATATGATGTAATGAAATGTGATGTAATGTAATAACTGATATAGTTCTTTGTTTAAAGATTATTCATTTATTATTATATGTTGTTCCGCTGCGAATTGTGAGATTCTGATGTTGTTCTGTTGTTTTCTGTTCCATTCTATTTTCTATATTTTCTTTTCTCTATATTTTCTATCTTCTCTCTCCTTATCTCTTCTTCTGTCTTTCTCTTTTCTTAAACCATAACATTTCGGGTTTCCGGCCTTCGATTTCTCGGCAGTCGATAAAGTGAGTATCGATGTTGAATTTTCGAAAGTCGAAAATTTTCGGGACGTTACACATTGATTTGTGAATTTTAAATATATATATGTATGTATGTATGTATGTATGTATATGTATGTATGTATAGATTTTATTTTGATAGGTGTTTTAAGTTGAGTATAGATTTTAAGAAAGTTTATAATATTTATTTGTTTCGGTTTATCAAGCTTATTTGATTCATTATCATCGATTTTCGATTTATCAGCTTTTCCGTCGAACTCTTGTCCATCATGCTTTACTTTGAAATTCGTGATTGGATTCGTAACTCATCTTATTCTCGTTCGTCTCTAACCTCAAATGGTGAGCAATCACTCACGGTTAACATTCTTATATTTATTAAATTTGATTTCAATTGAAACGACAATTGAAATATGCAGCTGTTAGTTATTTACATTGCTATATATATATATGTTATTATCTGTATCTGTTCACCTATGACATTTGACACCATTATCTGTTATTTTACTGATGATATATGCCTGTTATTATTATTATCATATCTGTTACCACTCTGCAAGTTCTCTATTAGTATAGAATTCCTTATGAGTTGAAATGATACATACCCGAACGATCCGTAAAATAGAAGAAAATCGTTATGGGTCGAATGATAAGCCCAAACGATTTTCAAATTGAATTGAATTTGAGATTGCGGGTTGAAATGATATATACCCGTATATATTTAAATTATGGATTGAAATGATAAATATCTGTATCACTTGACCATAGGATAGAAACTTATATACAGACACCGTTGGTGTGTGTATATATATATTGAAAATGATTTCTATGGTTTTGAAAGGAAATATATATGGTTTTATTTAAATTTGAAAATATTATGTATATGAATAAGTTTTAATATAAAAATAAATTTAATAATAAGCTTTAAATTTAGTGAAGTTTTATTTAAATAAAATACAATATGTTTAAGTGTTTATTTAAAACTTTGTTTAAAAATACATTTTATAATGATTTCTATAAGTTAAGGTTGGAAAGATTAAATTTAATTTATTGTATTTAATTAAGGATTTTGTTTGATTAAATCGATTTGAAACTTATTTAATTTGAGGGTTTTAAGATATGATTTTATAACTTGATTTCGATTTAAAGCGAATAAATGGATATTTCAAGTTTAAATAAATTGAAGGAAATATTTAGTGATTTATAATTTGGGATTTTATTAATATTGGATTTATTAAGTAAATATTTCAAAAATAAATAATAATGAAGTTAAATTTTGATATATATATATATATATATATATATATATATATGAAATTATCAAGTTTAGTTTTGAAATTATGGAATATTTAAAGCTTTGAAATATATTGAAATTTAAACGGTTTATTTTGTTGTTCAAATCTGTATTTGAAATCGATATAATTTGAAATGGTCTATTGAGGAATCGAATTGAATTGAAATTGGTGAATTGACATTGAATTAAATTTTAATTTTGGAATCCGGGTTGATTTGAATCAATTTGTGAAATTTAAGGAAACTATTTTATTGTATAAAATATTTTTAAATTTTATTTAAACTATTTATATATTTTACTTTATAAATTATTTAATATAAACTATTTTAACATACTAACCATTTTATTATATAAACTATTTTAGTATAAACTATTATATATTATCTAATATAAACTCTTTTATTTTATAAATATTTTATTATATATTATTATTAATATCTAAACTGTTCAAGTAGTGGAAGTTATGAATTTCAAAGTATTATGATTTCCAAAGTGTTATAAATTCGAGTATTTGGTTTCGAAAATGTTATAACTTTGAAATTGCTATGGTTTTGGAAACGTATATATATTTGAAGTGAAAATGATATCATGTTGATATGGTTTTGAAATGGATATAATATTCTGGTTTTGAAGTATAAACAGTTTTAAATTGACCATGGTGTTATAATAACGTTTGGTTGTTAAAGGGACCGAGATCGGATATTGTCGTACTCTCTGCCAATACCGAAAACCACTTTAATAACTATGCACGTGGTGGTTTGGTGACGATTCTATATGGTATTTACATAGCCTTGACTCCCGTGAGTCAGCTTGATGCGGCTAAAACAGGAGCCATACTGGGCCAAGTGACATTCCTCCTGTCGGACACATTTCTTCGATACCATTCTATTGCTTTTGTGA
Organism: Allium cepa; assembly: GCA_030765085.1. NCBI lineage: Eukaryota > Viridiplantae > Streptophyta > Magnoliopsida > Asparagales > Amaryllidaceae > Allium > Allium cepa. The sequence goes on from CM060932.1 coordinate 786,355,715, forward strand.
TGAGATTGGGTGCACCCTTTGATTTGGGAGTGTGTCATGAGGTGGACGTAGTAGCTACTATGCGTTACCACCAGTCTGGATATGCAAACGGTATATCTACCCTGGCATTGCCTCGAGTGCCTTGTCGCATGCCATATCACGCCTTCTACGAGTTTGGTTTGTACAATATTTATGGAGTGTCCTCTGATAGCCCTTCGGTATACGGAGGAATTACGCTACTGTATAGACTATGAGAATATATAAAAATATGTTAGGGGGATATGGGTAACGCTATTTTAATAGTACTTTACTATAGACATATTATAGTAGCGCATATTACTACATAGTAGATAGTTCCACGGATCCTTAGAGGATGGTTATCCTAAACATCCTTTAAGTTACTTGTATTTCAGTTGATATTGCACTTGAGTGGGATTTATTGATATAAGAATGTTAATCCTGACTCGAGTGTTTTGTGGTTTTCTTTACGCTCGGGTCATACTGAGTGTCACAGCATTTGAGACTCACCTTTGGAGTTGGAGCTTCACTTGGAGATCCATCTGCATCTATTCAGCTTTTAGCTTTTCTAGTTGATTAGTTCAGAGATATCATCTGGTTGTATTCGAGACTTCATAGTATTTGAGATATTCTATTGTATTTTATTTCAAACTCTGTTGTTTATATAGTAGCTTCATGAACTACTATTTATCTATTCCGCTGCTTATTTTATATTACTCTATGCCTGTGATTCTGTAATTGATTTATTTACTGTATATTTTGAGTTTTACCAAATATAAGTTAACAATATGATGTTTTGAGCAATTCAGTCCGACATGTGCAGATGGAATGGTTGAAAATATCGGGTCGTTGCAGTTGGTATCAGAGCTTTGGCTTTAGGCAAAACTTAGCATATAGAGTGATTAAATTACGGAATTACCTTCGTTCGAGCTTGAATTCCTTCCCCTTTGATTTGGATTTCTTTCAAACTTTGGAACCCTACCTTGTCCTGAAATCCATTCTTGTCTCTCCCTATTCGTGCTCTTCTTGATTTTGGAGTATCCCATAACTCCACTTTGGTTGATCTCTATAATGAATTGGAGATCTCGTTAATCTAAGAAAAGGGGTGAAACTCCTTTACAATAGGCATTGATTCAACGAAGAGTCCTATATCCTCGGTTTAGATGTTGCTATCTCTTGCTATGCCCGAATTCTATTCTCTTTTGATTGGATGATGATTTGCTTCAGAATTATGTATTGATCTTATTCTTGAAGTCACGGTTGACCCGGTTAAGGTCACCTATGATTTATATAAGTCTATCCAACTTTTTATTTTGTTATTTAATCATCTTATCTTCGTTTTGAGCCTATCTTCTGATTAGAACCCTTTTGGTTAGAGCCCTTTGTATTTGAATCCCTATCCTTGTTCTATAATCCATTCTTGAATTATCGAGTAAGGGAGTGTATTTGTTTTTAAAAAAATATGTTTCATATAGTGTCGTTTGAGCTGTTAAGTTTGAATTTTAGGTTTCGATCGATTCGTCTGATCAACACTATCGATAGGAATTCCAAAACACTCAAACAAAAAAATTGACACAATATTGTTCTCAAAATTTGTAAATGAAATAATTTTATGTATAATTATATTTTAGATATAAAGGTACAATTTTTTGAAATAAAAAGTCAATTAAATTGGTTGTTTGGAATGATAATACTAGAATATCATTCATTATTTTATCAACATTACTAAATCATTTTCTATTATTATATGTTATAAGATGTTGAAATTTTACAGACATGGTTTATCTGATTTGAAAATGCAATAAATTTAAATTGTGAAATTGAGAATTCAATTTCTGGTATCTTCAAAAAAATTGGTTTTTTTTAAAGTTTGGAATATATTATTTAAAAGTATTTTCGAATAGAAATTGTTTCGAAAGAATAATTTTAAAGTTTAAACAAGTACTCTCCTCTACAGTCACTGGAAAATAATTTCGATGATGACTGCAGCATCATTGACATTCGTTTACGAGTTTCAAAGTGAAGAAATGAGTTAGAAGTTTTTCTACACTTTTGCTTTGGAAATGGATTTGATTTGAAATTCTTGAATTTGATTTAATTTATATAATATATATGTATATAATTATTTCACAATAGTTCGAAGTGAAATCGGAATTTGAACCTTAAGTTCTATATTAAGAAATGGTTTCAACTATTGAAATAAAGTGAAATTTTTGGATAATTTGAATATCTAAAATGATAAATGAAATTTAACCAACTTGAAATAGTTGAATTTGAATAAAAACTTATTTGTGTAATACTAAATTGCATTCTAATATATATAACTTGCCTACAATATTCAAAAAGTTAAAATGTTAGGATATAATAAAGGGTTGTACAAGAAGAAAATTTAAGTAATAAATTGTTCAAACTAAAATCTGGATTAATATAAATAAAAGAAAATTTGTATCATATTTAATTGCACTCATAAACATTTATATAACTTACTTAGAAAGTTTAAATGTAATTAGAATCTAATTGGGTAGTATACACTATGATATAAGAAATAGGATATCGAAAATGATATTTTGTTAAGGGTATTTGTTGATAACAAATTTGATAATAAATTAAATAATAAAAAGGAAAATTTATTTGTCAAATAATATATGGATATAAAATGTATACACCTAATATATGTTGCAAAATATGTTAAGTGAAATAAATTAATTAAATAAAAGAGAAGACAATTTAAACAGATAAATATGAACTTAAGAATAGTAAACTTGAATTTTAGTAGAATCCACTTAGCTGTGGATAAATGGATAAAAAATGAGTTAATAAAAAATAATTCTTTGAAAGAAATGTTGATAAAATGGAAGAAAATCAAAATTTTAAATTGAATGACTATTTATTAATTGAATAAAATAGATTGAACCAAATTATTGAATATTAATTTATCTAAAATTGAGATCTATATGGTTTTGATTTGTTAAAGTTGAATGTTAAGGTGGAATTAACTATGGTTGATATAATAAATTTAATAAATGAGTAAAATAAAACAAATTTTGATGTGAAATTTTCGCAATAAATGTTAATGAATTTGAAACAAATCAATTGAATAAAAATATATGGAAACGAAACCAATCAAACGCGAATACAATAAATTTGACTGATTAAATAAAATATGAATTAGAATCAATTAATTGGATATAAAACAATCTTAAAATAGTAGTTTATATGGTTTTAAATTAATTTTTGTATTTGGTATATCAATCTATTTTCTTTCTGGTTGTTTCTATTCTCCTACTTCTTTCTTTTCAGGGACGAAAAGTTTTGAGTAGGGGAGAGTGTAACGACTCGTAAATTTTAACTATTTTAATAACGCAATTAACTGAAATTTTGTGAAATTTTAAATATTTGAATTTGGAAATAAAAATTTAATATTTGGTAAATCATTTTTTGAGTGAGTCATCATAATTCGTTTCTTCAAATTTGAAATGATATTCTTCCGTTTATCTTATTTTCAGCATTTTACCAGCATTTTCGAAAGCAGAAATTCAAGTTTTTATAATTTGATCGTATCGCTGATATCTATGCACTACTCTATTCGCCTGGTCATGCTGATCTCTGCGTATATTCATTTTCGTATTTTGAGGTCCAATACGTGACGGAAACGGTAAAACAGTGCGTCGTATCGGTACCGTATGTATGACCCTTTGTTTCCTTTTGCCTTTTAAATTTTCAACCATGTTACCCAAGCAAAAGGAAATCAATTGCTTTAATTATTTTCAGCTAAATCTAGGGGAGACCGTTGCCATTCTTTTTTACTTTATATTTATTCACTTCTGCCTCTTTCCCTTGCTCACCTTTTCATCTTCAAAATCAGGTACATGTATTTGGTTCTTTATTTTTCCTTCTCCTATAGCTTTCTTCCTTTTGTTCCTTTTTTTTCTTTTCTGGTTGCCAAGATCCCATTCTTTTCCCCTGATCCAAGAGCTTTTCCCTCTCTTTCCTATTTTATTTCTATCAAACAAAGCTTTCACCCTCTCTGTCGCCTTCCTTATTTCCCCACCGATGATCACCGAAACCCCACTTCTCCCCATGCTTCGACCTCATGCGAAATCGCCAGCAACCCTCTGATCTTCCCAGTGCCATCAAATTCTGGCCTTTGGCCTCTTCGCCTCAGCTACCGAGCCTCCATCTGATCATCTCCGCCTGTCGCATCTAGATCTTCAAACCCTCACGCGCACACACTCTTTTCCCTCTCCTCCTCTGTTGCTTTGAGATGGGCGGGTACAGACATATTAATATATATATATATATATATTAGTATACATATATTTATAATGTTGTTTTATATGTGCTGAGTTTATATACAAGTTATATGAATTATCTCGTCTGTTCTGAGACTATATATGTTTGTTAATTTATTAGCCGCATGATATATATGTGGGTTTTGTTTGTTGTTCTCATGGAAAGTTATGTATATAAGTCAATAATGAATATTATATAAATATGTTACTAGGTAGGCTCTGATATTGATATATATGTATATATAAAGTTGTTCTTAAATCTACAGGTTATATTAGTTATATGTATGGTTCTGTTTGTTAGGGATATAAAAGTTTATGTTGATTTTAAATATAATCAATATGCAAGTTTACATATATGTTTGGATTCAAGTATATATGAGTATGATTTAAGTATGTATATATGTGGGAATTTTATTGGGTTTGTATATATATAAAGTTATATATTAGTTACAGTATATATACATTAATGTGTATATAAGTTATATTTACGTTAATATTTTGGGAAATATTTAGATGTATATGTGGTTATTTACGTTAGTGATAACGGTTAAAATGTATTTATTTAAGGAAATTTTAGAAGAAATGTATAAATCTTATAAACATTGATTTTTGAATTTTAAATATATATATATATATATATTTTCATGTGGATATTGGTTTTAAGATATATATAGATATATATATATATATATGTATAGATTTTATTTTGATAGAGGCTTTAAGTTGAGTATTGGTTTTAAGAAAGTTAATAATATTATTTTTTCAGTTTATCCAGCTAATTTGATTTATTCTCATCGATTTTCGATTTATCAGCTTGTCCGTCGAACTCTTGTCCATCGTGCTTTACTTTCGAATTTGTGCTTGGATTCGTAACTTATCTCATTCTCGTTCGTCTCTAACCTCAAAAGGTGAGCAATCACCCACGATTAACATTCTTATATTTATTAAATTTGATTTCAATTGAAAGGACAATTGAAATATGCTGCTGTTAGTTATTTACATTGCTATATATGCTATTATCTGCGTCTGTTCACATGTGACATCTGACACCATTATCTGTTATTTTACTGATGATATATGCATGTTATTATTATTATCATATATGTTACCACTCTGTAAGTTCCTTGTTAGTATAGAATTCCCTATGGGTTGAAATGATACATACCCAAACGATCCGTAGAATAGGAAAAAATCGTTATGGGTTGAAATGATAAACCCAAGCGATTTTCAAATTGAATTGAATTTGGGATTGCGGATGAAATGATATATACCCGTATATATTTAAATTACGGATTGAAATGATAAATATCCGCATCACTTGACCATAGGATAGAAAATTATATACAGACACCATTGGTCTATATATATAAATATTTGAAATTGATTTCTATGGTTTTGAAAGAAAATATGTATGGTTTTATTTAAATTTGAAAATATTATGTATATGAATAAGTTTTAATATAAAATAAATTTAATAATAATCTTTAAATCTAGTAAAGTTTGATTTAACTAAAATATAATATGTTTTTAAGTATTTATTTAAAATTTTATTTATAAAATAGATTTTATAATGATTTTTATAAGTTAAGGTTGGAAAGATTAAATTTAATTTACTGTATTTAATTAAGGACTTTGTTTGATTAAATCAATTTGAAATTTATTGAATTTGAGGGTTTTAAGATATGATTTTATAACTTGATTTAGATTTAAAGTGATTATATGGATATTTCAAGTTTAAATAAATTGAAGGAAATATTTAATGATTTGTAATTTGGGGTTTTATTGATATCAGATTTATTAAGTAAATATTTCAAAACTAAATAATAATGAAGTTAAATTTCGATATATATGAAATTATCAAATTTAGTTTTGAAATTGTGGAATATTTAAAGCTTTGAAATATATTGAAATTTAAATAGTTTATTTTGTTATTCAAATCTGTATTTGAAATCGATATAATTTGAAATGGTTTATTGAGAAATTGGATTGAATTGAAATTGGTGAATTGAGATTGAATTAAATTTGAATTTTAGAACCCGAGTTGATTTGAATCAATTTGTGAAATTTGAGGAAACTATTTTATGATATAAAGTATTTTAAATTTTATTTAAACTATTTATATATTTTACTTTATAAATTATTTAATATAAACTATTTTAACATATTAACCATTTCATTATATAAACTATTATATATTATTTAATATAAACACTTTTATTTTATAAACTATTTTATTATATACTACTATTAATATATAAACTGTTTAAGTGATGCAAGTTATGAATTTCAAAGTATTATGATTTCCAAAGTGTTATAAATTCGAGTATTAGGTTTCGAAAATGTTATAACTTTGAAAGTGCTATGGTTTTGGAAATGCATATATATTTAAAGTGAAAATGATATCGTGTTGATATGACTTTGAAAAGGATATGATATTCTAGTTTTGAAGTATAAACTTTTGTGAAATGACCATGATTTTATAATAACGTTTGGTTGTTAAAGAGGCTGGGATCGGATATTGTCATATTCTCTGCCAATGCTTAGAACCACTTTAACAACTGCGCATGTGGTGGAGATTCCAGAATGAAGTAGGATGGTTTGGTGATGATTCTATATGGTATTTACGTAGCCCTGACTCCCATGAGTCAGCTTCATACGGCTAAAACAGGAGCCACGCTGAGCCAAGTGAGGTCATTCCTCCTATCTGACCATTCTATTGCTTTTGTGATGTGATTGGGTGCACCCTTTGATTTGGGAGTGTGTCACGAGGTGGGCGGTAGTAGCTGCTATGCGTTACAACTAGTTCGGATACGCAAACAGTATATTTATCATGACATTGCTTCGAGTGCCTTGTCGCATGCCCTATCGTGCCTTCTACGAGTTTGATTTGTATCATACTTATGTAGTGTCCTCTGATAGCCCTTCAGTTTACGGAGGAATTACGGTACTGTATAGACTATGAGAATATATAAAAATGTGTTAAGGGGGATATGGGTAACGCCTTAACGCTATTTTAGCAGTTTACTTTACTATAGACATATTATAATAGCGTATATTACTACATAGTAGATAGTTCCACGGATCCTTAGAGGATGGTTATCCCAAACATCCTTTAAGTTACCTGTATTTCTGTTGATATTTCACTTGAGTTGGATTTATTGATATAAGAATGTTAATCCTGACCCGAGTGTTTTGTGTTTTGCTTTACGCTCGAGTCATATTAAGTGTCAAAACATTTGAGACTTACCTTTTGAGTTGGAGCTTCACTTAGAGATCCATCTGCATCTATTTAGCTTTTAGCTTTTCCAATTGATTTGTTCAAAGATGTCATCTGGTTATATTCGAGACTTCATAGTATTTGAGATATTCTGTTATATTTTATTTCAAACTCTGTTGTTTATATGGTAGCTTCATGAACTACTATTTATCTATTCCGCTGATTTTATATTACTCTGTGTCTATGATTCTGTGATTGATTTATTTACTATATATGTTGAGTTTTGCCAAATATAAATTAACAATCCGATATTTTGAGCAATTCAAGTCCGACATGTGTGGATGTGAACGGTTGAAAATATCGGGTTATTACAATATATATATATATATATATATCTGTGTGTGTGTGTATTAGAAAATTCAATTAATTGTTGATATATACGTTATATTAAATTCATATCCATGTTTATTAGATATAAATATGCATATGGGTGTGTGTGTGGTTTCCTTTTATTCACAAAATATACATGTATTTTGATATAAAGATCTAGAATTAAAATTTTCTTATCAAAAAATGCAAAAGGCTTCTTTTTGTTCTAAAATTCACTAGTAGTCTTTTATGTAAAGTTGTAAGATTTTTGTTTCCTACCTAAGTTAAAAGATTGGATTAAATTTGTTAACTTTAACCATATATGTTACTTGAATTACAATACACACAAACATAGAGTTTAGGCTACAAATGTTTTAACAAAACTAAATTATTTTTCGCACAATAATGTAATTTGAGTTTATTAATTTAAGATTAGAATTAAAGATTGTTTAATATCAAGATTTAGATTTGATATCATAACTAATCATATATATATATATATATTAAGATTTAGATTTAATAGAATTACATCCTTTTATGGAATAATACCTTTCTATGTTTAAAGGTCGCTCATTTGAATGACTTTAAATAAAGAAAATAAATTTCTATGTTTAAATAACTTTAGCTAGATTTGACATATATGCGTATATTAGATAACAAATATGTATATAGAAAATAACTTTAACTTGATACATACTTAACTATATATATGCATATATTAGACAACATATATGTATGTGGACAGGCTCGGTTATACACGGGCATGTGAAATATGGACGCTATTTAAGTTGCACATGCACGTGCACATACATATGTATGTGATACGCAAGTACATTAAATAATTAACATATATGTTCAAAACAAAGCTTCAAATGCAAATTAAAAAAAATAGTGATTTTATTTAAAATGAATTTAGATAAGATCTAAATGAAATTTAAACTTCATAGGCTTAACAAGATCCCAATGGTAGAAATATTTTGAAATTCACCCATTTTATCCGCTGCGCACTTGACCGGTTCCTTCAATGGTATCAGAGCAAAATAGTCTATGCAATCTAAATTAGTCATGATAGGCCTAGCCAACTAAGCTTTCCAATCAAGTAGGGTGTCTAGAAAAGTAACGTCTAGGCTTGGATTTGAGTAATCAAGTATCCTCCCCTTCGTAGTTACCGGCCTGGCCTAAAAGGTGATGTGAGCCCAAAGGTTGCCCCTAAAAGAAAATTCCCAATTTGAATTAAGCATTCGATTAATTTTCAAAATTGTTATGAAAACTAAAAATTATAGATTTTGAATGTAAAAGTTAAATTTAAAATAAGATATGCATATTGTAAAAGTCATAATATAAAATAAGTTTTTTAGATGTTTGAAAATATTAAGAAATTAAGATCCAAAATATTATTTATTAATAAGACTAATAAAATAAATGAATTAATTATGTATATACACACAGAGACACATTGATAATATATATATATATATATATATATATATATATATAATGATATATGTTATGTTGTCTTGAATTGTTTAAGACAATATGAGTACACAAGTGTATATATATGAATTCTTGAAATCAATAAAATTTAATTAAAATTATGTAGTTAAATAAATAAATTAAAAGTAATTAATAAATTAAAATAAGTATATATAAGATATATGTGTATTACTATAAAGGTCATAGTGTATATATATTCAATATAATATGTTATAATTGAATAATATAATAATTAATTAAAGTGTTAATGAATTAAATAAGATTTAATCAATATAATGCTATACATAAAATATTATATAAGTTAAATAAATTATAAAAGTTATATAATAATAAATCTTATATAATATAAATGTATAAACTAAATGTAGAACATTATAAAACCCTAAATAGACTTAAGCAACAAATACATATGTAAAGTACGTATACCATGATTTCTGATGTCTCTGACACTTGAATTACAATGGTATTTCATAATAAATGCATTGTTTCATAAGTCGATATCATTTAGTATAATATATTAAAGATTATGAATCTTTAGCATAAAATTGTTCTCTTCCATCCTTATATTAATAGATTACTTGCATACTCCTTAACTGTTAAGATTTCCTCAAGCTAGTGATGTTATATGTAACATTATTAATATACTTAATATATGAGGTAAGATTGAATATATTTGTTAAGCCTTCCTCAAGATATATGCACTATACTTAGATCGTCACGAAATGGTAGGTATGAGCAAGTAATCTCTCTTTATTTATTGAGCTGTCCTCGAGGTAAAGATGAGATTAGGACAAGGAACTACCGGCTAGAATTTGTACGTGATACACTTGATAAGGAGTTATCTCATATGTGGATCTATGATTTATTGAGCTTTCCTCAGCGTTAAAGGCATATGAGTCCTTACACCTACTAGAGAAATCGAAATACTCTTAGAGTTTTGAGAAACACAGAAGTTTAGTGGAAGCATTGTTAGAAAAATGAAATTGTAACATTTAACCTTTCTAATATTGTAAGAACATTTTCTATATAAAGTTAAAATAGTCAACATCCATAAATTTGCACAACTAATAAAAATTGATAAAATGTTTATCAGTAAAATATACAAATGAATTCAATTAAGATTGACATATAAATATAAAATATACAGGCTAATAAATATGTTTTGCATGTTGTTGTTTCAAGACCCATGCAAGTGTTTTATTATACAACTACCAAATAAATTTGTAACTTGGTCATTAGCGTGTTTATTTGCCCGAGACTATGTATTATCTTTTATGAATTTCGAACTCTACAAACAATACTTGAATATAGATGTCTGACCTATATTCAATCGCATATAAATGTTAATAGGATGAACAGTCGTAATTCATAATGCACGAAACTTCAATGAAATTAGTTCATTCAAAATAACCTAGTAAACCATAATGTGAGATCATGTATTAAATATAGTTGATTACAATCATGATCTTGTTCTGTTAAATGTAATAATAGACCAAAAGTTGCAAAATAAGTCTAAGGACTCGATCATTGAAATGTTAGTCTGATCAGTTTACGTAAAGATCAAATTATCTAATATCCTAAAAAGTTAAGGATGACCAAATGCATTTTTGTAAACAGTTGTTTATGATATTGTAGTAAAGGTTTCCTTTGAATAGTTTAACCATTTAGGAAGGAAAGCGAATGTACAAGAGCAGATATAACTCAAGACACGGTTGGGATGCAGAGAGGTCGTTTTTCATCATAAAAATATAGGAAACGAGAATTATAAAATAATAATAGATACTTAACAAGAAAAGAAATATGACATCTATGTCAAATGTATATTCATATAGAAAATTAGTTTTTATGAGATTTATTTCTTTGAATATAAGATATTTGATCCGAATGTTCTCGATTGTAAACCAATTATAGTAGTCTATATTAAGTGGTTGAGTATAACTCCTTATTTGATATGCTATTATGGTAATGGCGGAAATAGTGGGAGCATGCCATATAACTCTTATTGGTTACATCAAGTTACGAAAATTATTATCATAAAACATACCAAATATTATCTATGAAATAATAACTATTTTTCAATATTGACTGAAAAATAGACATAATTTTATTTCAGTATGAATATTATGAATATTCGTCGTAAAATAAAACTATAATAGTGGTATTTGTGATGCACTGGAAAATAAAAAAGTATCCAAATTTATTTGCAATTATTTGGGGATTATGTGCTAAGCCAAAGTTTGGAGAAGTAATTCTTTGATTATAAATTATATGGTACTAGTAAATTATATCTTGAACAATAAAGGCAATATATCCGTTTGGTGGGAGCGATTGTAAGAGTTGATGAACTCTCTGGATTAATATATATATATATATATATATATATATATATATATATGTATGTATGTATGTATGTATGTATGTATGTATGAAATCATAAGCCTAATATTACCAAAATAGTTCCACGTATTTCGTTGTATTAACTAATGAGTTATCATAAACACGAACATGTGTATTTGATACACGTGTAGCATGTCTATGATAAGTTCATATAATATAAAGCGGAAGTAAATTAAATATCAAGTAATAGAGAATAAAATGATTCGATTTGATCGAACATAAAATCATATTGGAAAGAGTTCCGAACATACCTAAAATGAACAAAGATTCGATCTCAAAAGTCACTTCTCCCTATGATACATAACGATAATGATGTATCGATAAGAAGTAATCGAACTTTGTTGAACAAGTACCACTAATTGTGAGTGAAGTTGAGTTAACTTCTTTCTATAAGGTCGTGTACTTCAAAGTATTACACAAGATTAAAATTAATTTCATTTAAATAGTAGTTTCAAAATCATACAAGATAAGGGTATATACGAAACCCCAATATATCCTAGGCAAGGAGTTGGTAGGTAGTGCGAGTCGAAAGTCTGTAATGACTCGCCCCAAAAGGAGTTTGGGAATGATTGTCATTGGAATGACCAATTTATGTTCTAAACATAAGTAATGTAAACTAAAACCAATCAGTTTTATACAAGGCACTTCATAAAATGTTTATGAATACCAATTCTATGCACTGAGAAACAACCGTCATTTCAAGAAATACAAACTTTGTAGTGAAGGAATTTCTTGTAGAAATTATTGGTAGTAAAATGGAATTGGATACGATCCAAAGATGATTACATGGGATGAAATGAAATTAAACGAACCTAAATGAACACAATGTCTTAGAACATATAATAATTATTCTTGCATATTAAAGAAAAACTATGAGTTTGTTATCATTGTCGAGATAGATAATCCTCAATAGTCAATTAAACCATAAAGAGTGTTAACTCTATGATATGGTATGATGCCCAATTTGAAATGGATTCCTAGTACAGTATCAAAATATGATTTTGATAGTTGTATCCGAAGGGATATAATCCATCAGCCGCGAATGAATCTTCAAGAGCAAGACTAACGTAGAATACAATGAACAACGTTAAAAAGAATTACATCGTAAATTTCAATTGTTGAAATTAGTGTGATGGATTAATTTTTCAACATGCTCAAGTTAATTCAAATTTTACTCACAAAGTTATCACTTGGCATGACTTTATGCTTTGGTACATGTATATTAAAACAGAAAATTCTAAATAACGATTTAGAATAGACAGTTTGCGCATAACAACAAAAGTGTTTCGAAGTGAGTGGAAGTGATATTAAGTTTGTGGGTTTTTCGAATATGATCCAAGAAGTGGTATGAAAGCATCAGAATTGCATAAGCATTTTAATCGAAATATCAAATAGTTTGATTTTCAGTCAAAATGCAGAGAAAGCATGCGCCTATGAGAAAGCAAGCATGTGCCTATGAGAAAGAAAATTAAAAGGTAAATGGATATTTCTAATTTCCAAAACTATAAGTAAACAATATGCTGCTAATTGTTCATGATGTAATTGTGTTAAAATCAGTTCTAGTTTAGCTATGTAATAATTGACGTTGGATTTGTAAATTATATCTTTTATAATAAATATAAAACGATGTAGGGAATGTCCTAAACGATATGCAAAGACACCATATTAAAATGTTTAAAATGGAACATATAAGATGGATTCCTTATGTATTAACAATAGGAATTATCATACATGTTGTATTGTCTATAATATCATATCTTGCTTATGTATTTGATGCATGAAGAAAATATTAACTCCAAATTAAGATCATTAAATGGTAGATTAGAGTGTTCTCGAGTATTTATGAAATACTAGAAGATTGTGAGTAACTACGAACTCTTTATAAAGGAGTGTTCAGACTCGAACGTCATAAGTGATATCGAGTATAATATGAGAATATTAAATTTACGTTCAAACCTTAACTAAGGAACTTAATGTTGGAAATGTTCCAAAGAAAAGGTTGTGGTTGATTCAACGAAAAGGCTAAGTACATCGCCTTGAATAGTGTCACGATAAAAGTTATGTATAAATATAAATGCACAAACTTAAAACCGAGCTTGGGGAGATTCCAAATATTAGGATACTACATCATTGTTATACGATAAAAATGTCATGATAAGAGCTTATTAGAAGTCAAAAAACATACTCCGAATAGTTCCATATGATAAAAGTAATTTATTAGCATCAGAGAGAGTTGATTGATGGAGTAGATAATTAAACCAACATGGCATACCATTCATGAAGGTATCATATCCATTCATGAAGGGTCTACTTGATTAGTCCTCATCAAACTGATTGAAGGGATGTGATAGAAATTCCCCAATTTCCTCTAAGTGCAAATGAGAGATTGATATAATTAGAGTTATGTCCTAGGGGCAATTATGGAATTTTTATATACATCTAACTCAATAACCAATCTTATTCGAAATAAAAGGTGCATTCTTTTTATTATATACTTGATATAATGTGTTATATTAATTTAATTAAAAGGATAATTAATGAAAAATCCATAAATGATATGTTTTATGATAGCAGTTATAATATGTTGTAATCATGAGTGATTTATCATAACAAATAAACATACCATTTTAAATATTTTTAGTCAAGATGTATCAAGACTAGATATCAATATATCTCTTGAGACCAGAGTATATAACGCTCTTTAAATATTGGACAGTGTGTTACTGATGGCTGCTAGGGCCACCAAGAGGTTACGTACCAATAATTATTGGATAACCATAGAATGAATTTCTCGATAGTTTTTTGTTGGTTAATATAACCCTACAATGAATCAGTATGGAAGTTTCGCTTTGATTACGGTTAAATCATGGCATGACGTCTATAGAATGACTGTAGTTGTGTCGGGTGGAAGCATTAGAAGTGAAATAATATTCAAAAGAGGATTCCTCTCCTTAGTTATATGAGGTTAATATCAGTCAATTGAAGTTAACTCAAAGTCTCTAGCCAGAGTAGTACGGTTAATGATTATTATTATTATTGAAATAAGGACTTTGTGTTTATACTTTAAAGTTGAATATTGATAATATTGGATTACCATTACCCAGTTACATAAGTCATAAGTGATATAATTTTGACAAAGAGAATTGGTATAAATAACTATCACTACTGGGTAACGCTTAAAATTATAAAATTGAATTTTATCTCCACCGCTCTCTTTCATGCCTGATCTAAAATCCCTCTCCTCCTCCTTTTAAAGTTTAAGCAAAATACGACACAAATTCAATCAAAAATAAGAAGAAATAACGTGTAGCTTTCTCAAACGCTTTTTGGAAGTGTTGATCAAGACTTCAGGTAGAGTAATGTAGATTCAATATTTAAGGTATTCTCTTAAGCAATAGCAAGGTATTATCTTTATTTACAAACTCTTACAATTATATAATTGATTATTACATGCTTTTGTTTAATTAATTATTCATTATCACGATTCCTTATATGTATGTGTTGTCGGCATGCGATGTTAAAATATAAACATATGTATGTACATATTTTATTAAAATTTTGATATGTATACATGTTTGGATATGTAATTTTGGTGGTGAAATCAAAATTGATGTCTTCTTTTCCAATCATAAATTTGACAATGCTTGAAAATGAATTTTATTAGATTAATTTTAATCTATAAAGGAACTACGTGCCTTATTGTATGATTATATAGTTTTATTAACTAACTAAATTGTTCACATGTATTATTATTTTATAACAAAGGAAATTACAAATTTTTTTATATGTGGAAACTAAATTTAATTATATACATAAACATATATGTATATTAGAAATATAATTAATTGTTTAATATATACGTTTAATTAAATTCATACACGTATTTATTAGATAAAAATTATGTATATATATATAAGTTTCCTTTCATTCATGAATCATACATGCATTTTGATATAAAGACCTAGATTTGAAGTTATTCCTTCCAAAAAAGGGCTAAATTTTTCCTTTTATTCTACTATTCATTAGTAGTCTTTTATGTAAAGTTATAAGATTTTGTTTCTAGCAAAAGTTAAAAGATCGAATTAAACTTTTTAGTATTAAATTTAACCATGTATATTACTTGAATTACAACACACACACATATAGTTTAGGCTATGGATATTATACCAAAATTAAATTATTTTTCACAAATACACACACAATGTAACTTAGTTTATTGATTTAGCCTTAAAAATAAAAGACGTTTTAATACCAAGATTTAGATTTGATATCATAATTTACTATATACATTAAGATTTAGATTTAATAGAATAACATTGTAACGACCCAGAATTTCTATTAATTAAAATTCGTATATTTAATTGAATTTAAATATTAATAAGTGAAATTTATAATTCGAATAAATTTTATTTCGAATAATTGGATTTAATTCGATAATTAAATCGATAATTTAATATTTGAAATTCCAGAAATAATTGAAAATTGGGTTAAATATGATTGAAAATGATTTGTAAAATTTTATTTAATCATATTGGAGTTAGAACGATATTTTAGAACTTTTAAAGTCGAATTAAAAGTTAATTTGTGAAAATTGAATATTTTAATATTTAATTGACGAGTTAAAATAGCCATTTTTCTAACAGTCTTGGATTTCGACGAAACCAGTTTCATCAGATCCGTAATGTGATATTATTGTAGGGTTTAAAATTTCGTGTCAATCGGATTTACGGTTTGTCCGGGGCAAGCTAAAATGCATAGAAATTAGTTTAAATCGATTTAATTTAAATTTGATCGTTTATTGTCGTAACTCGCACAGATGATCAAATTAGCCTCCGAAACACGTTCCATTGTGTCCGGAACACGGGGTGAACCTTAGGAACGTCAGCCAGCACGCTTCGTTTGGAGTTCGGAAAATTTCGATGAATAGTAATTCGAGAAATTTTCTATAAAAGGCCCTCCATTTCACAATTTGCAAACAAAGGCTGGGTTTCTAGTGCAGCCCCCGTCCACCATTTCTATGGCCAGAAATCATTCACCTTTCTCCTCCAATATCTCACAATCCATCGATAATTAGCAAAAACCTCCAACTACAAAGTAGTAGATCTCGACGAGATCTACAAATCCAACGGTCATGATCTGAAATGGAGCTTCGGATCGACGGGAAATCGCGTTCAAAGTCGCTGCGTTTTTCACGCTTTTCGAGGCCAAAGGGGCAGCCGAGTTTCATGCTATTCACGGTGTAGGTAGAGTTCGCCAAGGGGCTCGCAATGGAGGTGGTCGATCGTCTTTAAGTCGTGTATTTTCGTCGTGAAAATTCGTTGAAGCTTGACGGCTATGGTTAGGTTACGTGCGACATGCTTGGGAGAGGGAAGAAGATCATGGGCGGCCGTGATCTGCAATTGGAAAATCAATGGCTCTGATTACTTAGGTTTATAAAATTATAAAAGAATTTGTAATTTAATTAAGTCATAATTCGTATGAACTTTAAATATACGAGGTCGAAAACGCACGAAACGACTTGCATCGGGTTCGTATTGTTGACCACTACGCCATGGAACTAAATTGGATTCGTTTGGAGCTAGTGAAAATTTCGGGTAAAATTAGACGCACGTTTAATTTTATTCGAAATAAAACGCTACAACCGAATTGAAAGCAAGGTGAGAACTTCTCACTCAATCGAATAGTTTCAATTTAAATTTTAAATAGTTAGATTTAAAATTGATGATTGTATGCCTGGATGATAAATTATTATCTGTTGATGATTGAAATAGACATTATACGCCGTATATTAAGCGGAGGTTATTTATTAAAAACATATACCGCGATAATTCCAAATTATATGGAATTGGTATTATATATGTACTTGGAGTTGATTTTCCCGCATTATATAGTGGATGAGACCCTATTGCGTCGCATAATAGCGGATAGTATCTTATAAATCCCACTTACCGCGATATTTCGTCTTGAAGCAAAATTGGTATTGTGCTAACATCTTTGGATGCAGGGAAACAGGTTGGAGGGATCCAACTGGATTCCTCAAACATGTGAATTGGTTTCAATGTTGTGTGTTGATCTATTTATTGATCTGTTTATAATCTGCGTGATTATCTTTGTGATTGAAATGGTTAAAGGCTAAATTTTAGCCGAATATATATTTTGGTATCGTTAGATGCCGAAAATAAATAAAATTTGATTTTTGAAAATTTAAGTTGAGAATTCATAATAAAATTTAAATTGATTCATTTTAAATAAATAAACGTTGTAATTTTTATGTTATAAAAATTATGATTTTTGTGAAATATAACCGAAATGTGATTTTTGAAATAAGTAGTTAATTTATTCATAAAATGGTTTAAATTGGGATTTTTGAATTATTATAAATGACTTATATAAAATATTTATAAAATTGATATTTATAAATTAAAAATATTGGAATTATAAAAAAAGTTTTTATAAGTGTTAAAATGGAATATAAATGGATTTTATAAGTGAATGAAATTTATAGATTTATAAATTGTGAAGTTATGTAATGAATAGATTTTGTAAAATAAAAGATTTATAGGTAATTAACTTATAAATCGGATTTTGGTATTTAAATGAGGTATACATAGAATTCGTTACTAAATTGATTTTATATGTTGAAGTTATAAAATATAAATGGGATTTGTAAACGTTGTTTTTATAAATCTGAAATTGACTTATTTTAATAAGTAAATTATTATAGCTTACTAAAGGAAGTATATTCACGATTTTGGACGGTGAATATATTATTAAATAAAATGGATATGTTTTGAGAAGTGTTGTTTTAAATAGAATTAAAACGATTTAAAAACGTTTTAAAATGTGTTAAGTATCAAAATCATAGATTTCAACATTTATTGTTGGAATAGACGTTTTCGAGAAATAGAAGGAAATGGTGGACTATAACACTGTTGTTATAGTAAATGATTTTCGAAAGGAAATGTTTTATATAATATTGGGATTTATATATCTATCTTAATTTCGAATCCCTATACTAGTGATTTTGGGTTGTCGTAACGATGTTTAACGCAACATTAGTTTTGACCCAAATAAATGTGTTTGAAAGAATGTTTTCCTTAGAGAATGAAATCTATACTTAACTCTGAAATAAGTATATTGAATATATTTTTTGTGTTGAAAATAAATGGATTTGTGAATTACTTATTATTAAATAAGTATAGAAATGTATTCCAATATAAAGTGAATATTTTAAGATTTTATCTTTTAAAGATAAATTGAAAATGAATATTAGAGATCGGTTTGGGAAATCGTATGTTCATAGATATTTTGGGAATTGTAAATTCGCTATGGAATTTATAAAAGAAAGGGAAATTTGTTTAAAAATAAACATTGATTTATTTTTGAAGTGGGGAATATATTTATGGATTTGGAACGTAAATATAAAGTAAATTGGTAAGGATTTATTTAATTGGTTTAAATGAACCATTTTGAAATGAAAGTATTTCTGCGTAAGGAAAATGATTGAAATTTGTTTTCAAAAGTTGTAAAGGTTAAAAGTGATTTGAAAATTTGTTTTCAAATGGTTGAAGTGTGGAAAATTATATATCTAATAAAGATATTTTTGAAAAATAAATAATTTGGGAAATTATTTGGAATTTGGTGATGTTGAACACGCCTAGTGATAGTAAATAACCGACTATCAGTATTTACCTTTAAATAGGTATTTGTTGTGATTTGCTTGAATTTGAATGCCACACTTATTTTAAAATAAGCGCTCATTATTCGGGTTAGCCGGGAAAGGATTTTGGAGTCATATAACCCACTTCGAATAATGATACGTCGTAATGGATAGCATTTGAAGACCGGTGTTGAAGACCGGGTATTTGTGAAAACGATAGGATAACCTATCGATTGTCCTCGCACCGTTAGTTACGGTATGGAGATTTCCTTGGCGATGGGAAGTTTTATCGGGATTGTGAATACCCGAATTGCAAGGACTTCTTTGGAAGTGCCTTCGGTTCTGTTCGAACCCGGAACAGACTTGTATGGTTACATGTCTGACATTACATTTTGAGATATAAAGCAGTTTTCTTTCAAATACATTCCGTTGGTGGCGGAGGATTTATTCTCTTAGCTTAACACCCTTAGAGGTTATTTAGTTGAAGGTTATCAGCAATATATTCCTAATTTGGTAATGTGGCATGCTGAGTGTTGCTGTGTGATGATTATTTATTGATCATTTGTTGATCAAAGCATGGCTTTGTGAAAAAAAGCGTAGCTTTGTGGACGAGACTTCGTCGGACCTCACACCTCGGAAATGGTCAAGACAGGAATATGCGACAAGGTTATGAGGGTCGCGCCCTTTAGGGTATGTCATTTCCTTCTGGAAGGGGTGGTATCATGGTATGGAGACCAGATACTTACTCATGTTGACACACTATATTTATTACTGTGCGATGTTGGTTATCGAGCGCTCGGATAAAGGTCCAAAGGGACCGGGGGATGGCCTATTCGTGTAGTAGTTACCTGGTGGCAAAGGTAATCCGGCCTTGTGTTGGTAGAGAGCTGGTTAAGTTCTCAGGACGTCCCGCCAGAGGCGATCCCATGTGGCAGTAGGAAGTTCCTTAGCCTGACCATTTGTTGGAAATCCAAACAAAACAATACGATCCTTGTACGGTTTTAGTTGTATAACCTGCCATGGAATGTGGCGGTAACCTGCTATTAACATGGTAGCTATAGTAGGCATAAGTGCGAAATGCCTACGCTGGCTAAGATTTATATCTTTATTTTCGAAATGTTTTCCTACATTATGCACTAGTAATAATATCAAATGGTTTTTTTAATGCGTATCAAGCATCTTTGACTATCATAAGGAGAAATCTCCTCCGATTCTGCGTTTGCATTGTGTGTGTGGGTGCGGGAGGCCTTATGGTAGTCTCATTTTCTAAAAAGCATTACGAATCTATCTGGAAAAAAATTATCCTGTTCTTTATTTTAAAGATAAACTGTTTTAGTTCTCACACCAGTCCCATGACTGACTCAGAGTTTATTGTTTTCCTTCCTAAACTTTGGGTGCCTACCAATTTCCACATGGGCAGTCAAGAGTCGAGTTTATCAGGATATTCTAGAATTCAGGAGTTGCTGGAGGCAAGCAAGATGGCATGGCGTATTCACTAGTATGTAGTACTTCTTTTCCGCTGTTTGTTGTTGTTTTGTTGTTGTACACTCTTATGATGTAATGTAATATGATGTGATGTAATGTAATAACTGATATAGTTCTTGGTTTAAAGATTATTCATTTATTTATTAAAGGTTGTTCCGCTGCGATTGTGAGATTATGATGTTGTTCTCTGTTTCTTCTTCTATCTTCTTCTTCTTTAACCATAATGGTATGGTTTTCCGGCCTTCAATTGCTCGGCAGTTGATACAGTGGGCGTATTGATGTCGGTTTTCGTGGACGAAAAGTCGTTTCGTCACATTTGGTATCAGAGCATATGGTTAAGCGACAACCATGGCTCTATTGGGTGTTACTCATTAGAGATAGAGTCGGTAGTACTCTAGAATGAGTTTGAGTGTAATAATAGCTATGAGAGCGTATTTGTTAGTGAATATAAATTGTTTTGTATTGTTGACTTATCGGCTGATTGTTTATGAATTCTGGTCGGTGCGGGAAGTACAACCGTGATCGATAGGGGTTTCTAAACTCTTAAACAAGATAAACTGACACAGTATTGTTTTGAAATAGGGAAAATGAAATAATTTTACCTCGATTATATTTTGTATATAAAGGAAATAATTTTTTAGAATTATTAAAGTGTATATGAATTGACTGTTTGATTGTTGAATAAAAACAACAGTTGTAAAAGAATGAATTGTATAAGAAAATGAATTATAAGTATGAAGTTATAATTAAAATGATTTACACTTGTGAAATAATCTTATATATAAGAAGTGAAATTATATAAGTAGAAGATTTATAAATGCGATTTATAATCTGAAAATAAAATTCCAGAGAAGTGTTTTGCAAGGATTTGATATTTTGAAAAATTGTTTTGGAGAAATTAATGCTCTAAACTCTTTTTGGTCGCTGGAAAATAATTCCGATGATGATTGCAACCTCATTGGTGTTCATTTTCGGGTTTCCAAAAGAGGGATTGCTGCCAGATTATTTTAAATGGAAGTTGTTTGGAAAATTTGGGTTTGGATTTTGGAAATTCAGAAGATACATTGAATTGATTTCAAAAAAAATGGTTTTGAAAGATTGAAAGGACTCTGGAATCCTATTTAAAATATTTATGGGAGTGATAAATGAGTTGATAACTTATACAATTTGAATTTTGATAGAATATATTTAACTTAAAGGATGGAGTTAAATTAAAGGAAGTATAAGTGAATCAATAAAAATCCAAGTGATAATTGTTGAATATAAGTTGTATAATTATGAAATGAGAAAATGAAAGTGAAACAAAATTGTTAAAAATGGTTAAATAATTTGGTTAAGCAAAACAAAATCTGAATTTGATAGTGATACGAGATAATAAATTTGACTTGCTAAAAGTTAAATAAAATTTTCTTCAGAATTGGAATCTGAATTGAATTTATAAGTGGAAATTTAAGTTAAGTTAAGCAAATGATGTTTGAAATGGAATATAACTCAAGTGATGTTGAATAAAGTTGATTTTGGTGTCAAAGTAAATTAATAAGTGAATTAATGAAGTGAAGTCATTAAGAATTTGAACTTGAGTTATATAAAAGAAATTCAACTTTATATTGTTAAAGGAATTAACAATTGAATTAATGAATGGATTGGATGTTAATCAATCGAATGTAAAATAAATTGATATGGAATAATGAATGTAAGTGTAAATTCATTAAAAGTTAAAGTTATTGGAATTTGAATAATTGAATGAAAGTCAATTTAATATCAACCAATTGGAATTAAAAGTGTTGAACCAAATCGAATGTAAATTTAATAATTTGGTTATGTTGAATAAACATTAGTTGTTATTTGCTTGTTAATTGATTGTGTATATTTCATTAAGTGTTAATGAAGTTGAATTGATAAAATTGAAAGCTATATAATTTGATTTGGAAGTGAACTAACTTGAATATAAATTAGTGAATGCAAACTAATTGAAATTGAATATGAGTGAATGTTAGCAAAAAAAATCCAATGTTAATGAATCAAATGTTATTTAAATTGGAAAACCAATTCATTTAATAATAATGAGAAGTGAATGTATATTGGTTTGATATGGATTTGTTGAATGTTTATTGGTTGGATAGTTGTTTAATGGTTGCAATTGTTGATTGAATGCATTGCTATGTTGGCACATGTAGTTGTTATGTTGTATATTGATATTATTTTCATATATGCATGTTTATCATGGTTTGTTGAGTGTTTAGTAGGTGCGGATTGCGCTTGCTTCGCATTTGGAGCTCGCTTTCGCGCTATATTAGCCGTATATGTTCGCTAATAAAATATAAGGTACATATATAGGATTAAATATCGTACTTTTACACTTTTTTCCCTGTATGCACTGTCATTTTTTTCGGATCGAGCCGCGCAAAGGAGACTTTGGCGAATTTTTCCGAAAATTTAAGGCGTTAGAATATTTTTAAGAAAATTGGAAAATTTTGAAAACTAGATTGGATTTGGAAACTTAGTAAAGTTGTTGAAATAAGTTTAACCATGAACTTTGGAAAAGTAAAACACTTAAGAGATTTGAAAAATCCAATTTGAATGGTTTGTTTTGGAAAGTTAACGGATTCTGTAACTTTTTCTTACCTGGTAATTTCGAGGACGAAATTCTTTTAAGGGGGAAGTTTGTAACGACCTAGAATTTCTATTAATTAAAATTCGTATATTAAATTGAATTTAAATATTAATAAGTGAAATTTATAAGTCGAACAAATTTTATTTCGAATAATTGGATTTAATTGGATAATTAAATCGATAATTTAATATTTGAAATTCCAGAAATAATTGAAAATTGGGTTAAATATGATTGAAAATGATTTGTAAAATTTTATTTAATTGTATTGGAGTTAGAACGATATTTTAGAACTTTTAAAATTGAATTAAAAGTTAATTTGTGAAAATTGAATATTTTAATATTTAATTGACGAGTTAAAATAGCCATTTTTCAAACAGTCTTGGATTTCGACGAAACCAGTTTCATCGGATCCGTAATGTGATATTATTATAGGGTTTATAATTTCGTGTCAATCGGATTTATGGTTTGTCCGGGGCAAGCTAAAACGCATAGAAATTAGTTTAAATCGATTTAATTTAAATTTGATCGTTTATTGCCGTAACTCGTACAGATGATCGAATTAGCCTCCGAAACACGTTCCATTGTGTCCGGAACGTGGGGTAAACCTTAGGAACGTCAGCCGGCACGCTTCGTTTGGAGTTCGGAAAATTTCGATGAATAGTAATTTGAGAAATTTTCTATAAAAGGCCCTCCATTTCACAATTTGCAAACAAAGGCTAGGGTTTCTAGTGCAGCCGCCGTCCACCATTTCTATGGCCAGAAATCATTCACCTTTCTCCTCCAATATCTCACAATCCATCGATAATTAGCAAAAACCTCCAACTACAAAGTTGTAGATCTCGACGAGATCTACAAATCCAACGGTCATGATCTGAAATGGAGCTTCGGCTCGATGGAAAATCGCGTTCAAATTCGCTGCGTTTTTCACGTTTTTCGAGGCCAAAGGGGCAGCCGAGTTTCATGCTATTCACGGTGTAGGTAGAGTTCGCCGAGGGGTTCGCAATGGAGGTGGCTGATCGTCTTCAAGTCGTGTATTTTGGTCGTGAAAATTCGTTGAAGCTTGACGGCTATGGGTTAGGTTACGTGCGACATGCCTGGGAGAGGAAAGAAGATCATGGGCGGCCGTGATCTGCAATTGGAAAATCAATGGCTCTGATTGCTTAGGTTTATAAAATTATAAACGAAATTGTAATTTAATTAAGTTATAATTCGTATGAACTTTAAATAATCATATCTTCTTCATACGAGGTTGAAAACGCACGAACCGACTTGCCTCGGGTTCGTATTGTCGAGCACTACGCCATGGAACTGAATTGGAGTCGTTTGGAGCTAGTGAAAATTTCGGATAAAATTAGACGCACGTTTAATTTTATTCGAAATAAAACGCTGCAACCGAATTGAAAGCAATGTGAGAACTTCTCACTCAATCGAATAGTTTCGATTTAAATTTTAAATAGCTAGATTTAAAATTGATGATTGTATGCCTGGATGATAAATTATTATCTGTTGATGATTGAAATAGACATTATACGCCGTATATTAAGTGGAGGTTATTTATTAAAAACATATACCGCGATAATTCCAACTTATATGGAATTGGTATTATATATGTACTTGGAGTTGATTTTCCCGCATTATATAGCGGATGAGACCCTATTGCGCCGCATAATAGCGGATAGTATCTTATAAATCTCATATACCGCGATATTTCGTCTTGAAGCGAAATTGGTATTGTGCTAACATCTTTGGATGCAGGGAAACAGGTTGGAGGGATCCAACTGGATTCCTCAAACATTTGAATTGGTTTCAATGTTGTGTGTTGATCTATTTATTGATCTGTTTATAATATGCGTGATTATCTTTGTGATTGAAATGGTTAAAGGCTAAATTTTAGCCGAATATATATTTTGTTATCGTTAGATGCCGAAAATAAATAAAATTTGATTTTTGAAAATTTAAGTTGAGAATTCATAATAAAATTTAAATTGATTCATTTTAAATAAATAAACGTTGTAATTTTTATGTTATAAAAATTATGATTTTTGTGAAATATAACCAAAATGTGATTTTTGAAATAAGTAGTTAATTTATTCATAAAATGGTTTAAATTGGGATTTTTGAATTATTATAAATGACTTATATAAAATATTTATAAAATTGATATTTATAAATTAAAAATATTGGAATTATAAAAAAAGTTTTTATAAGTGTTAAAATGGAATATAAATGGATTTTATAAGTGAATGAAATTTATAGATTTATAAATTGTGAAGTTATGAAATGAATAGATTTTGTAAAATAAAAGATTTATAGGTAATTAACTTATAAATCGGATTTTGGTATTTAAATGAGGTATAAATAGAATTCGTTAATAAATTGATTTTATAAGTTGAAGTTATAAAATATAAATGGGATTTGTAAACGTTGTTTTTTACAAATCTGAAATTGACTTATTTTAATAAGTAAATTATTATAGCTTACTAAAGGAAGTATATTCACGATTTTGAACAGTGAATATATTATTAAATAAAATGGATATGTTTTGGGAAGTGATGTTTTAAATAGAATTAAAACGATTTAAAAACGTTTTAAAATGTGTTAAGTATCAAAATCATAGATTTCAACATTTATTGTTGGAATAGACGTTTTTGAGAAATAGAAGGAAATGGTGGACTATAACATTGTTGTTATAGTAAATGATTTCCGAAAGAAAATGTTTTATATAGTATTGGGATTTATATATCTATCTTAATTTCGAATCCCTATACTAGTGATTTTGGGTTGTCGTAGCGATGTTTTACGCAACATTCGTTTTGACTCAAATAAATGTGTTTGAAAGAACGTTTTCCTTAGAGAATGAAATCTATACTTACCTGTGAAATAAGTATATTGAATATTTTCCAAGTGTTGAAAATAAATGGATTTGTGAATTACTTATTATTAAATAAGTATGGAAATGTTTTCCAATATGAAGTGAATATTTTAAGATTTTATCTTTTAAAGATAAATTGAAAATGAATATTAGAAATCGGTTTGGGAAATCGTATGTTCATAGATATTTTGGGAATTGTAAATTCGCTATGGAATTTATAAAAGAAAGGGAAATTTGTTTAAAAATAAAAATTGATTTAATTTTGAAGTGGAGAATAAATTTACGGATTTGGGACGTAAATATAAAGTAAATCGGTATGGATTTATTTAATTGGTTTAAATGAACCATTTTGAAATGAAAGCATTTCCGCGTAAGGAAAATGATTGAAATTTGTTTTCAAAAGTTGTAAAGGTGAAAAGTGATTTGAAAATTTGTTTCCAAATGGTTGAATCGTGGAAAATTATATATCTAGTAAAGATATTTTTGGAAAATAAATAATTTGGGAAATTATTTGGAATTTAGTGATATTGAACACGCCTAGTGATAGTTAAATAATCGACTATCAATATTTACCTTTAAATAGGTATTTGTTGTGATTTGCTTGAATTTGAATGCCACACTTATTTTAAAATAAGCGCTCATTATTCGGGTTAGGCGGGAAAGGATTTTGGAGTCGTATAACCCATTCCGAATAATGATACGTCGTAATGGGTAGCATTTGAAGACCGGTGTTGAAGACCGGGTATTTGTGAAAACGATAGGATAACCTATCGATTGTCTCCGCACCGTTAGCTACGGTATGGAGATTTCCTTTGTGATGGGAAGTTTTATCGGGATTGTGAATACCCGGATTGCAAGGGCTTCTTTGGAAGTGCCTTCGGTTTTGTTCGAACCCGGAATAGACTTGTATGGTTACATGTCTGACATTACATTTAGATATATGAAGCAGTTTTCTTTCAAATACATTCCGTTGGTGGCGGAGGATTTATTCTCTTAGCTTAACACCCTTAGAGGTTATGTAGTTGAAGTTTATCGACGATATATTCCCAATTTGGTAATGTGGCATGCTGAGTGTTGCTGTGTGATGATTATTTATTGATCATTTGTTGATCAAAGCATGGCTTTGTGAAAAAAAGCGTGGCTTTGTGAAAAAAAGCGTAGCTTTGTGGACAAGACTTCGTCAGACCTCACACCCCGGAAATGGTCAAAACAGGAATATGCGGCAATGTTATGAGGGTCGCGCCCTTTAGGGTATGTCATTTCCTTCTGGAAAGGATGGCATCATGGTATGGAGCCCATATACTTACTCATGTTGACACACTATATTTATTACTGTGTGATGTTGGTTATCGAGCGCTCGGATAAAGGTCCAAATGGACCGGGGGATGGCATATTCGTGTAGTAGTTACCTAGTGACAAAGGTAACCCGGCCTTGTGTTGGCAGAGAGCTAGTTAAGTTCTCGGGACGTCCAGCCAAAGGCGATCCCATGTGGCAGTAGGAAGTTCATTAGCCTGACCATTTGTTGGAAATCCAAACAAAACAGTATGATCCTTGTACGGTTTTTGTTGTATAACCTACCATGGAATGTGGCGGTAACCTGCTATTGAACATGGTAGCTATAGTAGGCATAAGTGCGAAATGCCTATGCTGGCTAAGATTTATATCTTTACTTTCGAAATGTTTTCCTACACTATGCACTAGTAATAATATCGAATGGTTTTTTAAATGCGTATCAAGCATCTTTGACTATCATAAGGAGAAATCTCCTCCGATTCTGCGTTTACATTGTGCGTATGTGTGCGGAAGGCCTTATGGTAGTCTCATTTTCTAAAAAGCATTGCGAATCTATATAAAAATTTTTTTATCATGTTCTTTGTTTTAAAGATAAACTATTTTAGTTCTCACACCAGTCCCATGACTGACTCGGAGTTTATTGTTTTCCTTCTAAACTTTGGGTGCCCACCAATTTCCACACGGGCAGTCAAGAGTCGGGTTTATCAAGATATTTTGGCACGAGTTGCTGGAGGCAAGCTGGATGGCATGGCTTATTCACTAGTATATAGTACTTCTTTTCCGCTGTTTGTTGTTGTTTTGTTGTTGTACACTCTGATGATGTAATGTAATGTAATGTAATGTAATGTAATGTAATGTAATGTAATGTAATGTAATAACTGATATAGTTCTTGGTTTAAAGATTATTCATTTATTTATTATATGTTGTTCCGCTGCGATTGTGAGAGTATGATGTTGTTCTCTGTTTCTTCTTCTATCTTTTTCTTCTTCTTTAACCATAACGGTACGGTTTTCCGGCCTTCGATTGCTCGGCTGTTGATACAGTGGGCGTATTGATGTCGGTTTTCGTGGACGAAAAGTCGTTTCCTCACAAACATCCTTCTACCGAATAATATCTTTTTATGTTTAAAGGTTACTCATTTGAGTGAGTTTAATAAAGAAAAAAACTATTTATGTTTAAACAGCTTTAACTAGAATTGTTATTATAAGTATAAATTGACACATACTTAACTATACTTATATATGTATGTGTGTATGTGTCTATAAATATATATGTATATATATATATATATATGTATGTATGTATGTATGTATGTATGTATGCATGCATATATTAGACAATACATATGTTTATGGATGGACTAACTTGTCTGTTGTGATGTAAATCCTAACAGCTATGCACATGTATGTGAAATATATACACTATTTATGTTGCACGTGCACGTACATGTGTATACAATACACATGTATGTTAAATAATTAATATGTAAGTTTAAAAGAAATCTTCAACTACAAATTAAACAAAACAATGATTTTATTTAAAATAAATTTAAATAAGATCTAAATGAAATTTAGACTTCATAGGCTTAACAAGATCCAAATGATAGAATTTTTTGGAAAGTCACCCATTTTATCCGTTGTGTGCTTGACCAGTTCCTTTAAAATGAGATCTTTAGTAAACCCAAAGGTTTAATGAAGAAACTCCAACAGTTCCTACCAAGTATAGACTTGGTAGGATGGGTAATAACTGAAGGGTGATATTATAAGTCCAAGAATTCCAAAGGTCAATATACCCACAAGTATAAACTTGGTAGAAGGATTAATAGTTGAAGTCCAAGAGTTCTGAAGGTCAATGAACAAATCCATTAGATACCCAAAAGTATAAACTTGGTAGAAGGGGTCATAGCAGTGCGGCAATATTTGAAAGTCTAAGAATTCCAAATACATATATAAGAAATTCCATAAATGCCCCCCTAAGCATAAACTTGGTAGAAAAGGTAACAGCCAATGGGCATTTGTTAAAGAGAATAACCAAAACCTCTTCTAAGAAAATCATCACATAATCTGAGGGGTATTGGGGACACCGGGACCTAATGGCCGTCTTCTAAAGGAATAAAACCTTTCTGAAGGGACTTATGGCTTTGCCTTAGTTTTGATCCAGATTTCCCAAAATGAACCTTGTGTTAGCCAAAATATAAAAGATATACCCATTCATTCATCAAAAAATTTGAGTTTGACATAAGATTTTTCCTGGAAAGAAAATGACAACAAGATTAAACAGTAGATCAAAACAAGTTATAAAAAATGTACTTCTTAATAAACATCAAAAGTTTGTGACAACCCCACTCCCCCAAACGGATCGTGCGAAAAATATGAGCTGTTGGGTTTTTAAACATTATAAAGGATGGGGTTCTAAGACATTCTACACTTTTAGATCTCACGGCAGAAGGAATTAAAATATAAGTATAAAAACTGGACATTTCAATAAAACAGTTTTCAAAATACTTGTTTTACATATACATTGTTCTTAAAGTACAATATAAACGCTATAGATACTTAATACAATAGATGACTACAATAGAAATAATAGATAATATGAGAACTCCATCATTGAGCTCCTTTTCCCTGTACTAAGTCCAATCACTGCTAACTAGTCATCCTATGATGGTGGGGAAATGGAAATAAGAGGGTGGGTCACATAAAAGTCTGGTAAATGAGAACAAGAATAATAAGACGATTAAGTGCAATTAATTCTAAATCTACTTTAAATGATATAGAGTGAATATATTATGTCCATTCATTCCTAAGGTCATATACCTAAGGATAATTATCTAACTCATTGGGTCAGATTTACAGGTCAAAACCTCCCACGATCAATCGACCAAATTGGGATCTAGTGTCCCTTATTTACTCCACTACACCTGGAGAAGGAGAATACGAAATGGACTCTCGCAAAGTGACTCATAAAATGCACTCGCGCTCATCTCTTGATCATAGTGTCAAACTCTCTCTTATTGCCTACTTCGTTGTTCATCTGTGTGAATCAGCGCTAGGACCAAGCTCCCACCTAGTATCGTCATGTTTCCTATGACCACTTATAGTCCAGCTCTAGCTTCCAGCAGTACCACGTTGCATATGAAAGCATCATGTACCTGAATCTCCTATTAGGACCTGGCCCTATCAGAAAGTGTTTCTGCCAATGCTACGCCCACCGAACATAATACTCCCTAGAAATAATGCGAATAAATTGCTCTCATCTTACTAAGTCCATTTTTGACATCCATTTAATGGTCTCCCCAGTTGCTTACGTTTATGGATCTTTTGGATCTTATCCACTTAGCAAAGTAAATTTTCCCTACAACTCAGATAGGGTACTCATACATACATCATGGCCTAAAACAGTTCATTTTTCAGTCCATTAACTATCTTATTTTCATTTGTTTTATAAGGGCCTAAGGCCAAAGTCTAGTTTGTCCATTTTTGCTCTGGACGGTCTACTTGAGAACATATAGGTCGACCGCCTATAATCAACCGTGGCCATTCTAGGGTCACCCATCCCCTTTAAATTTTTTAGAGTACGATCTTTTATATTTTTGTGCGATTTGTTTGTTAATTTCATTCGTTGATTTCCAATTGATTTTTTTATGATTTTGACCCTGATTTCCAGTTAACTAATTTGTAGTTTAAACCTAAATTTCTGTTTGATTAATTATCCAATTTCTAGCAATTCTAGGGTTTAGGGTTTAGCTAATTCAATTCCAAATTAACAAGTTATTAAGGTTTCAACAATTTAACATGTCCAGTTTAAAACACTTTAACCATCAAATTCGAATTTAAATAAAAGAGTTTACAACTTAGCAATTTAAATTTTAGATTAAAAGACACTAGATTCAAGTGTAGATTTTTAGGGTTTACAATTTACCAATTCAATTTTAACTCAATGGGTTAATTATGGTTACTAGGAAATCTAATCAGTTAAAATAGATTAACTTAATTCAAATAACCGAATTATTAGATCTATGCTCACTCACCTCAAAGCCTAGCTCTTCCTATTTGATTGTTTGGAATCACCTTTGTCTACATGTGTGGATTTTTTCCTTTTGTTGATTTGACAAAATCACTTCTTTTAAATCTTAATCTATGCCTCTTCTTTTAATTAGATCATCTCTTTTCTTTTAATTTAATTTATATTAAAGAAAGTTTATAAGTGGAGAGAAGAAGTTTTGGAAGAGCTTTGATATACTGACTAATAGTTGTGATCAATTAGGGTTTAGGTTAGGTGTGTATTTATAGGGGATTTACATTGGTTCTAACCGTTGATTAATTACTTCATTCACAAGTAAAGATATCTAGGTCGATCGATTACGTATGTTGAACCTAGATGCCTTCTTAATAAGTTATTTATTTACATCTTCCTTTAATCAATCAATCAACTAACTAATCAACCGATCAATCAATTAATTAACCAATCAATTAGTTTATATCCTAATTTATGTTACTTAAATCAATTTATTAATCCATGTATGTATATATATATATATATATTATCAACCATTTAAGTATATACACACGCACACATTATTAACTAGCTTCTTTATCTACACTTTTCCCTTAAAATAATCTTATATATATATACACATTCCAAACATATAATCGTGTAACTTTTACTAAATGCTCCTTTTCAAAATGAACCTTTAATTTTGTGAACATAAATATTTTTCCATTTTTTTCTTTTTTAAATGCACAACCACCATTATACCCTTTTTCTTTTCTTTTCTTTTTTCATAATCTATACATACTTAGTTTATTTCTTAACAAATAAGTTTTCTTTATTCTTTCTTTAAACTTAAATTTACTTTCAAAAATAGGTGCAAAACATAAAATGCGTGCTACAGTAAACGTTCCATGCCTTTTTTACACTATATCAGTTTCTAACAACTTATATATGAATTTGGACTAGAAAAATCTATTCGACGCATGGAAAAATCAGATCTTCTAAGTTTCTTCATTTATAGAAATTTATTATTTCATCCTTTTATGTAGAATTACATTTTTACCTTATTAATACTTTTAATTTACTATTAAAAATTCCTCGATGTTACAAAATTCTCCGTTTGTATTCATTTTTTGGTGGCATAATATAACTTCTAACGTTCGTCACTCATGTGTCCACTTGTGAGATAATAAATGCGATACTTCTCCATTCAAAGTATCTCTTTTTGATAGGCATAATTTGGAAAAGAAAGTCTTTTATGAGTCATTTGAAAGAT
This sequence comes from Allium cepa, assembly GCA_030765085.1. Taxonomy (NCBI): domain Eukaryota; kingdom Viridiplantae; phylum Streptophyta; class Magnoliopsida; order Asparagales; family Amaryllidaceae; genus Allium; species Allium cepa. Next base: position 786,388,676 of record CM060932.1, read on the forward strand.
TCGAGACATGCTTTCATTAAGTAGGGTGAGAATGTTTTTCTTTTTTAGCTTCTTTGGGATTCGTTAACTGGAGTAGTGGGAAGAGGCCTTTTAGCTATGAGGACAAGGTCTTCATATTCCATTAGCTTGACACTTAGATTTCACACTTTGTCATTCATGGCCTTAACCATTTTTTAGAGTTGAGCTAATTCTTAAAGGGATTGGTGAAGGTATCCCGAAAGCTATCTAATTTGGAGAGCTTGAAGTTCAGAGACAGTGTCATATTCTCCATCTTTGTATTTTTCTAAAATTAAAGTGAAAGACACCCATTATTTTCTTCTTCAATGAGATGAATCAGGAGGTTTACCGGTAATTCTGAGTTAAGCTTTGTACTATTACTTTTGTTGCTGGAGTTAGACTACTTATTTGGGAAGAACATTTGATTCTTGAGTAGAGGAATAAAGGCACGGAAATTTACACCTTAATTCTCGCATCAAAAATGTTGGTTTGATTTTTCATTGAACAACAACATTTCAAAGTTGGAATGACAAATTTCAAACTCTAGGTCATATATGTGCTTCCGTAGGGTGTTAACCAAAGGATTAAGATGATTGTTGGAAGGTGGGTTGGATTTCTTAATGAGGATGCCGAAGTAAATCGGTATTAGAACAAACCAAGACTAAATGTTGCAAGTAGGATGAAAGTAAAAAATGCTGAAAGTAAAGAAACTAGAAGTTAAAGTGGTTTGGGCTAAAATCCCTACGGCTGCTATCATTTTCTTCGTTAGAGTTAACTTTATAACCGAGAGGATATTAGATGATGAATTATTGCCATTAATGAGCTTCTGACATGAGCTCTAGTATAGGAAAGTATTAATATTCTTAATGTTTTAATTATGTAGGTGCCAAAAAAAGAAGATCCCTAATGCATTAAGATTAGTTCCTATTTATAGGCATCTTTTTGCGTTGTTATTGAAGGAGAGCATTCTCGTAGATTGTTGACTTGACCCACTCGGCGCTTGTAAGGCCTAGATTTGAACATGTTTTGTTATCCGGTTATTTGTGAGTTAACGTGAATTGATGACATGATATTCCGTATATAGCTTTTGGATGTGGCAATCCGCATATGTTGTATATACTTTAGGTTATCAGAACTTTTAATGCATCTGAAGATTAACTTAGCCGTCGATCTTGGTTGCCACTTTAAAGTGCTTTTGGCTTTATGGCATTGTAGTGGCTTTAGCTTTCGGTTAATGACTATATGAATGCTTGTTATTCCAATTTTGGTCATTAATTGGGTGATCACTACTTTCGAGTACTATTTATACTTCGGCATAGGGGATCATCCTTTGGCTGTGTAAGCCGAGGATTGCTATGCAAAAGTATATACAATGTTTTGTTGACATTTAGTATTTATGGAAAGTTTACTATATAACAGAACTTATATGGTTTCGAAGTGAAATATAAATAAGTACAAATTATCGTATAACAATCTAGAAGGTTGATGTTAGTACATGATTAATGTGACTTTATAAATCAATGTAAAGGGACGTGTTTACATACATACATACATACATACATATAAGCATATAGTGCTCTTTTTGTATTATTCATGCATTAAAAGTTTCTTCTAATGCTCAATAAGTCCATGAGATCGAGTGCATTTTTTTACTACAAACGGGGTAACGAAAAGAAAATTATTTTTGTATGAATTTGTTTTTTTATTTGTTTTAAATTATTTGAATTATTTTTATATAAATGTTGATGATTTATATTAAATTATATACTAGGCAAAAGTGGAAAGGAAAAAACTAGTTTACACTATGAAAATAAATAACTGTACATTTCATTACATTTAAAAATAACGTACATCACATTTATTTAGATCGAAATTTCTGGCCAAATAATGCAGTATGTACCTAAGTTCATTCTCTTTATTTAACAAAGAACGAAATAGTTGATATTTCTTTGGCTCGTGCGCAAATATTAATACATGCTCCCACTCTTATTAGTCGTCAAGAGATGATAAAATTGTAAGAGAAGTTCAATAATTTGTTTGAACACATCTGAATTTGGATTGTCATCTCTTAAAGTGGAGTGTCTTGCCCGAGATGATGAGGTAGCTTCCAATTAATGTTTATCGTGAAGTAGGGGTGGTAGGATTGGAAAATAGCTGATTCTCTACCCCATTAAGAATATTGGATTATAACTAGGTGCATGTCGAAGTGGACTAGAGGTGTTGTGGAATGTTGTAAACGTGCTGGCCTTTCTTTACTATTGTTGTACATCTCGTCCAGCTATCTAAATTTGGGGGAGTATGTTTTCTGAAGCAGCAAAATTGTGAAGGAGTTGTCTCCCACCATTCTTTATCACCTTGATCGCACTTACGTTCAACTGATCAAACACTCATTGTTTTTAGTAGTTGGTTTAATGGTGGCCAAATACGTTTCGTATTATCCCATTCATCATTCCATATTGTTGGGAACAATGAAACTTTGGTTGACTTGTGTACGTTGTCACTCTCTTGAAGATGTTTCGACGTTCTGCTCGAAGGTGCAAAGCAGTTCTAAAAAAAAATGTCGCCGCCTCTAGGATAAAATGGTCTCTTTAATCTAAAAAATATCAACATGTTTCCACTGACAAAGTTGATTCTGATTTGCGCTCTGAAATACTGCTCAAGGTGTTTAGCTTTTTTGAAGAAAGAAGAAAAAGAAAAATGTGTTATTCTTACCATTTCTCTTCTATCTATCTATCATTTAAATAGGCAGAATGGAAATTGTATACGTTACTAAAGTGATGGAATGTTAATGGATTTTAATTTATTCTCATTTAAAACAATATTGTAATACCATTAGCTTTTGTAATGGCTCAATAATAATTCACATAAATATATTGTCGCTGTGCAAGTGTAACGACTCAATTATAATAATGATTCGTAAATATATTACCGTTATAAACTTACAACGGCTCAATTGTAATAATGATTCATAAATATACTACTGTTATAAACTTGCAACAGCCCAATTATAATAATGGTTCATAAATAAATTACCATTAATCTGTTTTTTATTTAATTTTCTTAATAAATTCACTTCATAAATGAAAACATTTCCAACAATCCCCCACTTGAATTTTAAAAAATATATTTTTCGAGCAGTTTTTGAAATCATAAGATTATGCATAAACGAAGGGTTTTTCAACTTGAACCTTTGCATAGTGGATAGGATTCAGTTTTTACTAGAGTGACACGTAGTCTTGAACCTATTCCTGACATCAGACCACACACAATCTTTCTAAAGTGCAATCAAATAAGCCCGTGCATTTATGGCCATGTACGTCTATCCCAATTTAGTGGATACTCTAGGAATTTTGCCCAAAACTCCATACGAAACGGCCGTATTTCCATATTCATACAGGTGAGTCTATCAAAAGTACACCTGAAGGTAGGTACTCCACTCCAAATAAAGTATAGATCTCATTAAGGGTTTCTATTAACTCATCTCTAATCACTTCAGAAATGCTTCTTAATATAAAAATAGGATGTTCGACTAATATCACTTCACAACTTGTTCATACCCATTGAACTTAGTTCTTGAGATCTCCAATCATTGGGTCGGGTTACCATTGTGCATGACTCAACAATCTAAGGGCAATAGTCTCATTCTTTTAGAAGTTCTAAGGACTTTCACTATGGACGGTCCTTTCGTCAAAGGATCTGTCAAATTCTCATCGCTGCGTATGTGATTCACTTTAACAGCACCTGAAAAGAGTATCTCTCTAAGAGTATCGTGCTTACAATGTATCTATCGTCTCTTACCATTGTAATAACGGTTCTGTACTTTTGCAATATCCATGGTACTATCGCAATGGATCAATACAGCCGGTATCGGTTTTTCCCATAAAGGAATCTCAACTAGCAGATTTGTTAAGTACTTTGCTTCTTCACTAGCTGTAGCTAGTACTATCATCTCAGACTCCATAGTAGACTGAGCCAAAATAGTCTGTTCCTTAGATTTTCAAGAAACAGCTCCTCTAGCAATGCTAAAATATATCCACTAGTTGCTTTTGAATCATCATATAAAGTATTCCAGTCTGCATCGGTGTAAACTTTAAGGACTGCTGGAAATTTTTCATAATGTAACCCAAGGTTCATGGTTCATTTTAGGTATCTCATGACCCTCTCAATAGTGTGCCAACGCTCTATACTAGGTCTACTAGTAAACCTGCATAATAGTTCCAAGACATAGAAATGTCGGGTCTAGTACAGTCAGTGGCATACCGAAGGCTACCAATGATGCTCGTATAATCAGACTGTCTTACACCTTCATTAGTGTTCTTAAATAGCTTTACACTACGATCATATGGTGTACATGCAGGTTTACAGTCAAAGTAATTGTATTTCTTTAGATACTTCTCAATATAATGAGATTAATCCAAATAAAGTCCCTTTTCGGACCTAGTAATCTTAATACCAAGGATTACACTTGCTTCACCTAGATCATTCATATCGAAATTGGCACTTAACAAAGATTTAACAGAGTTTATGGAATGTTTGACCCAAAAATAAGTAGGTCATCTGCATACAAACATATGATGTCATTCTCGGATTTACAGTAAATGCATTTGTCACTTTCATTAACTTTGAAACCATGTGAGATTATTAAGTTATCAAAATTTTCATGCCATTGTTTAGGTGCTTGTTTTAAGCCATATAATGATTTATCTAACTTGCAAATTTTATGTTCTTGACCATGAACTACAAATCCTTCAGGTTGATCCATGTAAATTTCCTCTTCTAATTCATCATTTAAAAAAGACAGTTTTAACTTCCATTAGGTGTATCATTAAATTATGAATAGATGCAAGTGAAATTAGTACTCGAATGGATGTAATCCTACTTACAGGCGAAAAGGTGTTCAAAAAGTCTACATTTTCTATTTGTTTAGATCCTTTAGCTACTAAACAGGCTTTATATTTATCAACTGTGCCACCATGTTTTAATTTCTTTTTAAGTATCCATTTACAGCCTATAGAATTACAACCATGTGGTAGTTGTATGAAGTGCCAAGTCTTATTAGATTCCAAAGAATCCATTCATCATTTGTAGCCTCTTACCAAAAATCGGCATCTAAGGAAGATAAGGCCTCTTGGAGGTTTAAGTGATCCTCCTTTATAGTAAAAGCACAAAAATCTAAACCAAAATCTTTTATGGTTCTTGCTCTTTTGCTTCTTCTAGGTTCATTTTCAAAAGACTCATTAAGTTCTGTTCTAATAAGCATGGTGCTACTTGATGTGCCCCCACTATTCCTCAATTTAAAAGGAAATCTAGATTCATAAAAATTAGCATCATTAGATTCTATTATATTATGTGTATTCGGGTCCTAAAATCTATATGCTTTGCTATTAATAGCATAACCAATAAATACACATTCGTATGCTCTACTTGCTAATTTTATTCTCTTAGGGTCTGGTATACGAACATATGTCAAATATCCTCAAGTTCTATAATAAGACACATTTGGTTTATAATTTCTTAAAATTTTAAATGGTGAGATTTTACTTTTTGATTTAGGGATTCTATTCAATACATAACATACAGTCAATAAAATAAACCCCCACCAATGTTTTGCTGCACACGAATTCAATAAGATAGCTACAACTAATTCGGTAAAGGTTCTATTTTTTCTCTCAGTTTTACCGTTCATTTCAAGTGAATAAGGTGTATCTCTCTCATGAATTATACCATGCGGTTTATAGAAATCAAGAAATAAACTAGACTCATATTTTTTTCCTCTATCACTACGAAGTCTCTTAATTTTCTTATTAGATTGATTCTCAATTTTAGTTTTAAATGATTTAAACATATCAAATGCATCACTTTTATTTTTCATAAGGCATACATAAGTAAAAGCAGAACCGACATCAATAAAAGTGATAAAGTAACGGTGTTCATGTCTAGTCAAAGTTTCATCAAGCTCACATATATCAGAATGAATCAAATCTAAAAGTTCGAAAACTCTTTCAACTGATTTATGTGATTTCTAAGTGATTTCTCATAACTACAGAATTCACATTTATCAAAATTAGTTTGTGACATTTTAGGGATAAGATCTAAGGTGCTCATGGTATGAATTATACGTTTGATCACATGACATAAGCTAGAGTGCCAGATATTAGAACATACAAGCAGAAGCAGACATTTTACTACATTCAACATTCAGTTTAAACATACAATCAGTTGCATAACCTCTACCCACGAACATACCATCTATAGTGATGGTGTACATATTAGCCTTAATAGTCTGTGTAAAACCAGCCTTGTTAAGAAGATAACCTGAAACAAGATTCTTTCTCATCTCTATAATGTGCATTACGTCCTTCAGAATGACAGTCTTTCCAAAGGTAAACTTCAACTCTACACTTTCAATCCCAGCAACAATAGTGGTGTGAGAGTCTGCCAACAACACTTTCATGTTCTTAGTCATCGTGTATGTTTTGAACATAGCACGGTCATAGCAGACATGGCATCTAGCACCATTATCTATCCACCAACCCTCTGATCCCCCAACAAGGTGAATCTCATCAGTAATCATAGCCGTTAGAGGCTCCTCGGTCAGGTTAGACTACGGTGCAGGGCCTGGTATGTTCCTACACTTGTGTGCCGTATTATCTGGTTTTCCACAGTTGTTGCACAAAAACAACTATCTAGAGTCATTCTTTTGGGATGGTTTTTGTTTGTTGCGGTTCTGACTAAGCTTGCGGGTCTGACTAAGCTTGCGGTTCAGGTTCTTAAAAAAATTAGGATTTGGTTTCAGAACCGCAGCTTTCTTAGTGTTGCCTGTAATAGCAAGCTCTTCTTCCTTCATATCTTGTTTACGTTATTCCTCCTCAATACAGAGGCGAGTTATTAAGCTTTCCAAAGAAAATTCTTTAGTTTTATGTCTTAGATTATTCTTAAACTCCTTCCAACTAAGTGGTAGTTTATCTATCAAAATAGCAATATGGAATTTTTCATCAATAACCATACCTTTGGAGACGATCTCATGAGCTATTTTCTAAAGTTCATGAGACCGCGTCTTTACTGACCTATCGTCTGTCATGTAAAATTTGTGGTAGCGGCTAACGGCATATTTCTTTGCTCCAGCTTCTTCTATATCATACTTCTTTTGCAGCACCTCCCAGATTTCCTTGGCTGTCTTGTCTGAATTGTGGTAGTCGTAGAGATCATCGCTCAGGCCATTGAATATGAAGTTCTTGCAGAGGTAATCCTGCTCTATCCAATTATGCAATTTTTGATTTTTTTTTCCTGCCAGATCTGCAGTTGTTGTGCATCGGTTTCAGCGTGCTTCTTTGATACTGTCGGCTTTTCTGCAGTGAGCACACCAATCATCTTCCTCATTGTCAAAAAAAATTCCATCTTTTACCTCCAGTGCTTGAAATGGAGGCCCTCGAATCCGAAGGGCGTAGAAGCGACCATGGGGATCTGAAACATTAAGGTCGGTGCAGCATCATCGATAGTTGCAGCACAAGTCACTGTTGTCTAAAACATCTTCAAATTTTTGGGAACAATGAAACTTCGACTGAGTCATGTATGTTGTCACTCTATTTAAGACGTTTCTGCGTTCTGTTTGAAGGTGCAGTGCAAAATAGTTCTAAAAAACAAACGTCGTCTCTAGGATAAATCGGCTTCTCTAATCTGAAAAATATCAACTTGTTTGCACTGACAAAGTTGATTCTAATTTACACTCTGAAATACTGCTCAAGATGTTTAGTTTTGTTGAAAGAAGAAGAAAAAGAAAAATGTCTGTTATTCTTATCATTTCTCTTCTGTCTGTCTATCATTTAAATATACGTTACTAAAGTGATGGAATGTAAATGGACTTTAATTTATTTTAATTTAAAACTATATTGTAATACGTTAGTTTTTATAACAGCTCAATAATAATTTCACATAAATATATTACAGTCGTGCAAGTGTAATAATGATTCATAAATATATTACCGTTATATACTTGCAACAGCTCAATTATAACAATGGTTCATAAATAAATTATCATTAAATTTTTTTTTAATAAATTCACGTCATAAACAAAAACATTCCAACACATATGGATGGTTATGAAACTAGCAGATGTCTTCAAAATGCCTTAAAACAAAAAATTTCCTATATACACCATTCTACACACATCAATAATCCGTGTATATACACATCAACAAGTGTCTAAGCTCTGGTCATAATTATCAAAAATATTAACTGGCCATGGAAAGGCTGTGAATATATGCTTAAGCTGAATTAGTAATACACTACCAACCATCTACATACACCAATTATTGTAAGAAAAGTATAGTTAGATCTTGTGCTTGATTTTGCAAGTGCACGGTAAAATAAATCCTTTAATGGTTGATTTGATGTATCTTTTACGACATAGTTTATGAAAAGAGAAAGTTGTTCTACCTTAAAAAAATCTGTTATGAAATCCGAGAGGAAAATCAATGGATGCTAAACTTCACGTATTAAACCGATGTTTCTCTTGTTGGAATTCCTAAAACAAACAAAGTGAATGATAACAAACATAAGTCCCACATCGCCTAATATACTAAGAAAGCCAAGTATATTAATAGCTTTCTCAAGTGGAGGTTGGGGGCCTGGGGCTCCCAAATGTATGCTTCGTTGTGAGGAGGGAGATCATGCATCACCACCACACACGCGCGCGCCGCCGCCGTCCGACCGACCAAACCGGGCCGGGCTCGGGTACGGGTCTAAAATGACCATTCTTTTTACTAAGCCACTGTTTAACGGTTTTGGGCTTCGTCTGAAATTGAAGAGAAGACGGACGCGGGGTTTTTGCCTGAGTAGATGCGACTGTTCATAAGCGGACGCGAACAGTAGCGGGTGCGACCCGTTAGAAGCAAACAGGTGCGGCCAAACGCGAGTGGGTGCTACCCGACTGAAGCGGTACAGGTGAAACAGTAGCAGGCGGGCGTGACCCGTTAACGAACAGCGGCGGCCAAAAGGCAATGGGTGCTACCCGTCAAGCGGACGCGACTGTTTGAAGGGATGCGGACGAAATTATAAATAGGAGAGAATACTGGTCACATTCTCATCTAATTCCAATCTAATTTCTTCTGCTTTTTTGCACTACTGCTCAATATTCCATATATATCACAGAGTTGACATACTCATTACAATCTCGTGCAGATTACATCTGTTGTATCTTGGGAGAGTTTTAAAATAAAATTCTTAAGAAAATTGTTACGACAAGCCTCAGACGGAATTTCCTTTATATACTGGTTAGATTCACTGTAATCTTTCCCGTTTATAAGTTGTACTATTTCTTACAATAGTATATTGTTGTTGTTGTAATATATTTACAGCGTAACTTATTGTTACACTTATCTAATACAGAATTCCAGCGTAGTGGAATTCTAATTAATAAACTTGTGTGACGAGTTTACTGTAGCGTGCTATCTGTTTTAGTACACTAGCCAACTAACATCTTAAGAATTTTACCTTTTTATGCTAAAACAGGGATGGAAACAGTTAACAACATGAAAATGGATAAGTCCAACTTTTCAGCGGTTATTTCTGAATGCAATTTGGTTCAGAACCCTAAACAATGGTGGGTTGACATAGGAGCTACTCGTCATGTTTGCTCTGAAAAATCCATGTTTTCAACATACCAGAAATTCGATCAGAAAGAAAGACTCTACATGGGTAATTCTGTAGTTTCCATGATCGAAGGCAGTGGCACAGTTATCCTCTAGTTCACTTCTGAAAAAACTGTCAAATTGAATGACGTGCTTCACGTTCCAGACATACGCAAGAATCTGATCTCCGGCTCAGTGCTATCAAAGAAAGGATTCAAAATTGTGTTCGAATCAGACAAGATGGTTCTGTTCAAAGCTGGAATGTATATCGGAAGGGGTTATTTATGTGATGGCCTATTTAAGGCAAACATAGCCATTATCGGCAATAAATCTATGTATTCTGATTGTGCTATTAATAAAATTGAAGTCTCTTACTTGCTTGAGCACGAAATTTTACTATGGCACGATAGATTAGGACATATAAACTTCCGAAAAATAAAGAAATTATCAAACTTGGGATTGATTCCAAATTTCCAAGTAGATAAGAACTACAAATGTGAGACATGTGTAGAAGCAAAAATGGTCAAACAACCATTTAAATCTGTTGACAGAAGCACCGAACCATTAGGTTTGATATATACAGATTTGTGTGATTTTAAATCACTACCTACAAGAGGTGGGAAAAAGTATTTTATTACTTTTATTGACGATTATACGCGATATTGCTATGTATATCTCTTAAATAGTAAGGATGAAGCAATAACCGCGTTTATAAAATACAAGGCTGAGGTAGAAAATCAGTTAAATAAAAAGATCAAGATATTGAGATCTGATCGAGGTGGAGAATATGAGTCACCGTTTGAACGGTTCTGTGCAGAGAATGGAATAATTCATTAAACAACAGCACCATATTCACCACAACAAAATGGTATAGCCGAGAGAAAGAACAGAACATTAAAAGATATGATTAACGCAATGCTTTTAACTTCTGGTCTACCGACGAGCTTGTAGGGAAAAGCCTTAAATATGTCTAATCACATATTAAACAAAGTTCCTCACAATAAAACAGGAACAATTCCATATGAGTTATGGAAAGGACACAAACCAAGTTTTAAATACCTCAAAGTGTGGGGGTGCTTGGCAAAAATTCCAGTTCCGCCTCCAAAAAAGGTCAAACTTGGACCAAAAACCGTAGATTGTTATTATCTAGGGCCAGCCCAAAATAGTAGTGCCTACAAATTTTTGGTATTCAAGTCTGATATAAATGATATTCATGTAAATACAATCATGGAATCAAGAGATGCCTTGTTCTTTGAAGATGTGTTCCCACATAAAAGAAACGATGGAAATCCCCCAAAAAGGACAAGAGATAACAGAGATGAGACATGTGAAGATGAAACTCATCAGGACAACGAGGAGGTTGAACCAAGAAGAAGCGTAAGGGCTAGAACTTCCAAAACATTTGGTTCGGACTTTTTTACATATGTATTAGAGCACGAACCTCAAACGTACAAGGAAGCAATGTCATCTTCTGAGTCCTCATGTTGGAAAGAAGCAATCCAAAGTGAGATTGATTCAATTCTAAGTAATAAAACTTGGGAAATTGTCGATATTCCACCAGGAATAAAACCAATTGGCTGCAAATGGATTTTCAAGAAGAAAATGAAAGCAGATGGCTCTATCGACAAGTATAAAGCCAGATTAGTAGCCAAAGGATATCGTCAAAAAGAAGGAGTAGACTTTTTTGATACATATTCGCCGGTAACACGAATAACCTCTATAAGAATGCTAATAGCAATTGCATCCATCTATAATCTAGAGATTCATCAGATGGATGTAAAAACAGCATTCTTAAATGGAAATCTCGATGAGGAGATTTACATGGAGCAACCTGAGGGATTTATTTCCAAAGGAAATGAAAACAAAGTCTGTAGATTAGTCAAATCATTATACGGACTAAAACAAGCTCCAAAGCAATGACACGCAAAATTTGATAGTGTCATGATGAGAAATAGTTTTCGTATAAATGAATGTGACAAATGTGTTTATTATAAACAACTTGGACAATCATATGTGATGATCTATCTATATGTGGACGATATGCTAATATTCGGTCCAAATACTCAGGTAATTGAGACCATAAAGAAAATGTTGATCAACAATTTCGACATGAAAGACTTGGGTGTTGCAAATATTATTTTGGGAATAAAAATAATAAGAACACCTAATGGAATTGAGTTATCTCAATCACATTATGTAGAAAAAGTGATTGAAAGATTTCAAAATTTTGGAATTAAAGGAGTAAATACACCTTTTAATCCATCAGAAGTACTGCATAAAAACACCAATAAGAGTGTAATGCAACTGGAATACTCTCGTGTAATAGGATGCTTAATGTATCTGATGAATTGCACCATACCAGATATTGCTTACGCGGTAAGTCGACTAAGCAGGTATACAAGTAATCCAGGGAAGGAACACTGGAAAGCACTAATGAGAGTGTTGGGATATTTAAAGAATACCACTAATTTTTCCTTACATTATGGAAAATATCCTGCCGTCTTAGAAGGATATAGTGATGCAAACTGGATTGCAGATTCAGATGAATCAAAATCCACAAGTGGTTATGTCTTTACCCTTGCAGGAGCAGCAGTGTCATGGAAATCTACTAAACGAACATGCATAGCTCAATCCACCATGAAATCTGAGTTTATCGCATTAGATAAGGCAGGCGAAGAGGCAGAATGGCTTCGTCAATTCTTAGAAGATATTCCATTTTGGCCAAAACCTGCGACGGCCATATGTATTCACTGCGATAATCAAGCAGCGCTAAGTAGAGCGAAAAACCTTGTGTATAATGGCAAATCACGACACATACGTCATCGCCATAACACAGTTAGGCAGTTACTCTCTAATGGAACTATTTCCATTGATTATGTGAGGACAAATGATAACCTAGCGGATCCATTTACTAAAGGTTTATCAAGAGAGAAAATTGACTGCGCATCGAGGGGAATGGGTTTAAAAGCCTAAACCAACAAGAGTTACCTTATACGGAAACCTATCCTATCGACTGGAGATCCCACAGACTAGGATCAATAGGCAAACCAGTTATGAGTAACTCAAGAAGCTATGCATTTGTATGGACTTGGTCCTACTCCATTTCTATGGTGCAAAATATAATGCATGTCTATAGAAGTAGTTAAAGGTTAAAACTATGTTTTTTAATGATGACCATATCTTGGAAATAACAAGTGGGGTATATGTAGGATACTCTTAATGGTTGCGATCACCTATGTTAGTGTGAGCTGGGTCGGCTCTATGAGAATACTAAAAGGCTTTTATTCTCTAAAAACACTCGCAGAACCAAAAATTGTTCAGGACCAAAATGAACACAACCAAGAGATTGGATGAGAAGGGAATCAATGCTTCGTAAAGCTTATTGTCTGGATATACAATAAAGGCCGACGGTTCAAGATGAAATAATTCACCGATTAGCCAAGTAGATCCGATAAGTTTTAACTAGGGAAAGTTCAAAGTGAAATATCTACTTATCCACGATAAAGCATTATTCCATATGTACTCTGTGATATTTCGCTTTGTGTGGGGGATATGTATATTATCATTCATGTGGGGGATTGTTGGAATTCCTAAAACAAACAAAGTGAATGATAACAAACATAAGTCCAACATCGCCTAATATACTAAGAAAGCCAAGTATATTAGTAGCTTTCTCAAGTGGATGTTGGGGGTCTGGGGCTCCCAAATGTAGGCTTCGTTGTGAGGAGGGAGATCATGCATCACCACCACACGCGCACCGCCGCCGCCGTCCGTCCGACCGAGCCGGGCTCGGGTACGGATACGGATACGGATACGGATCTAAAATGACCATTCTTTTTTCTAGGCCACTGTGGGCCTGGAATTTGAAGAGAAGCGGGCGGGTGAAGACGGACGCGGGGTTTTTGCCTGAGGAGATGCGACTGTTCATAAGCGGACGCGAACAGTAGCGGGTGCGACCCGTTAGAAGCAAACAGGTGCGGCCAAACGCGAGCGGGTGCGACCCGACTGAAGCGGTACAGGCGAAACAGTAGCAGGCGGACGCGACCCGTTAACGAACAGTAGCAGGCGGACGCGACCTGTTAACGAACAGCAGCGACCAAAAGGCAACGGGTGCGACCGTCAAGCGGACGCGACTGTTTGAAGGGATGCGGACGAAATTATAAATAGGACAGAATACTGATCACATTCTCATCCGATTCCAATCTAATTTCTTCTGCTTCTTTGCTCTACTGCTCAATATTCCATATATATCACAGAGTTGACGTACTCATTACAATCTCGTGCAGATTACGTCTGTTGTATCTTGGGAGAGTTTTGAAATAAAATTCTTAAGGAAATTGTTACGACAAGGCTCAGACGGAATTTCCTTTATATACTGGTTAGATTCACTGTAATCTTTTCCGTTTATAAGTTGTACTATTTCTTACAATAGTATATCGTTGCTGTTGTAATATATTTACAGCGTAACTTATTGTTACACTTATCTAATACAGAATTCTAACGTAGTGGAATTCTAATTAATAAACTTGTGCGACGAGTTTATTGTAGCGTGCTATCTGTTTTAGTACACTACCCAACTAACATCTCTCTCTTTCTTCGTATTTGGATTATTATGGAATTGTTTGTATGAAAAGTACGAGAGGCCCCATAAACTTCTCCAGCGCACGTTCAAATATGAATGAGACATTATTATACATTTACACCTAAATGTTTTATACCCAACGTTATCTTCTCAGTAATTTGGGAGTATTGAATATGGCTCCATCTAGACTGCGACATATCAGCTACCGACCTTGATTTCTTTGCACACTTTCACCCAACATTAGGAGTTGCTAAGTTGGTTTGGTTGGACAATCTCAAGTTATATTCTTACAAAATGCGTCTGCCTGTACTAATTAATAATCCTGTGTATGAGCGTGTGTCGATGGCACAATCTATACCTTTTCAGAATTTACAAACTAAGTCTGATTAATATGGGTATAAAAGTCTAAAAAAAAAATTATGATCGTCTCCATAAGCTAATATTAATCGGTTGGCCGTGATATGCTCATATGACTAAAACCAGCAAAACTATTAGGAATTCCATGTCATGGAGAACTCTCACAAGGAATTAGTAAACTGCAAAATAGTTAAGGTACAAGAACAACGAAGTTATGAACCCAAAAATATTAAGAGGTAAAAAGCCTTAGCTAAAACTGCCGCGAAAACAGGACACCAATTTACCAACACCGTTCCTAGAGTTTATCTTCTTCTTCCTCTTCTCCGGAGAAGAAACAGCAACTTCCAACCCAACACCATTATTCACATCACCACCATCAGGCAGCTCCGGCACATCATCATCATCCAAAGGAGCCAGCTTCCATTCCCCTTCATCATCAACCACCATTCCTTTGTTCTTCTCAATCCACCACGACCCAGGAATCAGACACTCGTCCTTCAGATACTCCGAAGACTTGTTCACCAGAGCAATGCTCCTCTTCACCTTCATTTCGAACTCTCCTTCTTTCCCGTTCCACCCTGCTACCCCATGCAGTATCCCTTGCAAGTTATGCCAGTCGCTTGGGTTCTTCGAATCCTTTATGTAAGGCGACTTCCTTGCATCCACTACCAACTCCGTACCCGTATACACAAAGCCCAATAACCCAGTCGGGTACAGTGGTATCAAATCGATCTTGTTCTTGACATGAAGAACCTTCAAGTTCGGCAGCCCTTTTAACCTTTCATTGAACTCCTTGTTCCCTATTTGTGGGCTTCCAAACACTACTGCGCATACAGGAAAGGTGCCCAGGCCATTTTCAACTATGTCGAATGCACTCAGCACAGCCAAGCTAGCTCCTAAGCTATGCCCTACACATATAATACTGAGCTTCTCGTCTTTGTAGAGGTTGACCAAGTATTTGATTCTGGTCAGTAACTGGTCTCTGGCACTTGTTTTGTTAAACGGAGACTTGGGGTCGGTTGAGGTGTAAATTGTGTACCAGCCCTTCATGACTTTGATATTTTCATCGGATGTAATGGAAGGGATGGAGACGAGTTCGGGCTGGAAAACATCGGCCCATTCGAGATCACGAATGGTGCCACGCCATGCAATGTAAATATCGCGTCTTCCTGTGGCAAGGGAGGATTTGTCTGTAGAAACGGCGATGTAGCCGATCCAGTTGGATTCCCTGCTCCAGGCTTCACGGGACAGGGAGAAGAGGAAGGCGGCAGGGAGGTTGAGGGTGGAGGTGGCGTAGATGAACTCAGAGACGAAGTAGTCGGGGCAGAAAGGGAAAGAGGTTTTGGAGAGGAGGTTAAGTTTGCCGTAGCGGCTGGCACCGCAGTACTTGGAGTGCTGGTCATTGTTGAAGGCGTCGTAGGTGACTTGGCAGAAGTCGCCGCAGAGGAGGACGAGGTTGCGGAGTGGGAGGGAGAGCGGGTTAAGGAGGTGGGTCCAGTTTGTTGAGCCTAATAGCTCTGGCCATGGAGTGGTGGTTGCTGTAGTTGAGTTGTTTGATTCCTGCATTGTGGATTGAAGTTGTTATGGTGAGACATCCTGTTTTGATGAGTACATGTATTAGATGATCTCTTTATGTGTGGAGCATGTATCTGAAAATGATGTCTGATGGACTGCTCACCTTACAAATTAGTTGTTAGATAACTGTTTGGATTAGCTCTGGCTTGCTTTTTTGAAGTAGAAACTTCAAAATTGGTTCATCCCCTGCATTGAATTGTTTAGTTTTAGATAAAACAATTAGATCCCAACTCAATTTCGGATTTTTAGCCTCTCTCTCCTCTGTAATGCAATGATAACTAAGCATAACCGTGCAACGATGTGGAACTGGGAACTGACCGTTTCATTATATAATTGAGAAAAAATTATTTGTTGTAATTTTTAATAATTTTAATTATATTATTATACGCATAAGGATAATATATTGAATAAAAAACTATTTGAATCATTAAAACCATAAACAATAAAACGTGGTGAAAGACACACACTATACAATAAAATGAATTTGATTCACAGTAAAGACACAATAAGAGGAATCCATTATACACAATATACAAGAAAAGAAAAAGACGAGTAAAGTTAACAAACTATAACCCGACTTATAACCGATTATATACAATATGAATTTGATTCACATTTACATCGCATAAGAGGAATCCATTTAATATATTCAAAAAGCAGACAAAATGTAAATGTTGAGACAAAATGTAAATGTTGAGAAAATCTGAAAGAAACAAAGAGAAAATTAATTGGGAAATACCATAACATATTTCTTTAAAAGAAAATGTATTACAGTAATAAAATAAAATAAAAATCAATACATGAGTGCTCTATCGTTAATATAACAACGTTACAATATTAAACATATCATTAACATAACATCTTTACAATATTAAACAATAGACAAGAAATTTGTATATACTAATTCAATGGTTCAAATAAGATAAATTTGATTCACTTATCAAGTATTAAAACTGATATCAATGAAGTATTTTATATGCTAGCTAAAATAGTTCAATGTATAATTTAGTTTTGTACACTAGATACAAGGGAAAAAAAAATTGGATGAATTTTCAGGCACATGGAATTGCAAAGATTACTTTATAAAACCTTAGGGAAGTCTGCTTCTTAGACTTCTTTTTACCTTCAAGTAGGCCTATCAACGGATGTTTTCGCGAAAAATGTCATATCCGCACGCGCATACGAAATCATTTTCGGATATCGGATATCCACATCTTCAGATTTGGACGAATATCAGATAATTACCCTATACGCGATCGATAAATCAAAAGTCATAAAAAGAAAATTTTAGTTTAACGTAAATATTGTTCAATCTCATTGATTGTAAAAGTGCTAAAAATTAACAAATATGATAACAATAAATAATTTCGAGCAGTTAATAAACATTAAATGCATACAGTATTGTTAGCATATTGGGCTTTTTAGCATATTGGGCTTTCTAGCCTTTTTTCTTATTTATGTTTTCTATCTATATAAACCTATCTCTGTAACCCTAATGTAATCAATCTCTTTTTTGCTCAGCCGTCTTGCTAAATAATATGAATTATCATTTTCTTCTTATTTGATTATACAAACGTTTTACAAACGTTTACATGGTATCAGAGTCTCGTTCCTGTTTCAGCCTGCTGCCTCGTCGCTGCCTCGTTGCTGTCTAGTCTTCCTGCCTCAACCCGAAACCCTAGCCTGGTATCATCATCTGCTCCAAACCCTAGCATCTAGCCTGCCGATCTCCCTGCCTGCCCCCAAGTCCCCAGCTGCCGATCTGCCTGCCCCAGCTGCCGATCTCCCTGCTGAAACCCTAGAACCCCGAAACCCTAGCCTGCCGAAACCCTAGCCTACCGATCTCCCTGTCCCGAAACCCTAGCCTGCCGATCAACCCGAAACCCTAGTTCCCCAAAAACTCTAGCCCAATTGATACCTGTCTCGACCTGAAGCAGTTGCTGACTTCAAAATATGGCAGGAGGTGATGATTCATTACAGGCTATTAGTGTTCGTTTAGATGGAAAAAATTATTCTTATTGGAGTTATGTCATGAAAAATTTTCTGAAAGGAAAACATACGTGGGGATATATTTCTGGTGTTATTGTGGCTCCTAAAGCTGCTAATGTTGAATCGATGGAGAAATGAGATACTAACAATTCAAAGATCATCACTTGGATTAATAATTCTGTTGAAAATAAAATTGGTATGCAATTGGCTAAGTATGATACTGCTAAGCAAGTTTGGGACTATTTGGAGCGACTTTTTGTGCGTTCTAACTTTGCCGTTCAATATCAATTAGAGGCTGATATTCGGTCATTGTCTCAGAATGATCGAAGTATTCAAGATTTTTATTCTGAAATTACTGCTCTTTGGGATCAATTGGCTATGACTGAGATTGCTGAGCTTAGGTCATTTGCTCCATATATCGCTCGTAAGGAGGAACAACGTCTTGTTCAATTGTTGGTGGCTCTTCGACCAGAGTACGAGCATTGTCATGCGTCCATCCTACATCGCACTCCTTTACCTTCTGTTGATTCTGTTCTACATGAATTATTAGCTGAAGAAACTCGCTTGAAGTCTCAAACTGAGAAAGTTACACAGACTTCTTCTGCATCTGTTTTTGCTACAGGGATTTTACCAATCCCTTCTCAACGCAACAAGGTAAATATCAAGAATGGTCGTGATTGTAATTATTGTAAACAACCAGGCCATTGGAAAAATCAATGTCCTGAATTATTGGCTCGACAAAAAAACAAAGTTTTAAGCCAGGTGATAGATCACAACAGCAACAACGTGGTAGCCAACAACAGTCCCTCTCTACTGCACAAGGACATGGACCGTCACGAGGTAATTCCCAGCCTAAGACTGCTGCACTGGTACATCCTTCTGGTGAATCAGTTGTGTATTCCTCTATGGACTCTCTTGCAGAACAATTTCAGAAGTTCCTTGCTAGCCAGTCTTTGTCTTAAAACATGACTGCTCCTCAATCTCAGCACTTTGCCATGTCAGCTCCCTCCATATCAGGTTTGAATTTTCCTTTGTGGATTTTGGATTCTGGTGCCTCATATCATATGTCCCATGATTGTTCATCATTTATATCTATGTCTTTTGATTCTCGCTCACCTTCTATTTTGACTGCTGATGGCACGCCTTTGCCATTAACAGGAATCGGTACAATTCAAACCACACACGTTTCCCTCCCAAATGTTTATTGTACTCCTAAATTAACTATGAATCTTGTGTCGGTCAGACAACTTTGTGATCTTGGATATCTTGTTCATTTTTCTTCTACCACTTGCTCTGTGCAGGATCCCAACTCCAAGAAGTTGATTGGGACAGGCCGTAGGCAGGGCGGTCTCTATGTTTTGGATGACTTGCACATTCAAAGTCATGCTGCTGCTGCTAGTATTGACCTTTCTTCTTTTCATTTAACTCCATTGTCTTCTAAGTTTTATTTGTGGCATTCTAGACTTGGTCATATTTCAAGCTCTCGTCTTAAATTCTTGTGTAATTCTGGTGTTTTGGGAGATTTACGTTCTCATGATATTTCAGATTGTAGTGGTTGTAAACTTGGAAAATTTTCTGCTTTGCCCTTTAATCAAAGTGTTTCTACTTCCACTGCACCTTTTGATTTTCACTCTGATGTTTGGGGTCCAGCATCCATCCCCACAGAAGGTGGGTGCAGATATTATGTATCTTTTATCGATGACTATACTCGTTATTGTTGGGTTTTTCTGATGAAACGTCGTTCTGAGTTTATTGATATATATACTGCCTTTCAAGTATATGTTAAAACACAACACTCTGCTATTGTTAAATGCTTTCGTTTTGATTTAGGGGGGAATACACTAAGGGAGACCTTTCTAACATATTCACAGTTGATGGTACTTTGCATCAGACTTCCTGCACTGATACCCCGCAACAAAATGATGTTGCTGAAAGAAAACATAGACACATTGTTGAAACTGCCTGTTCTATGATTCTTTCAACTAGCATCCCAAAAGAATTTTGGGGAGAAGCTGTTCTTACTTTCGTTTATCTTATTAATAAGATCCCGATTTCTCATAACTCTGGTATTTCTCCTCATGCCAAGTTGTTTGGTCAAACTCCTGATTACTCTCACCTAAAAGTGTTTGGTTCCATTGTTTTGTTCTTCGTCCACACGTAGAACGTACAAAATTATCTTCACGTGTTGCTATATGTGTTTTTCTTGGGTATGATATTGGACAAAAAGGCTATCGCTGTTATGATCCTTCTTCAAATAAACTATATGTTTCTCGTCATTTTTCCTTTATTGAACATATTCCCTTCTACTCTATTCCAGCTAGTCCTCATAGTATGACTAAGTCTGATCTTATTCACATTGATCCATTTCCTGCTGATAACTCCTCTGATTCACCACCTCTTACCATTGATACTCCGCCATCCATACATTCTGTTCCTCCTCCTTCTACAGGTGACACTTTATCCCCTGCTACTACGATTGTTCAAACACCTCCTGTGATGACTGATCCTGTTTAACCTCGCTATCCCACTCGCACACGTAAATCTACTCAATTATCTGATTTTGCTTACTCTTGTTACTCTCGGGCTTGTGCTTCATTTCTTGTTTCCATTGACACTTTCTATGAGCCTTCTTCTTACTCGGAGGATGTTCGTTCTCCTGTATGGCAACGTGCTATGTCTGAGGAAATGTCTGCTTTAGACAAAAATGGTACCTGGGATCTTGTATACCTTCCCACTGGGAAGAAAACTATTGGTTGTCGATGGGTGTATAAGATTAAAACCAAGTCAGATGGTTCTATTGAACGATACAAAGCTCGTTTAGTTGCTAAAGGATTTTCCCAAGAGTATGGCATGGATTATGAGGAGACATTTGCTCCTGTGGCTAAGATGACATCTGTTCGGGTTCTTATTGCTGTTGCGTCCAGTCGTCAATGGGACATCTCTCAAATGGATGTTAAAAATGCTTTTCTTAATGGAGATCTTAAGGAAGAAGTTTACATGATTGCTCCACCTGGTGTTTCTTATGCTACAGGTCAGGTTTGTAGGCTTAAAAAAGCTCTATATGGTCTTAAGCAAACACCATGTGCTTGGTATGAGAGATTTTCGATTGTAGTTACATCACTTGGTTTCACCTCTAGTCCCCATGATTCAACACTTTTTGTCAGATTGACTTCTGCAGGTCGTATTCTTCTTCTACTATATGTAGATGATATGATCATTACAGGTGATGACAGTAATGGTATTGTGAGTATTAAAGCCATATTGTCTCGTTGCTTTGATATGAAGGATTTGGGTCATCTACGTTATTTTTTAGGCATTGAAATAGCTTCCTCATAAAAAGGCTATCTTCTTTCCCAGTCCAAATACGCCACTGACATTATTCATCGTGCTGGTCTTACTGATACACGTCATATTGATTCACCACTTGAGGTAAATGCCCGATATACTCCGACCGATGGGAGTCCTCTTTCCGATCCCACTTTATATCGTTCTATTGTTAGTTGCCTTGTATATCTGACCATCACTCGTCCAGATATTGCCTATGCTGTTCACATTGTTAGCCAGTTCGTATCTTCCCCTACCTCTATTCATTGGGCTGCTGTTATGCGCATTCTTCGTTACTTGCAAGGAACACTTTATCAGAGTCTTTTGTTCCCATCGATCTCATCTTTGGAGCTTCGTGCCTTCTCTGATGCAGATTGGGCTGGTGATTCAACAGATAGAAAATCCACAACTAGCTTTTGTATATTTTTAGGAGATTTCCTTATTTCATGGAAGAGCAAGAAACAGGATGTTGTTTCTCGGTCTTCCACTAAGGCAGAGTATCGTGCTATGGCCTCCGCTACATTTGAAATTATTTGGTTATGTTGGCTGTTGGAGGATATGGGTGTTTCGATTTCTTCTCCCACTCCTATGTATTATGACAATAAGAGCGCTATTCAAATTGCTCACAATACTGTTTTTCATGAGCGCACCAAACATATTGAGATTGACTGTCATTTCACCCGGTATCACTTGCTGCATGGAACTATTTCTCTGCCTTTTACTTCATCATCGACCCAACTTGCTGATTTCTTCACGAAGGCTCACACTATCGAACGTCATAGATTTTTCATTGGCAAATTCTCGATTCTTCTTGCCGTACCATCGCGTGTTTGAGGGGGGATGTTAGCATATTGGGCTTTTTAGCCTTTTTTCTTGTTTATGCTTTCTATCTATATAAACCTATCTCCGTAACCCTAATGTAATCAATCTCTTTTTTGCTCGGCCGTCTTGCTGAATAATATGAATTATCTTTTTCTTCTTATTTGATTATACAAACGTTTTACAAACGTTTACAAGTATAAACTGCTAACTTAAATAATAAACGAATATTTTTCATTGCACTAAAATACACATAATTTGAACTATACTCTTAACAAAAAGCGAACGGATAATTTTCGGATGCGGATGTCCTCGTATCCACATCCGCATCCAGTTTTTCGAATATCGGATATTTATCCGCTATTCTAATGTGAATATGGAAGGATTTCGAATTTTTCGGGTATCCATTAACAGCCATACCTTCAAGTCTTACACGAGTCAGCTCAAATTCTTCTTAAGTTGGTTCTTATGTTGCTTCTGTATGGTGTCTAGAAACTAGAGAGGAAACCAAGGATTCAAACTTTTTCTTCCTTTGACCTTGACATTGAGCGAATGATGCAACTAAATCATTCTCTTCTTTCTTTTTCTTAGATCTATGAGTATTTGATACATGAGTTAGGACATAAATATGTTAAGCAACTAGAAGGAAATGAGGAAACAAAAAATTAAAATGAGCACACTTTAACCTTTGAGTTAAAGGATCAATTGGTGGTTATAATCTATATATTTGTTTTCCTACTCTTGGAATGCTTTAGTTGCTTAGAGCTCTCATGTTTGAACATAAAAAAAAGCAAATTCTATTCATACACTAAAAATCACTTAACATACACCATTATTTTCCTATAAAAATTTATGAGTAAAATGCCATTTTTTTTTCTTAATTGCGGTTTTTAAACTTTTCATATCATCCATCAATTAACCTTAAAATTAATGAAATTTGGTCCAATCTATATATTTCGATGAAAAAGTTAACGAATTAGCTTATCGTGAAACCTAAAATTTTAATTAAGACAACATTCACATCTAATTGTTGTAATCTAAAAGTGTTTATTTTTTTTTGTAAATTAAGGTTGATTTTAATGAAATTAAGAAATTTATGAAAAAAAATCTAAAATTTACAATATTGGTGCAAAAATAATAATTCATTTTGTAGAATTTTAACTTAATTTAGTGTCAATAAGTTGTAAGTTTGAAAGAGGGAAGATAAAAAAGATGAAAACAATAATATTTTTGTAAAAGTTATAGTGTATGTGAAGTAACATTTGGTGTATAATAGTTCATTATATTTTGTTGTGTACACTTAGCAATTGTTGGTGTATGAATAGATTCGACCAAAAAAATTTAAACAAGTATTGAATAAAAGGAAGTTAATTTAAAAGCTTATATGGTGATATGTAAACTGTATAGTGCAAAATTGTATATGTAAAAGGGTGGTGATAGTAGACTATGTTTACTTAGATTTGAATATGAGAGAAATGTACAAGTGTAGTATAAATCTATGAAAGAACTGGATTTTCCAATGGTTTATTTTCTAGCCTCACGTTCTATGAATAATTTCCTTGGACAAAGAAGTGAAGAATCCATTACTATGCATTAAGTTGTTTAATTTTATTTTTTATGAAAAATATAGGTGAAACTACCTTACAAAAACACCAATATCAAAAGCATGACAATTCGAAAGAAAAAAAACCTCAGAATATGTAATCGTCAGTCATTTCACACTACTGATGCCTAAACAAATACAGGATAGAGAACCTAATTTTCAACAATGCTAAATGCTATGCATTTGGTAATACGAGGCATGCATCCTATAAATTCAGGCCATTTAAAAATAAAAAGCCACAGAATGTTGCTTGCTGCAATGCATTTGACTGAAAAGTTCTTAATTAATAGAGATAAGGTTTAATACATAAAGATTAATATGTTCAACACCTACCAATATATAAATTTTGAAATATATCATACCAATAGCTATTGTTTCATCAATAATATCCATGAAGAAATGTGAATCTAGCTTTTGTTTGAGACAAAGCATTGAATTGAAAAGCCTGTCAAACATGAAAAAGAAATATATTCACTTATCAAAATGCACATATATATATCGTTTTGGTTGAACAAAATAGACAAACTACATGCGATTCTTTCAAATTCAAAGTTGTAGGTTTAAATATTTTGTAGCATACCATCAATTTGGATCTTCAGAATTTGAATAACTGCACTACTGATTATAATAATTCTGAATCAAACCAACAGATACTATTATTTGTTAGTTAAGAATAAGAATCATAGGCAAAATAAAGCTAAAATTAATATAACTCAGCTAATCAACAATTAAAGGATATTATGTATTACAAAATAAAACAAATATGTAACTGGTTCAATAATATGTTACATTCTTACATTGGGTCCAGGAGATGTAAAGTGGTTCATGTCAAGAAAAGAACAAGGTATGCACATAACATGATTACAGTTGTTATATAAACAAGATTAAAGCTTGAAAAATAACTTCCATAAAAAGGTGTTTTCTCGGTCAGTACAACTACCTAAAGCATTGATCCATTTTGTATCCAATCCATAATCATGCATTTAATGTATAAAATCTCTAAATTGGTTATGCACAATATGAAAACTCCAAAATAAAACGTTATGCCTGAATTAAAAAACGGGTTTTCAAATCAAATTGGTATCACTTACATTCATATTCAAACAATCAACAAATCTTTAAATCTTATCACCACTAACATCAAAATTAAACATTGTTATGCAAAATATACCAGTTGAGAGCTGCCTCTGTCACCAGGAAAGCGATCAAGAAGCAACCAATCGACTCTGGCTATGTGGTCCACCATCGCTGACGGCTGTAACCCAACGAACATTGGCGGTCCGATCTTTCCAAGCGCAGCCACAGGCAGCTCTCGCTCTTCCCCCATTTTTATTTGTCTTTTTCTTTTGATTTACCTTCGAATGAACATATATATGAAAATCTAGGGTTTTGGAAAAAAGAAGGGTGAATATGGGTCTGGGTTATAAAGCCTATATAATAAACTACAATGATCGAAAACAAGAAATACGAATATGTGGATCTCAAAATCGAAATCGAAGGTGGAAATCAGGCTGTAAATAATGAGGGTTCAGATTGTTTTTGCAGAAAATAAAAAACAGAATTTTGGACAAAGTAGAATTTTCCATAATAAATATAGAAAAAGATGGCAAACTAGGAGGAGAACACGAGGACAACACGGAGGAGAAATTAGACAAAAGAAAGAGGCGTGTGATTTTGGCTTCCCACTGATTTACTACCATATTTTCCCTAATAGAACTTATCGCATCTTCGAGGTTTGCTTATATTTCATTTTAGGAACTTACCATGTTTATTAAGGATTGATCTTATAAGTACATCATTATAGCCTCATTGTTGTTCAAACAATGAAAGCAAAATATAGAAAAGAATCGAGTGTAAATCCTTCATTATTCCTTTTGCGAGTAAACCATAATTTGTATAATGAAATTAAATTAGAGGTTTGAGTGGATTCAAGTAAATGCAATTTATTTGTAATCTCTTATTGGAAGGAATAAAATTATATTTGTTAGATTCGTAGACAAAGGCAATTTGTTAAAGCACGTTGAATCTTTGCATTCTCTCTTTATATTGTTTCTTTTATATATGTTATTAATACTATTTTATGTGATGGGTATTGTGTTCAATTGGTTTCTTATTAGCGAGCTAGAACCTTAGGATAACCATTCCAATAGTTGTGATATTATTTTTTATGACAGATTGGTACCGGAGCTATCTATCTTGTTCTATATTACTTTAGTGGTTAATTCTTCTAAGAGTGACATGAATAATTATAGAGTCGTTACTTTGACGTGAAAGGATATTTTGGGGCAGGTAAGTTTAAAATGGAGATGGTATTGAAGAAGGAGAAAACCTTAAAGATGTTTCATCTTGGATAAACTAAAAGACTTAGTGATTGATGAATCAAAAGAGATGGAAGATGCTCTCACATCCTTTTAGTTCTATTAGATGAAGTTCTTGGAAAGTTTTCTCACAGGAAGAAAGCTAAAGAATTATGGGATGCATTGTAGGTAGCTTGTTAAGATAAGTTCTTAACCAGTTATATTATCCTTCAGCAACTACTATATTCTTTTAATATGAAGACTAGCGTTACACTTTCAAAGCATATAGATACACTAACTACTTTTAATAGAAATTAAATTCCTAATCACACTAGATATATAAACTACGTCATGTAAATCAAGGATAAAGGCACTCTTCAAAACCAAACAAAGAGTTCTAATATTCACGACTTCAGCCTCTAATCAGTTGGCCACTTTAAATTTCCTTTCTCTCCTTTAAAGCATCCTCGTGGAATGGAATTCCTGCATTGAGTTCA
The DNA here is from genome assembly GCA_030765085.1 of Allium cepa. NCBI lineage: Eukaryota > Viridiplantae > Streptophyta > Magnoliopsida > Asparagales > Amaryllidaceae > Allium > Allium cepa. The sequence goes on from CM060932.1 coordinate 786,415,345, forward strand.
TAATTTGCACAAAGGTGCTAGTGTCAATCCACCACATATTTAAGGGAACATCAACTAAAAAGGTTTCACAGATCATGAAATTTAAATCATTACCTTTATTAGCAAGTCAATTTTTAAACTTCTCATGGTCCTTCCTTAGTCCATGCTTCTTACAGGGATGACATTTAGGAGTATGCATGGGTTTTGTACCAGATATACTAGTCTTGTTAATACCAGTAGTCATATTCACTTATTTTTACCTTTATCATTATCCTTATTTTTCAATTTTGGACTTCAACAATGTGTGCATAGTTGTGTTTATGAGTCTTAATCCTTTCTTCTTCTTCTTCAATACTCATAGCAATTAATTCGCTTATCTACTACTTTTCTTTCTACGTAGTACAATTGATCTTGAAAGGAACGAATTGTGTAGGAAGAGAAGTCAAAATGAAATAAACTAAAAAACATTCAGAAATTTTCATATGCATGTCATTTAATTTTACGGCCAAATCATTCATCCTTACGATATGCACATTGGCCGCTTGTACCATTATACGTGGTAGTGAGCATTTTCATTATGAGAGTACTTACATTAGCCTTATAAGTACTTTTAAACTACTCTTCGCCAAAAGCCAAATACTAATTTGCAGTGAAAATATTATTTGTGTCATTCCTCTCAGGAATACCTCCTCTTATTGCAGCTACAATATTACTTTTTATAATCATGAGAGACATACGGTTTAACCACCCTCCTTTTACAAAATTAGTCTTTTTTTAATCTTCAGTACCTATCGCTATAATAGTAGTTTGTCTATTCGTAACGTGTAATATCCAGCCTTTTTGTACGCTTAAGCAGACACACGTGCCATCTCTAACCATACAGAAGGGCGGATTATTATGGGGTAAATAAGAAAAAGCAGAAAAAGAAAAAAAATATAATCTTGCAGCGGAATGATAAAATATAATAATCAAATAAACAGTTCATGAAGCTATTTATAAAACGTTTGATTATACTTATACAATACATATCAGAGTTACACATACCAGAGAATAATGAAATGCAGCGGAGTACATGATGCAGTGAATAATATAATATATAATAGTAATACAGTCTTCGTCTTCATCTTCGTCCTCCAGAAATAAAGTCTTCGAATCCTGAAATGCTCAGACTGACCCAAGCGAATTGAAAATACAAAACACTCGAGTCGGAACTAAAAGATCTTATGTAAGCTAAATTAACGGAAATAAATATGGGTGGAACGGCGTTAGAGATGTTTACGGGATTTGACATCTCCTATCCAGTGTCAAACGTGAGTGCAGTAACTTAAGAGATGCTCAGGATTCATATCTCCTAAAGATCCGTTAAACTATTTACTATGTAGTAATATTTTGCTATTATAACAATGTCTATAATAAAATAAACTTACTTTTAAATAGCGTTAAGGCTTTACATTTTCCACCTTAACACATAATAGTCCCAGTAGTTCATCCAATATCATGGTCCCTCCTGATCGGGAAGCCACCAGAGGATACCACACGGGCTACGGGAGAAAATCAAACTCGTACAAGGTCCGATAGGGTAGGTGACATGACACACAAGGTAATGCCAGGGTAGATATACCAATTACGCATCCGGGCTGGTGGTAACGCGTAGCTGCTACTACCGCCCACCTCGAGTCACACCCCTAAAATCAAAAATCAAAAGGGGCCACCAAAACAACCCAAAGTCAGAATATAATATCGAAGGAGTGTGTCCTATAAGAGGGACTACCTCCTAGGCCCGAGAATCGCTCCTGTTTTAGCCACCTTATGCCAACTCATGGGAGTCGGGTCCATGTATATACCTCAAAGGAACACCGCTACCAACCTACTTCATTCTGGAATCTCCACCTCATACACGGTTGTTAAAGTGGTTTTTGAAGTTGGCAGAGAGTATGGAAACTTCCGATACCGGTCTCTTTAACAACAAAACGTTATTATAACACCGCAGTCATTTTCAAAATAGTTTATACTTTAAAACCAAAATATCATTGCCTTTTCAAAAACCAAATCAATACGATATTATTTTATATCAAATATATCCTTTCTAAAATCATAACAATTTCAAAGCTATAACATTTCTAAATCAAAACACTGGAATATAACACTCTCAAATTATAGCACCTTGAAACTCATAACTTTGAACATAACTTCCACCACTTAAATGGTTGGATATTTAAAATACTTTATATAATAAAATAGCTTCTTCAAATTTCACAACCCAAATCCAACACAACTCGAATTTCAACATTTTATATTTATTAAATCCCAAATCATAAAATTCAGTTCAATTTAATTTCCAAATAAATTATCCTAAATTTATCGATTTCAAACCAGATTTGATCCGCAGAATAAACCAGTTCAAATTCAATATATTTCAAACTTTAAGTATTCAATAATTTCAATACTAAGTTTGGTATTACGATTCAACAATTCAGTTTCTATTATTTAGTTTTGAAATATATTTACATAATAAATCCATTATTATTAAATAAAACTTAAATTAAAATTAACTAAATATTTCCTTCAATTTATTCATACTTGAAATATTCGTTTAGTTCACCTTAAACCAAAATCAAGTTATAAAAATCATATCCTTAAATCTTAAAACCAATAAGTTTCAAATCGATATATCTAAAACAATTCTTAATTAAATACATTTCCAAATCAATTTTAAATCCTCTTTAATTTAGAACTTATTTATAGAATAATTTCAATATCCAATAAAACCATATATATATATATATATATATATCTTGTCAAAACCATAGAAATCTTTTTCAAAATATTTATATATACATAGATCAACAGTGTCTGTATATAAATTTTCTACCCTATGGTCAAGTGATATGGATATTATCATTTCAATCCGCAATTTAAAATGAAAATACGGTTGTATATCATTTCAAACCGCAATCCCGAATGAAATAAAATCCATAACAACTTGCAGTTTATAACAATATAAAATACAACATCCATTCATCCAATATCAATCACCAACCATTTATCACAATATAGAACAGTCATAAATATAGAACATATAATAAATAACAGGTATTTACTGACAGTTATATTCAATAATAAGTTAAATAAAAATTTAACTGGCGGTTTATATGCAATAATAAACTAAATAACAATTTAATTCAATAAATTCAATTTAACTGAGATGATGATTAAAAATATGCCAAACAGTCATAAATAAATTTCTAATTACATCATAAATCAACTTAACAAATATAAGAAATTTTAGAAGTGTGCATGGGTTAAAACACTCACCTTTTGAATTTAAATCCATTTTGAACATTCTCAGAATTCATCCAAACGAGTGCCAAAATGTCTAGAATTTCAATACGATCCTAGCGGAGAAAACTGCGCATAATTTCGACCTCATATGTGAAACTTATGATTGTTAGAACATATTGGAATTTCAAATTAAATTAAAATAGAACAAAAAATGAACCAGAGGAAAACTGCCACATCACCCTTCGTCCCTCGTAACCTAGCAGCGAAAAAAAAATTGCGCATCCAGATGAAGCCGCCGCCCATCATCTCGAACGCTGTTCAACCTCGTCGTCGCCCAAGGCCACCCACCTCGCCGACCACGCCAACCCATGCGACCATCCCCACGACCATCACGACAACCATCTCGCCGCCAAAAGCACGCAGCCGCCACCCATAATCTCGAACCCTAGTTGAATAATTCTCGTCGATCTAACCGCTGAAATGCCTTGCAAAAACCATCGATGAACTCCGCTCGACGATCTATACAAAACCCCTAAGTCAATTTGTCGATCAGACAACGTTTATCGACGCGCGATGAACGGCCGAGGCTAATTCATCGATTTCTGGTCACACCGAAACCTAGATTGAAAAACGAATCATATATTTGACTTGCGCTCGTCGAGAGCTTCGAATCCATATATAATTCGATATATATTGAGGAATTTGAATTTTGAAGTAGAAATTTTTTATTTGCAATTGACTGTGAAATTTGGAGTTTGTCTGCCATTGAAAAGAGGAGCAATTGGAATTGTACGTACAGAAAAATAAACATAAGAAGTAGGATAGGGTTTATAACGAGTGTGTGTATATATATATATATATGTGTGTGTGTGTGTGTGTGTGTGTGTGTGTGTGCAAAGCTGAAAAATGGAGAAACGGATACGATTGGTTTGGACCGTTGAACGATAAATGGCCCGAAAAGCCCGTTTCGACTCTAGAACGAAAATGGGTCAACCCATATATCAAAATATATGTTTTTGAATATTTTAAATTCGATGGAACAGGTTTCAAGTCCTAATTCCATCGTATGAAGAAGTTATATTAAAAACAAGCTATTTCAAATTGATTTCAATTAAATTGATTTCGAGGCGTTTTGAACCCGTACGATCAAACGACAAGTCCGATCGCTACAAAACTTGAAATTCTACAAAAATTCACCTTTAAGGATCCGATGAAAATAATTTCATCGAAATCCGAGTCAGTGGCCAAAATGGCTATTTTTCAATTAATTACTTAAATTAATATTAAATTAAATTAAATTAAATCGCCTTTCCAATTCAAATTTAAATATTCACAAATTCCATCATTTTTTATTTCTTAAACCTTCACAAAAATTTAGACAAGTTCAGATATCCAATTTAAGTTAATTAATTTACCCATTACCGTATTAAATTTCAAATTTAAATAAATTCACTAATTATCAATTGAAATTCCAATAAATCCATTTATTTAATTTTAAATCTTGTTATCCAATCCATTATCACCCAATGGATACAATTAACATTGGTTCATTGTTTATTACATTTATATTCTCAAATTTCATCTTAATCCCCATTAAAGTAATATTTAAATATTTAATTTCATTTATTTGCAATTAGTCCAATTATTAAATTTTAAATTCCAATAATTTAACAAAACTTGATTTCCATTTTCAATATTCAACCAATTATCACTTTATGAATATAATTAACATTATTTTCGAATATTATTTTAATTTACATTGCATAATATTTAATTTAGATTATTGCGATAAATTCCAATTCAACTTAACGGATTAAATATATAGGTAATTTATAATAATTGTTTACAGACCAATGTTATAGTTACTTGCATAACAATGGTTTTACTCACTTACCATTCATTAAATTTTGTTTAATAAATCACATATTCACACTTGTTTCCACATATTCAATTTTATAATTAAGTAAATTACATCCAAATTGTTAATATTAGCTTTAATTATCATTGTTACCATTCATTTTAGTTATTACTTTATTATCAAATTACCAATTTCTATTTCTTTCAATATTTAATTACCAAAACCATATTAAGTTAACAAATTTAATTATCAAAATTTATGGGTCATTACACTATCCCTCACTCAAAACTTTTCGCCCCCAAAAAGGAACAATAAGGGGAAAATAAGGAATTAAATAGTCAATATATCTTATTCAAAATATTAACTTTATAAACAAATAAATTTATAAAATTTAATATTTTAAATAAAATATATCAATATATAACCATTAAATCTTTTTATACTTAAATTAATAAAGTTTGGAAACATTTTTCAAAATTTTCTAAGTCCAAAATTTACCGAAAATTTCGGCAGAGTTTCCTTTGCACAGAGGGGCTCGGGAGCAAATATAATATCAAATATAACAATATATAACATATATCTTTCAAAATAATATATCCCAACACGGAAAAATAATACAATAGGGCTATAAAACTGTAATCCGAGAACGTGCCTATTTGTCTGGCAGTTAATGCTTAATTTATGAAACCAAAAGTTGTATCAACTGCTTCCATTACCTGTATTTCACATACATAGCCAAACAAGCGTTAATAATTATAAAAATGAAATATTCAAAGTTGTTTCAATTAATAACAAACAAATCAATACAAACAGCAATCACTTGCAACCAATATACAATCATCATATAAAATCAACACAAATCAATTATCCATTCATATCAAACAAAACAAATAGTTGTTCGAGTTCAAAACTTTAAATTATACGGAATGAAAAATAAACTACTAAGTGCACCTTTTACTCGACAGTCTTGGATGAAACTAAATAGATTATTCGTACATCCAAACAATTTTAAAGTATCCTTGCCCAAACAACCATAAGCCAAACAAACAACAATTCCAAACAATAGATCAAGTTAATTTTTATCAATTCCATTTCATAACCTTTGTTGTTTGAATTCTTTTTCATTCATATAATGGTTTATCTTTTTAATTTACATTTATTTCTCACAAATTCTTATATTTCCATTCATTCATTCAGTGCTCATTTCATTTATTTATAATACCTACCTTCCTATTATATTCAATTAGTAGCCTTTCATCTTCACGTTAAATTGTTATTTATTAAAGAATTTCATTGAATACTTTCAGTACTTCAAGTTTTACTTATATAATATCCATTACATTTTCTTATTAACATGTCAATTTTTTACATCTTTTGGTAAGTTATATATATATGCCTTTAAGAATATAATTGAAAGTTATACAAGTTTTTCTCATTTCTTTTAACTAATTTAACGTTCAATGGTCCTATCCTTTGTTTTATGGGTTACAAATTTCAAGTTTCTTTTAATTCCATTCATAACTTAGCATTTAATCTCTCATTTTAATTAGAGGTTTCAATTATTAATTAGTTACATTCCATTTCACTACAATAATTGAAACTATCAATTGACGGAAACTTAAGAACTAAATACCGGTTTTAAATTTCAAATCAATTTAAAAATAATTGATAGATGCATATACTTACAATTTATATATCCAATTATATTTAAAACAATTTGAAATTTATATTTGTGACGACCCGGAAATTCTAACAATTTAAATTTGAATAGTTAATTGATTTTAAAATATTTAAAAGTTAATGTTAACTTGAATTCAAGATATTAATATTTACTTGATAATTAAATCATTGAATTGTATAGTTTAAATATTGAATTTAATAATTGAAATTGGGTAAATTGTTGAATCTGAAATTCTAAGCCTGTTTAAAATAATTTGAAGGCTTATAAAATCTATGATGATGATACTGAAGATAATAGAAGGGTTGAGATTTAATTTAAAAGGTGATTTGTTCAATTTTAATAATATATCGTTTAAATCGATATTTTAAAACAGCCTTCCGAGGCGCAGTCTCGGAATTATATGAAACCAGTTCCATTGGATCCGTAATAATTAGTTATTATCGGATTTCAATTTTCGTAGCAATCAGAGTTGTCGTTTGACCCTGGCAGCTCAAAACGCATAGAAACTATTTTAATCAATTAGAATTTAAATTTAAAAATAAACGTTGGCCGGTCAAAAACAATTTCACATCAAAAAAATTAGCCTCCGTTTCATGTGTCACTGTAGCTAGGAAATGTCTGAACGCAAAACAATTAAAATACGTTTCCATTGCTTTCTCATTCAAGAATATATATATATATATATATATATATATATATATATATATATAAGTTTAAATAAGAATATATACAAATACAATTTCATATGGAAATAGTGGTAAACAAAAAGAAAAGGGAACACGATAAATGCCATTAAACTAAAGCACATAAATATCATGTCCTAGCTTACAAACATAACATCAAAGCTTTTTATGAAATATCAAATCAACTTTTTATACAAGTTAAATCAAGCCGACTATGTACAAATCAAAATAAACAAGGTTTAGCCGGTAACTTACTCAATACACTTCCACTCTTGATAAGCATTCTTACTACCTTGTCTTATGACTACATGATTCCTTTCGAACGAAATAAAACAGCAGCCATGCCGACGTTTCGCATCAAAAAAAAATGTCGAACAAACGAAAATGGCGGGATGAAATCCAAGGCTTTCGCGATTTGCCTGCAAGTGAATCGGAGATTAGAAGCAGACTCGCGACTAAAATCGAGATCTCGGCTATCGGTTTAGGGTCACCTCGTCACTCGAGCTTGGGGAAATTGATGCGAAGGGAATCAAAAGATTGGGTAAGGTTTCGATTTCTGCGGCAATGATTTAGGTGAGTAATTCCTGGTCTTCGTGTTTGGGTTGTCTCACTGTCGAGATTTGGGTTTCGATACGTTTAGTTTGAATGCTTCTCTAACTTAGCTCGAATTAGATAAAGATGATTTTAACATGTTTATTAAACTTAAACCATTGCTTAGATAATCAATTCTTAGTGTTATCCGAGAGTGTGATTGTAGTTATCCCTAAAATTCATTAAGTTTATCCACATTATAAGTAGACAGAATTTTAGTTGCATCTCTAAAAGTTCTGAGGTCTCTTTGGCAACATCAGGATCATGAATCATTTGATGATTATCCCAAAAGAAACATCACAATTTGACTAAAAATTTTAGTAGCATGTTAATTTGTTCATCTTTCAATTTTTACATGTTGTCCAATTGTGTGAATCTTGAGCATGGATATTGACTGCATATGCTGTTGAGTTAGTACCTGTTCATATATAAATATGCAGAATTTTTTTTTAGCAGTCCACGGAAATGATGAGGAATGCTCAAGTTATTAAATGACTCTTGTTGATAATGCCTGCCTTGTACAACTCTGAACAGTAATTGAAGAAGGTTTCAGTTTTCTCCAAAAAAAAATGCGGCATTTAATTAAAGATAAGGAAATTGATCAGGTATAAAAGTAAGTAAATGGGTGAACAAGCTTCTTAAGTTAACATCAAGAAGTTTTCAATATATAGTTTTAAATGAGTGGAATCAAATTGTATTAAATGTATATTTATATGTTAGTCTAATAAATTAAATCTCTAACTATTTTAAAATATGTGAATGGGATTTACATAGACAATCACAGATAAAGATATTGAATTTTAAGATTCAAGTGATTTATATAAATTTATTTCAAACTCTTGGTTTAAATAAGACTTAAATGGTAATTAAGTAATTAAATTAAGATTTTTATCTTTTAATTAACTAAAGATTCGAGCCGTTTAGAGTTAATTAATTTATGAAAGTAATTTAAGGATAGGTAATTATTTAATGTAATCAATTAAGGATAATTGATGAATAGGGTTAATTAAAGATTTCTTGTTAACTGAAATTAATTAAAAGAGCAGTTAATGAAAGTAATTAGAGGATTATTATTTAATTGGTTTATAATCAATTAATGTTAAGTAAGCTGGATGGGTTACAGGTAATCTAAGTAACTAAAATTAATTTAATTAGAGATTAAATTAAAATAATTGAAGATTTAATATCTAATAAATATTGCTTATGAATGGTTAAGTTGTATTGGATTATTAGATTAATAATTGTTTGATAATTTGTGATATTTTGGGATATGATGTGTTGGGATCAAACTAAGATATGTGAGTTATCTGTTGATGATGAATATTGTGTAAATATGACAATCTATATTTTACATTGAATTGAGTTCACTTAAATAATTTGGTTTAAAGGTGATTTTGGTTTCGAAGAGACCGGGGTCGGGTATCTGGGGAATACCCGAAACCACTTTGAATTTCTATAAATTGATTTGTGAAATTAATAGGCTGGATTGAAATGATTTAAGTGAATTGGATTATTTTGCCTAAGTTTGGTACTTAGAAATTGATTTGTGGAATAAGTGTTGTCTGTAGTAAATTGTGAATTTGTTAAATTGATATAAGCTACTCGGGTTTAAATAAATTGTTTGCTTTGGTATTCCATGTTAGTTGGATTTACTCACGCTGCTTCCAGCCTGACCCGGGTGTTACTTTGATGTAATGCTCGGGTCAGACCGAGTATTACAGATTTTCGGGTAGGTACGTTCTGGAGCTCAGAAGACGAGTTGGATGGTAGGAGCGTATAGAGTATTATCGCTGTATTTATATTATTGTTACCCTGAGATATGATAATTGTAAATATTCAGTGACTGTATATAATGTAAAACTCGGATGTATTAGAATGTAACTGACAGTTATAATATTTTCTTGTAGACTATTATTATTTATTATTATATTTTATCTGATGCGAATGTGAGATGTTTGGTGTTTCTGTTCTTCTTCTTCTTCTAACTCCTTCTTATTCATAACTATCTGTAATTTTCGGCTTCGGAAATTTCGGGTCGTTACATTTGGTATCAGAGCTGAAAGGTTAAGCGAGAACCTTGGCTCTGGTGGGGATTACTCATTTAATAGAGTCTGAAGTACTCTAGAATGAGTTGAGTGTGTGTGTGTGTGTGTGTGTGTGTGTATGAGAGCGTACTTGTTATTTGTTGATAAAGATTTTAAATGGTTTTATATAAAATATATATTTTCATATATAAAGTAATATTTTCTTCTAATAAATATTAAGGTGATTGGTTGTTAATTATTGAAATTTAAAATTTAGAAGTAATATAATACAACCAAACTGAAGTCTTGAATTGGAATTAAATTAAGTAGAAATAGAAATACAACCAAATTAAAATTGATTAAAAATGAAATTCTAAATCCGGTCCCGGAATTTGAAAATTTTGTTTCAAAGTAATGAAAAATAATGAATAAGTATTATTTGGATAATTGGGACTTGTTGAAAATAATGGGTTGTTTGAAGTTTGATTTGAATTCAAAACCAAGGGTGGTTTAAAATGTTAAAACATGGCTGGGAGGGCCAAGAAATATATATGTATACATGTATGGATATACATGATATCAAATATAATTTGAAATAATGAAGTAAACTCTAAGGGGTTGAGTTTTGATTTTTCCCTAAGTGTGATGTAAAAACCTAAAGTGATATAAGTTTGAACTTATAAGAGGGAAAGAATTTTGAAATTTGAAGTGGGAATTCGAATTTGAGTAAGGTTGATTGGATTAAGTAAATTGGAATTTAACTTTGGAAACTTAAATAAGTGTAGAAAAGCAACCAGAATTGGAAATTTCGAGATGAAATTGAAATTTAAGTTGGAAGGTTAAATGGTTGATTTGAATTGGAATTTGTGTGATCTCGAAAGGGTTTGAGATCTAAAAAATTAAAATGGATGGACGTTTTAAAATAAATTGGATGATATCCTCCTATTGTAAATAAAAATCTTTAAATTGAGAATGGAATTGTATAAATAAAATAAAATAGGTTTGAATAATTGAATTGTAAAATAAACTTGTTTAAGAACTGGCTTCAAACTGGAAAATTAAATTGAATAATAAATTAAAATTTTAAAATAAAATTGTATTGAACCTTGAAATACATAAGTAAAAATAATTTAAAATGAGAATTTTGAGAAATTGGGCTCAGAAATTAAAATGATTAAACACTTTGATGTAAAGGTTAATTTGGTTTAAAGAGTTAAACCAACCTTTGAGAATTTAACTCGAATTTCTATAATTCGAGATAGTTTAAATTCAAGATTTAATTGCATTGGTTTAAAAGTGAATTTGGTTTGAAGTAATTGGATTGGTAATTGAAGATGTATAAGTTTAAAATTTTTAAATGGGAAATTGGATTGGATTAAATTGAAGTGATTTGGATTCTGAAATTAAATTGATAATAATTCAAATTGATTGGAATAGTATGAAATTATAATTAAAATTGAACAGGATTAAAATCAACTAGAATTTGATTTAAATTGGGGAAGGAATCAAGATTGATTCAATTTGAATTGGGGACTAATCAAGTCCAATGGAATTTGGAGTTATTTGAATTGGAATTGGGTCAATTTAAATGAAGATTTAAATTGAATTATTGGGGAGGTGAACATTTGGCTCTTGACTATTTTCAATATAAATTGTTTTGATATAAACTTATTTTTCTAAGCTATTAAATATATACGACTTTTCTTTCTTGAAGCCGAATTATTTATACTTGTTTTATAATTATTTTGGAGCTATTTAACCATTTTTCAGATGTTTTCTAAACTCATTACTATATTTTAACTATGTTACAAATTAATTACTAATTTACAACTATTTTGCAATTATCTACAAAATTTGAAACTATTCAACTATTTCTTAACTATTTTACAGTTAGTTACCTATTTTATAGCTATTTTGCAAACTAATAATTATTTTTCCACTACTTATTTATTTTTAAAATTTTCAAGCTATTTTCTAAATATAAACTGGTCGGAGTTCGAACTGTTATTAATTTAAATACCCAACTGAGATAAGAATTGAAGTATAAAAGGAATTTTATACGAGTTTAAAGTGACCCAAAGTTTTAAAAATTATATATACTTGATATATATAAAGGATCTTATGAGGATTTTGGAAAAGGTTTTGAGAACCTTTGGATTTGGAAAGGCTTTTGATTTTGGGGAAAATCAATATTGAATTTGGAAAGCCTAGTTTGAAAATTATCGATTTTGGGATAAATCGATTTTGTGTAAAGGAGCCTTGTATGAGATCATACTAGGTGTATGATTTAAAGATACTATATGTATAATATAATATAAAATGTTTTGATGATGGCTCTGGGGAAAAAAGGCGCTCCCTTGAAATGAACTTCTCAGGAGTGCCACCGGGTGGTGCTGCCTTGAGCCCCAAGGGGGGTTCTAAAGTTGATCCTGTGAGGAGTCCGGACAAAACTAGTTCCTGAGGATTATGAGTTGAGTATACCATAGTGAAGGTCGTGTGTGCCACTGAGAGCCTACAGTTGCATGGACTTTTGTTGCGACGGCAACGTAACCCAGGATGTAACTGCGACCTATGGTATAACATAGCGAAAGTCGTGTGTGCCGCTGAGAGCCAACAGTCTGCGTTTGATTTTATATCGGTAGACTGCGACGTATGTAGGAGTGGAGAAGTTTCATTTCGATAGCGAAAATCAAAGGCCGCTGAGAGCTTGCAGTTACATGGACTTTTGTTGTGACGGCAACGTAATCCTGGATGTAACTGTGATTTGTTGTGTGGGATCCATGGCGTAATTGAGAGGCCGCGGAGACCCTGCAGTTGCATGGACTTTTGCTGTGACGGCAGCATAACCCTGGAATGTAACTGCGACCATGGATGGGGGTGATGATTTCCAGAGCATTCCCACCAAAGACATTTCCTCTCTTTCAAAATGCTTTCAATATTTTTAGTAAAATTATTTTCCAAGTATTTTCACTGGATGTTGAAAATGAGTCTGCTAAGTACGTATAGGTTTTCAGTCCTACGCCTGATCAACGTATGACTGAATTTCTGTGAGAACAAGGATGGACTGGTTGAGACATCGAGTTATAAATAGTATTTTTTTTATAAAGAGTTATTTTAATAGTATGATGTGAATTTAAAAGCATGTCTAAAATTTTTAAATAAAGATATTGGAATTTTGGAAAATAAAGGAATCCAAACTGGAATTATAAAATAAAAATGAACTCAGGAAAATTTAAAGGGATTTTAGTAATAAAATCAAACATTGATTTAAAAATTGAAAGTAAGCTAATTGGCTAAATAATTATTTGGTTGAGTATATTAATAAAATTTAACTTGGTGAAACAGATGGATTGTAGGTTGATAATGGGTTTGGGAATGAATTCGAATTTTAAAGAGAATTCGAGTTAGATTTGAAAATGAAATAAATTATAAGAGATATTGTAATAATAAAAATAAAATAGAGTTGGATTGAAAATGTGATGGTTTGAATTATAAATAAAATTCAAGGGTGTTTTGAATAATATTTAATGAGATTTGCAAGTAGATTGGATATAAGAGAAGTGATTATAATAGAAATAGTTTGAGTTGCAAAAACAAAACCCAAGTGAATGGAAATAAATTGAAAATGACTCTGTATTAATAAAATAAATTAGAAATGAGTTAAGTAGATGAATTCAAAAATTTAAAATGGGTAAATAAATAGGTTAATTGATTTAAGAAATAAATGGATGAAGTCTGATTGAATAAAAAACTAAATCAAAGATGTGATTGGAATGAGATTATCAGACTGAACTTAAGTTCGGTGGCCTATTAGTTTGAAGTTCAAATGAGTTAAGTATGTGCTTGGTTATTATTTTGATAAATTGAGAAGGTGAATTAAAATAAAAATAAAAATTAAAGTGGATGGGCTAACTAAATTTAATGGGATTTGATTAAATGAGAATCAAATCGAAGTAAACTTAAGTTTGATGTTGGGATAAATTAAAGTAAATTAACTTAAGTTTAAAATTTATGGAAGCTTGGCTTCGAATAAGAGTGGAAGCCATTAAATAAAGGCATGGATTAAATTAGTTTGGAAATGGTTATTAATTTATAAGTTTGAATGTGCCATGCTTAATAAATTGTTTTGAATGAATCCAATGTGGGGATGAGATAAAATGCTATATACGGTTGATAAATAAATTAGAAATGAAATGAAATTCGGAATGAGTTGGAAATTAATTTAAAATAGTTATAAACTAAAATAGATACTTTATTAACCGAATATCGTCGAGATTGCATAACAATAATTGTTGTTTGGCGTAAACCAAAGTAATTAAATTCTATGAGTTAGTAGAGATTAAGTAAATTTGATTCTGAATCATTTGAAGTGAATATGAGCTTGTTCGGATTTTAAATCAATGGAATGTCTGAAGTTGAGTTGTGAACCATTAAAACTTAAATGAAACGACATATGAATTAGCTTTAAAGCATATAAATTGTTTATAAGAAGTGTTTGGAGCTTGATGTTTAGTAATGTATATGTTTAGCTATTGAAAGTAAGTAGAATGTTAATAAATTCTCTATATATGGCACTTACATATTTAAATTGAGTAAGTACAGGTACCTGAAGGCTGTTTGGCTGGATTTGGTTGCGCTTTTTGCTAATATAAATAAGCTGCTTGCTTAAAATGCTAAATAAGGTATGTCTACGCAATAAAAATTGGAAATATGAACTGTTTTTGCTTTTTCCGACCGTGTGGGTCGATGTATACATATTTATATCTCTTGTCAAATTGCAAAAGCTCCTCCGTACAGAGGAGACTCTGCCAAAAAATTTCGAAAATTTTGGGAGTTAGAAAATTTTTGGAAATTTTTGGGAAAATTTTTGTTAACGACAAAATAATTTCAAATTGAAAATTTAAAATAAATTAGTAAATGAAACTGGTATGAATCAAATATACATGAAAGATAAAATTCAATATGCAAAATTTAAAATAAATTGGATTCATATGGAAAATGGGGGAAAATTAATTTAAATAGAAATGGATATGAAACTTCTATAAGGAAAGGTATGTAAAGATTTGAAAAGGGCTATGATGCTATATTATTGCTAAGTAGGTTATGCATGTATTAAAAGGAGGAAAAGAAAATTGGATTTGATTCCAAAAGATAAATGTGAATTGCCCAACAAAAAGGTATGTATTTAAAATTCTATATGGAATTGGATTAAGTTTTGATGTAGCCACTTGGCTTTTGTTTTCTTTTCGGTATTTGGGAGCCCGTAAAGGCCTTTTGTAGTTGTATCGAGCTAGCCGCGCAAAGGAGACGCTGGCAAAATTTTTCGAAAATTTAGGGAGTTAGAAAAATTTTGAGAAAATTTTGATAATTCAAAATTTTGATTTTAAATTGAACTTCAAACGATTGGGTAAAAAGGGATTGTTGGAACCCATGGAAGGTTTTGGAAGTTGGTTGAGATAATAGTGAATCTTTAATAAAAGATATTGTGGCAAGTTGATAAAACTGTTGGTTTTTGAGAAAAGATAAACGGGTATTGGTCCATTCTTCCTAACTAGTAATTTTGGGGACGAAATTCTTTTAAGGGGGGAGGAATGTGACGACCCGGAAATTCTAACAATTTAAATTTGAATAGTAAATTGATTTTAAAATATTTAAAATTTAATGTTAACTTGAATTCAAGATATTAATATTTACTTGATAATTAAATCATTGAATTATATAGTTTAAATATTGAATTTAATAATTGAAATTGGGTAAATTGTTGAATCTGAAATTCTAAGCCTGTTTAAAATAATTTGAAGGCTTATAAAATCTATGATGATGATACTGAAGATAATAGAAGGGTTGAGATTTAATTTAAAAGGTGATTTGTTCAATTTTAATAATATATTGTTTAAATCGATATTTTAAAACAGCCTTCCGAGGCGCAGTCTCGGAATTCAACGAAACCAGTTCCATTGGATCCGTAATAATTACTTATTATCGGATTATTTTCGTAGCAATCAGAGTTGTCGTTTGACCCTGGCAGCTCAAAATGCATTAAAACTATTTTAATCAATTAGAATTTAAATTTAAAAATAAACGTTGGCCGGTCAAAAACAATTTCACATCAAAAAATTTAGCCTCCGTTTCATGTGTCACTGTAGCTAGGAAATGTCTGAACGCAAAACGATTAAAATACGTTTCCATTGCTTTCTCGTTCAAGAATATATATATATATATATATATATATATATATATATAAGTTTAAATAAGAATATATATAAATACAATTTCATATGGAAATGTCGGTTTAGGGTCACCTCGTCACTCGAGCCTGGGGAAATCGATGCGAAGGGAATCGAAATATTGGGTATGGTTTCGATTTCTGCGGCAACGATTTAGGTGAGTAATTCCTGCTCTTCGTGTTTGGGTTGTCTCACTGTCGAGATTTGGGTTTCGATACGTTTAGTTTGAATGCTTCTGTAACTTAGCTCGAATTGGATAAAGATGATTTTAACATGTTTATTAAACTTAAACCATTGCTTAGATAATCAATTCTTAGTGTTATCCGAGAGTGTGATTGTAGTTATCCCTAAAATTCATTACGTTTATCCACATTATGAATAGACAGAATTTTAGTTGCATCTCTAAAAGTTCTGAGGTCTCTTTGGCAACATCAGGATCATGAATCATTTGATGATTATCCCAAAAGAAACATCACAGTTTGACTAAAAATTTTAGTAGCATGTTAATTTGTTCATCTTTCAACTTTTACATGTTGTCCAATTGTGTGAATCTTGAGCATGGATATTGACTGCATATGCTGTTGAGTTAGTACCTGTTCATATATAAATATGCAAAAAAAAAATTTAGCAGTCCACGGAAATGATGAGGAATGCTCAAGTTATTAAATGACTCTTGTTGATAATGCCTGCCTTGTACAACTCTGAACAGTAATTGAAGAAGGTTTCAGTTTTCTCTATATAAAAAAATGCGACATTTAATTGACGAAAAGGAAATTGATCAGGTATAAAAGTAAGTAAATGGGTGAACAAGCTTCTTAAGTTAACATCAACATATTTTCAATATATAGTTTTAAATGAGTGGAATCAAATTGTATTAAATGGATATTTATATGTTAGTCTAATAAATTAAATCTCTAACTATTTTAAAATATGTGAATGGGATGTACATAGACAATCACAGATAAAGATATTGAATTTTAAGATTCAAGTGATTTATATAAATTTATTTCAAACTCTTGGTTTAAATAAGACTTAAATGGTAATTAAGTAATTAAATTAAGATTTTTATCTTTTAATTAATTAAAGATTCGAGCCGTTTAGAGTTAATTAATTTATGAAAGTAATTTAAGGATAGTTAATTATTTAATGTAATCAATTTAGGATAATTGATGAATAGGGTTAATTAAAGATTTCTTGTTAAATGAAATTAATTAAAAGAGCAATTAATGAAAGTAATTAGAGGATTATTATTTAATTGGTTTATAATCAATTAATGTTAAGTAAGATGGATGGGTTACAGGTAATCTAAGTAACTAAAATTAATTTAATTAGAGATTAAATTAAAATAATTGAAGATTTAATATCTAATAAATATTGCTTATGAATGGTTAAGTTGTATTGGATTATTAGATTAATAATTGTTTGATAATTTGTGATATTTTGGGATATGATGTGTTGGGATCAAACTAAGATATGTGAGTTATCTGTTGATGATGAATATTGTGTAAATATGACAATCTATATTTTACATTGAATTGAGTTCACTTAAATAATTTGGTTTAAAGGTGATTTTGGTTTCGAAGAGACCAGGGTCGGGTATTTGGGGAATACCCGAAACCACTTTGAATTTCTATAAATTGATTTGTTAAATTAATAGGCTGGATTGAAATGATTTAAGTGAATTGGATTATTTTACCTAAGTTTGGTACTTAGAAATTGATTTGTGGAATAAGTGTTGTCTGTAGTAAATTGTGAATTTGTGAAATTGATATAAGTTACCCGGGTTTAAATAAGTTGTTTGCTTTGGTATTCCATGTTAGTTGGATTTACTCACGTTGGTTTCCAGCCTGACACGGGTGTTACTTTCATGTAATGCTCGGGTCAGACCGAGTATTACAGATTTTCAGGTAGGTACGTTCTGGAGCTCAGAAGACGAGTTGGATGGTAGGAGCGTATAGAGTATTATCGCTGTATTTATATTATTGTTACCCTAAGATATGATAATTGTAAATATTCAGTGACTGTATATAATGTAAAACTCTGATGTATTAGAATGTAAATGACAGTTATAATATTTTCTTGTAGACTGTTATTATTTATTATTATATTTTATCCGTTGCGAATGTGAGATGTTTGGTGTTTCTGTTCTTCTTCTAACTCTTTCTTCTTTTTCATAACTATCTGGAATTTTCAGCTTCGGAAATTTCGGGTCGTTACATTTGGTATCAGAGCTGAAAGGTTAAGCGAGAACCTTGGCTCTGGTGGAGATTACTCATTTAATAGAGTCCGAAGTACTCTAGAATGAGTTGAGTGTGTGTGTGTGTGTGTGTGTGTATATATATATATATGAGAGCGTACTTGTTATTTGTTTATAAAGATTTTAAATGATTTTATATAAAATATATATTTTGATATATAAAGTAATATTTTCTTCTAATAAATATTAAGGTGATTGGTTGTTAATTATTGAAATTTAAAATTTAGAAGTAATATAATACAACCAAACTGAAGTTCTTGAATTGGAATTAAATTAAGTAGAAATAGAAATACAACCAAATTAAAATTGATTAAAAATGAAATTCTAAATCCGGTCCCGGAATTTGAAAATTTTGTTTCAAAGTAATGAAAAATAATAAATAAGTATTATTTGGATAATTGGGACTTGTTGAAAATAATGGGTTGTTTGAAGTTTGATTTGAATTCAAAACCAAGGGTGGTTTTAAATGTTAAAACATGGCTGGGAGGGCCAAGAAATAAATATGTATACATGTATGGATGTACATGATATCAAATATAATTTGAAATAATGAAGTAAACTCTAAGGGGTTGAGTTTTGATTTTTCCCTAAGTGTGATGTAAAAACCTAAAGTGATATAAGTTTGAACTTATAAGAGGGAAAGAATTTTGAAATTTGAAGTGGGAATTCGAATATGAGTAAGGTTGATTGGATTAGGTAAATTGGAATTTAACTTTGGAAAGTTAAATAAGTGTAGAAAAGCAACCAGAATTGGAAATTTCGAGATGAAATTGAAATTTAAGTTGGAAGGTTAAATGGTTGATTTGAATTGGAATTTGTGTGATCTCGAAAGGGTTTAAGACCTAAAAAATTAAAATGGATGGACGTTTTAAAATAAATTGGATGATATCCTCCTATTGTAAATAAAAATCTTTAAATTGAGAATGGAATTGTATAAATAAAATAAAATAAGTTTGAATAATTGAATTGTAAAATAAACTTGTTTAAGAACTGGCTTCAAACTAGAAAATTAAATTGAATGATAAATTAAAATTTTAAAATAAAATTGTATTGAACCTTGAAATACATAAGTAAAAATAATTTAAAATGAGAATTTTGAGAAATTGGGCTCAGAAATTAAAATGATTAAGCACTTTGATGTAAAGGTTAATTTGGTTTAAAGAGTTAAACCAACCTTTGAGAATTTAACTCGAATTTCTATAATTCGAGATAGTTTAAATTCAAGATTTAATTGCATTAGTTTAAAAGTGAATTTGGTTTGAAGTAATTGGATTGGTAATTGAAGATGTATAAGTTTAAAATTTTTAAATGGGAAATTGGATTGGATTAAATTGAAGTGATTTGGATTCTGAAATTAAATTGATAATAATTCAAATTGATTGGAATAGTATGAAATTATAATTAAAATTGAACAGGATTAAAATCAACTAGAATTTGATTTAAATTGGGGAAGGAATCAAGATTGATTCAACTTGAATTGGGGACTAATCAAGTCCAATGGAATTTGGAGTTATTTGAATTGGAATTGGGTCAATTTAAATGAAGATTTAAATTGAATTGTTGGGGAGGTGAACAGTTGGCTCCTGACTATTTTCAATATAAATTGTTTTAATATAAACTTATTGTGACGACCCGGAAATTTTTAGGCATTTGACATTGAAATATTTAATTAATTTTAAATATCTCCAAGATAGTTTAACTTGAATTTCAAATATCAGTTTGAATTTGACGATTGAATTTATGGGATTAAATAATTTGAAGTTGAGCTAACTATTGAATCTGAAGTTTTAAGCCTATAAAAAAAATTTGGAGGCTTGTAAAATTTATATTGATAATACTGAAGATAGTAAAAGTGTTAAAATCGAATTTGAAAACGCTTGGTTAAGTTTGAAATTTTATATCGTTTAAATTGAATATAAAATAGCCTTTCGAGGCACAGTCTCGGAATTCAACGAAACCAATTCCATTGGGTCCGTAATATTTTATTATTATCGGATTCGAAATTTCGTAGCTTTCGGAGCTATCGTGGGATCGTACGGAATATAAACGGCTAAATAAAAACATAAAATAAAATATATTGATTTAATTTGAGTATAGATTTTTATACCAAGTCAACTTCGGTTTACCTTCCTCTGCACGCCACTTTTCATCAATATATCTGGCCAAGCTTCTTTCTTTATTTTCGAAATCATAATCAAAGCCGAAAAAAAAAGGGATAATGAATTATCTCGTTCAAGATCATGGCCGAAATCCACTCACTCAAATAAATTGAATTCAGAAAATCTAGCCCTCGCGTAATTTCTTCTCTTCCTCCCTGCTACAGACCGATCGTCACGAAATCAAAATAAAAATAATGGTGGTGAACAAGACCGAACCCATTTCCTGCTTCTAAAACCGAATCGTTCGATTCGAGTGGTGGTGAGCTCGAGCTAAATTTCGGTGATGGCATCGACCGTGGATGCTCGACCCTGAGCACGCGATTTTGGGGAGTGCGTTTGTTTGTTTTCTCGCGATTTAGAGGTTGCGCGATTTTTGGTGTGTGTGCATCGATCTGGGGGAGGGGCCGCAAGTTTGATGTTGGAGTCGCGACCGGCTTCGCAACTCGAGGCGCTGAGGTTTGAGATAGGGTTTCAGGGGAGAACATGAATGAATTCGTGAGTGGAAGCAAGTGAGCTTGGGTTGGGGGTCGCTTAGGGTTTTGGGAGGAGGGTCGCAGATGTGATTGCGTGAGCTTAGGAGGAGGCGTCGTTGACTCAGGTGGCGGTCGCAACCGTGAGGGGGATGAGTGCTTGGGTCGCGTACGCGTTGACTGCTGCTAGGTGGCGACTGGGATGGAGTTTCGAGTATTGTGGTGGAAGTTTTGGCAGTGAGGCATGGTCGAGATGTTGCGTTCGTGTGGACAAGGCAGTGAGGCTGTAAGGTATTTGTGTTGTTTTTAATAATAGTTTGATTTAATAATATATGTATATGCAGAAAAAGAATCTTGTAGGGTTTATGAAAATTTTTGATTTTAAGCATAAGTGATTTCAAGCAGGAAATGAAAATGAATATTTTTAATCTAATAGTTTAATTTAAAATAAATGGAGTTGAAGTTTAAAACTGTTTTAATTTCCTTATTGAACTATTTAAGTTACTAAAAAGATTTATTAAAAGAAAATCAGTTTAAAATTAGTCATTAGTTAATTAAATTGGAAAATGGCAATTAATTTTTCGATTTGTTTAGAATGTTATTAATCATATAAAATTTATACAAGGTCCAAAATTGGGAGATAAATGTTCGAGATGGAATTGGATTGCCAAACGTAAAGCAAAGGTGAGTTAATCTCACTCAGTTAATTTAAATTTAAATTTAAATGATTAAATTTAAATAATTGTTTGAATGATTGAATTGAGTGATGTGCTATAGTATGGGATATTTTGAAATTGGCATATTATATGGTGCTAACATCTGTGGATGCAGGGAAAACAGGTTGGAGGGATCCAACAGGACCCCTCAACTTTATTTAATTATTTAATATTCTCTGTTCTGAATATTTGATATCCTGCAATGAATTATGTGGAAATATTGAATGTTATGGCTTGATTGTTATAATCGGACAATAATGAATTACCAAATATATAATTTGAGTTTGGGAATGAAATAAAAGAAGTGAAATTGTAAGTAAAATAATTATAGAAAAGTTGAATAAATTTATGAATGAACTGGAAAGGAAATAAAGTGACTTTAAAATTTTAATAAATAAATCATGAGTATGGGAAGGAAAATTTAAATAAACAGAGAGTTAATGAAAACTTAAATTTCAATGTTATTGTTTAAAAGAACAAAACATTTATTTTAGATTGAGGGTTTATATTATTTAAGAAGAATAAAGACGAAATTGGGGATAATCTGAAATTTGTATATTTCAGCTAAAGGGTTTAAAAATCAAACTGAAATAATGATAAAGTCCATAATCAATGAATTTCGAAATGAACTGATAAGTAAAGAAATTTATTTCAAATGGAATAAATTGGAAATCAATTTGGGGAAAATTGATTTAAGGGTTTGAAGTTGGAATTTTCTCTGGGTGACTAAGTACATGTTTTTAAAAGTAAATTTTAATGTACATTAAATGTTTTAAAGTTGTTTTTTTTAAAAGAAAGCAACTTTTGTAAAATTATTATTTCTAATATTTAATTTCTAAAGCAAGTATTTACTTTTAATATATTATAGCATTAATTATTTAAAAGTGACTTAGTATTTGTTTTAAAAGTGAAGACCTGGTTTTATATTTTATAAAGTAACCTTATTTTCTCAAATTCATATAGTATGTATTTTTAACAAATTATTTAAGTAGTTTTATCCTAAATGTTTTAAAATATATATTTCTAAGTAAAGTGTTTAAATTATTTTAAAAATCTAGTTTTGTGCTTGGTGATTTCAGGGGAGATAGTAAATATTTGGAAAGTTTATTCTGAAAAGAAAGATGGTTTTGAAACTGTTTTCAAGGGATTGAAAATAGAAATATATATTGTGAAGATATTTTTGGGATTAATAAATAATTTGGAAAATTATTGGTTGATGGTTGTTTGTGAATATTAATTGATAGTTAAATAACCGACTATCAATATTGGACAATGCGTTGATCGTTTCGAAGAGACCGGGATCGAGATTTAATTCTCGAAAACCACTTCGATCTGGTTTGTACGTTTCGTGAAAACGATTTTGGAATCGAAGATGGAGCAGTGATGTGCAAGGGCTAGTCGCTACTAATCCTGAGGATATTTCCAAAATGGATGTAGTAGGAATAGTGCCTTCGGTTCCGTTCGAACCCGGGACGGACTTGTATGGATGAATGCTTGCGAAACATCGTCAGGTGGACGATGGGCATTTTAAGGGATAAATTCAAAAAGATAACGCTTAGCCTCAAGCCTCATCAAATGGGAATGGCTGAAAATCAGGGGATATGCAGCAAGGCTTCGTGGGTAGCCCCCACTGGAGAGTGAGGTCATCCCTGTCTAGATGTCCCTTTTATTTCGGCTTAGTGGGCGGTTGCTGATCCCAACCGCGGGGTGATCTTGCTCGGGACTGTCCAGTAAGGGATGGTTCCGGTCTTGTGTTGCAGGGGAGTTAGGGTGGCTCCTCGGTACGCTGATCTAGACCAGGTACTGTGACAGGTGGTACCCCAGTGCCTAGCCATTAGTTGGAATCCATCTTCCCTACGCGCCCATACGGTTTTGATTGTGCCCAACTATTGCTGAAACGTGAGATGCAAGCATTTCAGCTAGATTCTATTTTACTTTCTATAGACACTATTATAATATCAGAGGACTTTAATAAAAATGTTTTAGCTATCGTAAGGTAAAAACCCGACATGTTTATTTGTGGCGTGGTCTTACGAGATGCTTTTGTTTTCAAAGGATTTTTGAAACTTTAATAATCAATTGGGTGTGATTTTCTCACGCTGGTAATACAGACTGACTCGGGTGTTATTTAATTGTAATGCTCGGGCCAGACCGAGTATTATGGGATACAGGATATGATGCTTTGGAGCTCAGGAGACGAGCTGGATGGCGATACGTACTCCCGTATTTGTATATATATATATACATATTCTGCTGTTTGAGTTGTTGTGTATACATTGTATGTTATTGATGTGAGCTGTGATTGATGTACTCTGATGATGTAATATATGTAAACAGATATATTTGATTTTGAGTAAAGATATTTACTTATTATATTTTATTCCGCTGCGATGGTTAGATTCTGATTTGTTTTCTATTTTTTTCTTCTTCTACCTCTTCTTCTTTAACCCAAATAGTTCGTTGTACAACTTGAGTTGATTTAGGTAAAATAGTGTTGATTCAAGGGGTACGGATTTGCGGGTCGTTTCACTTGGTATCAGAGCTTAGGTTGGTGATAACCTTGGCTCTGGTGGGAATTATTCATTTGAAATAGAGTCCGTAGTACTCTATAATGAGTTTGAGCGTATTAATAAATTTGAGCGTGTATTTGTTAGCGAATATAAATTGTTTTACTATTGTGTTGATTGGTTTATTGAGTGGTATATGAACCTTCGTCGACACAGTCTGCGCAACTGTATTGAAGGGGTTTCTAAACACTTGAATAGAACAATCGACACGTTATTGTTTTAAATATGGGTAAATGAAATAATTTTACCCAAAAACATATTTTGATATAAAGAATAGTTTTTGAAAACTATTTAGCTAATATATGGTTGCTTGGATGTTAGAAATGATGATATTAAAATATTATCATTGTTAAGTGAAAAATTTAACTAGAAATTGTAAATATAATCAAAGATTGAGAAGATAAATTCAATTATGAAATTAAATTTATAAATATGAATTATAAATGTAATTTATGCATTGAAATACAATCAAATGAGAATTTGCACAAATAAAGTGTACAAATGAATTATAGTTAAAATTTATCTAAGCAGGCTTTAGAAATTTAAAATCCCGGAGATTTGGAAATGTTTATCCAAGTGTTATAATGATAAATGATAGCACTATTGTTTTGGAGATAATTCCGGATGGAAATCTGTTTTAAAATGGATTTTGGAAGTGAGATAGCATTGAATTCACTTCAGTCACTGGAAAATACCTTCGGTGATGACTGCAGCATCATCGATGTTCATTTTCGAGTTTCTAAGTGATGAATTGCTGCCAAATTATTTGTTCAGGAAAACCTGTTTGTTTTTGAAATTTCAAAGGAAATTTATTGGGATAAAACCAGGATTGGATTAAATTTTGAGAAATGTGATTTGAGATGTTGGAGATTTCAAAATGTTTTGAAACCAATACCCGGGTGTTTGAAAATCCTGATGAGATAGTTGTCAGCTTATAAATTGAAATGATTTTTAAATCAGGAAGGAAATATAGCTTAAATGTTGGAATTTAAATTTAACATGAAAATTTAAAAATGAGGTTAACTTGGACTGGAGAATAAAATTTAACTGGATTAAAATTAATTAAATAAGCTGAAAAATAATATCCAGTTGTATTTAAAGTAAGTTGAAATCGAATTGAGATTCAATAAATCTGAGCTAAAATAAAATTGAATTGGAATAAGAATTCAATTGAATAAATTGAATTGGAATTGATTCTTACCTGGATAACTAGAAAATAAGTTGGATAAGAAATAAATTAGATAAGAATTAGATTGAAATAAATAAACCAGAATAACTTATTGAAGAATTAAAATGCATGAATAAAATATGCTTGGGTTATAAAGAAGCATAAGGCTTGAGTTAAAATAAAAGAAGGATACATTCAAGCTTATGATGAAAGGGGATTGTGTAAATAATAAGTTGTTGCTTATTAAATTTGAAACGTGAGATACAAAATTCCAAAATAAATATAGTTTGATGTTTTGGGAAATAAAACAAAATCCAAACTTGAATAATAAAATAAATTTGAACTTAAGAAAATTAATGGAGAGATTTTGAGATTAAAATCAAGTTCTGGATTATAAGTTGGGGAAAAACTAATGAGATCATAAACTAATTAGTAAAATATGTAATGGAAACCTAATGTGGTTAAATAAAAGCTAAATTGAGAGTTTTGATGAAGTTGGAAAATAAACTCAAGTTGTAAATTAAATTCGACTTAAATTGACGGTGAAGTAAATGAAATTGAACTTTGAGTTCATAAAAATTGGGTGGTAAATTGAAAATGGATAGTGGATTCAGAACTTGAGTTATAAATTAAAAATTTAACTTGAAGTGTTAACAAATTAGATATAATCGAAATGTATCGAATAAAAAAAAATGTAAATGGATTGGAATTATAATGGTTTGGATGTGAAAATAAAATCCAAATAAGTGGAAATAAATTGGAGATGACCATATAATCAATTGAATGAACTGAATCTGAAAGGTTAAATTTGATAATAACAAATCAAATGAAGTTGTAAATTTTAAAACGAGATTTAACTGAAATAGAATTAAATTGAAAAGAGAACTTTTTTTGCAAGATGAGAATGAGCTTAAGTATAAAATTTGAATAAATTGAAGGAAATTGACTTAAGCTAAATGAATGATGGAGAGTTGAATTGAATTCAACTTAAACAAAAGTTAATAATATTGGATTGGTTTTAAATCAAGTGAAAATAAATTTTTACTTGAAATGAATTCGGTGAGTTGCCGATAATATTTAATGGAATGAAAATGCTTGAATAAATAACTGTAAACCATTTAAATTATTAAGGGATTGAAATAACTTGAGACAATAAGAAAAAAATAGAATGTTTCAAGTTTACTAGAATGGTTTAAGTGAATGTGGATAAACTAATTATGTTGAATAAGTAAATGGATAGAATAAATAAGAATTAAATGAAAGATGGAAGTAGAATTTATTATGAAAAGAAATGGAAATGAACTTAAGTTTTTGACTTAAGTAAGTGTTGAATAAAATCCGAACTCAAAATGAAGTATGGTTTAAATGAGTTGAGAACGGTTATTGAATGAAATAGCCTAGATTGTGTCTAGCTAAATAAATGATTGTGAATGAATTAAAATAAAAAAATTTAATTGATAATGAAGATGAACCTAAATTGTTAATGGTTTTGTATGAACTGGTTTGGTTAATAAAATGAAACGCAAGTGAATGGGTTCAAATTTAAAATGCAATGAAAATCAGAATATATGGATTGTGAATAAATTTAGAAATGGAATAGAAGTAAGTATAAATTGAGTTGAAATCCATTTAAATTGGTTATAAAACATAAATACTTATTTATTCACATAAATTTTGTCGAAGTGCATAGAATAAATGGTCATTTGATCTCAATGGAAGTAATTAAAAATTTTATGGATTGATAAAAGTAAAATGAATTGAATTTGAAAGCAATTGAATTAAATATGAGTTCAGTTTGCTTAAAATGAATTAAATGTAAGCTATTGAGTTTTAAACCATTCAAATTGATGAAGTTGTATACGAATGGATTGAAAACCATTCAAATTGAATGAAAATGGTTATAAATTAATTGGAACAGTGGAATTAGTATGAAAACTATATAAACTGTGTACGGAAAAATATTTGGTGTGAATTTATTTTAGAATTCATATGTTTTAACTATTTTAAATAAGTGATATGTTGTTAAACTTCTTATATTTGACACTTACGTGTTTAAATTGAGTAAGTACAGGTATCTGGAAGTCGTATGGCTGGATTTGGGTTGCATTAATTGCTAAATAAATAAGCTGCTTGCTTAAAATGCTAAATAAGGTACGCCTACGCAATAAAAATAGGAAATATGAACTGTTTTTTATTTTTCCGACCGTGTGGGTCGATGTATATATATTTATCTCTTTTGTCAAATTGTAAAAGCTCCTCCACGCAAAGGAGACTCTGCCAAAAAAAATCAGAAATTTTGGGAGTTAGAAAATTTTAGAATTTTTTTGAAAAATTGTGTTAACGACAAAACGGTTTAAAACTGAAAATTTAAAATAAGTTAGTAAATGAGACTAATTAAAGTAATGATATGAATTAGTAATAAATGACCAATAAAATTTATATATTCAGAGTTAAAGATAAATTGAATTCGTATGGAAATGAAAGAATCAATGTGAATAGAAATAGATATAAACTGAAGTGGTAAAACAGAAATAAATAAAGAAACATATAAAATACTTATGCCAACTTAAGTAAGGAATGGTCAATTCTTAATTGGAAATTGGAAATTACAAATATAATCTAAGTTGATGTTTGAATGAATAATACTGACATTTTGTAATAAAGTTGATATGATGTTTTGGGAATATTGTGATTGTATATTAGTATTAAGCAGGATATGCAGGTGTTATAAAGGGAAAAGAAAATTGGACTTGATTTCAAAAAGATAAATTTGAAATGCTCGACAAAAAGGTATGTGTTTAAATTTTGGTATGAAATTTGATTGGGTTTTTGGATCGAGCCACTTGGCTTTTTGTTTTCTTTTTGGATTTGGGAGGCCGTAGAGCCATTTTGTAGTAGTACCGAGCTAGCCGCGCAAAGGAGACGCTGGCGAAATTTTTCGGGAATTTAGGGAGTTAGAAAAATTTTGAGAAAATTTTGATAATTCAAAATTTAGTTTTGAATTATAATTTTGATAATTGATCAAGTAAGTTATTTGAAAACTATAGAAGGTTTTGGAAAAATTTGGAAAGTTAATAAGAATAATAATGGGTCTTTTGTAAAAAGATAATTGGTTAAGATGTAGAATTGTTAGAAACTGTTTAGTTTTAGGGAAACAATAAATGGGAATTGGATCGTTCTTCCTAACTAGTAATTTCGGGGACGAAATTCTTTTAAGGAGGGAGGAATGTGACGACCCGGAAATTTTTAGGCATTTGACATTGAAATATTTAATTAATTTTAAATATCTCCAAGATAGTTTAACTTGGATTTCAAATATCAGTTTGAATTTGATGATTGAATTTATGGGATTAAATAATTTGAAGTTGAGCTAACTATTGAATCTGAAGTTTTAAGCCTATAAAAAAAATTGAAGGCTTGTAAAATTTATATTGATAATACTGAAGATAGTAAAAGTGTTAAAATTGAATTTGAAAACGTTTGGTTAAGTTTGAAATTTTATATCGTTTAAATTGAATTTAAAATAGCCTTTCGAGGCACAGTCTCGGAATTCGACGAAACCAGTTCCATTGGGTCCGTAATATTTTATTATTATCGGATTCAAAATTTCGTAGCTTTCGGAGCTATCGTGGGATCGTACGGAATATAAACGGCTAAACAAAAACATAAAATAAAATATATCGATTTAATTTGAGTATAGATTTTTATACCAAGTCAACTTCGGTTTACCTACCTCTACACGCCACTTTTCTTCAATATATCCGGCCAAGATTCTTTCTTTATTTTCGAAATCATAATCAAAGCCGGAAAAAAAGGGGATAATGAATTATCTCGTTCAAGATCATGGCCGAAATCCACTCACTCAAATAAATTGAATTCAGAAAATCTAGCCCTCGCGTAATTTCTCCTCCTCCTCCCTGCTACAGACCGATCGTCACGAATTCAAAATAAAAATAATGGTGATGAACAAGACCGAACCCATTTCCTGCTTCTAAAATCGAATCGTTCGATTCAAGTGGTGGAGAGCTCGAGCTAAATTTCGGTGATGGCATCGACCGTGGATGCTCGACCCTGAGCACGCGATTTTGGGGAGTGCGTTTGTTAGTTTTCTCGCGATTTAGAGGTTGCGCGATTTCTGGTGTGTGTGTATCGATCTGGGGGAGGGGCCGCAAGTTTGATGTTGGAGTCGCGACCGGCTTCGCAACTCGAGGTGCTGAGGTTTGAGATAGGGTTTCAGGGGAGAACGTGAATGAATTCGTGAGTGGAAGCAAGCGAGCTTGGGTTGGGGGTCGCTTAGGGTTTTGGGAGGAGGGTCGCAGATGTGATTGCGTGAGCTTAGGAGGAGGCGTCGTTGACTCAGGTGGCGGTCGCGACCGGGGGGGACAAGTGCTTGGGTCGCGTACGCGTTGACTGCTGCTAGGTGGCGACTGGGATGGAGTTTCGAATATTGTGGTGGAAGTTTTGGCAGTGAGGCATGGTCGAGATGTTGCGTTCGTGTGGACAAGGTAGTGAGGCTGTAAGGTATTTGTGTTGTTTTTAATTTACTTTGATTTAATAATATATGTATATGCAGAAAAAGAATCTTGTAGGGTTTATGAAGATTTTTGATTTTAAGTATAAGTGATTTCAAGCAGGAAATGAAAATGAATATTTTTAATCTAATAGTTTAATTTAAAATAAATGGATTTGAAGTTTAAAACTATTTTAATTTCCTTATTGAACTATTTAAGTTACTAAAAAGATTTATTAAAAGAAAATCAGTTTAAACTTAGTCATTAGTTAATTAAATTGGAAAATGGCAATTAATTTTTCGATTTGTTTAAAATGTTAATAAATCATATAAATATTTATACAAGGTCCAAAATTGGGAGATAAATGTTCGAGATGGAATTGGATTGCCAAACATAAAGCAAAGGTGAGTTAATCTCACTCAGTTAATTTAAATTTAAATTTATATTATTAAATTTAAATATTTGTTTGAATGATTGAATTGAGTGATGTGCTATAGTATGGGATATTTTGAAATTAGCATATTATTTAGTGCTAACATCTGTGGATGCAGGGAAAACAGGTTGGAGGGATCCAACTAGACCCCTCAACTTTATTTAATTATTTAATATTCTCTGTTCTGAATATTTGATATCCTGCAATGAATTATGTGGAAATATTGAATGCTATGGCTTGATTGTTATAATCGGACAATAATGAATTACCAAATATATAATTTGAGTTTGGGAATGAAATAAAAGAAGTGAAATTGTAAGTAAAATAATTATAGAAAAGTTGAATAAATTTATGAATGAACTGGAAAGGAAATAAAGTGACTTTAAAATTTTAATAAATAAATCATGAGTATGGGAAGGAAAATTTAAATAAACAAAGAGTTAATGAAAACTTAAATTTCAATGTTATTGTTTAAAAGAACAAAACATTTATTTTAAATTGAGGGTTTATATTATTTAAGAAGAATAAAGAAGAAATTGGGGATAATCTGAAATTTGTATATTTCAGCTAAAGGATTTAAAAATCAAACTGATAAAGTCCATAATCAATGAATTTCGAAATGAACTGATAAGTAAAGAAATTTATTTCAAATGGAATAAATTGGAAATCAGTTTGGGGAAAACTGATTTAAGGGTTTGAAGTTGGAATTTTCTCTAGGTGACCAAGTACATGTTTTTAAAAGTAAATTTTAATGTAAACTAAATGTTTTAAAGTTGTTTTTTTTTAAAAAGAAAGCAAGTTTTGTAAAATTATTATTTCTAATATTTAATTTCTAAAGCAAGTATTTCCTTTTAATATATTATAGCATTAATTATTTAAAAGTGACTTAGTATTTGTTTTAAAAGTGAAAACCTGGTTTTATATTTTATAAAGTAACCTTATTTTCTCAAATTCATATAGTATGTATTTTTAACAAATTATTTAAGTAGTTTTATCCTAAATGTTTTAAAATATATATTTATAAGTAAAGTGTTTTAAATTATTTTAAAAATCTAGTTTTGTGCTTGGTGATTTCAGGGGAGATAGTAAATATTTGGAAAGTTTATTCTGAAAAGAAAGATGGTTTTGAAACTGTTTTCAAGGGATTGAAAATAGAAATATATCTTGTGAAGATATTTATGGGATTAATAAATAATTTGGAAAATTATTGGTTGATGGTTGTTTGTGAATATTAATTGATAGCTAAATAACCGACTATCAATATTTGACAATGCGTTGATCGTTCCGAAGAGACCGGGATCGAGATTTAATTCTCGAAAACCACTTCGATCCGGTTTGTACGTTTCGTGAAAACGATTTTGGAATCGAAGATGGAGCGGTGAAGTGCAAGGGCAAGTCGCTACTAATCCTGAGGATATTCCAAAATGGATGTAGTAGGAATAGTGCCTTCGGTTCCGTTCGAACCCGGGACGGACTTGTATGGATGAATGCTTGCGAAACATCGTCAGGTGGACGATGAGCATTCTAAGGGATATATTCTAAAGGTAACGCTTAGCCTCAAGCCTCATTAAATGGGAATGGCTGAAAATCAGGGGATATGCGGCAAGGCTTCGTGGGTAGCCCCCACTGGAGAGTGAGGTCATCCCTGTCTAGATGTCCCTTTAATTTCGGCTTAGTGGGCGGTTGTTGATCCCAACCGCGGGGTGATCTTGCTCGGGACTGTCCAGTAAGGGATGGTTCCGGTCTTGGGTTGCAGGGGAGTTAGGGTGGCTCCTCGGTACGCTGATCTAGACCAGGTACTGTGGCAGGTGGTACCCCAGTGCCTAGCCATTAGTTGGAATCCATTTTCCCTACACGCCCGTCCGGTTTTGATTGTGCCCAACTATTGCTGAAACGTGAGATGCAAGCATTTCAGCTAGATTCTATTTTACTTTCTATAGACACTATTATAATATCAGAGGACTTTAATAAAAATGTTTTAGCTATCGTAAGGTAAAAACCCGACATATTTATTTGTGGCGTGGTCTTACAAGATGCTTTTGTTTTCAAAGGATTTTTGAAACTTTAATAATCAATTGGGTGTGATTTTCTCACGCTGGTAATCCAGACTGACTCGGGTGTTATTTAACTGTAATGCTCGGGTCAGACCAAGTATTATGGGATACAGGATATGATGCTTTGGAGCTCAGGAGACGAGCTGGATGGCGATACGTACTCCCGTATTTGTATATATATACATATTCTGCTGTTTGAGTTGTTGTGTATACATTGTATGTTATTGATGTGAGCTGTGATTGATGTACTCTGATGATGTAATATATGTAAACAGATATATTTGATTTTGAGTGAAGATATTTACTTATTATATTTTATTCCGCTGCGATGGTTAGATTCTGATTTGTTTTCTATTTTTTTCTTCTTCTACCTCTTCTTCTTTAACCCAAATGGTTCGTATTTCTGTACAACTTGAGTTGATTTAGGTAGAATAGTGTTGATTCAAGGGGTACGGATTTGCTGGTCGTTTCACTTATTTTTCTAAGCTATTAAATATATACAACTTTTCTTTCTTAAAGCCAAATTATTTATACTTGTTTTATAATTATTTTGGAGCTATTTAACCATTTTTCAGCTGTTTTCTAAACTCATTACTATATTTTAACTATGTTACGAATTAATTACTAATTTACAACTATTTTGCAATTATCTAGAAATTTTGAAACTATTCAACTATTTCTTAACTATTTTACAGTTAGTTACCTATTTTATAGCTATTTTGCAAAATAATAATTATTTTTCCACTACTTATTTATTTTTAAAATTTTCAAGCTATTTTCTAAATATAAACTGGTCGGAGTTCAAACTGTTATTAATTTAAATACCCAACTGAGATAAGAATGAAGTATAAAAGGAATTTTATATGAGTTTAAAGTGATCCAAAGTTTTAAAAATTATATATATATGATATATATAAAGGATCTTATGAGGATTTTGGAAAAGGTTTTGAGAACCTTTGGATTTGGAAAGGCTTTTGATTTTGGGGAAAATCAATATTGAATTTGGAAAGCCTAGTTTGAAAATTATCGATTTTGGGATAAATAGATTTTGTGTAAAGGAGCCTTGTATGAGATCATACTAGGTGTATGATTTAAAGATACTATATGTATAGTATAAAATGTTTTGATGATGGCTCTGGGGAAAAAAGGCGCTCCCTTGAAATGAACTTCTCAGGAGTGCCACCGGGTGTTGCTGCCTTGAGCCCCAATGGGGGGTTCTAAAGTTGATCCTGTGAGGAGTCCGGACAAAACTAGTTCCTGAGGATTATGAGTTGAGTATACCATAGTGAAGGTCGTGTGTGCCGCTGAGAGCCAACAGTTGCATGGACTTTTGCTGCGACGGCAACGTAACCCAGGATGTAACTGCGACCTATGGTATAACATAGCGAAAGTCGTGTGTGCCGCTGAGAGCCAACAGTCTGTGTTTGATTTTATATCGGTAGACTGCGACGTATGTAGGAGTGGAGAAGTTTCATTTCGATAGCGAAAATCAGAGGCCACTGAGAGCCTGCAGTTACATAGACTTTTGCTGTGACGGCAACGTAACCCTGGATGTAACTGTGATTTGTTGTGTGGGATCCATGGCGTAATTGAGAGGCCGCGGAGACCCTGCAGTTGCATGGACTTTTGCTGTGACGGCAACGTAACCCTGGAATGTAACTGCGACCATGGATGGGGGTGATGATTTCCAGAGCATTCCCACCAAAGACATTTCCTCTCTTTCAAAATGCTTTCAATATTTTCAATAAAATTATTTTCCAAGTGTTTTCACTGGATGTTGAAAATGAGTCTGCTAAGTACTTATAGATTTTCAGTCCTACGCCTGATCAACGTATGGCTGAATTTCTGTGAGAACAAGGATGGACTGGTTGAGACATCGAGTTATAAATAGTATTTTTTTTATAAAGAGTTATTTTAATAGTATGATGTGAATTTAAAAGCATTTCTAAAAATTTTAAATAAAGATATTGGAACTTTGGAAAATAAAGGAATCCAAACTGGAATTATAAAATAAAAATGAACTCAGGAAAATTTAATAAGAGATTTTAGTAATAAAATCAAACATTGATTTAAAAATTGAAAGTAAGCTAATTGGCTAAATAATTATTTGGTTGAGTATATTAATAAAATTTAACTTGGTGAAACAGATGGATTGTAGGTTGATAATGGGTTTGGGAATGAATTCGAATTTTAAAGAGAATTCGAGTTAGATTTGAAAATGAAATAAATTATAAGAGATAATGTAATAATAAAAATAAAATAGAGTTGGATTGAAAATGTGATGGTTTGAGTTATAAATAAAATTCAAGGGTGATTTGAATAATATTTAATGAGATTTGCAAGTAGATTGGATATAAGAGAAGTGATTATAATAGAAATAGTTTGAGTTGCAAAAACAAAACCCAAGTGAACGGAAATAAATTGAAAATGACTCTGTATTAATAAAATAAATTAGAAATGAGTTAAGTAGATGAATTCAAAAATTTAAAATGGGTAAATAAATGGGTTAATTGATTTAAGAAATAAATGGATGAAGTCTGATTGAATAAAAAACTAAATCAAAGATGTGATTGGAATGAGATTATCAGACTGAACTTAAGTTCGGTGGCCTATTAATTTGAAGTTCAAATGAATTAAGTATGTGCTTGGTTATTATTTTGATAAATTGAGAAGGTGAATTAAAATAAAAATAAAAATTAAAGTGGATGGGCTAACTAAATTTAATGGGATTTGATTAAATGAGAATCAAATCGAAGTAAACTTAAGTTTGATGTTGGGATAAATTAAAGTAAATTAACTTAAGTTTAAAATTTATGGAAGCTTGGCTTCGAATAAGAGTGGAAGCCATTAAATAAAGGCTTGGATTAAATTAGTTTGGAAATGGTTATTAATTTATAAGTTTGAATGTGCCATGCTTAATAAATTGTTTTGAATGAATCCAATGTGGGGATGAGATAAAATGCTATATACGGTTGATAAATAAATTAGAAATGAAATGAAATTCGGAAAGAGTTGGAAATTAATTTAAAATAGTTATAAACTAAAATAGATACTTTATTAACCGAATATCGTCGAGATTGCATAACAATAATTGTTGTTTGGCGTAAACCAAAGTAATTCAATTCTATGAGTTAGTAGAGATTAAATAAATTTGATTCTGAATCATTTGAAGTGAATTTGAAGTGAATATGAGAAAAGGTAAACGGGTATTGGTCCATTCTTCCTAACTAGTCATTTCGGGGACGAAATTCTTTTAAGGGGGGAGGAATGTGACGACCCGAAAATTCTAACAATTTAAATTTGAATAGTTAATTGATTTTAAAATATTTAAAAGTTAATGTTAACTTGAATTCAAGATATTAATATTTACTTGATAATTAAATCATTGAATTATATAGTTTAAATATTGAATTTAATAATTGAAATTGCGTAAATTGTTGAATCTGAATTTCTAAGCCTGTTTAAAATAATTTGAAGGTTTATAAAATCTATGATGATGAT
Organism: Allium cepa; assembly: GCA_030765085.1. Classification (NCBI taxonomy): domain Eukaryota; kingdom Viridiplantae; phylum Streptophyta; class Magnoliopsida; order Asparagales; family Amaryllidaceae; genus Allium; species Allium cepa. The sequence goes on from CM060932.1 coordinate 786,451,506, forward strand.
ACTGAAGATAATAGAAGGGTTGAGATTTAATTTAAAAGGAGATTTGTTCAATTTTAATAATATATCGTTTAAATCGATATTTTAAAACAGCCTTCCGAGGCGCAGTCTCGGAATTCAACGAAACCAGTTCCATTGGATCCGTAATAATTAGTTATTATCGGATTTTAATTTTCATAGCAATCAGAGTTGTCGTTTGACCCTGGCAGCTCAAAACGCATAGAAACTATTTTAATCAATTAGAATTTAAATTTAAAAATAAACGTTGGCCGGTCAAAAACAATTTCACATCAAAAAATTTAGCCTCCGTTTCATGTGTCACGGTAGCTAGGAAATGTCTGAACGCAAAACAATTAAAATACGTTTCCATTGCTTTCTCGTTCAAGAATATATATATATATATATATATATATATAAGTTTAAATAAGAATATATACAAATACAATTTCATATGGAAATAGTGGTAAACAAAAAGAAAAAGGAACACAATAAATGCCATTAAACTAAAGCATATAAATATCACGTCCTAGCTTACAAACATAACATCAAAGCTTTTTATAAAATATCAAATCAACTTTTTATACAAGTTAAATCAAGCCGACTATGTACAAATCAAAATAAACAAGGTTTAGCTGGTAACTTACTCAATACACTTCCACTCTTGATAAGCATGCCTACTACCTTGTCTTCTGACTACATGATTCCTTTCGAACGAAATAAAACAGCAGCCATGCCGACATTTCGCATCAAAAAAAAATGTCGAACAAACGAAAATGGCGGGATGAAATCCAAGGCTTTCGCGACTCGCGATTTGCCTGCAAGTGAATCGGAGATTGGAAGCAGACTCGCGACTGAAATCGAGATCTCGGCTATCGGTTTAGGGTCACCTCGTCACTCGAGCCTGGGGAAATCGATGCGAAGGGAATCGAAAGAATGGGTATGGTTTTGATTTCTGCGGCAATGATTTAGGTGAGTAATTCCTGCTCTTCGTGTTTGGGTTGTCTCACTGTCGAGATTTGGGTTTCGATACGTTTAGTTTGAATGCTTCTGTAACTTAGCTCGAATTGGATAAAGATGATTTTAACATGTTTATTAAACTTAAACCATTGCTTAGATAATCAATTCTTAGTGTTATCCGAGAGTGTGATTGTAGTTACCCCTAAAATTCATTACGTTTATCCACATTATAAGTAGACAGAATTTTAGTTGCATCTCTAAAAGCTCTGAGGTCTCTTTGGCAACATCAGGATCATGAATCATTTGATGATTATCCCAAAAGAAACATCACAGTTTGACTAAAAATTTTAGTAGCATGTTAATTTGTTCATCTTTCAATTTTTACATGTTGTCCAATTGTGTGAATCTTGAGCATGGATATTGACTGCATATGTTGTTGAGTTAGTACCTGTTTATATATAAATATGCAGAATTTTTTTTAGCAGTCCACGGAAATGATGAGGAATGCTTAAGTTATTAAATGACTCTTGTTGATAATGCCTGCCTTGTACAACTCTGAGCAGTAATTGAAGAAGGTTTCAGTTTTCTCTATATAAAAAATGCGACATTTAATTGAAGAAAAGGAAATTGATCAGGTATAAAAGTAAGTAAATGGGTGAACATGCTTCTTAAGTTAACATCAACAAGTTTTCAATATATAGTTTTAAATGAGTGGAATCAAATTGTATTAAATGGATATTTATATGTTCGTCTAATAAATTAAATCTCTAACTATTTTAAAATTTGTGAATGGGATTTACATAGACAATCATAGATAAAGATATTGAATTTTAAGATTCAAGTGATTTATATAAATTTATTTCAAACTCTTGGTTTAAATAAGACTTAAATGGTAATTAAGTAATTAAATTAAGATTTTTATCTTTTAATTAATTAAGGATTCGAGCCGTTTAGAGTTAATTAATTTATGAAAGTAATTTAAGGATAGTTAATTATTTAATGTAATCAATTAAGGATAATTGATGAACAGGGTTAATTGAAGATTTCTTGTTAACTGAAATTAATTAAAAGAGCAATTAATGAAAGTAATTAGAGGATTATTATTTAATTGGTTTATAATCAATTAATGTTAAGTAAGCTGGATGGGTTACAGGTAATCTAAGTAACTAAAATTAATTTAATTAGAGATTAAATTAAAATAATTGAAGATTTAATATCTAATAAATATTGTTTATGAATGGTTAGGTTGTATTGGATTATTAAATTAATAATTGTTTGATAATTTGTGATATTTTGGGATATGATGTGTTTGGGATCAAACTAAGATATGTGAGTTATCTGTTGATGATGAATATTGTGTAAATATGACAATCTATATTTTACATTGAATTGAGTTCACTTAAATAATTTGGTTTAAAGGTGATTTTGGTTTCGAAGAGACCGGGGTCGGGTATTTGGGGAATACCCGAAACCACTTTGAATTTCTATAAATTGATTTGTGAAATTAATAGGCTGGATTGAAATGATTTAAGTGAGTTGGGTTATTTTACCTAAGTTTGGTACTTAGAAATTGATTTGTGGAATAAGTATTGTCTGTAGTAAATTGTGAATTTGTTAAATTGATATAAGTTACCCGGGTTTAAATAAATTGTTTGCTTTTGTATTCCATGTTAGTTGGATTTACTCACGCTGGTTTCCAGCCTGACCCGGGTGTTTCTTTGATGTAATGCTCGGGTCAGACCGAGTATTACAGATTTTCAGGTAGGTACGTTTTGGAGCTCAGAAGATGAGTTGGATGGTAGGAGCGTATAGAGTATTATCGCTGTATTTATATTATTGTTACTGTGAGATATGATAATTGTAAATATCCGGTGACTGTATATAATGTAAAACTCTGATGTATTAGAATGTAACTAACAGTTATAATATTTTCTTGTAGACTGTTATTATTTATTATTATATTTTATCCGCTGCGAATGTGAGATGTTTGGTGTTTCTGTTCTTCTTCTTCTTCTAACTCTTTCTTCTTTTTCATAACTATCTGGAAATTTCGGCTTCGGAAATTTCGGGTCGTTACAATATTTGTTTATTAAAATAAATCTGTAGTAAAATTACTACAGTGGGCTTCCCATTTCGAAACTCGAAAATGAATGTCGATGGTGCGTGCACCCATTACCGAAATTATTTTCCAGCGACAGAGAGGGGAGTACAGGACTTATTTCTTTCAAAATTTCTTTAAACAATTCTTTCAAATTATATTGAAATATTTATATCAGAAAATACTTCTAAATAATAATATTATTATTATATTCCAAAATCATTCGAAATAAATTTTCAAAACCCCCGGGACTTAGGTTCTAAATTCCCAATTTCCATTTATCTTATTTTCAATCTCATTTCAAATATTATTTATAAATTTCATTACCTAACAACCAATATATTGCAACCTAATATATATATTATTTATAAAATTTTATTTTATATATATAGAAAATATAATAGGCAAAATTAATTCATTCACTATATTCAAATAGATATTGCGTCGGTCTGCCCTATTAAGTGTTTAGAAATCCCTATCGATGTCATAGCGTCGTATGCACCGACCAGAATTTATAAATACAAAATGGAACAAATTAACATAATATTAAAACCTTTTTATAACACAAATAAATACGCTCTCTCGTATATATACACTCAGTGACTCATCATAGAGTATTACTACCCTATTAATAAAGAGTCAGACCACAAAAAGATAAGGTTTATCGCTAAACCAAAGCTCCAATACCAGATGTAACATCCAGCCTTTTTGTACGCTTAAGAAGACACACGTGCCATCTCTAACCATACAGAAGGGCGGATTGTTATGGGGTAAATAATAAAAAGCAGAGAAAGAAAAAAAAACAAAACAGAATTTTGCAGCGCAACGATAAAATATATAATCAAATAAACAGTTCATGAAGCTGTTTACAAAACATTTGATTATATTTATACAATACATATCAAAGTTACACATACCAGAGAACAATAAAATGCAGCGGAGTACATGATGCAGTGAATAATATAATAGATAATAGCAATACAATCGTCGTCTTCGTCCTCCATAAATAAAATCTTCGAATCTTGAAATGCTCAGCCTGACCGAGCGAATTGAAAATACAAAATACTCGAGTCAGAACTAAAAGATCTTATGTAAGCTAAATCAAGAGAAATAAATATGGGTGGAACGACGTTAGAGATTTTTACGGGATTTGACATCTCCTATCCAGTGTCAAACGTGAGTGCAGCAGCTTAAGAGATGCTCGGGATTCACATCTCCTAAGGATCCGTTAAACTATTTACTATGTAGCAATATTTTGCTATTATAATAATGTCTATAGTAAAATAAACTTACCTTTAAATAGCGTTAAGGCTTTATGTTTTTCACCTTAACACGTAATAGTCCCAGTAGTCCATCCAGTAGCATCGTCCCACCTGATCGGGAAGCCACCAGAGGATACCACACGGGCTATGGGAGAAAACCAAACTCGTACAAGGCGCGATAAGGTAGGTGACACGGCATAATGGGCAATTCCAGGGTAGATATACCAATTACGCATCCGAGCTGGTGGTAACGCATAGCAGCTACTACCGCCCACCTCGAGCCACACCCCTAAAATAAAAAATCAAAAGTGGCCACCAAAACAATCAAAAGTCAAAATATACTATCGAAGGAGTGTGTCCGATAAGAGGGGCAACCTCCTTAGCCCAAGAATCGCTCCTGTTTTAGCTACCTTGTGCCAACTCACGGGAGTCGGGTCCACGTATATACCTCAAAGGAACGCCGCCGCCAACCTACTTCTTTCTGGAATCTCCACCGCGTACACGATTGTTAATGTGGTTTTCAAAGTCGGCAGAGAGTATGATAACTTCCGATTCTGGTCTCTTTAACACTCAAACGTTATTATAACACCGTAGTCATTTTCAAAATAGTTTATACTTTAAAACCAAAACATCATTGCCTTTTCAAAAACCAAATCAATACGATATCATTTTATTTCAAATATATCCTTTCTAAAATCACAACAATTTCAAAGTTATAACACTTCTAAATCAAAACACTTGAATATAGCGCTCTCAAATTATAGTACCTTGAAACTCATAACACTGAACATAACTTCCACCACTTAAATGGTTTGAATATTTAAAGTACTTTATATAATAAAATAACTTCTTCAAATTTCACAACTCGAATTTCTACATTTTATATTTAACCAAATCCCAAATCGTAAAATTTAATTCAATTTAGTTTCCAAAAAAATTATCCCAAATTTATCGATTTCAAACCAGATTTGATTCGCACAATAAACCAGATCAAATTCAATATATTTCAAACTTTAAGTATTCAATAATTTTAAAACTAAGTTTGGTAATTACGGTTCAGCAATTCAATTTCTATTATTTAGTTTTGAAATATTTACATAATAAATCCATTATTATTTAAATAAAAATCAAATTACAATTAACTAAATATTTCCATTAATTTATTCATACTCGAAATATTCATTTAATTCACGTTAAACCAAAATCAAGTTTTAAAAATCATATCCTTAAATATTAAAACCAATAAGTTTCAAATCGATATATCTAAAATACTTCTTAATTAAATACATTTCCAAATCAATTTTAAATCCTCTTTGATTTAGGGCTTATTTATAGAATAATTTCAATATAAAATCATATATATATCTTGTCAAAACCATAGAAATCTTTTTCAAAATATTTATATATACATAGACCAACGGTGTATGTATATAAATTTTCTATCATATGCTCAAGTGATACAGATATTTATCATTTCAATCGGTAATTTAAAATAAAAATACGGTTGTATATCATTTCAAACTGCAATCTCAAATAAAATAAAATCCATAACAACTTGCAGTTTATAATAATATAAAATACAACATCCATTCATCCAATATCAATCATCAACCATTTATTACAATCATCATCTAATACAAACAATAACATCAATATAGAACAAATAATAAATAACAGGTATTTACTGGCAGTTATATTCAATAATAAATTAAATAACAATTTAACTGGTAGTTTATATGCAATAATAAATTAAATAACAATTTAATTCAATAAATTCAATTTAACGGAGATGATGATTAAAAATATGCCAAACAGTCATAAATAAATTTCTAATCGCATCATAAATTAATTTAACAAACATAAGAAATTTTAGAAGTTGTGAGTGGGTTAAAACACTCACCTTTTGAATTTAAACTGAATTTAAATCCAATTTAAACCCAAAATTTAAGCAGTCTCAGAATTCGTCCAAACCAGCACTATAATGTCCAGAATTTCAATACGATCCTAGCGGAGAAAACCGCACGTAATTTCGACGTCGTATGTGAAAGTTATGATTGTTGGAACATATTGGAATTTCAAATTAAATTAAAATAGAATAAAAAAACGAACCAGAGGAATGCTGCCACGTCACCCTTCGTCCCTCCATAATCCTAGCAGAGAAAAAGAATCACACACCCATATGAAGCCGCCGTCCATCATCTCGAACGCTGTTCAACCTCGTCGCTCCCCAAGGCCACCTACCTCGCCGACTATGCCAACCCACGTGACCATCCCCACGACCGTCACGACAACCATCTCGCCGCCAAAAGCACACAGCCGCCACCCATAATCTCGAACCCTAATTGAATTATTCTCATCGTGACCGTTGAAACGCCTTGCGAAAACCATTGATGAACTCCGCTCAACGATCTCTACAAAACCCCTAAGTCAATTTGTCGATCAGACAACGTTCATCGATGCGCGATGAACGGTCGAGGCTAATTCATCGATTTTCGGCCACACCGAAGCCTAGATTGAAAAACAAATCATATATTTGATTTGCGCTTGTCGAGAGCTTCGAATCCATATATAATTCGATATATATTGAGGAATTAGAATTTTGAAGTAGAAATTTTGATTTGCAATTGACTGTGAAATTTAGAGTTTGTCTGCCATTGAGAAAGATGAGCACTTGGAATTGTACGTATAGAAAAATGAGCATAAGAAATAGGATAGGGTTTATAACGAGGGGGGTGTGTGTGTGTGTGTGTGTATACACATATATGCAAAGCTGAAAAATAGAGGAATGGATACGATTGGTTTGGACTGTTGAACGATAAATGGCCCGAAAAGCCCGTTTCGACTCCAGAACGAAAATGGGTCAACCCATATATCAAATATATGTTTTTGAATATTTTAAACTCGATGGTACAGGTTTCAAGTCCTAATTCCATCGTATGAAGAATTATGTCAAAAACAAGCTATTTCAAATTGATTTCAATTAATTTCAATTAAATTTATTTCGAGGAGTTTCGAGTCCCGTACGATCAAACGACAAGTCCGATTGCTATGAAACTTGAAATTATACAAAAAGTCACCATTACGGATTCGATGAAACTAGTTTCGTCGAAATCCGAGTCAGTGGCCAAAATGGCTATTTTTCAGTTAATTGATTAAATTAATATTAAATTAAATTAAATCGCTTTTTCAATTCAAATTCAAAAATTCACAAATTCCATCATTTTTTATTTCTTAAACCTTCACAAAAATTTATACAATTCAGATATCCAATTTAAGTTAATTAATTTACCCATTACCGTATTAAATTTCAAATTTAAATAAATTCACTAATTATCAATTGAAATTCCAATAAATCCATTTATTTGATTTAAAATCTTGTTATTCGATCCATTATCACCCAATAGATCAATTAACACTGGATCATGGTTTATTAAATTAATATTCTCAAATTTCATCTTAATCCCCATTAACGTAATATTTAAATATTTAATTTCATTTATTTGCAATTAATCCAATTATTAAATTTTAAATTCCAATAAATTAATAAATATTGATTTCCATTTTCAATATTCAACCAATTATCACTTCGTGAATAGAATTAACATGATTTTCGAATATTATTTAATTTACATCACATAATGTTTAATTTAGATTTATTGCGGTAAATTCCAATTCAACTTAACGGATTAAATATATAGGTAACTTATAATAATTGTTTGCAGACCAATGTTACATTTACTTACATATGAATGGTTTTACTCACTTGCCACTCATTAAATTTTATTTCGTTAAATAAATCTCATATTCACATTTGTTTCCACATATTCAATTTTATAACTAAGTAAATTACATCCAAATTGTTAATATTAGTTTAATTATCATTGTTACACTTCATTTTAGTTATTACTTCATTATCAAATTACCAATTTCTATTTTTTTCAATATTTAATTACCAAAACCTTATTAAGTTAACAAATTTAATTATCAAAATTTATGGGTCGTTACACTCTCCCCCACTCAAAACTTTTCATCCCCAAAAAGGAAAAAGAAGGGGAAAAGAAGGAATTAAGTAGTCAATATATCATATTCAAAATATTAACTTTATAAACAAATAAATTTAAAAAATTTAATATTTTAAATAAAATATATCAATATATAACCATTAAATCTTTTTATACTTAAATTAATAAAGTTTGAAAACATTTTTCAAAATTTTCTAAGTCCACATTTTACGGAAAATTTCAGCAGAGTCTCATTTGCACGGAGGGCCTCGGGAGCAAATATAATATCAAATATAACAATATATAACATATATCTTTCAAAATAATATATCCTAACATGAGAAAATAATAATGGCGCTATATAACCGTAATCCGAGAACGTACCTATTTGTCAGGCAGTTAACGTTTATTTTATGAGACCAAAAGCAGTATCAATTGCTTCCATAACTTGTATTTCACTTATATAATCTAACAAGTATTAACAATTATAAAAATGAAATATTTAAAGTTGTTTCAATCAATAACAAACAAATCGATACAAACAACAATCACTTGCCACCAATATACAATCATCATATAAAATCAACACAAATCAATTATCCGTTCATATCAAACAAAACAAATAGTTGTTCGGGTTCAAAAACTTTAAATTGTACGGAATGAAAAATAAACTACTAAGTGCACCTTTTACTCAACAGTCTTGGATGAAACTAAATAGATTATTCATACATCCAAACAATTTTAAAGTATCCTTGCCCAAACAACCATAAGCTAAACAAACAAAATTCTAAACAATAGATCAAGTTAATTTTAATCAATTTCAGTTCATAACCTTTGTTATTTGATTTCCTTTTCATTCATATAACGGTTTGTCTTTTTAAATTACATTTATTTCTCACAGATTCTTATGTTTCCATTCATTCATTCAGTGCTCATCTCATTTATTTATAATACTTACATTTCTATTATATTCAATTATTAGCCTTTCATCTTCACGTTAAATTGTTATTTATTAAAGAATTTTGTTGAATACTTTCATTACTTCAATTTTTACTTGTATAATATCGATTACGTTTTCTTATTAACATTTCAACTTTTTACATCTTTTGGTAAGTTATATATATATGCCTTTAAGAATGTAATTGAAAGTTATACAAGTTTTTCTCATTTCTTTTAACTAATTTAACGTTCAATAGTCCTATCCTTTGTTTTATAGGTTACAAATTTCAAGTTTCTTTTATTTTCATTTATAACTTAGCATTTAATCTCTTGTTTTAATTAGAGGTTCCAATTATTAATTAGTTACATTCTGTTTCACTACAATAAATGAAATTATGAATTGACGGGAACTTAAGAACTAAATACCAGTTTTAAATTTCAAATCATTTTAAAAATAATAGATAGATGCATATACTTACAATTTATATATCCGATTATATTTAGAACAATTTGAAATTTATATTTGTTTATCAAAATAAATCTGTAGTAAAACTACTACCGTGGCCTTCTCACTTCGAAACTCGAAAATAAATGTCGATGGTGCGTGCACTCATCACCGAAATTATTTTCCAGCGACGGAGAGGGGAATACAGGACTTATTTCTTTCAAAATTTCTTTAAACAATTCTTTCAAATTATATTGAAATATTTATAACAGTAAATACTTCTAAATATTATTATTATTATTATCCAAAATCATTCGAAAGAAATTTTCAAAACCCCCGGGACTTGGATTCTGAATTCCCAATTTCCATTTATCTAATTTCAATCTCATTTCAAATATTATTTATAAATTTCATTACCTAACAACCAATATATTGAAATCGAATATATATCTTATTTATAAAATTCTATTTTATATATATAGAAAATATAATAGGCAAAATTAATTCATTCACCTGTATTCAAACAGATATTGTGTCGGCCTGTCCTATTAAGTGTTTAGAAATCCCTATCGATGTCATAGCGGCCTATGCACCGACCAGAATTTATAAATACAAAATGAAACAAATTAACATAATATTAAAACCTTTTTATAACACTAACAAATACGCTCTCTTATATATATACGCTCAACGACTCATCATAGAGTATTACTACCCTGTTAATAAAGAGTCAGACCCCACAAAGCTAAGGTTTATCGCTAAACCAAAGCTATGATACCAGATGTAACATCCAGCCTTTTTGTACGCTTAAGCAGACACACGTGCCATCTCTAACCATATAGAAGAGCAGTTTGTTATAGGATAAACAAGAAAAAGCAGAGAAAGAAAAAAAACAAAATAGAATTTTGCAGCGAAACGATAAAATATAATAATCAAATAAACAGTTCATGAAGCTGTTTACAAAATATTTGATTATATTTATACAATACATATCAGAGTTACACATACCAGAGAACAATAAAATGCAGCGTAGTACATGATGCAGTGAATAATATAATAGATAATAGTAATACAGTCATCGTCTTCGTCCTCCAGAAATAAAGTCTTCGAATCCTGAAATGCTCAGACTGACCCGAGCAAATTGAAAATACAAAACACTCGAGTCAGAACTAAAAGATATTATGTAAGAAAAATCAGCAGAAACAAATATGGGTGGAACGGCGTCAGAAATGTTTACGGGATTTGACATCTCCTATCCAGTGTCAAACATGAGTGCAGTGACTTAAGAAATGCTCGGAATTCACTTCTCTTAAAGATCTATTAAACTATTTACTATGTAGTAATATTTCGCTGTTATATAATGTCTATAGTAAAATAAACTTACTTTTAAGTAGCGTTAAGGCTTTACATTTTCCACCTTAACACGTAGTAGTCCCAGTAGTCCATCCAGTATCATGGTCCACCTGATCGGGAAGCCACCAGAGGATACCACACGGGCTACGGGAGAAAACCAAACTCGTACAAGGCACGATATGGTAGGTGACACGGCACACAAGGCAATATCAGGGTAGATATACCAATTACGCATCCGGGCTGGTGGTAACGCGTAGCATCTACTACCGCCCACCTCGAGCCATATCCCCAAAATAAAATATCAAAAGTGGCCACCAAAACAATCCAAAGTCAGAATATAATATCGAAGGAGTGTGTACGATAAGATGGTCTACTCCTTGGCTCGAGAATCGCTCATGTTTTAGCCACCTTATGCCAACTCACGGGAGTCGGGTCCACGTATATACCTCAAAGGAACGCCGCCGCCAACCTACTTCATTCTGGAATCTCCACAACGTACATGGTTGTTAAAGTGGTCTTCGGAGTTGGCAAAGAGTATGACAACTTCCGATCCCGGTCTCTTTAACAACCAAATGTTATTATAACACCGCAGTCATTTTCAAAATAGTTTATACTTTAAAACCAAAATATCATTGCCTTTTCAAAAACCAAATCAATACGATATCATTTTATTTCAAATATATCCTTTCTAAAATCATAACACTTTCAAAGTTATAGCATTTCTAAATCAAAACACTTGAATATAACACTCTCAAATTGCAATACCTTGAACTCATAACTTTGAACATAACTTCCACCACTTAAATGGTTTGAATATTTAAAATACTTCATATAATAAAATAGCTTCTTCAAATTTCACAACTCAAATCCAACACAACTCGAATTTCTACATTTTATATTTAACCAAATCCCAAATCATAAAATTCAATTCAATTTAGTTTCCAAATAAATTATTCCTGATTTATCGATTTCAAACCAGATTTGATCTGTAAAATAAAACATATTTCAAACTTTAAGTATTCAATAATTTCAAAACCAAGTTTGGTAATTACGATTCAGCAATTCAGTTTCTATTATTTAGTTTTGAAATATTTACATAATAAATCCATCATTATTTAAATAAAACTTAAATTACAATTAACTAAATATTTCCCTCAATTTATTCATACTTGAAATATTCATTTAATTCACCTTAAACCAAAATCAAGTTATAAAAATCATATCCTTAAATCTTAATACCAATAAGTTTCAAATCGATATATCTAAACAATTCTTAATTAAATACATTTCCAAATCAATTTTAAATCCTCTTTAATTTAGAACTTATTTATAGTATAATTTCAATATCCAATAAAACCATATATATATATATACACACACACACACACACACATATATATATATATCGTGTCAAAGCCATAGAAATCTTTTTCAAAATATTTATGTATACATAGACCAACGGTGTCTGTATATAAATTTTCTATCCTATGGTCAAGTGATACAGATATTTATCATTTCAATCCGCAATTTAAAATAAAAATACGGTTGTATATCATTTCAAACCGCAATCCCGAATGAAATAAAATCCATAACAACTTGCAGTTTATAACAATATAAAATACAACATCCATCCATTCATCCAATATCAATCATCAACCATTTATCACAATCATCATCTAATTCAAACAATAACATCAATATAGAACATATAATAAACAACAAGTGTTTACTGGCAGTTATATTCAATAATAAATTAAATAACAATTTAACTGGCAGTTTATATGCAATAATAAATTAAATAACAATTTAATTCAATAAATTCAATTTAACTGAGGTGATGATTAAAATATGCCAAACAGTCACAAATAAATTTCTAATCACATCATAAATAAATTTAACAAACATAAGAAATTTTAAAATTTGTAAGTGGGTTAAAACACTTATCTTTTGAATTTAAATCCAATTTAAACCCAAAATTTGAATAGTCTCAGAATTCGTCTAAACAAGCGTCAAAATGTCCATAATATCAATATGATCCTAGCGGAGAAAACCGCGCATAACTTCGATCTCGTATGTGAAAGTTATGATTGTTAGAACATATTGGAATTTTAGATTAAATTAAAATAGAATAAAAAACGAACCAGAGGAACGCTGCCACGTCACCCTTCGTCCCTCCATAGCCCTAGCAGCGAAAAAAAAATCGCACACCCAGATGAAGCCGCCGCCCATCATCTCGAATGCCTTTCAACCTCGTCGCCACCCACCTCGCCGACCACGCCAACCCACGCGACCATCCCCACGACCATCACGACAACCGTCTCACCGCCAAAAGCCCACAGCCGCCGCCCATAATCTCAAACCCTAATTGAATCATTCTCATCGATCTGACTGCTGAAACGCCTTGCGAAAACCATCAATGAACTCCGCTCGACGATCTCTACAAAACCCCTAAGTCAATTTGTCGATCAAACAACGTTCATCGACGCGCGATGAACGGTCGAGACTAATTCATCGATTTCCCGCCACAACGAAACCCAGATTGAAAAACGAATCATATATTTGACTTGCGCTCGTCGAGAGCTTCAAATCCACATATAATTCGATATTTATTGAGAAATTTGAATTATGAAGTAGAAATATTTGATTTGCAATTGACGGTGAAATTTAGAGTTTGTCTGCCGTTGAGAAAGAGTAGCAACTGAAATTGTACGTACAGAAAAATGAACATAATAAATAGGCTAGGATTTATAACAAGGTATATATATACAAAGCTGAAAAATAGAGGAACGGATACGATTGGTTTGGACCGTTGAACGATAAATGGCCCAAAAAGCCCGTTTCGACTCCGAAACAAAAATGGATCAACCCATATATCGAAATATATGTTTTTGAATATTTTAAACTCGATGGAATAGGTTTCAAGTCCTAATTCCATCGTATGAAGAAGTTATGCTAAAAACAAGCTATTTTAAATTGATTTCAATTGATTTTAATTAAATTGATTTCGAGACGTTTCGAGCCCGTATGATCAAACGACAAGTCTGATCGCTACGAAACTTGAAATCCTACGTTAATTCACCGTTACAGATCTGATGAAACTAGTTTCGTCGAAATCCGAGTCAGTTACCAAAATATCTATTTTCATTTAATTAATTAAATTAAATTAAATCGCCTTTTCAATTCAAATTTAAAAATTCACAAACTCCATCATTTTTTATTTCTTAAACCTTCACAAAAATTTAGACAAGTTCAGATATCCAATTTATGTTAATTAATTTACCCATTACCGTATTAAATTTCAAATTTAAATAAATTCACTAATTATCAATTGAAATTCCAATAAATCCATTTATTTGATTTTAAATCTTGTTATTCAATCCATTATCACCCAACAGATACAATTAACATTGGTTCATGGTTTATTACATTAATATTCTCAAATTTCATCTTAATCCCCATTAACGTAATATTTAAATATTTAATTTCATTTATTTGCAATTAATTCAATTATTAAATTTTAAATTCCAATAAATTAGTAAATCTTGATTTTCATTTTTAATATTCAACCAATTATCACTTTATGAATAGAATTAACATTATTTTCGAATATTATTTTAATTTACATCACATAATATTTAATATAGATTTATTGCGATAAATTCCAATTCAACTTAACGGATTAAATATATAGGTAACTTATAATAATTGTTTACAGACCAATGTTACAGTTACTTACATAACAATGGTTTTACTCACTTACGATTCATTAAATTTTATTCGTTAAATAAATCATATATTCACATTTGTTTCCACATATTCAATTTTATAACTAAGTATAAATTACATCCAAATTATTGATATTAGCTTTAATTATCATTGTTACCATTCATTTTAGTTATTACTTCATTATCAATTACCAATTTCTATTTCTTTCAATATTTAATTACCAAAACCTTATTAAGTTAACAAATTTAATTATCAAAATTTACGGGTCGTTACACAACGTCTGGTCAATATCCAGAATACCAAGACAAATCTCAATTTACTCTTTCCAAGTGGAAAAATTAGATCCATTGAATGCTAATATTCTTGAGATTTAAATACGGACATTATTCAATGCTGCAGTAGATGAAATGCTTACTATTATCAACTATAAATCTACAAATAGCATAACAACATTAAATCAACTATATATAGAGGGATTAATATTAATTATACTTAAATAAATAATAAAACGCCAAATTATATTTCAGTCTCATCATAACAGTTGTCTGTATAAAATTCAATTCATATTACATTGGACAAAAACAAAATGAATTGTTAAAATAAATGAATTCACTTAATAAATCATAATGACAATTAAAGTCAGTAAAATTACCATTCATAATCTAGCTATTGAATGTATAACCGTAATTTCATGAAAATTAATTTGTATCACCGCTGGATAAGAACAAACTGAATCATTAATAGAATTCACTTAATAAATCATAATTATAATTAAAGTTGGTAAAATTACCGTTCATAATTTGCTAAATATAAAAACGTATTCATAAAAATTAATTTGTATCACCGTAGGACAGAAATGAACTAAAGCATTAAAAAAAATGCATTCACTTAATAAATCATAATAGCAATTAAAGTTGGTAAAATTATCGCTTATAATTTATTAGATGTAAAAACGTAATTTCATGAAAATCGGTTTGTATCACCGTTAGGCAGAAACAAACCGAACCATTAAAACAAATAAATTTACTTAATAAATCATACTAGCAACTAAAGTTATTAAAATTACCATTCATAATTTATTAAATGTAAAACATAATTGAATTTTAATAAATTGGCGGTTACAATTCAAAGTTGATAGATATTGACAACAACCAATTATTAAAAATAATGTTATATGGTTTAAATTATTTATAAAAAATATATACAATAAACCATAGGGAATAACAATAGATTCAAAATGTGATATATCAAAACTCTTGATCATGATCTAGTTTGGACCAAAATTTCACACAAACTTAGTTGCATTAGATTCAACACATCAAAAGAAGAGTGTCCATGTGATTGATAACATGATGTCTCTTAGTTAAAGATCTTCAACATTACATCCCCGTGAAAAATACATTGATTAACATATATGCGTACACATAATAGAGAAAAAAAAATTCTTTTTTTGAATCTTTCATCCAAAATTATAAGAAAATATTTATACATAAATTAGTTGAATCTGTATAGCTTTTATAGGAATCACTGAAAATCAATTTCGTAAAAACATTGCACTTTATATGAATTTACGACGGTTTTAATATCAAGTAAAAGAGATTTAACAAAATCGTAATATGTTTTGCAGTTAGAAGACAACCAATGCAGAATTCTTAAATCCAAAATAAATAACAAAAGAATTTAAATCATACAATTATGAAGTGAAGAGTTCTTCAGGCGGAAGCATTAATAATAATCTCCAGTGGTTTTTCTCATATCTGATGATAGAGAATCATTTGCGTTTTCTTTTCTTCTTTCCTTTTGTAAACTTATTGGAGTTAAACAAATGTTTCAGAAATGATCCCTTTAAATACAAAATGAGATGAAAAATGTTTTAATTTTAAAATATTATCGGTCCAAATAGAGTAGTAGTTAATTTATATATTCTGAAGCCAGCTTTGAAATCATAATTATTAATAGCAATCTAATTTTCTTATCAAAAATTCAGATGTCTTTTCTTTATGTTAATTCTTTTACATGAAATTGGTGCGAAATAATAACAAACAATCAAATTTTGACGTAGTGGAGAAAAGAAAAGAGATCTTTGGCATTGCAATAGACAGAGGTGAAGGCGGTCGGGTAAGGGATGGCGATGATATCAGTGCAAACGCAAATGCTGTCGGTAAGGTGGGGGTGAAGCATAAACTTCACTACTGTAGAAATAACCCCAAAGCTTGAGTGGGTATCATTTGTGATACTAGCTAGGTAGATGAAGGGTGTGTGACGATGAGGTGGAAATGAGGATGGCGGCATGATGAGAAAGGTGGGTGGAAGTGCAATTTAAGCCCTAAAGTAGTCAGGACACCAAGAAGGAGGAGGAAGGATAGGCACATGGTGGAAGGGAGACACTGAGGTGAATAAATGGTGTTGGCCTGAGAAGAAATAAAAGGGAGGAGGCACCACGACCGAAACCCTAGAAATCGAGAGGCTAATTTTCGCCTTTGACCATTCATTATTCATTTGTTTAACATTTATAACTTCATTCAATCAATTTTTAACAAGTGAGATTGTTTGGACACATGAAGGATGTCCAATGACGATCTATAGTGCATCATCACATACGAGGTGCAAAGATTGATACACGGTAACCTTAGGATGTTTACCAAGCAAAAAGCTTGAACTTTTGAATGCTTACCGTTAAAACTTAAACTCATATATCATTGTTTCAAATAAAATATAAAATAATGAATAAAAGGGCAAATCCAATTTGTGGATAGAAGAAGAGCTGAAATAGCAATATGCATATTTGAGAACCGAAGATGTTTAACCAGGTTACCAAATCCAAGGAGGTGAATAGATCAAATAGAAGCTGACCCATGTGTGCATGTCCTACCGTATAGAAATTTCAGACAGATGGATCAAATGAGAACTATATCCGGACACTCTTTGAACAAGCCAAATGAAAATCATCAAACAATTCAAACACGATATTTGTATTTACTTCTTTTCATTTTAATTGGCGTCCTAAATGAGAATCAAAGAACAAAGATTTAAGAAAATGTCCATGTCAGCTTAAAAACAAGTAACGATGTATACCATCTTATTTCATGAATGATTGCGTCAAAATACATAATTAAATAATACTTCCCTTAAAAATTTAATGAACAACATATCTTTTTCTCACCATGTTTGATTTTCCACACCAAAAATGCTATCAAAACAAACCATACGACAGTAACGTACATAAACAGTTACAAGATCTACAAATGCACAAGCGATCGCCCCAGACTAGTAAAACTAGGAGCTCCTGCTTGGCACAATGTATTTGCACGAAATCCAATCCCACGTCAAACAGAGGTATTCAGTTGGTCAGTGCCTTGTTGGACCTGTGTATTCATTTTCACTATCAGCTGATGTCACAGTCGACGATGCAGCATCAGATGTTGAATTGTCATTGACTCCATTTCGGAAGCTTCTGGAATCCAGTTCAGGGTTGTTTCTACGTGGTTCTGGAGCTGCAGCTTGCTGACCTGCATCTGCTAGTTTCTTAAGAAGACTCATTACAGTAGGAAGAAATTTTGTTGACAGGGAAAGAATGCCAGGAAGCTGCATAGAGAATAACACGGATTAATCCCAAACTGACAGACGTGTTAAATATTTTAGCTAGAAACTGGTAATATTCTTATAACAACAAAATCCTCTAAATGACTAAATCGCACGTATCTTTCTTTTTACTTTTCCAAATAAACGACCTAAACCGTAAATAACTCACAGCGCCATTTCGGAATTCGCCTGAAATATTAAGCTGAACCCAAAGAGCTTTCCCCAGTAGATAAGCAACAAAAATAACAATAAGCCATAGAGGGTTCCTGATGAAAATGTTAAGAAGAATATAACAAAATGCATATGCTTAGGATATTATACAAGCAATGCATTTCAGCAGTGATTGTACCTGAGAAGGGTCATTATTTCATTGAATCCCAAGAATAGCATGGCAAGAATTGCCCATGGAGGAGGCATAGCACTGTTGTTTCTCTTACTAGCTTCCTGATTAACATGTTAAGAGCAGACTAAGAATGATAGCGAACATCGAGAAATTGTATGAACAGAAAGCACGAAAAGAAGATCACATTGTACTAAATAGAGTAGTTCTCAAAGACTGCACCTGAGCAGCAATGGCCTGGGTAACAGTATACTCAGTTTCTGAATTGAACTGCCTCCACAACGACTTGCACTGAACAGGTGTGATCAATGTTTTCTCTGGAGGTACCTGATAGAAAGTTGAATGCTTTGGTTGACATCATTTCTTAATTTAACTACTGAAGAAGCTAATATACTTTTCAAATGTATTTATTCCAGTCTACTATCTACTTTCCAACTCACCTGTTATTCACAAAATTAAAACACTTCAAATCGAATATTTTTTAGCAATATGACGTAACTATTTTCATAGAAATATGGGGTTCTTCAACTTATTACAGTCATGTGAAACTATATGCAGCCCTCCCCATTTCTGTTGGTGAAAGTATAATCTTCCTATCTCTTTAAAGAGTTTTTGCGCTACTATTTAATTAAAAGCAAAACATGAGGTTGCAGTGTGAAAAAAAAAAAAAAACACTTCACAGGATTACAGGGATTTATGGAGTCTAGTAACGAATGGACTAACTACTGCTTGAATTTTACCGATCGTGTAGACCATGTGAAGTACATTAGCTCACACTTTCCTGTAGGAGCATGAGAACTATGCATGAAATTTTAACCAAACTCGTTACATTTATAGTATTATATGACCACTGAAATGGAAAAAGGAAACGACATTGACACAATCATTTTGGATATGAGCTAATTGGGTGAGCAACATCAACATTTTTAAGTTTTTGTTGATTTGAACTTTTTGCAAATTTTGACCCCGAAAATGTAAGAAGAAAAAACTGGAAAATAATTTGGAATTCATCCTGATTTTGTTCGTATCTGAATTTGCTAGTAACCATAATGATATTGCAAATAATAAATCTCAAAAAGTGCTAACTCCTCTGCAATTAATTAGTGAACGCAGACCCCACAACAAAATTTAATTTTCTTCTTATTTTCTATGAGCAACAACTGGTGCGTAAAACTAAACACTGATTCTTATATTCATTAGGAAAAGGTTAAATACATTCAAGAAGCAAGTTCTGTGAATTTCTGTGTTATCAAATAATTATAAAAAAAATTAAGTTTATCAAAAAATATAAAACATGGTTAGTCAACTCCCATAAAAATCAAAAAAAAAAAGAGAAAAAAAAAATCATGCATTTGCTATATATGTAGAAGCCAAGAGAGGCGTTACCTCCGCTCAGCTTTGTAGAAATAGAAAGAAAATGTTGCAGAAATAATTGATTGATATGATGATTTTGAGACCCTAGTGAGACCCTGAGAAGGAGAGGGAGGGAGGGAGGGATGAGTTAAGCCATTTTATAATTTTGTTCTAATAAACATGTAAGGTATCAAGAATTTTAAATAGACTTCTTTTTTCGTTTATTTATGTTTAATAATAGACATTATTTAAGCTACTGTAGCTTTGCCCCTCCTCAATAAATAACCTGGAACATGTACCTCTGCATGTGATGCACAAATACCTATATTATTAGTAGTATAGCAGCACTCATAATACGTGTGTTAATTACATAATGCTCAATTATAAATTATTAATTAGAATATGTATAACTACAACATAAGTTCTGAATAAGAAATATCTGAGTGGTCTGTATAGCTCATAATGCAGATGCAAGGAACTTGGTCAAAGTCTCGCCTCGAGCTAGTATGAAGAAGTTATTGCGGTTCAAACGAAAAAAATAGCGACTTCTGACTAGTCGGAGTTTAGATATGAGAATGAAGTCTGTTATTTGCTAGATACAACTCTTAGTCACTATGGAGAACAACATACGTTCAGAATATAAACATCCGAGCGCCTTGTATCGTCCGTAATGTAGATGCAAGTTCATTGATCAAAGTTTTGTCTGATCCCAAGTCTGAAGAAGTTCTTAGAATTCAAACAAAAAACAGTGACTTATGGCTAGTGATATGATGATGTAGCATGTTATTTAGTAGGGAGACTATTAGTCATCGTCGAGAACTATAAGGTACATTCAAAATATAAGGTATTTGAGTATTCCGCATCATCCGTAACATAGATGTGATTTCATTAGGCAAAGTTTCATCTGATCCCGAGTCAGTATGAAGACGTTCCTGCAGTTTAAACAAAATAGCGACTTCTGGCTAGTTGAAGTGTACACATATGGAAGGTACACATGCACGCATGATGGAAAAATATTGAGGGCATTTTGGGAACTTCAAAATGACGCAATAGAAACCGATGGAATGAATTTCTTTATCAATAGTAGAGATGATTATTGTTACTATTGCCGCTGCTGCTATTAGTTATTGTACAATCATCATATTTATACCGGTATCCTGAATTTCAGAGGTTCTTAATAACCTCATATCGGATTTACCGAATTGTTCTTTATTTTCACAAGTATCAGATTATTGAATAAAATAATACACCAATGATCAATATATGTGTGTGTAACAGAAAATGAAAGCATAAAAGGCTGAAAATTACTGACATTGCGAGCACGTGTTTCTATCAACAATTGTTGCATAAAATGATAAAATCTGTCATTTCCACTTTCTATGCAAAAAAACAAAGGCAACATTGAACTTGTTGCAAAATATTCTTATTCTGTAGTTTTTCTATCTTTCTTGGCTAAACAAAAATTTAGCATTTTCTCATATAATTAATTATATCTGATGGAATCAATAGTTGGAAATGTATCAGTTTAATTTACACAGCAAAAATTGGAATAAACAGAATGCTTATCATTTGGATATTGATTTGGGTCAGAAATACTGTAGTATAACTCTTGAAGTTCATAATTAACTCAAACATAGAGAAAAATCTCATCCAGTAAACTAATACCTGGCAACTCATTTCAACAGAAGTGAGTTGGGCAATATGTAGACATAGGAATATAACTGTGTGTAGGAAATAATCACCAGAAGTTTATACCCTTTGAAACCGGGAATCAAGGTAAATGGAAATAGAATCGTAAATCATATAGTTAAAATTCCAAATCAAAATTGGATTTCAATCCTGAATTAGATTCAGAGAATGTAAATTGTATTATGAATAGATATACTTTACATACTACGAATTTGGCTCTCTGTAGGTTACCATATGGCATTCGAGTATACGTAAACATTTATTTTTCTTTCCACGCGAGTAATGCATATTTTTGATGTTGAATTTGATGCATGGGTTTCTACATTTGTAAACCTAAACCATAGGGCACGTTCATGGACAATCAATCCATTGATGGAAAAGTAGCAAGCGAAAATTTTAAATGTGTTTTTAAATATATATTAATAGGAAAAAACCATAGTTATTAATTTTTTAAATAAGATTTATTTCTTTAAAAATAAAATTTTGAACTATTAACATATATTTTTAAAGGTTGATTATCATCCACAGGAGGGTTGCCCTCGCTTGATGTGCATAACGTGTGTGTTCGCGCTTGCGCGTGCAAGAACTGAAAAGTTACTTCGTAATGATACCTCTTCCCATGAGCTTGATGCAAGTGGGTCAGTTGGTTGGATACTCCTATTTGTACTAGCGTTGTTGCCAGAATCCACAAGGGCCAACGAAAGAGTGTTCTGTATGTTGTCAGTTTCCTCGTCCAAACGAATTGCAGCCATTACAGACAGCAATTTCAGAGACTGGAAGAAGCATACAAAAAAGAAGCTATAATCACAAGGTGCAATATCCAAAGGTTAAGCAACATGAAATCATGTATTACCGCAGAGCGTGCAGTTTTAGTGATTGCTCTGATATCTTCCTTTCCTGTCCACACTCTTGGCATGGAATCTGAATCACGACTAAACAATGTAGTGAACCTGCAAAATAATACAATATTTTGACCATCTAATACATTTTAACCTGACAAACCACTATAAGTTGGTCACTACTACCTGTCCTTCATCCGAATCAAAACTCTTGCAGATTCTTCTGCAGCCTTGGATTCAACAACACTTCTAGCGTAATCTTCTAATCTTGCCGTCATTTTTTCTGTGGTTACATTGTCTAGATCAAATGCAGAAAGTGCAGAAGACAAACTGGATGTAGCTGACTTGGTCTCTCTTTGGAGAAGACTTCTGATAGCTGGCCACGTGTTATCGCTGGCTTCATCTAGAAGAGCTCCTACCGGCTCCAGAAGTGCTTTATCCAGTTGTTTCTGCAAATAAATTAATCTCCTGAGTTGCTTGCAAAAAAACACAACTTTAACCTATCCATATGAAGGTTATTTCTCATAATTTCCACTAATTATAACAAATATGCACCTCATAAAGTGAAGTCAATTCCAACAGCTTTGCAGCACGAACTGAAGCAACATGTGCATCAATATCACGGCGAAGCTTATCACGTGCTTTTGATGTGTCCCAGTTTGCTTGTCGGATAGTTGCGTCTGTATATATGATACAAATAAACTTACTTCCATTCACTAAATTATCCCAGAGTTTATAGCAATGGAAATGCAAATGAGTCCTTGATAACTTTGAGGTAAAAACATGAGCAATAAAAGCCAAGGAGAAAGAAATGAGAAGGGTGCTTCTGCATACTAACCTTTATTTTTTTTATAGCCACCAAGAATCAATTAATCAAAGAGAAAATGGGCAGAATAAATGAGGGAACTTCTGTAGTTAGGGTGAGAAGGATACGAAGAATTATTGCAATAATTTGTGAATGATCAAAAAATCTGAGGTAGGTAGGGTAGGAGATAAAAAATAGATACTGTATTGAAGCTAACTCATTGTTAAAAAAAATGATCAATGAACATAAAGCATAACCACATGCATGTGCAAAGATAATTTAATATCTTACAGGGAGAAAGTGTAATATGCAAAATTAGATTTAGTCTATGAGTGAGCAACAAATTCGGTAGAGTTATTTTACGATATATAAAAGCTAATGCTGGAATATCAAAATCGGGCTGACTGCACTAAAAAAAAAAGAGTAAATTTTGTATGCATACCTTTGATTCCATCGTCAAATTTTGAAATGAAAATTTGAGTGCAATCACGAGTAGCATCAGCAAATCGTGCACCACTTTCTAAGGCCTTAGCAAGTGCTTCCTTAAACTCGTCTAAGGATTTAGATCTTAAATGCCCTGTCATGGACTGGTAAGCAGGATGCACCAGCTGTACAAAAATACCAAAAATTAAGGGAAAAACTACAAGCTTGGTATTGTAGAAAAGTGCAATAAGATATGAAGTGATACCTGTAGAAGTTTGGATTCCAGCTGCTGTCTCTTTGCATTTCTGACTTCCTCCTCAAAATAAGCAGCTTCCATGTCATATCTGCACAACCAAATACGAAATAAAATATAAATCTCATGACAAACGAAGATCACTTCAACTATGTACTCGGCAATACAATATTGTGAAGGCAGAAAGGTAACTTTTAATATGGCCAGGTTCATCTGTAAATGATAACGTTTTGCAATAATATAGTCCGTGTTTCGATCTAACACTACGAAAAATGAAATCAAGTATTGACAAATGCAAAATCTCAACACAAGTTCAGATGGTAATTAAGGATTCCAAGATCAAAATAAACACGAACAGCAGATATGCATGTCATCAAAAGTATATAAATTTTATATCATTAATTAGGAAACCATTACCCTGATAAGTATTTGTCCAGTATTGTACTAAGCTTCTTGCCAAAACCTGGTACAACACTTGTTTGTAAAGCCTCTTCAAGTTGGCACCACTCCTGTAATTTTCAAATAATAAAATATACCCCATATGCAACCAACTTAAAATTGGTAAGCATATATTTATGTTGGAGAGGTTTAACCAATTACCTCATCAGAGGAAAAGGAACCAATGCTCTCATTTGCAATCTCCTCACAACGGACGGTGGCTACCATAACCTATACAGCCAATGGAAAATTCAGTGGTCACAAATAAGAATGTTAACTTGATGTCAACAATCTGAATAATTACATCAATACCTTGTGAGCAGGTAAGTCGAGATCTTTATTCTCCTTGATGACTTTCCAAATTTGTTGTGCACTAAACGAAAATCCAGAAGCAGGAACAACCCCACGTCTGTCTCCAGCCAGTCCACCAGGAGCAATGGAATCGAAAAACCTTTGTCTCAGATTTGCAACCTTAAATCATATAACCCATATTTATAATTACAATACATCCTAATAACCTAGGGTACAGTAATTCTGCATGAACTTTGAAGCTTGGTAACTTAGAATCAAATGCTGTATAATGTTAGAATAAAATTTTCAGAGTATCCCAGAACAAACGTATTAGCCTAAAAGCATGCTACAGCCTACAGGACACAGAAAACAGCGAATAATCACCTGCTCCTTAAATTGCTCTTCTTTTTCCTCGTAACTACTGAGGGCAACCACTTCTACCTGATGTTACAGAAAAAACTGAGTCCAAAAGTAAAGCTAACACACGCATGCGCACGCAAGCGCGTGCACACACATATAACACACATTACAAACACTTAACTTACATTAAAAAACTCACTAAGAGGAGTTTCTTTGTGAGCTTGTGGTTTAGGAACGGAATCCCATATCTGAAACATAAAGTAGATAGCAATAAGACGATAATTTACTTCGCATGACAAAGAATCCTGAACATGACGTACCTTCTGAATATCCTCCCTCAGAATGGGTTCTAGGTTTTCTAAAGGTGTCTGTTCCATTCATTTGTAGAAATATGTATTAATGTGATTAATAAGAAGAAGAAATAAAATATGATTCAGGTATAAGTTAGAAATACCCTGGTTTTATCACGTATGACGAAAAGTAAAGTTGTTTTACGAGGGCTGAACAACCGCAGCATGACCTGTAATAAAATTAAAAATCAGTAAAACTTAGAATAATAGTAGTATAAAAATCATTTGGATGTATACATGCCATAATGTGAGTACCTGAAATACGGTTTTTAAAAGAGGTTTGTTTGCAGCCTGCTCTCGTCCAATATCATGACACCACCTAAAATTCTCATGTTGAAAGAAATTGTTAGCCAGCAACTCTCTGAAAAGTGGAAACTGATGATGCAATAAAACTTGCATTCTTACATATTTATCAATACTATGTCTGAGACGGCTAGAGCAAACAGAGCACTCTGCTTCTCAAATGCAGTATCATCCTAAAATACAAAACTGAGAATGTTAACATGCTACAAGTAATCAAAGACCAGTAATGCAATTCACACAGTACCTTGTTACAACAGCTTTCTCTTATTAAAGCATGAAAAGGGGTGTTGATGTATGTTTATATTTACAGCTATCAGGTACAAGTTCACGGAGATCTCATGTGTGAGATACAATATACTGGTTCCAGATTTTCTACTATGACTATAAGAATCCATTGCACCACAATTTTGTGGCTAATCTCCCCCCCCCCCCCCCCCCCAAAAAAAAAAAAACCCAACCGTGTTAGACACAATATACTGCTTCCAGGTTTTCTGTTATCATGACTAAGAATCCGTTGCACCAGATTTTTGGATACCCCAATTTTAAGTACAAAGTCAACGAAATTAACAACTCAATTAACGTAAATTCCATCAATACCATCAAAAATCTTCAAATTATCAACGACTTCAGACGGTAAATTGGAGTTTTTATATATTGGTACAGTGTAATGAATTGATTTATGCAAAAAAGTAGATATGTTTTATAGTGATAATGCAAATACTGATCTCATGCAGTTCAATGAAGTTACACCAACAAAACACGGTGACCCTCACACATTTACCTCTCCTCTTTCTCTCCCATCTGACCCTTCCAAGTCCATAACGATTGTGCATGGTTCAATACCACGGCATCTTGCCATCCATATGCCTTTAGTAGTTTGTGACCTAAAACATGAATTGCTAGTATTTCAGAACTACAGAAACATAAATTGAACAAAATATTACAATTCTTAACCTTTCAAAACTAACTGATAGCACTTCTTCCAAATCTTACCTTCCTTTAAAAGCATCCATTTCTTTGAAATTTGTATAAAACAAGTGATTCAGCAAAGTGCTTTTCCCTGCCATGTATATTTCCTTTCTAAATTAGTATTGAATTCGCACGATCTAGTTGATTTGGTATAGTACAAAATTGTTAATTAATATTCAAGTGCTAACCAAAAAACTCTATGCGCTACTAACATACCGCTACTTTGGGGACCCATTATCGCTACTACAGCATATGATAGCCCACATTCAGCTAATTTCACTGTCTTTGTGAACTTTTCGACACCATCCACATTAAACACACCATCTCCATCAATAAGCTGAGTTGAGCAACTATCATCAGCCATTTCTGAACATATGAAAAGTAGAAGGTAAGTCATGTTATGGTTTAGTTTACTGCTTTACTAAGACACAAAATATATGAAGAAACCAGCTTCAAGATAAATAACTTCAAAAGGTAACAAACTTATAAAGTTAATTGTCCTGAAATAGTTTTGATGACGACTTCAACACCTTAAATGTCCTAAGTAGCTATTAAAATGATTTTATCCGTGGAATTTTTTTATCAGTACTTTGTATGCCAATAAAGCAAAAATAAGAACTCCATAATTTTCTAACTAACATCAATTTTTTTCGCAATCTTCTTATTTGAAAAATTATTCTAGTGGATATCTGATAAATCTCGGTAATTACAATCAAACATTCGAATAAAAAAATTGAAAAAAACAGAAGTTTCTATCACCGTTCCAGATTGACAAGAGACTACGAGATCTGCACGATTAAGCCAAAAATAAACCAATTAAATTGAAGAAAACGTACTCTAAATTCGATGTGAATCGAAGGACGCTCCGGAAGAAAAAGTAGAGTGCGAAAAGGAATGATCTAGCAGAGCCATATCTTCCTTCTACCTTTTCATATTTAAACAGTTTGCTTTGATTAAAGAAACATGACTAGTTTAAAATGAATTTAGCCAGCAGTAAAAAAAAGATTCTTTGAAACTCGCATCATTTGATTCATTTCTATCTGGCCTATTCTATTAAAACATCTAGATTTACTTTCCCGAGTACAAATATTGATTTGGGATTTATCATCTGTACACGTTAAATTACACATTGACAAAATAACTAACCAAAAGTAAAATAGCCTCGAAAAATTATATCCCTATTTTTTCAAAGTGAAAAATGAAACGTGATTTGCACTTTTTTAACAGAAAGCGCAAGCAACCTGCAGTTTTTGAAAAAAAATAAAATCTATAAAATCCGATAATGGTGAAAACTGTATTTATTAACTAAAATTATACGTTAATCGTAGTTAGTATTAGTTTTGGATAAAGAAATTTGATTTTTCAATTTTTGAAAACATTTTTGAAAAGCTCACTTACATTTTTTATCGGAGAGCAAGCTAGTTTGCGCATTCTGATTTAGAAAAATATAAACCTAATTTACATATCCACTGCTACATGGATTTTTCTTATAACATATAAATATTGACCTGGTGTGCAAAACCCCAAATAATTAATATAGTAGCTATTTGGAAATCAACTAATATAACTTCCATGTCTTGTGTCCAGCCAATCAAGACCAATGGCTTTTGCAAATTTTGCAAAATAACTGATTGTTGGAAGAGAAAAAGTACTTTTCTGTAAAAATCTATATACTCTGATTGGTTAGGCACACTGAGACAAGGGAAATTGATACCATCTGATTTCCTCTCATTTTTTTCATACTTGAAAAGAAAAAACTTCTTAATTCACTTACCTCCATTATTTTCTTTGAAAAACTTCCTCGCCATTTTTAATAAAAATGTGCAGTCTATGCTGTATATATTTTCAGTTCTAATTGCATATTTTTGTAAAATAAATATGTACTGTGTATAATGCAAATATTCACAGTATAGGTAGATTTTCTCTGAAAAACCTCCTCGTCATTTCCAATAAAAATGTGCGGTCTATACTGCATATACTTGCAGTTCTAATTGCATATTTTTGTAAAATAAATATATACATACCGCGTAAAATGCAAATGTTTACGGTATAAGTAGATTTTTGTTGAAGACGCGAACAGAGATGTTCCGTGAAACTTGTCCTTGCAAAGGATTTTTCGAATATTAAATTTGAAAATAAGGAAGAATCCTAATTATCGTAAAATAAAACGTTATATAATTTAAAGTTCGAATACATAAAAATACACTAATATCAGTTTAATGTATGCAAGCTTGACATAAGGCATAGACGAAATCGGTCCAACCTAAAGGGCTTTGATTTCATAAAATGTTTTATTTACATTGCTTTAAATCATAAACAAGAGTGTGGTCAAGTGGCAAGGATGTTAAATGCGAGGTGGGCGAGGGATTTCATGTTTTGGCTAACCTAGGACTTTGTATTTTCTTAAATCTTTACATTTTTGCAACCACTTTTGTTTGGTTTAAAGGAAAATCGTCTTGGGCCTCCTACATGCTAGGGTCGTTCTTGAATATATGTAAAACATGTAGCCAAGTCTAATAAGTAGATGAAACAATAATATTATTTAATATTATTATTGTGATAATAATATATATTTAATATTATTATAGTGAATGTTTTCATCTTTTTTTTTGGTTTAACGCCGTAGCAAATGATTATATATGACAAATCCAAAAATATTTTAAAAAAATGGTGTAGCTTGCTGTTTGGAAAAAAATGACACAAACACCTAACAGATTTCGTAGAGAATAAAAAGCTAAGAAGAAAACTGTAAAACAAGCAAGAAATAGAACATACGAGATTTATAATGGTTCGACATACTGCGGCCTACGTCCATTTCAAGTTTTCTTTTATTATACTATTGTTTTTCAAGTACAATTCTTACGAATCGGTATAAATCCGTGAGTGATTATAATAACTTAGAGTAAGAAAGCAAGAAAGCCAAAAAAATATTTAAAATGAGTCATGCCCTTTTATTTGTAGAGATGGGAAGCCTAAAATCTCGCCTAAAGATCCCCACCTCGTTCTCTACGCCCGAGACTAGTTCTCTAGAAAAATATAGATGTCACCTCAACCAAAATCACGGATCAGTACCGATCCACGAGATAGTCAAATTGGTTGTTGTAGACTCTTTATTTAAGCTCGAATCTTGTTTAGCTTCGTGATTTCATACTTGTTTGCACCATTATTTGCTTGTTTCTGAGTCCAAATAATGAACATATGAACGAATGGAGTTGTCGATTTTGAGTGCTCGTGAACATCGATAGAGAATTGCATGGGATCGACAAAGTAACACTTGAAATAGGCTTCTATTATCAAATAGAGTGTGTAGAAGGAGCCGGGGCAAGTTTGGAGGAAAAATCTCAAATTAGTACCGATTAAACACATGTTGGAATTTCGGGTCCTTGAGATGTTTTGTATTTTTCATGTGATCTTGACTGTAGTTGGTTTTTGGACTTCACAGTCATCTTTTCAGGTGTCTTGCGTTGATAACTTTGAAGTTTGACTTGTCAAGTTTGTCTGTATACTGCTCAATCAAAGGCAAGATAATACCTGGCCCCCAAAGCAAGCCTTGTGGATGGAGGGCATGCTTTATTTAAGAACAAATTCCAAACATTAATCTACGATAATTGAGCCCTTCGGCTACTTCAATCTTGATGAATCGTTCAGTTCTTTTGGATTCTCTTGTCAATTATGAGTTGTTGTAAACATGTTACAGCCTAAAACTCTAGACTCTATCTAGGTGTAATCTATAGTCATCACCATTGTGATTTCATTTGGAGTTATTACATCTATCTAAATCATCTCGTATTCATCCGAGATTTACCAGTTCCACTCTAATTACAAGGCATTCAAATCCTTTTATCAAATCTGTATTCGTTCTAAGGCTTGATATCTTTGGATTGTTTTATATTCAGTTTAATGCACGATCCCTTCGGATCGTTTAATATTTAGTTTAATGTGCGATCTATTTGGATCGTTTAATGTTTGAGTTGAAGGGACGATCTCTCTGAATTGCTAATCAAATCCATGGTTGTTCAGGGCCGATAGTTAAATCTGCGATCTCTTCGAATCATTAATTGAATTCGTGGTCGTTTAGGGCCGACGGTTAAATAAAGTTATGGCCACTCCGGACCGTTAATCAAATCGATGGTCATTCGAGACCGATAATCAAATCCATGGTCTTTCCAGATCGCTAATCGAATCCATGGTCGTTCGGGACCGATAATCAAATCCATGATCTCTCTGGACTGCTGATCGAATCCATGGTCTCTCCGAACCGCTAGCCAAATCCATGGCTGTTTAGGTCCAATAATCAGATTCATGGTCTCTACGAACCGCTAATCAAATCCATGGTCATTCGAGGCTGATAATCAAATCCCTTGTCTCTTCAAACCCTTTTCCGATGAGGGAACTCGATAACAAGCAAGCTCATTCGCTCATACTTCGATGAGGTTATTTACTTCCTCCACTCTAGCCCCGTCTCTCCGGACAGGACATAAAGCGAGTTATATTATACAAGTTCATCCGCTCACTCTCCGATGAGGGGACTTGCACCCTGCACTCCAGTCCCATCTCTTCGGATAGGAGTTAGAGCGATCACTATCGTACAAATCCATCCACTTGCTCTCCAATGAGGGGACTTGCACCTTGCGCCTCGGCCCCGTCTTTCTAGACAGGACTTAAAGCGATCAATATCAGTTATTACATTCAACGTGGTTTTTTCAAAAATCCAAATATTCAAATCAAAGCAAGCAAGCAAAAAAATTTAAGCGTCTATCCCAGTCATTCAACTTAGAGTGCGCCAAGAGACCGATCCAAGTCTCGTTCACGTGTAAGCGGTCCGATGTTATTAATATTCTAAATAGTCATTGTTAGTCCTTGAGATCATAGTTTTGATGACAATAACCTTAGAATAGATTATAAAATATAAATACCAACAATATAAGTTTAGATATATATGTATATGCAGGATTAACCATGCAGGTACCAAGAATAAAGACTGTACAGTATAGAGATTCAAGATATCGAGATTGAAGGCTCATGAGTATAAAGATTATCAAGAGCTCAAGAGTCAAGTAATTTATCTTTTAATTAGAATTTTTGTTAAAACTCCTATAAAAGCACTGGCATCTTAAAATCCAATTTATTCGTGGAATGGAATCCACTTCGAGTCTGTTAAAGGGATGGAACCCTAAGTAGGATGGAACCTACGGAAAATCTAGTGGAATATTGTTTTGTATCTGCTAATTTTTATTCAAAATGATTGCTACAGAATGATATCTTTTTTTCAAAATGTTTTCAAAACCTTCCTTTTAAAAGCATGAAAAACATCTATCCCGATTTCAAATACTTTTAGCCTCAAAATAATCTTTAATTTCAAAATCAAATTATCCGTGGTTTTAACTATCTTTAATAATAATAATAATATATTTAATTTTTATACTTAGATTTAAATATAATATTATAGTAAAATTTTGTATATATTATTCTATATATTTACTTATGTATTTTAACTATAGTCAAGTATATTTATAAAGTTTAAAATTGTTTTAATATAAGATAGAAGTTATTTTTCAAAGAAAATCAAATCAATAAAATATCCTTTGGATGTCGACATGCCCATGTACCCTATGTCGACACTATGTCGACATAGTGTCAGTTGAATTCAAAAATTAAATTTCAAAAGAAGTGTCTATTCGTCATATCTTTTCACGAATGGACATGGCTGTTGTTCTTCTATATATAGGGGATGTTTTCAACGAATTTAAATATAGATTTTCTGGTGTTTCACTCCTCTTCTTCTTCCACATTTCTATATACATATTCTTACCATTACTCTGCCGAAATCAACATTGAATCTAACTAGATTATCTCTGGTTTGATTCTCTATCACTATCTCAACAAGATCCTCGGTGCTATTCAGAGTTATAGGCTTTTTGTAATCAACTTAGCGAGAAAAGGTGTGATTGTGGCCTTGGAAATCAATCAAGCGAGATAAGGTGTGATTGTAGCCTTGGAAATCAATTGGGTGAACTTGTTGCTTGGGAAATCAAGTATCTCTACCCAGAGGATTGTGAATCTGGAAGGTGTACCTCGTTGCCTTGAAATCGAGGGTGTAATTGTAAAGATTGTTTTTTAAAGGAAATCTGTACTTGTGTGCGGGACTGGATGTAGGGTAACTCCAAACCAGCATAAAATCCGGTGTGTTCCTTCCTTTACTGCGTTTACTTTATATTTGCATCTGTGTTTGATTCTGTGATCATATCTATGTCCGAATATTGCAAACATTTGTGTTCAAATTAACAAAAACTCAAAAAGATTTAATAATTCTTTAAAACACTATTCACCCTCCCTTTAGTGTTTATCCTAGCCTTAAGATTCTTAATTCGCATTTCTCATATTTGGTATCGGAGCAAGGTTTTCAAAGTTTCATAATCTGATTTTTGAAAAAGTTTTCAAAATGGCTACCAACACTGGTATTGTTACTAACACTAGTATCCCTGTCACTAGTTCATTTGTAGAAGGTTAGTCTACTGTCAGACCACCACTTTTTAATGGCAGTAACTATGCATATTGGGCATGTAGGATGAAGATATATTTACAGTCTGTAGGATTAGATACTTGGAATATCACACAAACTAAATATTCTGAACCCACAACTGATTTTGCACAATGGACCGCTGAGCAAAAGACTGTTGCACAAAATAATTCTAAAGCAATGAATATTCTGTTTTGTTCACTTAATAGAAACGAATTTAATAGAGTGTCAGTTTGTAGGTCTACATATGAAATCTGAAAAACTTTGCAAGTGACTCACGAAGGAACAAGCAAAGTTAAACAGACCAAAATTTGCATGCTCACAAATCAGTTTCAATTATTTAAAATGAATTCTAATGAGTCTATTTTCGATATATATAGTAGATTTCAGGATATTGTGCATTCTCTAATATCCCTGGGAAAGGAATTTTCGGAAGAAGATCAAGTTAGAAAAATTCTAAATTCTCTTACTCTGGAATGGATCAAAAGACAGTTGCGATCGAAGAGGCAAATAACATCGGTACTCTAAAGATAGAAGAATTAATTGGAAATCTAATGTCGTTTGAAGTTCAAATGATCAGGAGAAGAGAAAGCAAAGCATCTGAAAAGAAATCAATGGCATTTAATGCATTAACTGATGGATCAGACTCAAACAGCGATAATGATGAAGAGATAGCCTTTATGACCAGAAATTTTCGAAAATTTCTGAAATACAGAAAGATGAATAATCTCAAGAGGAACAACTATAAGAACTCTGAAAATCAGAATATAGTGTCAAACAATGTCAAATGTTTCAACTATGATGAACCAGGGCATATCAAAAGAGACTGTCCGTATCCAGATAGGCAAAATCCTCCTATAAACAATGACTCGGTAAAGAAACGGAAGCGTGCATTTACTACTACTCTAGATGACCCAAACTCATCCTCAAGCGATGATGATCAGAAGATAGATAATTCAAATTTGTGTTTCACGGCAGTTCATGATTCCGACGAAATCAGAGAAACAGACTCAGAAAAAGGTACACATTTACAATATAATTGATTGAAATTGCATACTTAGAATTAGATGTTTGATTGCTTGATTGATTGATTTTGAACTGATGTGTTATTTGAATTTTAAAATTTTTTACTATTATTTTATTATTATTTTTATTAATAATATATTATTGAAAATACTATAATTCTAATAATATTTTAGATATATAAATAATAAAAATAATAAGTACATACATATATATATATATATATATATATTAGAGTACTTAAGGAAAATAAATCATAGAAATTCATAGGCACATGTCGCATGGTCCCTACCATGATGTCGACATGGGTACCAGAATTTGAAATTCAAAATTTGAATTCAAATGGTTGAATTTCCCTTTATCTTTTCACTTCATTCAATTCTATGAAAGACATCTTTTGACCAGAGAACATATCCTTTGAGAGTCTATTTATTCACTATCTTTTATCATATCTTTTCACTCTCATTTTCAAATTCAAACTCTCTCTTCAAAACTTCAAGCTCTCTACTCTCTATTTTAATAGCTTCTTCAAGCAACCCCTCCACCATGAAAATTTCCAAAAAGATAAAAGAGCAACTCTTCAATGATCCGGAGGCAATTAAAGCATACAATTATGCTAACTATGCAAAAGTTCATCCCGGAAAGTTTACTATCTTTCTAGATTTTTCTTCTTATGAAATTGATTCCCTTTTTGCAAACAATCAAATTCTTAGTCTTGTTGATGCTTCTCAAAATGATTTTGTTTGCTATCCAAACCTTATCAAAATTTACTATGCAAATTTAAACCATGGATTTTATAATGGAAATGATGATGAAATTGAGTAGTGTCAAAGGCACTAGAATTGTTTTGAATTGTGATCTTTTGGGTACCATTCTCAATTGCAAGAGTACGGGAATGGATCTTTCTAGTTTTAAAATCGATGAAAATGATCGTGAGACATTTCATCACATTTTCGAAGGGAATGATAAATTTGAATTCAAAAATCAAAAGTTTCGACCAAAAGCAAGAATTTTCAATCTTCTTTTGCAACATACTTTGACCCTAAGATCGGGGAATTTTAATAATCCTACTTCAAAAGTTTGCAAAGCATGTTTTGCTATTTTTGGAAATTATGACATTAGTTGGGCCTAAGTTATTTTGGATGAACTTCGTCCCAAAAGCCTTGAAATTGGTGAGAATACTTTGTATCATGGAATTTAGCTCACTCGGATTTTTAACTATTTTGGAGTGGATTTCAAAGGAGAAGAATTTGTTTCTGGAAAAGTTTTTAATCATCCCAACATTTCTCTTATGAAAATTCCATTTGTTTTTCAACCTTATGAGACTCTTGCCGAAAAGGAAGACGTTTGGCTCATGAGGAGATGGAAGAAGAGGAAGAGGAGGAAGAAGAAGAAGAAGAAGAAGGAGATGAAATGGAAATTGAAGAAGAAGAAGGTGAAACTTCTTTGGAAAGCATTGACTATCCTCCTAATCCATCCAACAAAACCCTTCTTAAAAATCAAAAGACCATTGTTGAGAATCAGCGGATTCTTAAACGATCCGTTAGTAAGAAGTTAGATAAACTTTCGTCCAAGATGAACAAATTTATTTTCAAAGTCAGCAAGAAGCTTGGATTATCTTCATCGTCATCATCCTCTAACTAGTTCTACCTTTTCGTATCTTATTGTGTTTGTTTTAGTTTATTTTAATTTGAATGTTCGTGTAGTTCTTCATGATTAATCGTTGTATCGTCTTAGTATGAAATGGAATTTCTTTTCTGTTATCTGGCTTATCTTATCTCCAGAATAAATGTTAGTATATTATATAAATATACACACACACAGACACACAATTATTCATAAAATTAAAATAAGTCACAAAAATTCACTGCCCCATGTCGACATACTCCCTATGGCCATGTCGACATGCACTAGTCAGAAATGACACTTCATTTTGAATTTGAAATTTGAATAACTACATATGTCTATTCATTTCAAACGAATTTATACACCTATATATACCTATTTCTTCCAGAATTCATCACTGAATATTATTTCTTATCTACTCTATCTCTCGTTCTTCTCACAAATCCAAATATGGCTAATCCAATTCATAATTTATCCAAAATCTTGAAGAAACTCTTAATTCGTTCAAGAATATTCTCTCGTTCATTTTTCGTAACCAGCGACACTTAGAATTGAGTCAAATGCAGATGATCAAGGAACAAGAAAGGCATTTCGACGCAATACGATGGATGATTTCCACCCTGCACAAGGATGATAACGAAGCACATTCCCCAGTCTCTCTCACGAATGACAATGAAAATTGGGATGCTATCAAAGCAGATCCTATTTTTGGAGAAGAAGGATGGGTGGAAGTTCCTCATAACATTTAATTTTATTGCTTTATTTGAATTGTTTACTTTGATTGATTTGATTTCATTTGGTTTGATATGGATTGATATTTAGTGTGGATGTATGATTGTACAAAACATATATAAATATACATTTGATCATTGTTTGATTATCAAGTTTGTCAGTTTAAACTATCTCTTAATATATCTATTATATACTCCATTATATAGTTTGTTAATGTAGGTATTTTAGTCCAAGAATGAGGGGGAGTTATATATTTGGAGTTAGTTTTTGTTGATGACAAAGGGAGAGAAATATAAAATAGGGTAGTTAGGCATAGATTAAGGTGGAGTTATTAGGGTAGAAGTAGTATTTTATAAACAAAGGTTGTCATCATCAAAAAGAGGGAGATTGTTAGTCCTTTAGATGATATTTTTGATGACATCAACCTTAGAATAGATTATAAAATACAAATACTAACAGTATAGGTTTAGATATATATGTATATGCAGGATTTAACCATGCAAGTACCAAGAATAAAGACTGTACAACATAGCTATTCAAGATACCAAGATTGAAGGCTCATGAGTATCAAGATTATCAAGAGCTCAAGAGTTCAAGTAATTTATCTTTTAATTAGAAATTTTGTTAAAACTCCCAGAAAAGCACTGGCATCTTAAAATCCAATTTATTTGTGGAATGGAATCCACTTCGAGCCTGTTAAAGGGATGAAACCCTAAGTAGGATGGAACCTATGAAAAATCTAGTGGAACATTATTTTGTATCCGCTAATTTTTATTCAAAATAATTTTTACAAAATTATATCTTGTTTTCAAAATGTTTTCAAAATCTTCCTTTTAAAAGCATCAAAAACATCTATCCTAATTTCAAAATACTTTTAGCCTCAAAATAATCTTTAATTTTTAAAATCAAATTATCCGTGGTTTTAACTACCTTTAATAATAATATATTTAATTTTTATGCTTAGATTTAAATATAATATTATAGTAAAATTTTGTATATATTATTCTATATATTTACTTATGTATTTTAACTATAGTGAAATATATTCATAAAGTTTAAAATTGTTTTAATAAAGATAGAAGTTATTTTCAAAGAAAATCAAATCACCAAAATATCCTTTGGGATGTCGACATGCCCATGTACCCAATGTCGACATAGTGTCAGTTGAATTCAAAATTTAAATTTCAAAAGAAGTGTCTATTCGTCATATCTCTTCATGAATGGACATGATTGTTGTTCTTCTATAAATAGGGGATGTGTTCAACGAATTTAAATATAGATTTTCTGTCTTTTCACTCCTCTTCTTCTTCCACATTTCTATATACATATTCTTACCATTACTTTGCCGAAATAAACATTGAATCTAACTAGATTATCTCTAGTTTGATTCTCTATAACTATCTCAACAAGATCCTCAGTGCTATTCAGAGTTATATGTTTTTTGTAATCAACATAGTGAAAAAAGGTGTGATTGTGGCCTTGGAAATCAATCAAGCGAGATAAGGTGTGATTGTAGCCTTGGAAATCAATTGGGTGAACTTGTTGCCCGGGAAATCAAGTATCTCTATCCAGAGGATTGTAAATCTGGAGGGTGTACCTTATTGCCTTGAAATCGTGGGTGTAATTGTAAAGATTGTTTTTGAAAGAAAATCCGTACTTATGTGCGGGACTAGATGTAGGGTAACTCCGAACCAGTATAAAATCCAATGTGTTCTTTCCTTTACTGCTTTTACTTTATATTTGCATCTGTGTTTGATTCTATGATCATATCTGTGTCCGAATATTGCATACATTTGTGTTCAAATTAACAAAAAGATTTAATAATTCTTTAAAACGCTATTCACCCCCCTCTAGTGTTTATCCTAGCCTTAAGATCCTTAATCTGCATTTCTCACAATCTCATACATCCGACTTAGAGCATGCCTAGGGACCGTTCAGGATCCCGCACATGTGTAAGTGGCCTTAGGTTATTATTATCTTTATTGGTTAATACGAATAGCCAAATGGAAGAAAAAATGAAAAAACAAAATGCGGAAATCGAATTCAACTCTCGTCTATCCTGATCATGCGATAACCATCATTGACCTCGATCCAAGGCCATTTCCATTCGTTGCGGATGATGATTACCCTTGTTTCACCACCGTAGCTTGGTTTCTTACATACTGCTACAATTGGTTGTTTCTGACCTGTTCCCAATCAGATCGTGCACGTGTTTGTAGTCATTTGTGTTATGCCATTCATCTCATGAAATGGGCAATATTTTCCAGACATCCTTTCATGGTCTGTAGGCCCTCTCCTTGCTAGTTTTTGAAAGGGGATTTATCCCTTAGTATCTGGTAAATCCGCTCAAGGTTTCATTCAATTTCATGTTAGAAGAGAATTTCGGTTCCCGAGTTTATTGCTTTGGTCCTTCAAAGCCATCATCCATCTTCTGTTTTCCTTTATCCTTGCTAGATACTGCTCCAAGCGATCCTCTGCGTAACGCCCCATCCTTTTTGGACGATTTAAATCGACAATAAACCACACATGTCAACTCAAACCATTTAAAATGGAGGATTGTTAATGGGGTAAACAAGAAAATAATAGAAAAGAAAGAAGAAAACACAGAATCTCACAGCGAAATGAAAAAATATAATGATCAAATAAACAGTTCATGAAGCTGTTTTACAAATGACATTTGATTACACTTTTACAATACAAATCAGAGTTATACATACAATAGAAATAAATAAATAATACAATGGAACACATGATGTAGTGGAATAATTAATAATAAATAGTAGACTCGTCTCCGTCTTCATCCTCCAAAATAAAATGGTCTTCAATACACTGAAAAGCTCATACTGACCCAAGCATAATGAAAAGACAAAACAATCGAGTAAGGATTAAAAGATTTTATGTAAGTCAAATTAAAATAAGTAGAATAGAAATATTACTGTAATGGCTTTGGAGATGTTAGGAGATTTTCATCTCTATCAAGTGTACAACGTGAATATAATTATTTAAAAGATTTCAAATAATTCGAAATACCAATCTTAATCATTTTAATTAAAATAAATCTGAAGTTTAAATTTAAAACTTAAAGCTTTCAAATAATTCAATTCCAATAAATAATCCAAATTCAAGAAATTATATGGGTATTTATTATTTCAACCAGTCTCTAAAATCAAAATTTCCAAATCAATGGAAACCGTTTGGGTAATCATTTCAATCCATAATGATAACAAAGATGTATACATAAATAAACATCCAATTGTCCAAAATGTCAACTAATAACATCCATCGCAATCCAACATCCAAATCAGCCAATAAATCACAACAATCAATTGATTATCATTATTAGGTGTTTAACTAGCAATTTATATTCAATATTAATTGAATGGCAATTCAATTCAATATAAATTCAAATTTAACTTAAACGACAATTTAAAAATACCAAACAGCAATCAATAAATTTTTAATCACATCATAAATTTAATTGAACTAACATAAGATAATTTAGTATTCGTGAGTGGGACAAAACACTCACTTTTGATATTTAAAATACAAAAATCCAAACAAAGATGGCTTTCCAGCAGTCTCCAAACTCTGCTAAACCTATTTCATGTCGCCACGAATTCCAATACGAGTCCAATGGAAGAAACTACGCATGTATAGGAGCTTGTATGTGGAAGATATTCAGGTTATAAGGATATATTAAAAAAATACATGCACGTTTAATTATCAAAATAAGAATTTTTAATAACTTATATTTTCAAATTTGATGTACCCAAAACAAAGGCGAGAAGTAGAATGTCAAAACCATGAAAGCTAATTCTCATTGTTCATTTTTTTGAAGGGTTCTTGCAAAAGAAGGCAAGGTGACGAGGAAAGGTGCGGATGTGGTAGAGGAAGAAATAGATGCTCACGCCTTTTTTTAACATACCTTCAGTAAAAATGAATTGGTAGTAACTAAGTGGAGGTATAAAGCTATGTTGACATTGAGACTTTGAAGGAAAAAAATAGAGGCCCTGATGTTTGAAAAATAATGAAGTTATAGGGGAAATAATAAGATATGATATGAAACAAAAGAAGAAAAGGAAAGTAACAAACGAAATATATATGGAAGGGACAAATAAAATGAAGCTATATGATCTAAATAAATGCTTCAGGTAATAAAATAAACAAAAACGGAAGAATGAGAAAGGATGTGAATTCACGTTTCAACTACATCAGAGAATTGCATTAAAACCAAAATATGGAAATAGTGGCAGGTGTATTGAATAATAAGGAATGAAGGGACCACTCCGGACTAATTAATTGCATATTCCACTCAGTTAAATATATTAACACCAAATATACTTTTTTTACACCCGGTTAAGCATAATTAACGTACAATAAATAAATTTGAATACAATAACCAATGTAATGTTAAACAAAATAAAAGATGTTCCAGAACTCAAATTTAAGTTTTTTTTCAAAATAAAGTTTTTCTCGGAGCGCAATCATGAAACCTAAAAAGTTAATTTAATCTAAATTTCAAGGTTAGTGTTATAATCACTTATATACAACCTCAAATTGATATTTAATGATTGTAAAATATTGTTATAAAATTCAAAATTTTCTTCTTTTATAAAATTATTTTTACCTTCAAAATGAAAATGTTCGTTTTATTTTCATTAAAACGTTCTTTTTATTTTAACAATAATGTATGTTTCTTGCGTTGAATCCATTAATTAAAATTAATGTTTCTTTTTTTTTACTCTTTTAAATTGAAAGATTCCAAATCAACATAATTGTAATTAATTTCAAAATTACACTTTTAAACGGATCCTAACAAACGTACATTCTTTCATTAAATGCCATTAATTTCAAATAAATTTTCTTTCCCCTTTATTGAAAGATTCCAAGTCAAATTAACGATAATGAATTCATTAATTAATTTAAATTCCAATATATATTTATTTTGATTTTCATCTTATTATTGAATCAATTATCGTCTTATGGATATACTTAATGTTGGTTTACCATTTCATTGCCTCAATCTTCTGTAGTTGTCACTTTAATTCATATTAACTGTAATAAGTAATTAGATTAATTACACTTGATTTTCAATTTAATTTCAATGATTAAATAGGTGATAAATGAAAAATGTTACCTTTTATGTAACAACCCATAAATTTCTAATAATTTTATTTACATATTTAACTGAAATTTTAAATAATTAAATTTGTAAATGATGATATTTGGAAAACGTCCATTTAAACATAGTAAATGGTAAATTTTCATCTGATAATATGGAAGTTCATTTTATTGTGAAATTTTAGTTAAATTTAAATCAACTAATATTTGGTAAGGATGAAATATTTTCCAAAATTTGAATATTTTTATATAATAAAATTGTAAGTCGTCTTTTGAGTGGGACATCATATTTCGTTTTGCAAAATTCGAATTGTTATTGCTCCGTTTATCTTAATTCTGGCATTTTAGCAGCACTTTCAGTGCCAATTATCGATTTTTGATAGGATGATCATACCATTGATGCCTATATACCATTTTGATCATCTCGTCGTGCTGATCTCTACATTATATTCAATTGTGTATCCAGATTCTGGTGTGCGGAGCAATTCGCGAAACTGATTCGTATCGGCTCTGCATTCGACCTTTTAACTTTCCTTGCTTTTCATATTCCACCGTTTAAACCATACAGCCACTTGATTCTATTATTTTAAAATTCGTGCACGACCTTTTACTATTCCTTCCGGTTCAAAATGTATTTGCTTTTCCTTCACTGGTTCATTTCGTTTCTTATCCTCTTTGCTTCGCTTTCGTTCTATCAGCCTTAAAAAAACAAATATCCCTCCGACCTCGCATCTTCTTTATTTGCCAAACCCAATACCTTCTATCTCACCTTTTCATTTTGCTTCGCCGGGCATGCAAACCCGCTCATCAACTCATGGTGTCGAACCATCACAGCATGTGCTCCCTTCTCCCTATGCCGAAGACACTATCAGCTTTCCTAGCTCACAACCTCTGGCAGTTTCTCCCTCTCCTCTCACCTTCACCTCACCTCTTCGGCCTGGCACCAACACCTTT
The DNA here is from genome assembly GCA_030765085.1 of Allium cepa. NCBI lineage: Eukaryota > Viridiplantae > Streptophyta > Magnoliopsida > Asparagales > Amaryllidaceae > Allium > Allium cepa. The sequence continues at coordinate 786,494,255 of CM060932.1, forward strand.
CCATTCGGCCAAGCTTTACGCCGTGCCGCCCTCAAACCCTCGCAACAGCTCACGTGCCTCTATCTCCCCTGACCCCTCGCCTCCCTACCAAGCCTACCTGCTGTTCATCTATGACCGATGCTTATTTATATAAAGGTATATATGTATATATATAGTTATCTGCTTATATATATATATAGCTAGACTAAGTTAAGATTTATATAAATGTTCATATAAGTTATATTATATGTTTGCGTTTTGTTTAGTTTGTTCTCGTGATAACTTTATATTGTTTGAAACCAGATACTGCAGTTTCTTTATGAAAATCATATATATAAAGATATTTCTATAACTTGATTTGTTTTATATTTCATGTATTATGTCTATATTTCATTATACATGTGTGTTTGGGAATGTTGATGTAAGTATCAGTTTTAAACTGTAAGGTATATAGATGTAAGTATTATATATAACTTATATGAGTTATGATTTTGTTTTATACACACACACACATAGTGAATTTACATAGTAAGTTTATGTTTTTATATGTTGCGTTTATTTTAATGTATATAGATTTCAAAATAAAATTTGCATAGTGTATATATATGTTGATTTGTGTACATACCTATTTGCCTATATACGGGATCTGTTGAGTTTTACAATTTATAAGTTTATATATATATATAACTTGCCGTCTTGTATGTTTTATAAGGGAAGTATGTACAATATGCTATGTTTGGATTTCAGACCATACAATATATTACAAAGGCATGCACATGGTTTGACTCCTAGTTTATATATATGTTTCAAAAATATTTTTTGTATATATATAAGTTATATTATATTACATAAGTCTGCTATATATATATATATATTTTACATTTTTATATATGTTACAGTATTATCTATTATCTGTTTATATAAATTATATTATATATGTTAGTAAGTTATATAAGGTCAGTGAGTGTACATATGTATATTTATATCTTACATATGTTAGTACATATATTTGTTAGTTACATTTAAGTTATACATTAGTTTATATGTCAGTTCAAAAATATACAGTAGAATATATATACTGACGTTTATGTATATTTTTGGTATGTTGTTGGTTTGATGTGAAAATTTTTAGCATATATATATTTAAATTATAGGTCTGTAATGATTTTTTTACATTATATTTATTTTATTTTAATTTTTTGTATTAAATTAAAATATTGATTTCATGAAAACGATAATGATAATAATAATAATAATAATATATATAGTTTATGTTTCTATTAAGCTGATTTTTTTTATTTCATCGATTCCTTATTATCAGCTGTGATCGTCAAAACTCGTGCCAATCTTGCTTTGTTTGGGATTCGTGCCTGGATTTGTAAGTCATCTCATTGTCGTTCATCTCTAGCCTCGAAATGTGAGCAATCACTCACGATTAACATTCTTATATTTATTAGATTTGATTTCAATTGAAACGACAATTGAAATATGCTGTTGTTAGTTATTTAAATTTGCTATATATATGCCATTATTTGCAATTGTTCACCTGTGACATCTATCACCATTATCTGTTATTTATAATGATGATACATGCCTATTATTGATATGTTATATTATTATCATCAGTGTTCTCGCTCTACAAGTTCATGTTAGTATATAATTCCCTATGGGTTGGAATGATACATACCCGAACGATATTGTAGAATATGAGAAAATCGTTATGGGTTGAAATGATAAACCCAAGCGATTTTCGTTGACATTAAATTTGCGATTGCGGGTTGAAATGATATATACCCGTAGACATTTAAATTGCAGATTGAAATGATAAATATCCGTATCACTTGACCATAGGATAGAAAATCATATACAGACACCGTTTGTGTGTGTGTATATATATATTTAAAATGATTTCTAGGGTTTTGAAAATAAATATATATGGTTTTATATAAATATTTATTTTATTATATAAATGTTATTTTATATATGTTTAAAATTTTAGATTTTTGAAATTATGTGTTTTGAAATTTATCAATTATAAGTTAGTTTGGAAATTTATTAATTTGAAGATTTTACTTATATTTTTACTATTTTAAAAATATATAAATTATTAAGTTCTAATATAATATAGATTTAATAACAAGATTTAATTAATATATAATATGTTTAAGTATTTATTAAAATTTTATTTTCATATATGAAGTTTATAATAATTTTAAATAAATTAAAGTTGGAAAGAGAAATAGAAATTGGTTTGAAATTATATTTATTTGAGAATTATACTCAAATAAGTTTGATTTGAAATTTATTAATTGAGATTTTAAGGACATGATTTTATAACTTGATTTTTTTGATTAAGAATTAAATGAATATTTTCAAATTTACATAAATTGAAATGGGATATTTAATTTATTTAATTTGTAGTTGAAGTTTACTTAAATGTTATTGGAATGATTAAATATTTCAAAACTAAATAATAGTAATATGAATTTGATATATAAAATGAAATTGACAAATTTAGTTTTGTAAATGTTTGAATATTTGAAGCTTCGAAATCAATTGAAGTTGAAATGGTTTAATTTGCAGTTTAAATCTATATTTGAAATCGATATAAAATGGTTTATTGAGATTGAATTGAAATGGAAGAATTGAGATTTGATTTAAATGGGATTTTGGAATTCGAGTTAATTTGAATCGATTTGTGAAGTTGGAGGAAACTATTTTATCTTATAAAGTATTTTATTATATATGAAAACTATTTACATACATATATATATTATTTTAATATAAAATATTTTTAATTTATAATTATTTTAACATACTAATCATTTTATTTTATATAAACTATTTTAACCTATAACTATTTTCATATATTAATTATTGTTATTATTCTAAAAATATAACACTATTTAATATATATACTAGTAACTTTAATAATATAAACTATTTTAAATTACAACTATTATTATATATATATATATACTATTTTATATCTAAACTGTTTAAGTGGAAAGTGTTATGTTTTAAAAGTGTTATGATTCCAAAGCATTATATTTTCCAAGTGTTACGATTTCCAAAGTATTAAAATTTCGAAGTGTTATAATTTCGAAAAGCTATAATTTTGCAAAGTGCTATGATTGTGGAAATGAATATTATTTTAAGTGAGAAATGATATCTTATTGATATGGTTTTCGAAATGGATATGATATTTTGGTTTTGAAGTATGATATTTTGAAATGACCATGGTGTTATAATAACGATTGGTTGTTAAAGAGATGCGGATCGGTTATTGCCATACTCTCTGCCAATACCGAAAACCACTTTAACAACTGTGTACGTGGTGGAGATTTCAACATGAAGTATAATGGTTGGCAACGATTCTATTTGAGGTATATACATGGACCTAACTCCCGTGAGTTAGCTTAAGGTGGCTAAAACAGGATCAATTGATTGGCCAAGTAAGGTATCTCCTCCGATCGGACACACTCCTTCGATACCATTCTATGCTTTGTGATTGATTGGGTGCACCCCTTGGATTTTTGGGAGTGTGAATCGAGTTAGGGGATTGCTACGGCTTTGCGTTACCAACAGCTCGAAAGTGTAATTGGGATATCTACCTTAGCATTGCCTAGTTGTGCCGTGTCACCTACCATATCGAGCCCACTACGAGTTTGTTTTGTGTCGTACCTATGGACTGCCCTCTAGCAGCCTTCAGTTTAAGGGGGGGGGGGGTATTACGATATGTATAGACTATGGCACTATAAAATGTGTTAAGGGGAACGCCTTAACGCTATTTTAATAGTTTACTATGCTTTAGACATATTATAATACCGTATTGTACTACATAGTAGATAGTTCCACAGATCCTTAGAGATGGGTATCCCAAACATCCTTTGAGTTACTTGTATTTCAGTTGATATTTCACTTAAGTTGGATTTATTGATATAAGAATGTTAATCCTGACTCGAGTTTTTTGTGTTTTGCTTTAAGCTCGGGTTAGACAGAGTGTCACAGCATTTGAGACTTACCTTTGGAGTTGGAGCTTTGCTTGGAGATCCATCTATATCTATTCGGCTTTCAATTATTTAGTTGACTCTAGTGGTATATTCAGATTTTGTTATTTGACTATTGTATTGAGACTTCCATGTATTTGAAACTTCCGTTGTATCTTGTTTAACTCTATTATATATATATATATATAGTGGCTTTATGAACTACTATTCTTTTGTTTCCACTGCTTATTGTTATATTACTCTGTGTCTGTGATTCTATGATTCCGTGATTATTTTATTTACTGTATATGCTGAGTTTTGCCAAATATAAATTAACAATCTGATATGTTGCACAATTCAATTCCAACATGTGTGGATGCGAATGGTTGAAAATATCTGGATGTTACATTTTACTTACTTAATCACATTTATAAGTTTATTATGAACAACAAATGTTATGGCTACTTACACAACCCTGATTATACTCAAATTTTCATCAATTCCATATAATTTTCCCCTTTTTATATAACATTTCATTCATTTCCTTATTTCAACTTATCACCTAATAACTTTACAACTATTTCAATTACTGACATACAATTCCAATATTTAACCCAACATTCAATTGCCTTAATTCCATTAATTACCCATTCAATATTCAAATACATAAATAATGAGAAAATAGTTAATACAGTCATTTACAATAATAATTCATACCCATTACCTTATTCTTAACAACCAAGGGTTACAATTTGCTTACCCAAAAAGATTTTGTATTCAATATTAACCTATTTCAATTAATTACATACAAATTCACAATTAACTACATCATTAAATTTATTTCATTATTTGCAATTATAACCAAGTCAACCTACAATTTATTTCAATTGAATTGAAATTACATCAAACAATTATCAACAACATTCAAACAACATACTGATTTCATATTCAATATTAGCCAATTCTAATTGATTACATATAATTTCAACATTCAATGTATTGCCTTATCTATAGTTTATAACCAATTATAACTTTACAGTCACTTCAATTAATTGGAATTACATTAAAATAGTTAGCAATTACCTTATATTAACATAACTAGCATTACATTCTGGTTATTACTCTCATTATAACATCAAAAATTTTAGTTTTCTTTCAGGATAAAATTCTAAAATCTTATTTAATTAATATTTTAATTATCGAAAAATACGGGTCGTTACACTTTGGCATCCAAAGCATTAACCTCTTCCTTATCAGCTTTAGTGCCCTCCCAGCATAGAAACCTTTCAGCCTTGTGGTAAAATTCCACAAGATCCATTAGTGGATCCCATTCCAAAGCAACCCAAAGATCCATCTTACCAGTCACTCCAGAAACTGCTGCTATCAAAACCGCTGATGGATTCGGCCTATCTACCATGGCAACAGCCACATGGAATCTTGTCAAAAAACTCCTAAGGGACTCTTTGGTATTCCACTTCACAGTCTATAATGTCATTCTTAGGTCGTGAGATATGGAACCGAAACTATCTCATAAATCTATCCACTAACTCGGTTCACTTACTTATGTAATCGTTTTTCAACTGCCTAAATCATAACGCTGCCAAATCGATCAAATACAATGGGAAGCATCATTCCATTACTTCTTCACATGCAACCAACATCTCCACGTGCCGGACGTGCCTCATCAAATGGACTATTTGGTCCGACTTCCCATCTTATGTCTCCAACTTTGATAGTTTTGAAATTGGAAGGATTCCTAGCATATCGAATATTTGGAGTAAACAGACTCATATTTCATCTTCCAAGCCTTAGTTAGGCAATCCACCTCTCGTGGCTCATCTCATCATCTCCACAAGTCTCTCATAATCATTTAAGGGAATTTAAAATTTTGATTTCTTAACATGCCCCCCAACTCCATGAGGGAATTTTGGCACGTACTCCTCCTACCGTGCATCAAAGTGTTGATTCACATCCATATACCCAACATCGTTCCCAGGATGCGCAATATTTCTTCCTAGGCTAGCATGATACATGCCCCCGAGCACTTGAGGATCGATACTGACCGGTTGCGGATCAGTACCGATCTGTATTATTGGTTGGGGGTTTGCTTCATTCTGCCTTCTGGCATGTTTGCTCTTGCTTCAGGTATGTGGTTCTGGTTTGCAGCGTCTAGTTATTCCTACTTGTCTCATTCTCCTGAAGAAATTCTCCATCATTTCTTCATGACGAGTAATCGTCCTTTTTTGCAATCCATTCATCGTGGTTTTCATCTCATTCCCAATTATATATATGGATGGGAGTTAGCTCCTAAGGACACCTCTTGGCCGCCCCCTTGTTGATTTCCTCCAACAGTAGCCTTCCTCGTAGAGTATCTTGTCATCTTGAACGTTTCCAAGTTTCAAATTACCGAATTCAAGTGTCTCTCAATGAAAGCACCAAAATGTTTGAACCAAAAATGGCAAAATGCCTAATAGATTTGGTAAATAATAAAAAGTGAAGAAAATAAAATGAAAAATGATCAAGAAATATAAAACACAAGATTTATAATTGTAACGACCCGTAAATTTCGATAATTAAACTGGTTAATTTAATAATATTTTGTAATTAAATTAGAAAGAAAGAAAAATAAACTTTATAATTTATAATGAAATGAGTGTTAAAAATGAAATGTAAATTAAAGGTTATGCTAACGGTTGTAAGTTACTATTTAATTGGTCTATTAATGTAGTTGTAACTGTTACATTTGGGTATAAAATTGAATATAAGTAAATAAATGTATGGTAATTGAATGAATTCAACATTATATAAGCAATTCTGATAATTAGTGGAAACAATAAACTTGAGTGTAATATAAAGTTAGTGATGACATTTATGCAAGTCAACTTTTATTTAAACTGCTAAGTTCAGAGTAGGAAATCAATTACATTAAAATGTAGGTAAATGTTCATTAATGTGATATAGGACTGTAACTGTAAAGTGTGAATGTAATGACATAAATGGAAATGTATATTTTATTCATAAGATGAAATAAAGGAATGAAACCAAGATGAATAAATTGATTGAGGTTTTAATTATAATAATTGTACATATTTGGAAAATTCAATATAATCGAAAATAACAGTTATTACAAAAGAAAGATGAAAATTTGAATATATATTTATGTGATGATAGATAAATAAATAATAACCAAGTTTATAGAGTGATAATAGATTTAGTAAAAAGAGTAGAATTGAAGCAAGGCAGTTATTGGGAATAAATTAATTGGAATTCAACTCGTAATAGATGGATTTATTGTAGGTAAATGAAATTAAATACTATGTAAGTTGAAATTTGGATGAATTGGAAAATTATTAATGTATTAGTATATAAACCAATGTTAATATTATCCATAAGAGGATAAGTTAATAGTCGATTCAATAACAAGATTGAGAAATCAAATATATGGATTTATTGGGAATTTAAAACTTATACTTTTTAAATTAGATAATACATAGCGTTTTACACGCGGTTATTTTCTGTATTTCAATTTCTATTTTTTCCTATATTCTTATTTTCTATGTTATGTTATTTTATTTTAGTTTGCACTTTGATCATTTATTGGATTTTTTTATTTGTTTATATCTTTTTATAAATGGTTGGAAAAAATCAAGGAGTCATAGGTTACATGTTTTAATTTCTTGTCTTTTCATTTGCATGGCCTCTTTCTTACTTGCTTAGCCGTGTACTTCTTTTCCCTAGCTATGAGAAATTATTCCACGAATCACGAACAAGAAGATTTATTTCTCATTTTAAAACTCCTCTCTTTCGTTTGCATTTAAGAATAAAATAAATATAAGTTTCTTTCTCCTTTAATTGTTTCCTTTTCTTTTCTTGCCTTCTCATCTTTCCTTAGCCGTTCACTTTTATTTGTAAAACCTAGCCGCCACTCCATATCAAATTTACGTATAGAAAAACTTCTCATTTCATTTGCATTCTAGAAAAAAAAGAAAAAAATACAGAAAGCTATGGCTTCCTCCTTCTTTTCCCCTTTTCTATTTTTGTTTTTCTTTTGTTTCCTTCATGCCTAGCTCGGCCTCACCCTTATAGCCGACCACTACACCATCTCCACCACCATCATCCAAGGTCGTGACCACCATAAAGACAACACCACCAAAAATTTTACCAAACCAAGCCATGTATCGATCACCTTGCTTTGATTTATCAAGGTTATGTCATTTTATTTCTTATCTTTTCATTGTTGTATTCTCTATTCTTTCTGTTGAATCATGTTCTTATGTTTGTGATATTTGTTTGCTTTATTTTGTTATGTACAAGATGTGGATTTTGGCTCTCTTTTCACTCAAGTTTGCATCTTGTTTTGTTTTGTCAAAAGGTTATGCCCCATTTGATCCATATTGTTCACTGTTGATTCACAATCTTGTATGTTGAATTTTACACTCATGTTTGTGTAATTGTTTGTATACAAGGATCTGACTCTTCATCCACTCAAAAGAATATAGCCATGCTTTGTCGTGCCTTTTCGTGCTTTATGGAGTTTAGGTTTGGGTTTGAATTTCAATTCTAGCTTTAAAAATGTGAGTTATTCACTTTAGACATTACGTACTTATACAATTGTGAAATGATGATAAGTGAATTGTAGAAATTGATATGCTATTATCATACCTGCCTGTGATATGTTTATATGATATAAATACTATTTATATACCCGTTACATCATCTGATATGATATTGTATGCTACACTATTATTTTATTTCCTGTCAATCACACTGCGAGTTCCCTATCACTATGGGTTGAATTGATACATACCCGAACGGACTATAGAATAAGAAAAAATCATTATGGGCCGAAATGATAGGATCGAGTGATTTTTATTATATTTATTTTACTAGGGATTGCGAGTTTGAAATGATAGAACCCGGATTTTTCTTTTTAAATTACAAATTGAAATGATCATATCTGTATCACTTGACCTTGATTATAAAATTTTATAAGGCCCATGGATAAATTTTTATAATAGTTCTCTAAAATTATTAAGTATTTTGAATTTTAAATACATGGAATTTTGATTAAAAGTTGATTTAAGGATTTGAATATAAAGAGATATTGAGATATTGGTTTCCTATAAGTTAAAATTGTATGAGTTGATAATTGGTTTAGATTGTAATTTAAAAAACTTTATTTGCTTTTAAATTGTAATTTAAAGATTTTTTTTATGATCAATATTTTAATAATTAAATTTGATTTGGAATCTAAAATCTAACCTAGAAAATTTAATAAAGGTTATTTCTTGAAATAAATAAGGTTTGTATAGTAAATAATGTATTTTGAGTGGATAAAATGAACTGCAGTTTTGATTTGGACTTAGTAATAAAATTTATTTAATCTGGAATCATAGTTAGTTGATGTCTAGATGAATATATTTATAAAGAGGATTGGACTGTTATATTAACTACGGGAAAATACTTGATTTATGGTTATGTTTTGTAAAAATCAACGATTATGATTTAAATGGAAAAATGCAACTCAAAATGACCGAACTTGATAATTGGAAATTTAGTTTTCAAATGAAAGTTAAGTAAATTTATTGAAAAGGATATTTTATTTATGGGATGGATATTTTGAAATAATGTGTAAAGTTATTTTTATAAAAGTTAAGTAAAATAGGGTAATTTTGACTTATTAATGAATTATAGTCCAATTTGGATATTTATTGATAAAATTTTATTTCATTAAATCATGAGTTAAATGATATCCAAACGAATATTTTTGAAGCGTGAAATGTGATTTTTGTACGTTAAATTGGCTAAAAATTAAAATTTTAGTGTAGCTGAAATATACAATGTTTTGGAAAGTTATAATTGAATGAATAGACTTATAAATGCTACAACTTTGAAATGAATATTGTTTGGAAGATATTAACATTGAATTTAAATGGTCTAAATAAATATGTTTCAAAGTGTTTGGTTTCAGAGTTGTTATAACTTGAAAGTAATATGGCTTTGGAAATGAATTTATTTGAAATTATATTTGAATAAGAACTGTATTTAAATATATAAATTTGAACTTATTTAAACTGAAGATTTAAGAATATGACTTTATAAAGTGGTTTGATTTAAGATGATTTAAAGGAATATTTCAAGTTTAATAAATTGAAGGAAATATTCAGTGATTTGACATTTAGGTTTTATCTAAATAATATATTGATTTGGTTTTGGAATTTAAATGAGATATCATTACTTCGATTTTTGAAATGGATATGATATTTTGGTTTTAAAATATAAATGATTTTAAAATAAATATCCATGGGTTATAATAACTTTGGATTGTTAAAGAGATCGGGATCGGAAGTTGTCATACTCTCTACCAACCCCGAAGACCACTTTAACAACCGTGTATGCGGTGGAGATTCCAGAATGAAGTAGGATGGTGGCGGCGTTCCTTTGGGGTATATTGGTGAACCCAACTCCCGTGAGTTGGCATAAGGTGGCTAAAACAGGAGCGATCTCGGGCCAATGAGGTCTTTCCTCTGATCGGATACACTCTTTCGATATTATATTCTAACTTTGAGATTTATTTGGTGGCCACTTTTGATTTTTGATTTGGAGGTGTGGCTCAAGGTGGGCGGTAGTAGCTTCTACGCGTTACTACCACCCCATATGTATAATGGGTATATCTACCCTGGCATTGCCTTGTGTGTCGTGTCACCTACCCTAGCGCGCCTTGTACGAGTTTGGTTTTCTCCCATAGCCCGTGGAGTATCCTCTAGTAACCTTTCGATCAGGAGATATTATGATACTGGATGGATTACTGGGACTATTACGTGTTAAGGTGGAAATGTAAAGCCTTAACGCTATTTAAAGTAAGTTTATTTTATAATAGACATTATTATAATAGCGAAATATCACTACATAGCAAATAGTTTAACGGATCCTTAGAGGATGGGCGGTCTCAAGCATCCTTTAAGTTACTTGTACATTATATTACGGTTTACTTGAGTTGGTTTACATTGTATAAGTATGTATGTCCTAACTCGAGTGTTTTGTGTTTTGCTTTACGCTCGGGTCAGACCGAGTGATACAACATTAGGGACTCACCTTCGAAGTTGGAGCTTTACTTGAAGATCCAACCATCTATTTCAATTTCAGCATTTAGTTGATTCCAGTTATTCAGTCGATTCCAGTGATGTACTAGGCTTTGTACATGATTATTGTATTAAATGTCTGTTGTACCCTTGTTTAACTCTGATGTATTTTTATAGTAGCTTCATGAACTACCATCTCTTTGCTTCCGCTGCATTTATTACTCAGTGTATGTGATCTTTGATTATTTATTTACTGCATATTCTGAGTTTTTCCAAATTTAAATTACAATCTGGTATTTTAAGCTATTCAAGTCCGACACGTGCAGATGGGAATGGTTGAAAATAGCGGGTCCTTAGAGTTGGTATCATAGCTTTGGCTCTAGGCAAAACTTAGCATATATGGTAAATTTATCTACAGAATCACTTTCATTCGAGTGTGATTCTCTTCCTTTTTATTTGGTTTCCTTTGGGTTTTGAAACGTTCTCCACGGTTCCAAAATTCATTCTTGTCCCTCACTATTCACCTTCTTTTGATTTTGGAGTATCCCATAACTCCACTTTGGATTATCTTTACAGTGAGTCAACAGTTTCACCAATTTTCGATTATTTGTAAAGGGGTGAAACTCCTTTACAATTGGCATTGATTCATTGGAGATTTTATATATTCTCGGTTTAGATGCCGATATCTTTTGTCAAACCCAAATTCGATCTTTTGAGATCGAATGTAAATTTGCCCAGAAATTCTACATCAATCTTGTTCTTTAAATCAAGGTTGACCCGGTTAATGGTTGCCTGCGATTTATATAAGCTTATCCATCTCCCTATTCTGTTATTCAATCATCTTATCTTTTGTTTTCAACTTATTTTCAAATCAGAATTCTCTATGATCTGAGTTAGTCAAATTTGAATCTCTATCCTTGCTTTGAAAATCTATTCCTATATAGTGTATCTGAAAATATATTTAAAAATATTTCATATATATTGTGTTGTTTGAGTTGTTGATGTTGGTTTGTATTTTCGATCGGTTCGTCTGATCAACGCTGTCGATAGGATTTTCAAAACACTTGAACATAACAAACTGTCATAATTTTGTTTTCAAATTTGGTAAATGAAATAGATCTTTGTATAATTATATTTTATATGTATATAAGTATAATTTTCTGGACTTTGATAGTTAATTGAATTGGATGTTAAGAAATAATATATGATTTGTACAAAGCTTGTAACCATTAGCTTTTATTTCGTATATAAATAATTGAATTATAAAATATGGCTACAAATTAATTTGGAAATTTAAATGAGTTTAAAACAATAAACTAAGAATTTAATTTTCGATGGTTTCGGACTTTGTGTTTAAAGTTCTAAAGGGTTTATTATTTAAAGTATTTCAAGTAGAAACTGTTTCAAGGAAATTTTAATTTGTAAATCAGTGCTCTTTTCTTTGTCGCTGGAAAATAATTTCGATAACGACTGCAGCATCGTCGACATTCATTTTCGATTTCGAAGTGAAGAGATCATTCTGTAGTTATGCTACAGTCTTGCTTTGGAGAATTAAATTGATTTGGATTTCTAAAATATGACTTCATTTATAATATATATATATATATATATATATATATTGGTATAAGATTTCAAATTCTTTTTGATATATATTATATATATTGTGTATATTTAATTATCTCTAAAACAGTTTGAAGTTAATCGAAAATCTATTTCTTAAACGTTGTTTTAAAGGATAATGTTAAATATAAAATGAAATCAAAATTATGAGTAAATATTTAAGCTTGAATAATTGAATTAGAGAATTCTATTTGTATAATATCCTATTGCATTCCAATATAACTTACCTTAATTATTAGAAGTTAACAATGTAATTGGATAATATACAATATAAAAGGATTTTATAAATAAAATTGAGTGTTATAATAAATGTTATACACTTAAATTTTAGTTATAAAAGGGATTAATTGAGGTAAATAGAATAAAAGGTAAATTTAATAACTTACAATATAAAATGGCGTTAAAGGAAATTTTTAAATAAATTGGTATATTTTATTCAAATTAATTAATTTTGAAATTATAAATTCAGTATTTTTGAATAAGATTTATTATTGACTTAATTCTTTCTTTGCCCTTCTTTCTTTCCTTTTTGGGGACGAAAAGTTTTGAGTGGGGGAGAGTGTAACGACCCGTAAGTTTCAATAATTAAACTGGTTAATTTAATAAGATTTTGTAATTAAATTTAGAAAGAAAGAAAAAAACTTTATAATTTATAATGAAGCGAGTGTTAAAAATGAAATGTAAATTAAAGGTTATAGTAACGGTAGTTAATTACTATTCAATTGGTCTATTAATGTTGTTGTAACTGTTACATTTGGGTTTAAAATTGAATATAAGTAAATAAATGTATGGTAATTGAATGAATTCAACATTATATAAGCTATTCTAATAATTAGTGGAAATAATAAACTTGAGTGTAATATAAAGTTAGTGATGACATTAATGCAAGTCAACATTTATTTAGGTTGCTAAATTCAGAGTAGGAAATCAATTACATTTAAATGTAGGTATATTTTCATTAATGTGAAATAGGACTGTAACTGTAAAGTGTGAATGTAGTGACATAAATGGAAATGTATATTTTATTCATAAGATGAAATAAAGGAATAAAACCAAGATGAATAAATTGATTGAGATTTTAATTATAATAATTGTACATATTTGGAAAATTCAATATAATTGAAAATAACAGTTATTACAAAAGAAAGATGAACATTTGAATATATATTTATGTAATGATAGATAAACAAATAATAACTAGGATTATAGAGTGATAATATATTTAATAAAAAGAGTAGAATTGAAGCAAGGTAGTTATTGGGAATAAATTAATTAGAATTCAATCCGTAATAGATGGATTTATTCTAGGTAAATGAAATTAAATACTATGTAAATTGAAATTTGGATGAACTGGAAAATTAATAATGTATTAGTATATAAACCAATGTTAAATTATCCATTAGAGGATAAGTTAATAGTCGATTCAATAACAAGATTGAGAAATCAAATATATGGATTTATTGGGAATTTAAAACTTATACTTTTTAAATTAGATAATACATAGCATTTTATACATGGTTATTTTCTGTATTTCAATTTCTATTTTTTCCTATAATTTTTTTTCTATGTTATATTATTTTATTTTAGTTTGCACTTTGATCATTTATTGGATTTTTTTTATTTGTTTATATCATTTTATAAATGGTTAGAGAAAATCAAGGAGTCATAGGTTACATGTTTTAATTTCTTGCCTTTTCATTTGCATGGCCTCTTTCTTGCTTTCTTAGTCGTGTACTTCTTTTCCCTAGCCATGAGAAATTATTCCATGAATCACGTACAAGAAGATTTATTTCTCATTTCAAAACTCCTCTCTTTCGTTTTCATTTAAGAATAAAATATATACAAGTTTCTTTCTCCTTTAGTTGTTGCTTTTTCTTTTCTTGTCTTCTCATCTTTCCTTAGCCGTTCACTTTTATTTGTAAACCCTAGCCGCCACTCTATATCAAATTTACGTATATAAGAACTTCTCATCTCAATTGCATTCCAGAAAAAAAACACAGAAAGCTATGGCTTCCTCCTTCTTTTCCTCTTTTCTATTTTTTTCTTTTGTTTCCTTCACACCTAGCTCGGCCTCGCCCTTATAGCCGACCACTACACCATCTCCACCACCACCATCTAAGGTCGTGACTGTTATAAAGGCAACATCGCCAAAACTTTTACCAAACCAAGCCATGTATTGATCACCTTGCTTTGATTTATCAAGGTTATGTCATTTTATTTCCTATCTTTTCATTGTTGTAATCTCTATTCTTTCTATTGAATCATGTTCTTATGTTTGTGATATTTGTTTGATTTATTTTGTTATGTACAAGATGTGGATTTTGGCTCTTTTTTCACTCAAGTTTGCATCTGCTTTGTTTTATCAAAAGGTTATGTCCCTTTGATCCATATTGTTCAGTGTTGATTCACAGTCTTGTATGTTGAATTTTACACTTATGTTTGTGCAATTGTTTGTATACAAGATTTGGATTTGACCCTTCATCCACTCAAAAGAATATAGTCGTGCTTTGTCGTGCCTTTTTGTGCATTGCGGAGTTTAGATTTGGGTTTGAATTTCAATCCTAGCTTTAAAAAGGTGAGTTATTCACTCTAGACATTACGTACTTATACAATTGTGAAATGATGAAAAGTGAATTGTAGAAATTAATATGTTATGTTCATACCTGCCTGTGATATGTTTAAATGATATTAAATACTGTTTATATACCTGTTACATCATCTAATATGATACTGTATGCTATACTGTTATTTTATTTCCTATCCATCACACTGCAAGTTCCCTATCATTATGGGTCGAAATGGTACATACCCGAACGGACTATAGAATAAGGAAAAATCATTATGGGCCGAAATGATAGGCTCGAGTGATATTTATTGTATTTATTTTACTTGGGATTGCGGGTTTGAAATGATAGAACCCGGATTTTTCTTTTTAAATTATGAATTGAAATAATGCATATCCGTATTACTTGATCTAGGTTAGAAAATTTAATAAGGCCCGTGGATAAATTTTTATAATAGTTTCCTAAAATTATTAAGTATTTTTGAGTTTTAAATACATGGAATTTTGATTAAAAGGTTGATTTAAGGATTTGAATATAAAGAGATATTGAGATATTGGTTCCCTATACGTTAAAAGTGTATGAGTTGATAATTGGTTTAGATTGTAATTTAAAAATATTTATTTGGTTTTAAATTGTAATTTAAAGATTTTATTTATGATCTACATTTTAATAATTAAGTTTAATTTAATTTGGAATCTAAAATCTAACCTAGTAAATTTAATAAAGGTTATTTCTTGAAATAAATAAGGTTTGTATGGTAAATAATGTATTTTGAGTGGATAAAATGAACTGCAGTTTTGATTTGGACTTAGTAATAAAATTTATTTAATTTGGAATCATAGTTAATTGATGTCTAGATGAATAGATTTATTAAGAGGATTGGACTGTTATATTAACTACGAGAAAATACTTGATTTATGGTTATGTTTTGTATAAATAATTGATTATGATTTAAATGAAAAAATGCAACTTAAAATGACTCAGCTTGATAATTGGAAATTAAGTTTTCAAATTAAAGTTAAGTAAATTTAGTGATAAAGGTATTTTATTTGTGGATGGATATTTTGAAATAAAGTGTAAAGTTATTTGTTAAAAACAAAAGTTAAGTAAAATAGGGTAATTTTGACTTATTAATGAATTATAGTTTAATTTGGATATTTATTGATAAAATTTTGTTTTATTAAATCATAAGTTAAACGATATCCAAATGAATATTTTTGAAGCATGAAATGTGATTTTTATAAGTTAAATTGGCTAAAAATTGAAATTTTAGTGTAGCTGAAATATATAATGTTTTGGAAAGTTATAATTGAATGAATAGACTTATAAATGCTAAAACTTTGAAATTAATATTATTTGACAATGAATCTTGTTTGGAAGATATTTGCATTGAATTTAAATGGTCTAAATAAATATGTTTCAAAGTGTTTGGTTTCAGAGTTGTTTTAACTTGAAAGTAATATGGCTTTGCAAATGAATTTATTTGAAATTGTATTTAAATAAGAATTGTATTTAAATATATAAATTTGAACTTATTGAACTTGAAGATTTAAGAATATGACTTTATAAAGTGGTTTGATTTAAGATGATTTAAAGGAATATTTCAAGTTTAATAAATTGAAGGAAATATTCAGTGATTTGACATTTGGGTTTTATTTAAATAATATATTGATTTGGTTTTGGAATTTAAATGAGATATCATTACTTCGATTTTTGAAATGGATATGATATTTTGGTTTTAAAGTATAAATGATTTTGAAATAAATATCCATGGGTCATAATAACGTTGGGTTGTTAAAGAAACCGTGATCGGAAGTTGTCATACTCTCTGCCAACCCTGAAAACCACTTTAACAACCGTGTACGCTGTGGAGATTCCAGAATGAAGTAGGATGGTGGCGACATTCCTTTCAGGTATATACGTGGACCAAACTCTCGTGAGTTGGCAAAAGGTGGCTAAAATAGGAGCGATCTCGGGCCAATGAGGTCATTCCTCTGATCGGACACACTCCTTCGATATTATATTCTGACTTTGAGATTTATTTGGTGGCCATACTTTTGATTTTTGATTTGAGGGTGTGGCTCGAGTTGGGCGGTAGTAGCTGCTACGCGTTACCACGAGCCCGTGTGCATAATTGGTATATCTACCCTGGCATTGCCTTTTGTGCCGTGTCACCTACCCTTGCGCGCCTTATACGAGTTTGGTTTTCTCCCGTAGCCCATGGAGTATCCTCTAGTAGCCTTCCGATCAGGAGGTATTATGATACTGGATGGATTACTGGGACTATTACGTATTAAGGTGGAAATTGTAATGCCTTAATGCTATTTAAAAATAAGTTTATTTTACAATAGAAATTATTATAATAGCGAAATATTGCTACATAGTAAATAGTTTAACGGATCCTTAGGGGATGGGCGGTCTCAAACATCCTTTGAGTTACTTGTACCTTATATTACGGTTCACTTGAGTTGGTTTACATTGTATAAGTATGTGTGTCCTGACTCGAATGTTTTGTGTTTTTCTTTACGATCGGGTCAAACTGAGTGATACAACATTAGAGACTCACCTTCGGAGTTGGAGCTTTGGTTGAAAATCGAGCTATCTATTTCAATTTCAGCGTTCAGTTGATTCTAGTTATTCAGTCGATTCCAGTGATGTACTCAGCTTTGTACTTGATTATTGTATTAAATTTCTGCTGTACCCTTGTTTAACTCTGATGTATTTTTATAGTAGCTTCATGAACTACTATCTCTATGCTTTCGCTGCATTTATTACTCAGTGTATGTGATCTTTGATTATTTATTTACTGTATATTCTGAGCTTTTCCAAATTTAAATTACAATCTGGTATTTTGAGCTATTCAAGTCCGACATGTGCGTTAGCGAATGATTGAAAATAGCGGGTAGTTACAGTTGGTACCAGAGCTTTGGCTCTAGGCAAAACTTAGCATATATGGTAAATTAATCTACAGAATCACTTTCATTCGAGTGTGAATCTCTTCCTTTTGATTCTGTTTCCTTTGGGTTTTGGAACGTTCCCTACGGTTCCAAAATTCATTCTTGTCCCTCACTATTCACCTTCTTTTGATTTTGGAGTATCGCATAACTCCACTTCGGATGATCTTTACAGTGAGTCAACAGTTTCACCAATCTTTGATTTATTTTTAAAGGGGTGAAACTCCTTTACAATTGGCATTGATTCACTGGAGATTTTATATATCCTCGGTTTAGATGCTGATATCTTTTGTCAAACCCGAATTCCATTTTTTGAGATCGAATGTAGATTTGCCCAGAAATTCTACATCGATCTTATTCTTTAAATCAAAGTTAACCCAGTTAATGGTTGCCCGTGATTTATGTAAGCTTATCCATCTCCCTATTCTGTTATTCAATCATCTCATCTTTTGTTTCCAACTTAATTTCAAATCAGAATTCTCTATGATCCGAGTTAGTTAAATTTGAATCTCTATCCTTGCTTTGAAAATATATTCCTATATAGTGTATTTGAAAATCTATATTTAAAAATGTTTCGTATATATTGTGTTGTTTAAGTTGTTGATGTTGGTTTGGATTTTCGATCGGTTCGTTTGATCAACGTTATCGATAGGATTTCCAAAACACTTGAACAAAGCAAACCGACACTATTTTGTTTTCAAATTTGGTAAATGAAATAGATTTTTGTATAATTATATTTTATATGTATATAAGTAGAATTTTCTGGACTTTGATAGTTAATTGAATTGGATGTTAAGAAATAGTATTTGATTTGTATATAGCTTGTAACCATTAGCTTTTGTTTCATCTATAAATAATTGAATTATAAAATATGGCTATAAATTAATTTGGAAATTTAAATGAGTTTAAAACAAGAAACTAAGAATTTAATTTCCAATGGTTTCAAACTTTATGTTTAAAGTTCTAAAGGGTGTATTATTTAAAATATTTCAAGTAGAAATTGTTTCAAGGAAATTTTAATTTGTAAATCGGTGCTCTTTTCTTTGTCGTTGGAAAATAATTTCGATGATGTCTGCAACATCATCAACATTCATTTTCGATTTCAAAGTGAAGAGATCATTTTGTAGTTTTGCTACAGTCTTCCTTTGGGGAATTAAATTGATTTGGATTTCGATTTCGATTTCGAAGTGAAGAGATCATTCTGTAGTTTTGCTCGTGTGCGTAATTGGTGTATCAACCCTGACATTGCCTTGTGTGCCATGTCACCTACCCTAGTGCGCCTTGTACGAGTTTGGTTTTCTCCCGTAGCCCGTGGAGTATCCTCTAGTAGCCTTCCGATCAGGAGGTATTATGATACCGGTGGACTACTGGGACTATTACGTGTTAAGGTGGAAAATGTAAAGCCTTAATGCTATTTAAAAGTAAGTTTATTTTACAATAGACATTATTATAATAGCGAGTTTAACGTATCCTTAGAGGATGGGCGGTCTCAATCATCCTTTAAGTTACTTGTACCTTATATTACGGTTCACTTGAGTTGGTTTACATTGTATAAGTATGTGTGTCCCGACTTGAGTGTTTTGTGTTTTGCTTTACGCTCGGGTCAGACTGAGTGATACATCATTAGAGACTCATCTTCGATGTTGGTGCTTTTCTTGAAGATCCAGCTATCTATTTCAATTCCAGTTATTCAGTTGATTCCAGTTATTCAGTCGATTCCAGTGATGTACTTGGCTTTGTACTTGATTATTGTATTAAATTTCTATTGTAAACTTGTTTAACTCTGATGAATTTTTATAGTAGCTTCATGAACTACTATCTCTTTGCTTCCGCTGCATTTATTACTCAGTATCTGTGATCTGTGATTATTTATTTACTGCATATTTTGAGTTTTTCCAAATTTAAATTACACTATTCAAGTCCGGCATGTGCGGATGCGAATGGTTGAAAATAGCGGGTCGTTGCAATAGTGGTTTGGCTTACTCTAACCTACGTCCACTTTAAGTTTTCTTTTATTATGCTATTGTTTTTCAAGTAAAATTCTTACAGATCGGTATAAATCTGCTACGGATCGGTACAAATCCATGAGTGGTTATAAGAAATTAGTGTAAGAGAGCAAGAGAGTCAAAAAGATCCTTAAAAATGCGCTCTTCTCTTTTACTTGTAGATGTAGGAAGCCTAAAATCTCGCCTAAAGATCTCCACCTCGTTCTCCATGCCCGAGAGTGGTTCTCTAGAAAATACAGGTGTCATCTCAACAAAAATCATGGATCAATACCAATCCATGGGCTTGGATCGATATTGATACATGAGATAGTCAAATTGGTCATTGTGAACTCTTACTTTGAGCTTTACTGGGTAGCTTCGTAATTCCATACTTGTTTACACCATTATTTGCTTATTTCTGAGTACAAATGATGGATCTATAGACGAATGAAGTTACTAATTTTGAGTACTCATGGAGATCGATAGAGAATTGTATGAGATCGACAAAATAACACTTGAAATAGGCTTCTAGCATCAAGTAGAATATGTAGGAGTTGGGGCAAGTTTGGAGGAAAATCTTGTATCGGTACCATCCATGGTACCGATCCAACACATGTTGGATTTTCAGGTTTTGATTTCCTTGAGATGTTTTGTGTTGGCCATGTGATCTTAGCTATACTTGGTTGTTGGGATTCATAGTCATATCCCTGGATGTCTTTACTTGATAAATTTGAAGTTCAACTCGTTAAGTTTGTTTGTATACTGCTTGGTCAAACGGCGGGATAACACTTACAATGTTATTCATACTATCAAAATAAAGCATTGATGTTTAATTACATTTAATTTCATAGTTCGTCATCATTTATTAATTGTTAAACCAAAAACTAATTCAACTGAAAATTGCTTAAGAATGAGATAGAAAGACATGTCAACATTTTTAGTGGGTTGTGAGTACCTTCACATGCAATGTACGTGTGCATGAATTTTCTTTAATGAGGTACATATTTAATTGAGATAATTAAACTTTTGTACTATTGATTTTTTATATTTCGTTACATAACTAATATATATAGGCCTATATATGTATGCATGTGTGTGTTGGCTCGGCTCAAGGACAAGGCCCATAAGACATTTGAATTGGCCAACGCCCCTTGATGGGGACAACAAGAGGAAGAAGAAGAATATTAGTTGTTTGTTTAAGCTTTAACTAAATTAATACACATGCACGCACGCACGCACGCATACACACACATATAAGATGATTTGGCTAAGTAGTTATTTGGTTGTTATTGTAGTAGGATGATACAGGCTCAATTCCCACTAGTATCAAAATTGTTAGTGTTTTTGCTTACTTTTTTGCCTTTCTCTTCTCGGACTTTGGTTGACCTAGAGCAGCCCAACCCGTCGGGCCGGCTATATATATATCGGTATGTGTTTGTGCGCGCGCGTGTTTATGCAGTTAGAATTAAAAATATTTAAGCCCTATAGTTAAAAAAAGTAAAGACACATGCCTGCGCATGCACGCATGTAATCTTTATTTTCATTTAATAATATATATTTAAAGTTGTTAAATTTTAAACATTTGAATGCGACTAAAATAATGTTATTTAAAAAGTAAATTTATTTTTTTTATACATGAAACTATCATTTAGTTTCAAATATTTTAAAAAGTCTTTTTTTCACAAAGTAAACTAAAAATATACAAATTAAAATTAGAGTGTTATTTAACAGAAAACTAAAAGCAATGAATGGATATTGCAATGTCTTACTATTCTTAACGCCTAAAATTAGTACCAAACATCATTAATTAAAGATTTTTTGCACTAATCTTAGTTGCTAAAAATAATGGATTGTTGGATGTTTAATTTGAATGCTAAAAATATTAGCACATAGGAAAACTTCATAATGGAATAATATTAAATAAACATTTAGATATATAATGTTTCATACAAATCGATGTTACAAATAATATATGTATTACGAGTCCGAACCCATGCTATGCACATGGATATTTACGGATCTTCAATTTCTTAAAATTCATTTTCATTGATTGCTTTTAGACATAAGTTGAAAGATATATGGGATTGTCAGGAATACAATTGTGTGTGGTATTAAGGATAGAATGAGATATTAAAAGAAAAATACGTATAAATAAAATTGTATATTATCGGTACATTACCGGTATATTCATTTTGTAAGTCATGCTCAAATAAGGCAAGCTTCATAATATTTATGCACAATAGTGAATTGTCGGACATTAAACTATTATGCCTGACCTTTTGAATTGTACTTGGATGTTTTGGAATGCAATATTTCCTTTCAAAGCATAGCAAATTGTGGTCTTAGTGGAAGCAATTCGCCAAGTAATAGAATTTCAACAAAATAACCAAAAAAATAAAAATAAAGGTGTAGTACAACATGTTACCCAATTACTTGTCTTAGATGCGAGATACTGATTATTGACCTGAATGCACCATTTGATGCATAAGTCTCGCTCGGCCTAAATGTCGTTCGGCATGGAAGAATCGCTCGGCCTAAGTGTCGTTCGGCATGGAAGTATCGCTCGGCCCAAGTGACATTTGGCATGGAAGTATTGCTCGGCCTAAGTGTCGCTCGGCCTAATTGTCGCTCGGCCTAATTGCATCGCTCGGCATCCGTTGTTCAACCACCATCGCTCGGCACAGGAGGGTTTGGCTCAAAGGAACATTACCAAGTATTCCAGAACGCACCACTCGGCCAAGAGAGTGAAGCCATACAACTGACTTCACCATTCGGCACGACTTTGCTCCGAGTCAAACTGCTACCTGGTTCAGTTTTCCTGAGGGTTTACTTCGAGTCACTTGATGATCGACCAGGAAACTCTCGACCGGCATTCCTCGCTCGGCAATTGCCGTTCGACATCCCTGTCTCGGTGCGCAGAAACCACTTGCTACGGGCTGAAGTACCTTGTTCTTGAATCCGCGAAGGAAGTCCGGCCTATCTTCCCCTATAAATAGAAGGGCAGGGTACAATGAAATGGATCGTTTTTTTCGAGAACACTGGGGAGACTCTGCCATTTCCAAGACTTATTCTTTTTCAGTTAGAACTTGTATTCAAGTTGTTGGTGTACGGATTGTGTCTGTATTTAATTATTTGAAACAGCAATAAAGACTAAACTCAAAGTGGACGTAGGTAGTTACGCCGAACCACTATAAATCTAGTGTTCTAGTTTTTGCAATTAATTCTTCATATATTCCTCTATTTTAATTTTCTATCTTTATTAACCTCTCTACACAAAACCTTCTTTGGGTGTTAGTGACCAATTTTGGTGCTGACATTTTGGTGCTTTCACTGAGAATTGAACTCAGGTTATTAGGATCTATGTTGTAGCTGCTGGATTGAAAAAAAATCTCCCGAAGGAGATCCAAGTCATTCACAGAAATTCCGTTAATTCTACTCAGAGTTCCTACCAATAACTCTACAATGGGAAGACCTCGTACCCGATCAGCCTCACACAACGTAGACATCAAGGAGACTGCTAGCATCCAACAACTAGGACCCAACAATCAACAAGTTAATCCGGGCGCAAAGACTATCGCCATCCAAAACCAGATGGAAGTTGTCACTAGAACAGAGTTCTACGACCCAATGAGAGAACTCATGGAAAGCAGGAGACCACTTAGCTAATAGATTCAAGCTAACGCCAACCTTATGACTCAGCTTTCTCAACAACTGCATCAGAATGCTAGAGATAGCCCTGCTCCTTACTCTTCATCAGACAGCTCGACTTCGTCCGATGAACCCCCCAGGCGTAAACATTGCAGAATTGAAACTACACAAGTGGGTGTTATTGATCGATCAACCAGGGATGGTCCCGGTTCCCTACCTAGAGCCATGGCACCTCACTTACATCAAGGAAACTTGGGATCTGGAGCGTGAGTGGAAGCTGGACGACTGACCCGCCAAGGCCTTAATGAAGCGGGTCCTTAGGATACACGTTTGGGAGATCTCTAGCAGAGGAGACACTAACCAGAATGATCTCGTAGGACATATTCCAACCTGCCATCTTCCATACAAACCCCGGACCTATCGGCTATGGTCAAACAACTGATGAGAGAAAATCAAGGCTTGACTAATGATGATTAGGGGATATCTAGGAGTCCTACTCCATTCAAAGATACTATTATACATGCTGAGTACCCTAGGAAGTTTAACATGCCAACTATCCCGGCCTACGAAGGAAAGACTGATCCCCAACAGCATGTGATGAGATATGAATGGATGATGGATTCAGATAGAGAAAATAACGCAACTAACTGTAGGTCCTTCCCGATAAATTTATTTGGGATTGCTACCATGTGGTCCACCCGACTTCCTCCACGGTCTATCTCTAGCTTCAATGAATTAGCGACGAAAATTGTAGAGCAACTTAGGATTCATGCCACTCGTCCCAAGGACGTGATGTCCTTTCTAGTGTGATTCAAGTTCCAGGGGAATCATTGAAGGAGTACATACAAAGATTTCATGTTGCGGCTACTGAAGTTAGCAACCCAATGACAATGCCATTCTGATGGCTGTCATGCGAGGGGTAGACCCGGATTCGGAGTTTGATGATTGGCTGGTAGGAAAACCTCCAACTATGCTAGAGCGTTTTTATTCAAAGGCTCATCAATTCATAAGAAGGGTGGAAGCCATGTGGACGAGGCGAGATAATGCACAGGGCCTGACAAGGAGACTGTGAAGAGCAACATTGCTATAAAATAATCCAGTGATAACTCAGGCAATATCCAGGTCAATGTCCAGACAAGCCTAGACAATCTAACTCCGGAGGAGGAAATCCCGGAAAGAAAAGGGAAGCAGGAAAATGGAAACCAACGATTCCATCTTACAATGAATACACTCCACTGAATGCCTCTTTGGAAAGTATCTATCTATCAACTTGCAATACTTTTCAATACCGAAAGCCACACCCAAAAGAGTCCAAATAGGAACAAAAGCGGACTGAGAAGCACTACTGCTTCTATGAGACTTACGAGCACAATATCGAGGAGTGTAGACACTTCCACGATGCCATAGAAAAGTTGATTCGACAGATAAAGTTGCAGGAATTTGTCAAGAACCTCCAAGAAGGTAGACAAGGAATGTCAGACCCTGGTCGTGGGCAAGCTCCACGACATTAGGAGGAACCTGCTCGAACTGTAGGTAGACTGGTCGTAAACACGATAGTTGGTGGACCTCATCCGGCAGACAAGAATTGGCAAGGGATGGAGCGTTATGCCAATCCCTTAAAGAATGCAGATTTTAAATGTTGTTCAAATATAGAGGATGGGTCTCTAGCTAAGCAGTAGCGAACGATGGCGGACGACATAGTATTCAGGAGCAAAGATGCTGATCAGGTGGAGGCTCCTACCGTCGACCCGATGGTCATCTCCGCAACTATCGGGACAACATTTGTGAAAAGAATTTTGATTGATTGTTGAAGTTCTATTAGCATCATCTTCAAAAAAGCATATGACCAAATGAAGATGGAGACAAAGGATATAAACCATCTAAAGCCCGTATCCATGGCTTTAATGGTGCAACTACCGATGCAGTGGGATATGTTGAATTACCAGTTGAATTGGGACAATATGAATGTAGGAGGTGCGAATCTTGCCTTTCTTGTTTTAGATGCCGATTCTCCATACAATGTGTTTCTGGGTCAACCGGCCCTGGCAGAGTTTAGGGTAGCTTTGGCCCCTTAGTATTTAAATTTGAAATTTTTGACAAACAAAGGAGTTGGTGTGGTGCATGGCGATCAGGCGACCGATCGTGCATGTTATGTGGCTAAGCTGAGAGAGGCCCAACGAAGAGAGAAAGGAAAGGTTGTGGACAGCTCCGTCCGCACCCGAGTCACTGAAAATTGACAAGTAGTGCCCGAGCCCTGGTTTGGGCAACACGATCGGATCTATAGAGACACAGATCCGAGAGAGGATGATGATGAGGAACCCAGGGAAGCAAAAGCAGAACCAGCTGAACTGACAATTGACATTCCAGTCAGCTGAGATGACCCATCGCGGGTACTTAGGATTGTATCACAACTCAACCCCTCGATGACCGAGAATCTCACCGATTTCCTCCGAGCGAATCTGGATGTTTTCGCTTGGACACATTCTGATATTTGCAGGATTTCTCCCGCCATTGCGAATCGTATATTGAACATAGACCTGAGATACGTACCAGTGAAGCAGAAAAGGAGAGGCATGGACCCAGAGAGGTCCGCTGCTCTCAGAGAGGAGGTAGACAAACTTAAATCCAATGGTTCGTCCGCGACGCCCTCTACCCTGAATGGGTGTCTAACGCCGTGCTAGTGAGAAAAGAAAATGAGAAATGGAGAACCTGCATAGATTACTCTGACCTGAATAAAGCATGCCATAAGGATAGTTTCTCCTTACCCAGAATTGACTAGCTGGTCGTATCAATGGCGGGACACGAATTATTATCATTAATGGATGCGTACTCAGGATATAAGTAAATCCCGATGCACATTCCAGATCAGGAACACAAGTTTTGTCACTGATGTTGGGCTATATTGCTATGTAGTGATGCCTTTCGGACTGAAAAATGTAGGAGCAACTTATCAGCGCCTAGTGAATCGAATGTTTGAAGACCAGATTGGTAGAACAATGGAAGTCTATGTGGAAGAAATGGTTGTGAAGTCACCATAGTCAAACGATCACATACGAGACTTAGCGGAAATGTTTGATATACTCAGATATTATGGAATGAAGATCAATCCTCTAAAGTGTTCCTTTGGTGTTGCATCAGGAAAGTTTTTAGGTTTCACTGTTGATGCACGGGGAATTGAAGCTAATCCAGAAAAGATTAAGGCTATTCGAGACATACAAGTGTCCAAAAGCATAAAGCAAGTAGAAAGCCTGAGCGGAAAAGTGGCCGCGCTGAGTCAATTCATATCCAAAGCCACAGATAAGTGTATTCCCATCTTCGATGTAATAAAGAAAGGAAAGAGAAATTTCAAATGAATGCCCGACTGTGAGGATGCATTCTGAGCTCTGGTAAGGCATTTAGAAAGTCCCCCGGTGCTGTCGAAGCCTGTAGACCATAAAGTGTTGTACGTATACTTGGCCGTATCTCAACATGCCATCGGTATGGCTTTGGTTCACATGGAGGACCGAGTTCAAAAGCCGGTGTACTATGTCAGTAAGAAATTATCCTAAAATTGAGAAACTGGTCTACTGCTTGGTGATTGCATCACGGAAGCTTCGTTCGTACTTTCAGGCACACATGATCAATGTTTATACCGATCAACGTTGCGACAGGTACTCCAACAACCAGAAACTTCTGGAAGGATGTTAAAATGGAATATCGAGTCGAGTCAGTTCGATATTACTTAGCTTCCATGAAGGGCCATACAAGGGCAAGCGCTAGCAGACTTCATCGATGAATTCACCGTGTCAGACGAACAAAGGCTTGCTCCGTACCAGGTGCAGGAAGATTACCAAGCGAAGGGGCAAAGGCTTGCTCCGTACCTTGCCCGGGTTCACGGACTATTGGCCGACCTTGAATATTATGATATTTCGCATATCCCGCTTGAACAAAACAGGAAGTCGATTCATTAGCCAAATTTGCAAGTACTGGTGATGCACAACACATGAGATTGGTTCCCGTCGAAACCTTACATGCTTCGAGTATAAATGAGATGGAGGTAGATTTCATGTTAGAAATAGAAATCGAGAAAGAGTCATGGATAACCCCATTCAAGCAATACTTGCTACATGGGGTCTTGCCCGAAAGAAAGAGCGAAAGACGACAAGTCATTCATAAAGCTTCGCAATATGTAATGCAGGACGGAATAATATATCGAAAGGGATTCTCAATCCCCTTACTCCGATGCATTGCCCATGGTGAGATAAAGCGAGTCTTGGAAGAAGTTCATGAAGAAGAATGTGTTGGCCATACTAGAGGGCAGACACTAGAAAAATAGATCCTCCACTATGGATACTATTGGCCAACTGTAAATCGGGATGCTACATACTATGTAAGAAGATGTGAAAAGTGTCAGAAATATGCGAAAATCCAAAGAGCTCCGCCAACGGAACTCACACAAATGATTAGTCCCTGATCGTTTGCAATATGGGGAATCGATATAATCGGTTCCTTGCCTATATCCAAAGGCGGTGCGAAACGCAAAATAGTTGCGGTCGATTACTTTACCAAGTGGGTAGAAGTAGAGCCCTTAGCCACAATCACTACCAAGAAGGTCATTAATTTCATTGTACGAAACATTATATACCGTTTTGGCCTCCCGCGAACTATCATTACTGACAAAGGAACTCAGTTTGAAAGTAGGGAGTTCAAAAAATTTTGTCAAAAGTATGGCATTGAGAAAAGGTTTGCAGCAGTTACTCATACAAAAGTCAATGGACAAGTAGAAGCCGTGAACAAAATAATCAAGTCCATATTGAAAAAACGTTTGGATAAGGCTAGAGGCAAGTGGGTGGATGAGCTTCCAACAACACTTTGGGCTTACAGAATCACCCACAAGTCCGTGGCTGGCCACACTCCATTCGCATTGGCATATGGCACGGAAGCCATTATACCCATGGAACTTGAAGTTCCATCACATTGGGTAACTCATTATGAACCCAAGATGAATCGGGATCTCTTACTAGAATCATTAGATTTCGTCGATGAAAAACGTGAAGAAGCCGATTTAAGGGCGGCTGCATATAGGCATCGAATCGCACGATATTATAATAAAAGGTCCGACCGAGGATTTTTGATGTGGACGATCTCGTTTCAAAGCGAGTTTTCCCGGTCCCATCGCATATGAATCCCACCTGGGAAGGTCCATATGTCAATGAACGAAGGCTTGGAGAGGGAACTTTCAAGCTAGCGACCGTTAATGGCGCGACACTCCCTCGAGCATGGAATAGCGATCATCTACGACGTTATTATATTTAGTTTATTTATTTCGCATTTTAGTTGCAATTATTTCCAATGTATTTTTTATTTCGTTGATTCTTAGTTTTCAGCATGTAATAAGACAATCCAGTTTGTTTTCAGTAATCGAGGCTTGAATCCATCTTTTCTATGAATTATTGATGTTTCCATGTGTGATAATTTTATGATAAAAATTAAAGTCATATTATTCTGTGTGGCGTATGAACGCATATAAATGAATTAAAATCTCCAAGTCCCCGGAGTGCGGACTGGAGTACTTTGAGTCTCCAGAGTGTAGACTAGAGTATAAACAACTTAAAATCTCCAAGTCTCCGGAGTGCGGACTGGAGTACTCTAAGTCCCCAGAGTGCGAACTGGAGTATAAATGACTTAAAATCTTCAAGTCCCCGGAGTGCGAACTGGAGTACTCTGAGGCCCCAGAGTGCGGACTAGAGTATAAACGACTAAAAATTCCAAGTCCTCAAAGTGCGGACTGGAGTACTCTGAGTCTCCCGAGTGTGGACTAGAGTATGAACGACTTAAAATCTCCAAGTCCCCGGAGTGCATACTGGAGTACTCTGAGTCCCCAGAGTGCGGACTAGAGTATAAAGGACTTAAAATCTCCAAGTCCCCGGAGTGTGGACTGGAGTACTCCGAGTCCACGTAGTGCGGACTAGAGTATAAATGACTTAAAATCTCAAAGTCCGTAGAGTGCGGACTGGAGTACTCTGAGTTTGCGGAGTGTAGACTTGAGTATAAACGACCAAAAATCTCCAAGTCCCCGGATTGCGGACTAGAGCACTCTGAGTCCTCAAAGTGCGGACTAGAGTATAAACGACTTAAAATCTTTAAGTCCCTGGAGTGCTCTGAGTCCCCAAAGTGCAGACTAGAGTATAAACGACTTAAAATCTCCAAGTCTCCGGAGTGCAGACTGGAGTACTCGGAGTCCCCATAGTGAGGACTAGAGTATTAACGACTTAAAATCTCCAAGTCACCGGAGTGCGGACTGGAGTAACTTTGAGTCCCCAGAGTGCGGACTAGAGTAAAAATGACTTAAAATCTTCCAGTCCATAGAGTGAGGACTTGAGTACTCTGAGTCCCCAAAGTGTAGACTATAGTATAAGGGACTTCAAAATCTCTAAGTCCCCAGAATGCGGATTAAGTATTCTAAGTGCCCGAAACATGGAATAGAGGATCAATGATTTTCAAAAAAAATTCCGAGCCACATGGAAGTGAACTAGACCTCGCGTAGCTTATCGAATCCCGAGTTATGGCAACGAGTTAGACAGTAAGCTAAAAAACTAAAGTCATTGAAAAATAAACAAACTAAGTTTTATTCACAAATCCCAAAATAAAGTTCCGCTACAATTCCTCCTAAACTCAGAGTCAAAAGTCTATTTACATTGGCTATGAAAATAAATAGAAATAATTACATAAACCAGGCTAACTCTCGTTGAACGAGCATGATAACTACTTCTTTGGCTTCTTCTCCTTCCTCGATTCCTCAACCGACTCCTATCCCATGCGTTTTCGCTTGGACATTTTGCTTGCTAGGGAAGTGACATCCGAGGAAGGAAGAGGAACCTCCAGTAGCCTAGATCCATCGGGGATGATGACTTTCAAAGGTCTGTTCAAAGGATCATCTAGTTCCACTACTTGGGGCTCGACCTTGATTTCAACTTTCTTTTTCTTCTCTTTCATAAGTTGCTCCTTCATGCTCAACTTTGAAGTATGTTCGAATGCGCCTATAATCTCAACTTTGTAACTTTCTTCAACAGGTGAAGGATTTTCAAACTTGTCCTCATTAAGTGCCTCAATCACTTGAGCGTCAGGACCGAGAATCTCTCCTGTTTGAATTATCTCACCCATCTTCTCATCCTTCTCCGTGGCGACATCGCTTCTAGGAGTTGGCTTGGGATCATAACGGTCTGCATGGAGTCATAAGAGACAAATGTTCGAATACATTAACTGCTCGTCGAAAACGATGGCGCTTTGCAATTCAAAAAGAAAAGTTATATACCGGTTTCTGGCTGACTCTCAACTGTCCAGGGAGTTTCACCCTCTAGAATTGGAGATAGAACGTGAACATCAAGGCTAGGATCTTCCGGGTCGTAGCCAATGTGTTGCTCGAAGGGGTCAAGTGATGGACGACCAGTTGGTTGAGTAGGGGGAGGAACTGGAGACTCGGTTCTGGATGGGCCGGCAATGTCATTCTTTCCTTTCGACGAGGAGGAGTCTCTGCTATAAAGAGTTTTCGCTGCAGACAAATCCGAAGGCTTATTCCCCCAGAGAAATTCCTCCACTAAAGCTTCTTCGTCAACCTCTTCAGTGCTCGATTCAACCTTTTTTATCTTTATCAAAGTCTCCCATGCTTCAGCGAGAGATTCGAGGTAGCCCTCGTCGAGAAATGTTAAGTCACGATACACGTGAACTCGAGCATTATACTCGGCTATAAGCAGATCGAACATGCACTTGATTTCATCTCTTCCAGCCTCTATAGTCGCCTCAAGGCGAGAATCATTTTCCGTGAGCGCTGCCCTTTTACCCTCTTCATGGGCCTCATTCTTTAGTATTTCAGCCTTGAAAAGTTCTTCATCGAGTTTTGTCCTCTAGAGTCGTGTAGCAACGATCTCGTCGCCGTATCGCTGCGAATCCTCCCGAGCGGGCGTCTTTTCTTATTTCTCTTTGAGAAATAGCTCCTCCAACTCTTTGATTCGCTGAGCGAACGCATCTCTCTCCTTCTGAACGGAGTCTTTCTCCAAAGCTAAGGCACCACAGCGTTGAACCGCTTCGTCGATCTCTTTCTTATGTATGGCCTCCTGACGATTGACTGCCTCAGCTGTGCCTTTAGTTTTTTTTGAGCAGTTTCAAGCTGAGACTTGTATGAGAAAAGATCTTCATCCTGGGCTTTAATGATGTCTTTGTCGTGGATGGCTTCGAGCTTCAGACGATCAATTTCGTGTTAGTGTTCGATAGAGATTTACGAAACTTTTTCTGCCAAATGAACAAATGCGTCATGTTGAACATAGATATCATTGTTGCATGCAATGGCACTTTACTAAACGTGTCTCGAAATGTGATGAATCGCTAGAAGAAACTTCAGACCGTCGAAGCATATTTTTGGGAACGTGGTCTTAAGATCGATTATCCTTTCCGCTATCGACGGATCATATGCGGGAGCAGAAGAAGTTTGTCTAGAGACTATGGGTTTTTTGTGAAGTTCCTGTGATTGCTTGGTGCTAGATGAACCCAAGTGTTGGTCGCGGGGAGTATCGGACTTGGACCCCTTATGACCAGATTTCTCCCTGCCTTGCTCCGGGTGAGAGGGAGGATCGTGATGGTACGAAGATCGACGATAAGTTTTCCTTCGAGATGATGAGTCCCGGATGCGATAGTCCCTATCACTATCGTCATCTCTATTTCGGCATTTGTCAGAGCCCGAATCCCGACCAAAATGATGGAAAATAGAAGAGCTACGAAGGCGGTAAAATCTATGAGAACGTCCCATATCACCTACATAGAAATTAAGTGAATACGAGTTAGCCAGAATCACATGATCGCTGGAGTTTAAGTGCAAGGTGAGGTGTAAGTGTTATTGTGTGTACCCTAGTGTTTCCACCCGACGGACCAGTTTCTTTGGCTTTACTTATCTGAGTTTTTTCTCCTCGACTATAGGCTTGAACGCCTTCATCGCCTCTCGCAGGAGAGTGGAGTTTTAGGGCTTCTGGATCGTTGAAGCCATAATTGAGCAAGTCGTCGGGAATAGTGAGGTCATATAAGCCTTTCAATGAACCTGCTACGTATTGTGGAGATGGCCTTTCTCCATTGGGTTGATCGTGACCTTTGATGTTCCGTCCATTATCTTTTTCCTCAACTCGTAAGCCAGTTTCTTTTTTCCATTCGAAGGGAGAGGCATTACATCGGTGTCGTGTGCCTCAACCACCGGTTCCAAAGCAGGACTTATATTCACACTCGGTGCTTCTGACACCTTAGTTTCTCTGATCTCGCCCTCCTCGGGTGTATCGGGGGCACCACTTGTCGAAGGCCCAGCTTGCCTTTGTCCAAGGCAGACCCAGTTGTAGTTGCGCTGTGAGAAAGACTTATTCGGCGACCTTCCGCTAACAGTCCAAAATTTGAGATCGATTCATTGGTAATGATAGATCTGACATCTCGGTCTTCCGTGGAAACAGCTCGAATAGCTTCGACGGCCTCAGAGTACCCAGAGCCTTCGGGGCGTGGGCCGCTACCTGTAAAAGTATAGAAAGCGTTTAGAAAGGATGCACTTTTCACTGCATACAAGTATTAATCTAGAAAAGAAACTTACTCCCTTCTAGCCATCTCCTCGCAAAGCCTGCGGGATAGCGCACATAAAAACATTCTTGCTTATATTAGGTGAATTTCTCTACGCCCCCGTCAAGATTTGGCACTTGTTATGTGGCTCCAGGAATATGAAAGATGGGCTGTCAGATCGTCTCTTGAAATGATGGATATAGCGGATATCACCGAGAGTGGAGAGCCTGAATAGAATGCTCATGAAAAGCATGCGCATGCGCATAAGAACGCGTGACTGTTGGGATGTAATTGTGATGGGGATATCTCAATATACTGCAACAGATCACGAAGGAAGGAGTTGAGTGGTGGCACGCTACCAGCCCAGCATATGAATTTGTTGCAGGCAGTATATCCGGCCGATGGCAGGTGTGGACGATCTTGCCCCGATGGAACCAGTACATCGTCAAATGGAATTCCATGGATTGAGCATAGTAGACGAAGAGTGTTTTCATTGATTCTCGATGCTAGAAAATCAACTGGATCATCTAGGATGATTGTTGCATCCAGGGCATCATGGGACAAGTCAACAGATGCAGTCGTTGGACTCGAGATATTCTGTACAGGAGTTATTGACGGATTTGAAGTTCCCACTACTTCTTGTTGGAAACTTGGCTCAGGTTTATCTGAGAATGTGGCAGAGCTCGACCTTCTAGACATCTTCAATGAGCGTCGAAGATTGGATAAACACATGTTTAAACTATACTTGAAAGACAATCAATATTAGACATAACGACAAAAGTGCTCCCCGCGTAGTGTGTGGACTAGTGCAATCATTCGAGTATAAGTGTAAAAGAATTCAAAGTCGTGAAGCAGATATAGTAAAGTTAAGCTTTGAACTGTCATCTTCGAAGACCGTCATCACCGACCGTCTCCGAGAGCCTGCCCTATGGTGTTTTTAGTTTTGAACTCGGACATTGGCACTATATGTTGAAGACTATTATATGTTTTTATCGAGTTAGACTCAGATTTATAATTGTTGAAGCTAGGGAGTTATCGGTTAGGATTGGTTCGATATGCTTGTTTGCTTAAGTCCTTGTCCTTATTATTAGTCATATGATTAGGCATGGGAAATAAGTGAATTCGACATGAGTTATGTTTAAGTTGGAAGGATTTCGACTGTTGTCGCCTACTTCAAGGCCCAAGGCTGAGCGACACTCGAAGCACACGATCTAAATGCCACTCGGCCTAAATTCACCGCTCGGCACTCTTTGTTTCGACCAACATCGCTCGGCACTCATTCAACACCAACCTACTTACTTCCTACTTCCCTAACACCACTCTCACATGAAGACTACATCGAGCTGCTTTCTTCTTATCTCCCTAACATCACTGTCGCGTAAAGACTATCGTGCCATCTACTTCGTAGTTGACCGTTCTCCACTCAAAATACAGGTGCTGAATGGCCACACTCATTCCTTTCTCGTTCCTTGATTACCGAATGACCTCGAATAATAGTCCAGTTTCACTTCAACATCCTAACTCCATTGCTCGACGACCCTACATGAACCTACGACCTGGAAACGACCGGTGTCCTTTTCTCATCTCCTCTCCTTTCCGCCAGCCTTGAAACTGATTAAAATCATACTAAGTTCTAGCCCTAAGACATGTCTAAACGTCGATTCGTCTTCCTCAGCTACACGCCTCCTACTGTCCGTAGTCTAAAAGAAAATACGTGAATTTGAATTCGTGCTATACTTCTTAGTTTGAAAAAACATTTGAACGAGAGATTCTTAACTAGGAGAATGGTTGAAGCTTAGGGATCTGATAGGCTTGAGATTGAAAGTGTTTAGACTTAATCTGGAAAGGAGCTGTAGGGAGAGCTTGCTAGATTCAGGGTAGGAAGAGAAGATTGGAGAGGTAGACGAAGTTTATGGAGAGGTAAGTTACAAGATCATGTAGAGTCGAGGTGAAAGTAGAAAAGTGATGAAGAGAAGTATCGGTTTTTATATACGATAAAGGGGAGGTGAACAGGCATCGACCAGTTGACCCGGTCAAGGCAGTTCAGTGGTTCGGTGAGTAGTTATGCCGAGCGGCAGTGGGTAAGCCGAACGAGTGCATTTGTACGTCGCCTGGACTGCAATGGAGATGGTAGCGCAATGAAGAAACTCATCCCATCAGAGATGGCCTGCTTGTGATTCAAAGTGTATCACGACCGACTCTCATGATATGCTTTGGGGGGGGGGGGGGGCGCAAATGTTACCCAATTACTTGTCTTAGGTACGAGATACTAATTTTTGACCTAAATGCACCACTTGATGCATAAGTCTCGCTCGGCCTAAATGTCGATCGACATGGAAGTATTGCTCGGCCTAAGTGCCATTTGGCATGGAAGTATCGCTCGGCCTAATTGCATCGCTCGACATCAGTTGTTCAACCACCATCGCTTGGCACAAGGAGGGTTCGGCTCAAATGAACATTATCAAGTATTCCAGAACGCACCACTCGGCCAAGAGAGTGAAGCCATACAACTGACTTCACCGTTCGGCACGAATTTGCTCCGAGTCAACCTGCTATCTGGTTCGGTTAGGGTTTACTTCGATTCACTTGATGATCGACCAGGCAATCCTCGACCGGCATTCCTCGCTCGGCAAGTGCCGTTCGGCATCCCTGGCTCGGTGCGCAGAAACCACTTGCTACGGGCCGAAGTACCTTGTTTCTAGGCCCACGAAAGAAGTCCGACCTATCTTCGCCTATAAATGGAAGGGCAGGGGCACAGTGAAATTGACCTTTTTTTCGAGAATACTAAGGAGATTCTGCCATTTCCAAGACTTATTCCTTTTCAGTTAGAACTTATATTCAAGTTGTTGGTGTACAAATTGTATCTGCATTCAAACAGAAATAAAGATTAAGCTTAAAGTGGACGTATGTAGTTAAGCCGAACCACTATAAATTTGGTGTTCTAGTTTTTGCAATTAATTCTACGTATATTCCTCTATTTTAATTTTCTATCTCTCTACACAAATCCTTCTTTGGGTGTTAGTGATCAATTTTGGTGCTAACACAACAGAAGATAAAACTCAGCGCTAACCCATAATATTCATTAAGGTACATTATAAATTAAAATCTAACATGCTAAGTATCCTTGTATAAAACAGTAATTAGCAAGCAACAATGTAGTTTATGCAATGTAAAAGGAAATATTTTCTTTATATTCTGGAAAATACACTGTGTTATTGCTGAGCAAACATATTTGATTGCATAGTAATTAACTGATAGACAGGAAAAATAAAATAGATGTACTATATTGAATCAAATGAAATGTAGCACATACTACTATTTAAAGAACAACGCATATAATAGATTTTGAATAAAATGCTTGAGGAATCATTAAAAAAACATATATAATGTATGAATAATATAAAAGATACATGAATACAAAATAGGAAAATAACTATTAACACGCGACTTTCTAGTCCTAACAAAGCGATTATCATGCAGCAGATATTCCCCTTAAAACATCAACCAATAACCAAACAGCATAATCTGCAAAATAATCAAAAAACACATGTCCAGTATTATACGCCTTTATATTTCTTCTCTTATAGTCTTCCACACACACATATATATGGTTTACTCCAGTGTATACTTCTACTATGCACTTCATCTTAGGCAGCAGAACCAGGAGTTTGTTGTAATTTTTTTAAAAGCATTGGGGTTTGGGTTTTAGTTTTGGAAGAGAAGAAGTAAAGAGGAAGAAGAGAAGTTAGTCCCACATTGTAGAAAAATAAAGACTATATTTGTATAAATATATCCCTCTCAAGTGGTTGTTGGGGCCTTGGGGCTCCCACATGTTTGTTTTGTTGTGAGGAGAGAAGTCATGCAACACCACACGTGCGCCGCCGCTGTCCGTCCGTCCGACCGAACCGGGTCGGGTACAGGTTTCGATTTCGGGTCCGAAAATATTTTTGGACCAAATTTTAGCCCGTTAAGGACCCAGAACCGATTTTTTGAAATTAGAATAAAGGGCGAGAAAGTGCAACGTTTTTCTAAATGTTGCAAATATGAAAGTACGCGACATCTAAATTTGAATCTGTTCGTAACAGTTGCGAACCATTGCTAACGATCGTGACGCTTCGCGAATGGACGCCTCATCACCACTATAAATAGCAACGCCTAGAAATCATCACATACAGTTCCGAATCTTCTTCTTCTTCCCGAGAAGTTCAGCGACGCCAGAAAACCATTGCTTTGTTTTGTGACGCCTCCAAGGTGTTGCAAATTCAGAAACCATTGCAAAATTTCCCTCTTCTTCCTCTTCATTCTATTCTTTATAAATTGCATCATCATAGATTGTTTTTGAAGTGTTCTTGATCGGATCAAAGTCGTACAAACTTTAAATCCGATTACGCTTTTATAGCGCTTCATTGAATCCTAAAAGTTGATAGTTCGACAACCCGTTTGTACCTGGTGGGTTGAACTATTGTTTGAAAGAATCTATTCCATATATCCTTGAAGTTGGAAGTATAGCATTATCTTCATCGCAATCGCCATCAAATTCGACCGAACCGTAAAATCCCCAACAAATTTCAGACAATACTTATCAATCACGGAAGGTTCGAGTGCTTTACAAGTTATGAATCAGCATCTAACTCGATTGGAGCGTTTTGATGGCGACAATTTCACACGTTGGCAAGAGACAATGAAATTTTTCCTGATCACCGTCAAGTTGTTCTACATTTTGGAAGATAAATTGGAAGAAATCCCCAAGGAAACTGATAAAGATGATGATGCTCTAATGGCTAAACGTGCAAAGCGCAAAGATGACGATTTCCTATGCAGATGCCATATTCTAAGTGTGCTATCTACCCCAGTCTACAATGCTCATAGGACCTTGGAAACAGCGAAAACACTCTGGACTGCACTGGAGAATAAGTACCGCATATCCGAGGCAAGTAATAAAAAGTTTCTTATTTCTAACTTTATGGATTTCAAAATGGTCACCAATAAGTCCATAATTGGACAAGTAAGTGAAATCTTACTGTTGGTGAATCAACTTAAAGATGCTGGAATTGATCTCCCTGAATCTTTTGTTGTTGGAGTTATAATTTCTAGACTTCCGCATAGTTGCAATGATTATAAGAAAAAAATGAAACATGCGGAAACGAATTATAATTTAGACGGTTTGCAGCGTCATCTTCGTATTGAAGAAGACTCTCGTAAACGCGATTTAGATGATAATCCACAAACCGAGTCTCATTCTAAGGCAAATAATGTTGAAATTACTGATAAATTAACGCCAAAGAATGAGACACAGTTTAAGAAGAGAAATCATTCCAAAACCAACAACAAAAAGAAAGGTGCTTGTTATTTTTGCAACAAGCCCGACCACTATGCCCAAGACTGCCGTCTGCGGAAGAAACAACAAAAAATGAATGTGGTCGAAGACTCGCTTGTGGCTGTAGTGCAAGAGGCGAACTCCGTTAGTGGCAATGATAATATTGGTGGTTCGATACTGGAGTAACCATTCACATTTGTAAATACCGTAATCTTTTCAAGAGTTACGAAGAAAATAAAGGAGAAGCCGACGAAGTTACTGGAGCAAATAAGGTTTCAAGCAAAGTTCTGAGAAAATGCACTTTAGAACTTCCTCTCACCTCTGAAAAAGTTCTTACATTAGTCAA
The DNA here is from genome assembly GCA_030765085.1 of Allium cepa. Lineage (NCBI taxonomy): Eukaryota > Viridiplantae > Streptophyta > Magnoliopsida > Asparagales > Amaryllidaceae > Allium > Allium cepa. Next base: position 786,533,303 of record CM060932.1, read on the forward strand.
TGTATTTTATGTACCTGATATGTGTAAGAATTTGGTCTTTGGATACCTTCTTAACAAAGGAGGATTCAAGATGGTGTATGAGTCTGATAAGCTAGTGTTGTCTAAGAATGGTAAATTCATTGGACGGGGATACTCTTGTAACGGCATGATTAAGTTGAATCTAATAAAGAAATATTCTGTTTATATTGTTGATTCTATTAATTTATGGCATGGTAGATTGGGACATGTTAATTACAATTCCATTATAAATATGAATAAATTAGGATTAATTTCTGATTGTGATTTCGATATCATCTCTAAATGTGAAATACGTATTCAAGCAAAAATACACCGGAAATCCTTTAAATCCGTAAAAAGGAAAACTAGTTTGCTTGATTTGGTATATAGTGATGTGGGTGACTTAAAAAGTCATATCACCTATGGTGGTAACCAATACTATAACATTCGTTGATGATTATACTAGATATGCATATGTATAGTTAATGAGAACTAAAGATGAGGCTTTCGATAAATTCAAAATTTACAAAGCAGAGGTCGAAACACAATTAGGGGTTAAAATTAAAATATTACATTCAGATCGTGGTGGTGAATATTTCTCAAATTAATTCACCTTGTTTTGTAAGAAACAAGGTATAATTCACTAATGTACTTCCCCATATACACCACAACAAAATGGTGTTGCTGAAAGGAAGAATAGAACTTTAGTAGAAATGGTTAATGCCATGATCATAAGTTCTAATTTACCTTATAACCTATGGGTTGATGCTATGTTATCTGCATGTTATATTTTAAATAGAGTACCACTTAAAAAGAATAATATTTCCCCTTATGAATTATGGTTTAATAGGAAACCTAACCTAACTAGACTTAAAGTTTGGGGTTGCTTAGCATATGTTAGAAATCTAGACCCTAAACGACCAAAGTTAGGAAATAGAGCATTTAAATGTGTTTTTATAGGATATTCACTTAATAGTATAACTTATAGATTCCTTATTCTGGACACCCTAGAAGTTATAAAATCTGTAGATGTAGAATTTTTTGAAAATCAAACTGTTGAGATCCCATTAAGATCATCTAGTCTAGAACCTAGTATGACTAATGATATCAATGACGATGATTATGCTCCTGCTCAAAACAACAAGGAAGTGTCAGTACCCGATAATAGTACTGAACAATGGAGAAGTAAAGGAGCAAGAATAGAGAAGGACTATGATCCTGACTTCATTACATATCTTGTAGAAGGTAGTAAGGACGAAGTCCTTGATGTGACTAAATATTTAATGAACGTCGATGATGATCCCAAAACTTATTCTGAGACTATGAGTTCCAGAGATTCCAATTTCTGGAAAGAAGCTATCAATGATGAAATGAATTCCATACTATTAAAGAAAACTTGGGTTTTAACTGATTTACCTTCTGGTGCTAAACCTATAGGATGTAAATGGATATTCAAGAAAAAGTTGAATACAAATGGATCCATTGATAAGTTTAAAGCCAGATTAGTTGCTAAGGGATATAAGCAAAGACATGGAGCAGATTACTTTGATACATATGCTCCAGTTGCTTACATATCTTCTATACGCTGTTTAATTGCACTTGCATCAATTCATAAATTAGTCATACATCAAATGGATGTAAAAGCTGCTTTTCTAAATGGAGATTTAGAAGAAGTGATATATATGGAACAACCTGAAGGTTTCAAAACCCTAGGCCAAGAGAAGAAAGTTTGCAAATTAGTGAAATCTCTTTATGGCCTGAAGCAAGCTCCCATGCAATGGCATGAGAAATTTGATAAAGTTGCACTATCATATGGATTCATTGTTAATGATGCTGATAAATGTATTTATAGCAAATCAGATAACAATGGTATTGTTATAATATGTTTATACGTTGATTACATGCTAATATTTGGTTCCAATATATTCCGTGTGAATGAAACTAAAAAAATTCTGTCTTCTAAATTCGATATGAAAGATCTAGGAGAGGCTGATGTGATTTTGGGAATTAAAATTATTAGGAAAGAAGGGGGGTTATTACCAACTCAATCTCATTACATAGAGAAATTCCTACAAAAGTATGGTCATTACGATGATAAACCAGCACCAACTCCTTTAGATCCTAGTATTAAATTAGAAAAGAACACTGGACGAACTATCTCACAACTAGAGTATTCCGGTGTTATTGGGAGTCTTATATATGCTATGCATTGCACTAGACCAGACATCGCACATGCTATAAGTATGTTGTGTCGATTTACGAGTAATCCAGGTTTCGAACATTGGAAAGCTATTTTCAGAGTTTTGGCTTATTTAAAAGGAACCATTGAATATGGTTTATCTTATAAAGGATATCCTGCTGTGGTAGAAGGATATAGTGATGCAACCTGGAACAATGTAGAATCCAAATCCAAGTCTACGACTGGATGGATCTTTACATTAGGAGGCGCTGCTGTGTCTTGGGCTTTCAAGAAACAGACCTGTATTTTTGACTCAACAATGTTGTCAGAATTGATTGCATTAGCAGATGCATGTAAAGAAGCAGAATGGCTTAGGAATTTGTTAATGGAAATTCCTTTATGGAAGAAGCCATCTCCAGCAGTCTTGATTAACTGTGACAATCAAGCAACGGTATACAATGTGTCTAATAAGACATATAATGGAAAGTCTAGACATGTGAGTCTAAGACATCAAATGGTGAGACAGTTACTCAAAAGAGGAGTTGTAACTGTTGACTACATAGAAACGAAGAAAAACTTGGCTGACCCACTTACAAAGATTCTTCCAAAGGCAGTAGTTTCTATGAAGTCACAAGTAATGGGACTAAGGTCTGTGAATAAAGGTTGATCATCCTTAACAGAAACCCAACTTATGTCTTGAAAAGGATAGACAAAGTTCGATGGGTACCAATAAGTTAAGAGAATGATTATGGAACACTAAATCGATAATCCCATAGTATTTAGTGTTGGATTCTACAAGAACAAAGGATGGATATATATTCTTAATAAGTCAAAAAACTTTAAAAGGTGTATCACACAAACACCTTAAGAGACTTACCTATATGAGTATGGAAATCAGGCCATTTCCTAGGAATGTAAGACCGCTTTCTAAATATATTCATGAACCAGGATTTTAGCACATGGCCATTAACGTGCTGAGCAATACAGAGCACTTTAACTAAGGAAGTCAACATGTGTGATTGTTCTGGTTTTATCATTAGGGATACTTGGTTCAAGATTCGTTCACCATAGAATCTCGATAAGGCTTTGAATGGTTTACACTAAGTAAGGGTTCAAATCCAAAAGATACCTTTTATTTATGTGTTGGTTTTCACAATGATGCAAAACTTGATCTTAGAACTACATAGACTTGATTCCACTTGGGTATGTAGGAAGTCACTCTAGTAATACAGCCGTCCTATTTATTTATTTTCTTATTTGAAAATTTGGGGAGATTGTTATAAAACTTTCAAAAGCTTTAGGGTTTATGTTTTGGTTTTGGAAGAGAAGTAAAGAGGAAGAAGAGAAGTTAGCCCCACATTGTAGAAAAATGAAGACTATATTTGTATAAGTATATCCCTCTCAAGTGGATGTTGGGGCCTTGGGGCTCCCGCATGTTTTCTTTGTTGTGAGGAGAGAAGTCATGCAACACCATACGCGCGCCGCCGCCGTCCGACCGAACAGGGCCGGGCCGGGTTTCGGATCCGAAAATATATTTGGATCAGATGTGAACAGTAACGGGCCAAATTTCAACCCGTTAACGATCCAGAACCGATTTTATGAAATTAGAATAAAGGGCGGGAAATTTCAACGGTTTTCTAAACGTTGCAAATATGAAAGGACGCGACGTTTAAATTTGAATCCGTTCGTAGCAGTTGCGAACCATTGCTAACGATCATGACGCTTCGCGAATGGACGCCTCATCACCACTATAAATAGCAACGCCCAGAAATCGTTACAGACAGTTTCGAATCTTCTTCTTCTTCCCGAGCAGTTCTGCGACGTCAGAAAACCATTGCTTTGCTTGTGACGCCTCCAAGGTGTTGCAAATTCAGAAACCGTTGCAGAATTGCTCTCTTCTTCCTTTTCATTCTGTTCTTTATAAATTGCATCATCATAGACTGTTTTTGAAGTAATTTTGGTCGGATCAAAGTCGTACACACTTTGAATCCGATTACGCTGTTATAGCGCTTCACTGAATCCTGAAAGTCGATAGTTCGATAACCCGTTTGTATCTGGTAGGTTGAACTATTGTCTGAAAGAATCTATTCCATAGATCCCTGAAGTCGGAAGTACAACATTATCCTCATCGCAATCGCCATCAAATTCGACCGAACCGTAAAATCCCCAACAGAGTTTAGAATCACAACCTAAATAGAAGGTAAAGTTAGGATAAAAAGAACCAAACTTGATTGCTGGGACAAAATTTATCTTGGAATTCCGGATTCAAACAGTTCCGACAAATGAAACTTGGTTTCCAATGTCTTTTCAAAGGCTGGATGTATTGGAGATAGTATTAGAACTTGGGATTGGATTTTGATGACATTTTATCAATATTTTAATTTAGCATGTAAGACTTTGGTGTTGAAACATACATGATGATTACGAGTTGCCTAGCTTTTCCTTGTTTTTATATGAGTGGTTTGCTATCTTTGTAAATACCCTGCGTTGATCTATATCCTCTTTTCCAAAGGTTACTATTCATGTAGAATTTCGCTGTAGTTGAGTAGATTTAAAATTAAAACTCATTGTACCGAGATATATAAGGGTTTCATTTTTCATAATCTTTGGCAGTTATGAGGTGACATTTAAGATTTCGTACCTCATGTCTAACATATTATTTTCGATATAATCTCACGACACCCATCTCTCAACTCTCGTAGCTCTCTGTTGCACAGCACACCAATACCTCCAGTTAGACACATTTGAGGTGACAATTAAGAGTTCATATCTCATGTCTAAAATATTATTTTCGATATAATCCCACAACACCCATCTCTCAACTCTCGCAACTCACTGTTGCACAGCACGCCAATACCTCAAGTTAGATGCATTTGAGGTGGCAATTAAGATTTCGTTCCTCATGCCTAAAATATTATTTTCGTCGGTTGTCTAATTTTTTTTCCAAATAGTCTGGTAGTCACAGAAGAGCGTACAAAAATCAGATACATAGAAATATGTGTATGAGAGCATAATCACAATAGTTATGTCCTATATGAAACGAAAATAATGGATTTATTTATATCTTGTACATTATAATTATAATTGATAATAAATATATAATGCAGAAATATATACTATATGAATAAAGTAATGATGTACGAATTGTCAAAAAAAAAGTTCGACCCTATGAACTGAAAATAAATATATATAAAGACAGCAATAGGTTTGCTCATCGCAAATATGGTAACTTGTTCTTAAAGTTTGTCAAATGGGGTACATATAAACATATGTTAGCAACTAAAAAGAATTGCCCAAGTTCAAGGATAAATAATTGTAATTTTTCATCTCTCATTATACGTCGAACAAATAAAGCCTATAAGCATCCAAAAGACGCACAACACAAAGTGTAACAATGTTAATGGCTGGGATGTTGCAAAATTCCACCATGTTTAATGCTTCATCTAACTACCAGATTTCTGCACATATTTTTCAGCCATATAAACGAAAAGCATACCAAATTTTATTTACACACACTACATATCCAACTCACATAATCTTAGTATATTTGTGGCATATGCATGTAACTATATAGCACACTGCTTCAAAAAAAAATTGAAGGTTTAAACTTTAGTAGTTGAGGAAAGAAATGTTGAATACGGGAAGGAAATGAAGAAATATAAAGGATAAAATTAATATTATGCATATGCTGTTATTGGATAGCTTCTATATCTGTATTTTGTAATACTTAAGGAAACAAACAAATCGTGTTTCCATGCTCAAAACCACGTCATTTACTGAACATAAAATGGTAAAATCCCTGTATTATGTCGATAAAACAAAACTAAGTTGAATAAAACAATTACAAAGGATATAGGCTAACTAAAAGTTTATTAGAGTTACTCATTTGTTTGATAACTAAATTAAACAATCCAACAATAATATAAATTGACACCACTACTAAAAAAGGAATTGAATAATATATAAATTTACGCATCATTTGAATCGACTTAAACAAGTCGTCTTTTAGCTTTTTGAAAACAAAAATGAATAGGTTTTAACTTGCAAGAAACAAAAAAACGACTTATATAAGTCGAGCAAAAACGAATCCTTAGTGAACCCAAAATTGCTTCTCCCATTGTAGTTATATCATTTGTAGAAATGCAAACTTTCTAAAAGCTTCAAGTATAATTGTGAACCTTTGTAGGTTATAAATCTATTTCAAAACAACAATTGAAAATCCAACAATAATATAGATCGACATAACTACTAAAAAAACGAAACTGAATAATATATAAATTCAGTGAACCCAAAAATGCTTCTCACTTTATAGTCATATCATTTCTAGAAATGCAACCTGGGCTCGAGAAAATGGAATAGTGCAGAAAGGGGGAAGCCGAAGTGCGGGAAAAGAATATCAAGCGAGACGACTGTTAAACAGGCGCCAGGTGCCAGGCGCCTGTTATTATTCCCCCCTCCAACGGTCACCCAACGGTTATATTTTCCCTTTAAATACAACTTCCCTCATCTTCTTTCATTCACAACCAATTTCCTTCCACTACTAGAAAATACTTAAAAAGCGATAGAGAAGGGCGACGACTATTTTCCGACGGCTTCCGACGGGCCGTCGGCGGTTGTCGGAAGCCGTCGGAAAATCGCGAATTACAGGCTCCAGCCGAGCCTTTCTTCCTCATTTCAGCAAAACCTAAAATTCATTTCTAAAATCCTAAATTCACTTTCCAAGCATCCAATCACTAATTTCGCATTTTTGCATTCTCTCCAGCTACGAATTCAACCTCTCTTGCTTTCTAGCTCAGGTATAATCTTTTATTTTCGCGAAAAATTCAATTTTTACCTTATTTCTAGATTTGCATAAGATGATAAATTAGGGCTAATTGGTGATTGAAATTGTTTCCAATAGTGTGATAATAGTTTCTAGCATTCCATGGTATACCTATTTCATCTTTTATCGTGAAATTGTGAAAAACATGTATAATTTGTGGTTGTTCGTGCATATGTAAATCGTTGTGTATGCATTGATTCTACTATTGTATATGTGCGTAGCGCTGCTATCATTGTATTGTGCTAATTGGAATAAGATAAATGAATGAACGAGCTAGGAGTATTATATTGTGGGCACGTATTGACTAATGCAATAAAAAATGCATGAGTCTAAATTATAATTATGTGTATTTAAAATTTAAAAAAATGTTACGCCAGCCTTAAATTGATGTAATACGTCGAATAAATGTGTTAAATTAAAATATATTTTTATAAACGTGAACAGTTAGTAAAACTGTATTTTTTTGTAATATACGGACATTTAATTAACTAATGTCCCTTAAAGAGTTTTTGCCTCCGTCCGACGAGTGTTGTACATGGTCATTATATAAATAGTCGTTTTTTTCAAAAACGACCATTTATATTCATTTGGTACAATATTTGTTGGATTTGTCTCTGTATTGGACAAGTTATGAACACAATAATCATTTACATTTTGTATACTATTTCGTCTTAAATGGTTCATAAAATTTCGGCCTAACTTTTTTTTGTTTTCTGCGTACACGCATTTGTGTATAATGTAGGGAACAAAAGGGAAATACCGTAGAAATTTTGTCGAATCGTTTGAGATGAAGTAATATACGAAATGCAAATGCTTACTATATTTGTAATGGGAAGTAGGGTGTCTGACCATTGGAAAAAAAATCTTTTTGTACAAAATTTTGTATCGATACGTTAAAAAATAAAATGTGTCATATTTGAAAATATTTTTTGATTTATGAAATATTTTTTTAAATTCAAATATTATACGACCATAAAAATAATCTTTTTCGAATTTGTATTCTCGAAAATAAATATTAAAATTTGAACTTGTGACTCATTTTCTCAAATAGGAAAAATGATTGATTATTTTGTTAATCGAAGGAGATGGATGTACCAAAAAAAGGACTGAGAGACTCAATAAAAGAATATTTTTATAATCGTATAAACGTATTTGTTGATTTTGTTTTAAATAATAACGGAAACGATTTAGAAATTCATTGTCCGTGTAGTATGTGTAGACATTTGAAATATTTGTTACCAGATATTGTGAAAGTTCATTTGTGTCAAAAAAGTTTCGTACCCGAGTATTATGTTCAGAATCAGCATGGAGAAGTTGTAGCAAATACTTTTGTAGAGTCTGAAAGTGTCGTTAATGAAGTAGTTACGACGACCCATATAGAAAATATGGTCGAAGATGCAGCACGATCAATGTTTTCTATGGTTGAAGTTGATGACAATGATGGAAATGTTGAAGAACCAAATATTGAAGAATTTTTTGATTTACTAAATGCTGCCAAAAAACCTTTTTGGGATGGTTGTAAAAGCGGCACTCAACTGTCAGTAATCGCAGAATATATTGCGATGAAGTCAAAATACAACATCACTGAAGCTAGGTTTATGGCTGTTGTACAAGCTGCAAAAAGACATATACCGCCCGATAATCTAATGTGTGAAAATCACTAAGAAGTTAAAAAAATTATGTCGGCTTTTGGTTTACCATACCAGAAAATAGATACATGTTTAAAAAGTTGCATGTTGTTTTGGAAAGAAGACCTAAACCTTAAAAATTATAAAATTTGTAATCAGGAGAGATACAGACCTAGAAAAAAGAAGGGGGAGGAAGTTCAGTATAAGCGTATGCGTTACTTACCCATCACTTCAAGTCTTCAAAGGTTATATGCATCTTCTGTAACTGCATCTAATATGATATGACATAGTGTGAGAACGGAGGAAGATGGTATGTTGACACATCTGGCCGATGGAGAAGCATGGAAGCATTTCGATAAAACATATCCAAATTTTGTAGCAGAGAGTTAAAATGTTATATTATGATTATGTGCGGATGATTTATCGCCATTTTCTCAATTTGATTCTAAATATTCATCCTGGCCCATTATTGTCACACCGTATAATTTACCTCCATGGATGTGTATGAAAACACAATATATGTTTCTTACTGTTGTCGTTCCTGGCCCCGACGATCCGACATAAGGAATCGATGTATATTTACAACCGTTGATTGAGGAGCTAAAAATACTGTGGAAAGAAGAAGTAGAAACATACAATGTGTCCAAGAAGAATTTTTTTCGCATATTTGCTTCTTTGTTGTAGACTATAAGTGATTTTCCTACCTATGCAATGCTTTCAAGATGGAGTATTGCCGGTCGTATAGCATGTCCATATTGCATGGATGAAAAACGAGCGGTTTCTTTACCTCATGGTAAGAAAATTTCATGATTTGATTGTCATTGATATTTTTTCCATGTAAATCATCCCTTCAGAGGAGACGAGAAAAACTTTTTAACTAATAGAGTAGAACTAGACAACCACTAATGATATGGTCAAGCGAAGACATATATGAACTTGTTAGGGACTATCCCAAGATATATGAAACTGGAGTGCAAACAGAAACGGAAGGCAACTCGATTGTTCATAACTGGTGCAAACTAACTACTTTTTGGAAGTTGCCGTATCGAAAACATCTTCTGCTTCGTCATAATATAGACGTGATGCACAATGAGATAATTGTATTTGATAATGTTTTTAACACAATTTTGAATGTGAAAGGAAAGGCGAAGGATGATTTGAAATCAAGATGCGATATAAAAGAATTGTGCAAACGTCCCGAGCTTCATATGAAATCAAATGACACTAAAAAACCCAAAGCATGTTATGAATTAAATAATAATCAAGTTAAAGTTGTGTTAAAATGGATGGAAGGGTTAAGATTTTCTGATGGAATATCATCAAATTTTCGTAGATGTGTTGACTTTGAAAATGGTAGATTGAGCGGAATGAAAAACCACGACTGTCACATAATGATGGAAAATTTATTACCCCTTATGTTCAAATCTACTGCCGTTAAAAGTTTGGAAGGTAGTAACCGAGCTTAATATGTTTTACAAAGAGCTTTGTTCGACTACTTTAAAAGTGCAAACGTAAACTTGAAGTAGATATTCATATATTGCTCCGCAAATTAGAGAAAATATTTCCGTCGGTTTTTTTTAATGTAATGGAACATTTACATGTTCATCTCCCATCTGAAGCACGACTTCGAGGTTCTGTCCAATATGGATGGTCGTATCCATTTGAGAGGTATGTAATATGTTATCATGTAATTTAATTGCTTTTGAAAGATAAAGTTAATGTAAACTAATTTTGCATAGATATTTAAATCATCTGAAGAAAAAAGTGAGGCAAAAAGCACGAGTTGAAGGTTCGATACGTAAATCTTACATCGAAGAAGAAGCTTCGTTCTTTTTCGCTCACTATTTCAGTGACCATGTGAATATATTATTTGAAGTGTTCCCCGTAATGACGAAGGCGACGAAAAAGTGTCCACTCAAGCAATGTTATCTATTTTTAGACAACATAGTCGACCTTCTGGAAAATGTGCAAAAATATGGCTAGACGATAGAATCTGAATCTGAATCAGAAGACGATGATGATTGATAAAAATCCGAATCTGATATTTTTGCAGTTGACGTAACCATGTTGAATTCTTGATGTATTATAAAATTGATGTACCTATGAAACCAAATCTGTACGTTTACCATTGTTTATATGTTTTACGTCATTTCCGTTTATCATTTATTTAGCAATTATTATTAACAATGCAATGTAATCTGCTTATCGTCGGAACACGAGACCCATTATGAATCAACTTTAACACATTTTCATTTCTATTTCCATTTCAGTCACTAATTTAGCAATTTATACTGTTGATGTATTCATTTACGTATGTAATATATTTCATTATCATGTTATTATTCTTTTTTGAAATGATGTGTATATATATCACAGGTTTATCGTAATGTCATCTAGAGATAGAAGCTCTTCCCGATCTTCAGGAGGCGATGGCAGTGGTCCATCGCAAGCATCACAGAGTCTTGTCGTTTCTTTAGTACCTAGAGCAGAGGGTTAAGAATTAAATTTTATTCGGCATTTTTTTATATACGTACATACTTATCTGTATCATATTTAAAAACAGAGGGTTCGACCTACTTCCCTCAAAGGTTGTGTTGGATGTTTCTAAAGCTTCTTACCGGAGTAGGATGAGTGCTTGTTGGCCGAAGTGGGATAACATCCCTTCCCACATAGTAGAGTGTATTTGGAAGGATGTCCTAATAAGTATATTTTTTTTTTTTTCATTTTTAATTCATTTTTGTCATTTTTTTTACTGTTTATAGTTACAGTTTAATATTTCATTTTCTTTTTATCGTGAAACACAGGCTGAGATAGACATTTAGACAGACTATATGCAGTTGGCATGAGAATATTGGATGAAGAAGATGCGTAAAAACTATAGGGACTCAATATCCAAAATGAAGAAATCTGGTAAGAAACCACATTGGATGGGAGAGAGCGTATGGCAAGCATGGCTGGGATACTGGAAAACTGGCACAGCGAAGCCAAGTATAATAATTTTTTTAATTATTTGACTGGTAGTAAATATCAAAAAATACACGGTCGATAAATATTGTATCAACTTTTGAATGTACAGACAAAGTCAGAAAGGAACTCTACAAATAGAAATAAAAATCCCGTCACTTATCGCGGAGGGTCGAAGTCATTTCAGCAGTATCTGCAGGAGTTGGTAAATTTACTAAATGCAAATTGTACATAGTTTGTACTATATAATTTTAAATGTACAATAATTGAATATAAAAATCAATTTCAGGAGGCTGAGACGCATGGTCCTGTGGGCTATATGGACGTGTTTACTCGTATGCATGTTGTCGAGCATGTAAATCCGGACGGGACAGTTTCATATACATGGCACGACGATAAATCCAGCAAGAGCCATTGTAAGCATATTTCATTTTATGCAGTATTAATAATTGTTCTATTTGTTAAAATATAGTGAAATAAGATATGATGATATTAATGTATTAATGCAGGAAAAGTTTATGGAGCGGTGCCAGAAACTCCTTGCTGATACGGGTCAAGGTCAGCTGACGACAGATGAGGAGGATGCTATTTTTGAGTCAGTTATAGATCCATCGGAGCATGGCAGACGATACGGATTTGCCAATCAAGTGGTAAGTAAATAATATATTGGCAATCAAGGAGTAATTTCAAATTTATTGCTCTCATCATTTCCTATAGTTACTTTACTTATGCTAAAATGTTCCAAAGTTATAGTAATTCAAAATATAAATCAACAATCTTGTCACTATAGTTATTTGGTATTACCACAATCTAAGATGTTATCAACATGCACATACACATACATAAACATCATAAACTAAATTAAATAACATTATCACATTGCTAATCAATCACATACCTACACATACACTTACAGAGATCACACAGCTAAATTAAGTATTTATTATAGGCCAGCAGTCGGAGACGGGGTATGCAGACTAGAGCTCGGATCGATCTAACAAAGATCGAAGATTTGCGGGCTAGAGTGGCGCAGCTGGAGGAGCAGAACCGTCGGCAGGCCATAGAGGCTACACAATTTCTAGACCAGTGTATCGTCGAGTACATGCAGCAGTATGGTGGCCGCTTCCCTTCCTCTGCTGGCTCAGGTTATGGAGGAGATTGATTGATTGCTTTGGTCGGTAAGTTTGTTTCCTGTTTTGTACGATTTGGTAGATGGTAGAGGTACTTGTTAGTTTTGTGTACTATGTTATGAAACAATTAAAATTATGTGGATGTTGGCGATGTTGTGGATATATGTATTGATAGAACATTTGGTATTGTGGATACTATTATGTATTGTACATTAGTTTGGGTGATGATTATGTGTATTGACTTAATTTTATGTATTTTTTTGTTTGATAGTTTATGTATAGTTTATTTTTGATATTTGATTGGAATATTATATATTGGATTCTGCAGTATTCGTGGAATAGTGTTTGTATGGAAATAGGGTGGAAGGCTGTATTGCAGAAATACAAAAAGAATTCAGCAGGTTTCCGACGGCTTCCAAGTATCATATTTCCGAAGGCTCCCGACGGCCTCCGACGGCTTTCGGGTCATTTTTTCCAACGGATTCTGATGGCTTCCGACAACAGTCGGAATCCGTCGGAGCCTCGGAAATATGAACGGCGAGGTTCATCGGAAGCCGTCGGAAACACTGCTCCCCGACGCCTTAATTTGCGACGGCGATTTCCGACGGCTTTGGACGGCCGCCGACGATTTTCTGCCATTGGAAAATGGCTTCCCCTTATAGTGTTCATCCATCACAATTTTTACTATCACTAATCTCAACTAAAATTGTACTCCGATTTCTACGTCGATACTGCAATGTCCAGTTTTGAAGAATACGACTTACAAGACGTTACGGTTCCGATTAGTGAAGAAGTAACTAATGCAAGTTGGAGCGTTGTGGAAGACTACGATCTTTGCTACATTTACTGTGCACTCTCAGTCGATCCTATTCGAGGGACCGATCAGAACGGTGATACCTTTTGGGGGCAAAATAACTAATTGCTACAATAGTAAAAGGTCATTATGGAAAAATAAATCGTCAAACGCAAACATTCGGTTCTCAAATTTGCAAGCTAAAGCAAACGAATCCCCGGTGGATTTGGAAATGAAATACATTTAGTAAGCTTTAATATAATTTCATTGTTCTACTTCTTATCATAGTTCTCTAATTATACTAGTGTTTTTTTAACAGAGAATGGCCGCAAACAAGTTGTTCAAACAAATCTATAAAGCTGATAGTAAACAAGCACCATATTTTTATCAGTTCATACATGTTTATGACATATTGGTCGAACATGTTAAATGGAAATTATTGCTTCAGAAAACCGTTCAACTAGTTCAATCAAACAGTGGTTGGGGTAAAACGCCTAGAGTTAGAGAAATCTCTAGTCCTAGGGAATCGCTACGAAGCTACGGTTTAGGCTCAGAAGAAGACCCAACCCCAATAGAAGATCATTTTGTTAGGTCACAGGGAGTAAAAGCGGCCAAAAAGAAGCAGAACGCTGGAGCGGATCAAGTAGAAATAAAAAAACTCCCACTTTAATCTGAAGATAGATTTAACCGGGTAATGGAAACTCGAGCAATTCAACACCAAGAAAAGTTGTCAAGAATGGATCAACTTCTTGCTGGAAACCGACAAAGAGATGAAGATGCAATAATGTTCAACTGGAGTATACGGAGCAAAGAAGGAGAGATATTATGAGGCGTAGACTTGAAGATGGTCATTAAATGAATTACTGTTTCTACAACATTTGTATCTTTTAATTACCGTTAGTTGTATTGTGTTCTGAATCCAGGCAATTTTTAATATAAGTATTTTCATTGAGATTGCATTACATTGAAAAAAGATTATAACGACATTATGTTAATTAAACATAAACAGATTACAATAACAAAAATAAGTAACAACAACATAAACAACAGTAGGAAAAGTAACAACAGAAATATAGTTTCACTGATTTCCAGAATAGCTCCAAAGATGATCTATGAGATCATTTTGCAGTCTTCGATGCAGTTGAACACTACGGTAGGACATTTGGCTTTCTGTATGAAACTCAAGTTCTAGTGTGCTTCCAATCATATCGTTGCGCCAAACATGCGGTGGTTTTGGATCCCCCTCGTAAAAGTAATCTTCATCCATGTCTCTTTCATCCTCTATAATCATATTATGTAAAATAACACAAGTGTATATTATTTTGGTCATTTTAACTGGTGACCAAAGTCTGTATGGATTACTGACTATGGAAAATCTAGATTGAAGAATCCCAAATGCTCTTTCAACGTCCTTCCTCTGGCCTTCTTGCATCGCTGCAAAGTTTGATTGTATATTGCTGGGTTAGGAATTATCTTGAAAATTATACTCCATTTAGGATATATACCATCGCCAAGTTAATATCTATGATCATACGTGTTACCTCCTAAAGTAAAGGTACAAAGAGTTGATCTACCATTTGCTAAATCGTTGAACAACATAGATCGTTCGGCTACGTTAAGATCATTGTTCGAACTCGGCATTCCAAAAAATGCATGCCATATCCATAAGTCATACGACTCTGTGTCTTCAGGAATAATAGAGGACCTACGAGACTTACCCTGATAAGCTCCAGCATACGCCTTTGGACAATTCTTCCTCTCCCAATGCATGCAGTCTATACTGCCCAACATTCCAGGCCAACCTCTACTACCATGCATATTTAATAACATTACTATATCTGTCTCGTTCGGTCTACGTAAGTATTGATCACCATAAATGTCCATGATAGCTTGACAGAAATGCTCCAAACACTCTAATACCATGCTTCCCGCCACTTTCAACTTTTCATCAAGCGCGTCTGTCGGTCCTGCATATGCAAGCATCATAGTGCAACTGTCATTTTTTGAATTTCAGTCAATCCCATTGTACGAGATGCATTGGGTTTGAAGATAAAATATTTGTCATGCTGCTTGGTACATTGTAGGGTTCTAAGAAATAGAGGACGCCGCATGTGGAATCTTCTTCTAAAATCAGCTTTTTTGTAAGTAGGATTTGGAACAAAGTAATCTTCCATCAGTCAGTCATTGTGCCATGAATGTCTATGATTTTTATACTGACGACCAACAACCGATCCACCATGTTGCCTGCTCGATTGACCAACCTGTAGTGCATCCATACTTATTAGTTCCTTTTCACGACGAAAATGATCTTCCATCATTTCATCAAATTCGTCGTCGCTATCATAAAAAATGTATAATCTTTGGCCGCCATTTGTTATATTTGAAATTGTATGAAATAAGAATGAGCAATAATACTTTTCAGCATCTAACAAGCTTTTTGTAGCTTAAATCACATGCTGGCTTTCATAACAAAATAAACAATCACATGCGGGTGGCATTAATTCAATTCAACCACCATCTATAAAGTAGATTCCATTTATGTCACGTCTATAGTGTCTCATCCCATCTAAACACTATTGATTGTTGATGCAGTGTCTTATCCAATCATACAACTATAAGCCATGTTCTTAACATACACTATTGACTGTTGATACAGTATCTTGTCTGTAGTGTCACGTCTGCACTGTCTTGTCCCCTCCATACACTATTGACTGTTGATGCAGTGTCTCGTCCCATCATACAACTGCAGCCATGTCCTTAAGGCAATAATACAAAAAGAATCAAGACAATGTTACTGAAACACCCAAACATTAATACAGTCAACGACAATACATACACAAACAATAATACACTTCATAATAATACAACCAACAAAAATACTCCGACTAGGACTTAGAACTGACACTAAGAAACTACTCGTTATGGTCAAATTGTAAGTTGTGCACGACATTTTAGAGACGTCTTATTTCTCATTCCAGCTCATTGGCATATGTTATGGCCCTTGGGTACAGCTATTCATCAACCCATTCTGCATAATTGCACCCTTCAGGCCAGGAAGGACACAACTGGATTGACGACCAATATCTTCGCCATCAGCTCTAACCACAACTTCGACCTTATAACCACAGTGGAAAAATACTGCGTAGGAGTCAACCTCTTGTTCAACCGAAGGTTGCAAATTTGGTACTTGTTCAACCTCCTATGGTTGTTTACGAACCAACTGTTCGTGTACAGGTTGAACATCTTCTTGAAGTGTGAGTTGGTCAAGATTTGGGAATTCACGAGCAACGCCCTCGTAATGATGGTCTTAGTAATTGATATTCCAATCTTCATCGGTGTGTTCGCTTCCGTTGGAATGTACCCGACATCAGAGTCAATAGATGATAACCAGGATGGCATTGATACGAGGATTAGAAGATTGAAGGAGTGGAGAACTGAATTGTGTATTTGAGAAGAAAAGCTCTTACATATATATTGAAGCGTGTGAATGCTAAAAATTATTTATGTTTAAATATGAGCATTGTATTTTGATTTGACAATACAGTAGAAAGTTAAATTACTCATAAACAAGATAATAATAAATATGCATACACAGAAACAATAATACACTCAACAATAATACACTCAAATTATGGAATCATTCTAGCCAATTTTGACGTATGATATAAGCCTCATGTCCAGTGAATTCGCTGTGATATTTGAGGAAGCAACGACCTTCAAATTTGTGGAATGGGTTATTTCGAACAAATTTTCAAATATAACCTCATTGATAGCCGTACAGTACCGCGTACAGGCATTGCAGAAGTTCCCATAACCAGTCCTTAGATCCACCTTCGTACGTCTACTGCTACACTCAATATTGCTATTATAAAGTTCAACAATAGTGTCCCAAAAATGAGTTGCCATTATCTCTTCATTGTCACATATCTGATCAGTTTGTATAAAAAACATCACTAACAGTTTCAATTCTATAGCCGAAAATATTATGTTACACATTGATTGAATTTACCGAACTATTAAATGTTTTGACATTAGAATATACCACTTTATCTTAAATAAAGAGGTCGTGATCCGCATCGAAAAAATGAAGCATGAGATTAACATCCACGTGTCAAATATCCATAAAAATTTTGACAAACAAACACAGCTGTGTTTGTTACTTCAACATTTTGACTTCGTATACACTTAATAATAAAAAAGCATAAATTATAATCAGCACAATGCCATACTCAACATAAAATATAGTCGACACAATGCCATAACATATAGACAATCACATATAAAAGTAGCATCATCACCAACATAATATGAAACCAACTAATGTAAGGTGTGAAAAATAATAACACAATCTAAAACATCTAAATGCAGCACATCATTCTATGTGATCGAAAACGCTATCAATCTCCTTATCGTCTCCACTATCATCGTCACTGTCATTGTTGACGTCATCAAAGTCGTGACACTCAGGTCCGACATGGAGCTGCTCTCGAAGCTGCTGAATCTGGGTCTGCAAACCTTGTATCTGCACATCATACTGAGACTGCTGCTGCTGGGCCGCAGTCTGGTAACTCGGATACATCATATGTGTATAATCGAGCGTCATACGCTCAAATGCAACAATCATCCGTCTATCATAATCCATGAACAGAGAATATTGATATGCGCATAAGAAAAATTATACATAGGTGGAGAATATAATGACAAGTAATTTAAAGAAAATTTAAAACTCGTACAAACCTGACCAGGCTGATACAATTCAGTGGATGGTATATCTGTAATAGCGTCATCTGTAGGATACTGCAAGGGATACTCCACCACCTGACCATGTACATTATACACTCTAAACGAATGAGGAGGGGGGTCGAAAGTAGGAGGGTGCGTGTACTGAGATGATGTAGGCTCAAAGGTGGCAGGCGGTAGTGGAACTCTATCGAAAGAGGTACGCGGACCAATATGATCGGAGTTCAAACCTCGAATATAATCAGGCAACGCGTAAGCACGTGGGCTACTCGAGCCCAATATGAATCAAAGTCTCCCAAAACTGTAAAAGGATCACCGTCCACCCATCCCGCACCTCTTAGCGCAGGAATATAAGCTGGTCCAACCCTAATATCACCATACATATCATCCCATGGTAGCAGATCTGATGAATGCGAACTATACCATACAACTATAGCCAACACCGCTTCCCTAAATACCATATGAATGGACATGTAGGAACCTGAAAGCAAACCCTGCATCGCAACATGAAAAACTGAAAAGTGAGTGGATGATCTGGACTGGGCTCTAGGAACTGTAAGTACTGATCCCATGGACGAACGATAATGTTACCACGCCGCCTCATATCCATCTGCTGTCTAGCCTCCATCGGCTAATTGTGCACCCCTTGTGCAACATGGGACAAATGCATACGAGGACCCAAACGATGCAATCTAGGAAAGTAAATATAAGGTGTGGCATTCACCTCTACAATAAGTCGGGGTTGCAAATTGGCAATATACTTGTAGTACCAAAATGGAAGAATGCATCAAAATCCATACTTCTGTCTAGATTGCTGAAGCACATAAGTATCTAATGCTACATACAAATAACTAATAATAACAGTACCGTAATCATATATATGTAGTCCATCCACATATACTAATTCAGCCAAAAAACCTAGCCTAATAGTACCCTTATTGTTACTAAAAAATGTAGATCCAAAAAGGTGTAACATGAAGGCATGGATAACCAGAGTATGCATATCCTCAACGACCATGTACTCTACTATATACCGCTGCAAACAAGGGAGAGTAACAACTCCTCCTCTAACCTCCTCATCGGCCAAAGTCGGTAAATAAGCTGAATATGACTCGAACTCCTCAAATGAACTATCAAATGGAACAGGAAGACGGTCCGGTCGACCAACCTCCATGCCAGTGAGCATATAAAAATTTAAAGGAGTCAGTCCTAGCTCAATATCAGGGAAACGAAATATATAAGTGGTAGGCCACTATCTCTCGGTGAGGGCCTCTACCAGGCAACGATCTACATGTGCAAATCTAGGTAACTATAGAAATTCACCAAAAGTTGACGCATGTAGCCTATCCAAAATCGGCTGTGGTAACTGATCAAAATACTCAGACATACACATATGCCAACTACCTTGCATCGCTACGTAACGAACCTAAATATATGATTATTTAATGTTAAAATAAATAAACAATTATCATACATATACAGTTACACGGTTGTTCATCAAGCAATAAAGAAATAAACGTATACATGTGGTGTCGCTATAGCTGTAGTAAATCGATACAAAACAGCAGAGGGAAAGTCTTACAAGGATTGAAGATCATCTGGAGTCACAGTAGCATCAGGAGGGACATGAGCAGGTCCGATATTGGCATCGGTCGCATATCGAACGGTGCATCTACTAGTTTTGACCGGACGGGACGACATTTGGACGCAAAGTAAAATAAGAAAATTAACTGAAAAGAGAATGGAAGAGGTGGAAATGAAGGGGAGAGGGGGCAAGCGCCTGATATAGGCGCGATCACCAGGCGCCTGGCCTCATTTCTGTTGCAGAAATGAGGCCTCCAACATTTAGGAGTACGGAAAATCCAGTTTCCGCACTCCGAATTGTTGGAGTTCTAATTGTGAATCTTTTTAGGTTATAAATTTGTATCAGAACAACAAATGCTGGTAGCCAAATAGTATACAACATCAAATCAACACAAATTACCCAAGCATAGGAGTAGATTAGAAATATATATAAAGCAGTAAAATAAAGCATAGGAGTAAAATAACACAGTAAATCAACCGAGGATAGCAACAAATTAGAGAGAGCGAAAAATAATTAAAAGAATGGCTATTTCATACCTTAGGAAAAGAAGATCCATATGATTGGAGAGAGCGATGCAATGAATAAAACTAAACCGTTACAAAAAATCGACAAAGATAAACAATAGCGTATTAGTGAATCAAAATTAGAAAAAAGGAAACAAAATTAAGCATAAGAACTACCTGATGGATATGATGTCGGGAGGAAGATGTAAAGTAAAAAGGAGAAAATAACACAGTCAATCGACAGAGAATGGCAACACATTAGAGAGAGCGAAAAATAATTAGAAAATGACCATTTCACACCTTAGCAAAAGAAGATCTGGATGATTAGAGAGAACGATGCTATGAATGAAACCAAATCGCAGCAGAAAATTAACAAAGATAAACGATAGCGTATTAGTGAATCAGAAATAGAAAACCGAGGAAGAAAAATTTAAGCATAAAAACTACCTGATGGATCTCTTTCAAGAAAAAGAAGACGTAAAATAAAGGGACTCCAAAAGCGCACACACACGCATACACACACACATGTATATGGAGATGGAGGACGGCACTTTATCCTGGAAGAGATGGTCAAAATTCGAAACCGCCATTAATTGGCAGGGAGTCGGTTTCACTATGATTTGGAGAAAATGAAGAGGAAGAGTATGCTTGTAAGAATAAATGCATTAGTGCTTTTGTACCGTTGAAAGAGCAAAGGAATCTCCAATCGAGGGACTGTAATTCGCACCATGGTCCTGACTTGGGCACTAGTTCCAAACCGACTTGTCTAAAGGTAACGTAGAGATATATTGTTTACATACTCGCTTAATTCTTGGTGGAATCAAGCCTACATAATTCTATCTTTATATGTAAACCTCACTTTTCCTAAATTAACAAATGTTAGTATAAAATAATATTTATTACTAGCGCATCAACATAATAATATAAGCACATCTATCATATTAACCACATTATGATAATACCAATTAGGAAATAATAATCAACACACATGCACACATAAAAGTCGTCCAATCCTTATCTTCAATAATATTAATCCAAAGAATTGAAAAAACACCAATGGTTAACCTCAAAAGGAATGGTTAATCCATGATCGTAACTACACTAGCCATGCATCAAACAACAATAATAACTCTTAGTGAAAAAGCAACAACTACATATCCTAACAAATGGTAGATACTAACAACCACATATACTAACATCAAGTAAATATCAATTTTAATTAACCTTCATAGATAATAATTGCTTCCCTACATACTAAATACTAATTTAATATAACTTGATGGGTTTTGAGTCTACAAATTTCTTGAATGAAATGTAATTAAATATTATTGTCTGTCATTGGAGGTTGATTAAGGAGAGTACTAGGTTAAACACCTATTTATAGTGAACAATCGGCTTTTTGGGTGTAAAGTAGTTTTGGACCTAAAAATACCGAATTTGGTCAGCATATCCAACCATAACGTATTTTACACACACACACACACACACATATGACATACGTATATATGTGTGTGTATATTCATATAATACATAACTCTTGGATATTCTGAACACAAAAGGAATTCTGAAATGTCAAAAAAGGTAAGCCTATGCAAAATTGTATTTGATCATCAATTCAAATTAATTGTTGATGATTAATCAGTAATGAATGTGTCAGGCTTGCGAGTAGTTACATTCTTCCCCTTTCTCTTTCCACTTAAAAGAATTGCAGGCAAGAAATTCATCTAATAATAAATTATTAACCCAACACATAATAAAATATCATGTTGTATCATATGCTTAACCATATAAACATTCACAAAATAAGGGAAAATATACAAAAATAAATAAATTAACTACTTCCAAAGTAGCTTACGACAATGGAATAACAACCAAATATGACATAATCAAACACGTATCCATTACAAGAAATACAATTTTTCATGCCCACATACAATATTAACACGTACATTTTCACAACAATGCAAAAAAACTACAGTGTTCAAAAATAATAATCCATCAACAAAGAATGAAATTATTTACCATAGTAGTTCATAAACAAAATTTATGTTGGTTCAAATGTCCATACGCAAACAAATATATAAACTAATCAATATATCCCATCAAAACAAAGCACATAGTTGAAAACAACAAGGTACTATCATCATATCACTAACATGCTAATAAATAACGTATGTATACTAATCCAGTAATGGTTACATATCAACAAGTACTTACGTACAACTTAGGTATATATTTTAAGAAAGATATGTGCACCTGCTCATATGGATTTTCAGTGATTCAACGATTTACCACTTAGTCAACAATCTTCACTGTAGTTGTTTTCAAAGGATCATTGTCATGTAACTTGTCCCTTGAATTAGACCCTAATTTGGTAATCTAACAAAGGCATACTAACCTACACAATCATGTACCATGGTAATGGTTCCCAACTATAACAAACAATCATAAAATCCTTGACTTTTACTCATATAGTATACTCAAACAACAAATAATCATATAGTTCATGGCTTTTGCTCCTCCAGCATACTTTGGTAACAAATAATTATAGAGTCCTCAACTCTTTCTCTAGAGCATATTATGAGTGACTCGTGGATATTTAGTGACATCTATATAAAAACCCAACACAATCTACATACTATTTCCAACAACTTGTTGTCATCAACAAATTATTACAAAAGGAAGACTTCACTAGTTATTACCAAAGGAAGACCTCACTAATGACCTTATCACTAACACTCTCATGAAAGGAATCCCTGCCTCTGCTAACAGCTCCTTATGACACTCCTGGTGGCCTCGGTGACCAAAGTTCCATGGTACACTCTACGCGTAGCAAAACATCCTCAATCTGCTTTCAAGTTTCTTATATAGCTCTTCCTCTTTCGTGGAATCTCTAAAACTTATTTAGCTACTATTATCCATGTGACGACCCGCCTTTCTCAACCCAGAAAGACGTTTCATCATTAAGAAAGAAAGGGATAGAATTAGAAAAGAATAGAAAGAAAGAACAACAACATCAGGATCTCACAGCGGAATGGAACAAAATATAATACATCACATATCTATTACATAGTTATACATACATCAGAGTCATACAATATCATGTAACAGGACTGTTATATACATGCATGTCCATACATACATCCAAAATACAGCATCACTAACTACACAACGGAACTACATATATAGATACATACGTCTGGTCTTCTCTCCAAAATAGCTCCTCCAGAAAAGCAACACTTCTAGATACCTATCACTTGGCTACTCGTAAAAATTTGAGTACCCAAGAGTTTATGAAAACACAAAATATAAACTCCGGGTCAGACATGGGTCTGGTATGAGTAAACAGGTTAAAATTGCTTAACTTTGAAAATCATTTGAAAATAAAGGTATCACGTAAGACTTCCCACAAATAAATACGGGTAAGTTTTTACCTTACGCTAACCAAAACATTTTATAGGAAATTCTGTGATATTATAATAGTGTCTAGGGTTTTCAAGTAAATAGAAAATAGCCGAAATTGTTACATGATTAAATTCCAGCTACTAGCCACGAAAGTGGGCAATACAAATCAAAACCGTAGGGTCTCGTAGGGTAAATGGATTTCCAACAATGGCAGGGCTACTGGGGTACCGCCCGTCACAGTACGAGGCCTAGATCACCGTACCGAGGATTACTCCCTTCATCCCCTTCAACACAAGGCCGGAACCATTCCTTACTGAACAGTCCCGAACAAGATAACCCCGCAGTTGTGGCCAACAACTGCCCACTAAGCCGAATAAAAAGGGACATCTAGACAGGGGAAAATCTTGTCCTGCTTGGGCATGACCCACCTAACCTTGCTGCATCTCCCCTATTTTAGCCATTCCCGGTTGATGAGGCTTGAGGCTACGATTGCCTTTATTGAACAAATCACTTAGAATGCTCATCGTCCGCCTGACGATGTGTTGTAAGCATTCAATCCATACAAGTTCGTTCCGGGTTCGAACGAAACCGAAGGCATTATCTCGTTACACTCATTTTGGAATCACCCTCAGAGTTAACGACGATAACCCTTGTATTCTGAAACTCCATCTCGATCTCCATTTGATAAGTTACGACCTATCGTTTAATTTGGATCGATGTGGTTTTCGGAGAATCAAAATTGATTCTTCCGATCCCGGTTTCATCGGATCCAAACGCCATTTTAAGGGCCAAGTTGTCTATTTAACTTAACAGTTTAATTAAATATCAGAAATTAACATAACAGATATATCAGATAAACCATATACAGTTAACACAGATATCCATAATGTATCACACATATCACAGAAGTATCATCAACAGATATCACAGTGAACCAAACAGAGTTATCAATGCATATCAAACAGTTTGGTTTTACTTAACTAAATTATTTGCTTAAGTATAAACTATTTTATTCTGTAAATTAATTACTGATTAATTAGCTGATTAACGATTAATTAATTAATTAGTTAATCATTAATTTGTAATTTATAAATTATCTAACCTTTACTTAATTATTTATCTATTCATTAACTATTTCTCAATTAAACAAATAATTAGTTAATTCTTAATTATCACTTAATAATTAATGACTTACTTATTAAAATAAATTAATTATTTACAAATTACCTATAATTATCAATTTAATAGTAAAGCCCTGATTTAACACTTAGGTTAATTTTCATTAATTAACTTCCAGTAATATGTTAACTTGATTAAGCTTATAATTTCTTTAACATATAATTTATTTTAATTAACAAATTTAAAATTTTCAATTAGATTTTCAAGTAGAAATTCTGCTGTATGCTCACTTGATAAGGACCCGAACATCTCCCCTGTTTCCTCGTGACAGTCTCGTGCTTTTCCCCTACCTTCCCCGTGTTTCTCTCCCTTCCCCTTTCTTCTTCTCTCCATTTTTTTCTTTCCTTCTCTCTTTTTTTTAACAGTTAAGTTAGAGTTTAAATACAACACTCACGCGATCATACCCAGGCAAACCCGAAGACAGACTCGAAGCAAACATCTAAATACCTCGAGTATGAGCACGCGTCACCCCCCTACGTATCATCAGACATCCCCTACGCCACCGTGCACGTGCACGGTGGTGCGCTTGGCCACTGGCGACTCGTGGCAGTCCCCGCATATCCCAAAACATCACGACTTCCAAAATTTAAACTCGAAACCCATCGAAAAGTTCCAGATCAAAAAAACGACCTGCAGCTCGAACACGTACAGGAATGTCTCACCGTAAAATTACCTCACGCGGCCACCATCCATCACCGGAGGCGATGAAACTCCTCCAATACGTCACTCACACCCCTCTCCAACTCCTCCTGAAGTCGCGTGCCACTCGGTTGACAAAAGATGCCGCAACTCATATTTTACAGAGCATGAAAAGATATTAGCACTAAACCCTATTCTTGATCCAAACTCGAAATCTATGAATTTGAAAAATAATTAGACATTTTTCTAGTGTTAATACGACTTTAATCCTGCTTCATTCCAAATTCCAGAAATTAAAATTCACTCAATCTCCCAAATTTGACAAAAATCAGTAAAACTCCTTTTTAACAACTGCTCTGAAAATCTTTGTGTAAAAATCTTAATTTTCATGTTAAAAATCATAATTCCTTGTAGGAAATCTAAATATGTTATTGAAATTTCAAATTTAAACATTTGAATTTTTCACTTTGATTTCTTGTTTACCTGTAGGTTGAAATACAGTATGTACAATCATACTGTCTTAATTTTCCATCATGTTTGCACGCCTTGTTTGTAAACTAAACAAACTTGAATTTTCACAATACACAATTCAAATGATTTTATGAATAAGTATTTTAGGTTTCTTGGCTTCATTTTGTTCAAAACTTAAATTTACTGAAGAACAAACTATAAAAGTTCCCAGTGTAAACCAATATACTCAGAGTAGTTTGCTTAAACTATATCAAGCACAGATCATTCATAAAGTAACTATACAAGCTAAATTTGGAAATCAGTTTTGTTTACTCGCTTAAAACTGTTAATTGAACAGAAAGTATGTTGAAGAACTTGCAGATGAATTTCTCTGAAACTTTCCTTTGCTTTTCTCTGTTTCACAGGTTTGTTTTTAAAACTAAAGTTTACATAAACAAACTAATGACATAAAGATGGATATATATAAGTTAAAGCTACTGAATAATAGGTTGTAACTGGACAGTTCCTTCTGCATTGTCACTCTTTCTTTTTATTGGTTAAGATAGTATATACTGCAGTGAAATGATATAGGAGAATTCGGCTGTGTACTTAGTTGAACAAGAAGTTAGGCTAATAAATGTTTATGTTATTAATTATGACAGCAACTAATTAATGGTTACTGACAGTTTTCTATTAGTACAAAGATATTTATGTGTTTTCTTACTTTGTTGAATAAGACAATATCACTATTTCGGCCAAAACTGTTTAGCAAGCTACAGGTTGTATTTTCTTTATTTTTTTTATTATTATCTATGAGTTGAAACTTGTTTTGTTATTAAAGTTTACTCTGATTCCTTAGGTCTGAATATTTTTATTTGTTAACTATAACCTGTCTTGTTTCCTTGCACTTGCATATGCAGGTTATATATTTTACAATCTTCCTGATATGATTTTATTGTCAACATGTTTTTGTTTACTTATTTTGTTAGTTATATTCTATATGAAATCTCATACTTGTTCAAATGATGTTTTAACATTTTATTTAAGGTTGTTGTGTTGTACAAATGTGGATGTTGAAGATCATTGTTTGTTTTAAAAATACTTGTTTTTGTATATTTACATTACAATTTATATGTTGTATTTTTATGTTACTTTAATTACATTTATAATGTATGTTTGTGTTATATACTAATTTTGCACTTCCATATTTATGTGAAATAATTTCATATTTGTTTATTTTAAAACTTATCATTTTAAAAACTAAAAGTGTATTCATATGTTTTTTTTCTTTCAAATATCAAATAATGAATCTTTGATTTAATTCTATTGAATAAATCCTATTTTGTTTTAAATGGTTTTGGAGTATTTAAATTTTAAATTTCAAATCAAAATTTCCTTTTATAAACATATATAACTGTTAAATATTTAATATCTCATCAATTTAAATATTGACAAGCTTATATTTGATTTAATTTTAGATTTAATATTTATTAAAATATGCTGTAAAAATTCCGGGTCGTTACAATCCAATACCGATTGTTGTATTCTTATTTCCCCCTTATTTAAAGTATAATTTATTTAAAGAAACAAAACGAGCAATCAAATAAGGTAAACCACACAACCAAGTCAATTAGCAAACAACACAAGAAAGCACAAAGGAAATAATACAATCAACTAAATAGTTATTGATGAAACAATAAAACAAAAAAACCAAAGGAATTAATATAACTAAACTATCCATTACACAATTATAGTAATAATGCAATCAACAACAAATAAATACACATAGTCAATAAATATTGGTAAAGTTATCACTCAACAAAATATAAGAACAACACAAACAAAGCAAGAAACCCACAAATCAAATAAGCAACAATGATTAAACAGAACTTGTTTCGTAGCTAAAATTAATCATCTCTATTCTATTCTTATACGTGAATAGTAACAAATCCGTGACCCACCTCCTTTCAAAGCTAATAAAACATGTATTCTTATATATAACTCATTAGAGAAACTCACGCACGGTAGACATAAAGGCCATCTCAGCATAATGGATTTTTGGGGGAACCTAAAACTCTTAACATTCACTTGTCTCACGCTCTATGCCACCTACAAGCATTTCTAACAATAGTAGATAACATCATGCACTCATCTCGCGACCTATGCCACCTATAAGCATATCCAACAATAGTAGATACAGATCAAAATCGATAAACTTCATTGTTTATCTTGAGATAAACATAAGATTTTGAAAATCTCATAATTGTTATTTGATTCAAACATACAAATAATATGTATCGGTTCTTAGAATTATCACGTTATTATTTAGTTCAAGAAAGCAGTATGTTTAAAACTATGTTGTTATTATTATTTGCTTCAAATTGGTAATAATTTACTTCAAATTCTTAACACTATTAAGGTTATTTTTCTCAAAAAGATAATCAATTTTTTAAGTACCCCAGAAGCACATTACTATCATTTGTTAAATTTCCCTTTATTTCATAAATAGTAATTAATGATAATCGATCAGATTTCATAGATAACCATTAATTAAATTCATTATAAATATCCTTATCACTATTTTTGATTTCAAGAATAATAATAGCTTACATTGATAAAATCTATTTTGGAGTAAGATACCGCCATTCACTTTGTGTAATCTTTAACAACAATATGGTCAACAAACTATTTTGCAATAAAAATGCTTTCGAGCTATATTTCGATCAAAGCACTTCTTTAAAATATTTATCAAACAAAATATCTTTCAATAAAGTACTTTTAAAAAAAATATCTCAAAGACCAAGTAATTAGTCTTCAAAGATTTATTTCTTAAGTCAAATAGTTCATTTTATTTCTTTTCCAGATGTATATTCATGAATCAAATTACTCTTTTCTTAAGAAAATATTTCTCACTAAAGTATTATCAAATAAAATTGTATAACACATTTTTTCCCTCACATACCTCCCAAGCATATTCTGAATAATTTTTTTTGCGAACTTAATATTTCTCAACCAAAATATTTTTACGTGAAAAATGTGTTTTTCTTCCAAATCATTTTCTAACAAATGTGTCTTTTAAGTTGAAATGTCTTTAAGAAAAATTGTATTCAAGAAAATCTTCCAAACTCAACATATTTTTATATAAATATAATATAAACAAAACAATTTTCTTTGCTTAACAAAATGATTCTCCCATACTTTACATAATAAGATATTTCTTAAATCGAAATACTTTTTAAATATTTTGCTCGATAAAATATTTCTCAAAATATTCTTCCAACTAAAAAATACTTTTGAAACAAAATAATCCCCTCCAAACACCTTTTCAATAAACGTCTCCCAATTTTAATGATATTTCTAATAAACAAATGTATTTCTCTCTTTACCTTCTAATAAACTTTACGCAAAAATATTTTTCAAGAAAACACATTTAGAAAATATTTTTTTATCAAAATATTGTCAATAAATACCTTTTACAAAATATTTTTCACTAAATATTTTCAAGTCAAAAACAATTTCAATCAAATTATTTTTCAAATATTTCAAACTGAATATTTTATTCCTCAAGTACTTCTGATAAAAATTTTGCAAAAATATTTCTCAAATGCGACACATGAAACACATCGTGAATCCCAGACATCCGCTCTGGTAATTCAATCCTGTAGGCCACAGTTCCAATTCTCTCCAACACTCGGAATGGTCCAATGTATCTCGGAGCAAGTTTTCCCGTCTTTCCGAATCTTATAGCACCTTTAATTGGGGAAACTTTAACAAAAACCAAGTCTCCGATCTCAAATTCCAATGGCCTTCGTCTTCTATCAGCATATTTCTTCTGAAGATCTTGAGCAGCTTTCATTCTTTTCTTAATAAGCTCAACCTTCGCAGAAGCTTCACGAATAAGATCGGGTCCGAGCACAAGACGATCCTTCGATTCAATCCAACAAGATGGAGATCTACACGGTCTTCCGTATAGAGCTTCATAAGGAGCCATCTTAATACTTGCTTAATAACTGTTATTATAAGAAAATTCCACTAAATGAAGATGGTCCTCCCAAGATCCTCCAAAATCTAAAACACAAGCCCGTAGCATATCCTCAAGAATACGATTCAGCCTCTCTGTCTGTCCGTCCGTTTGAGGATGGTAGGCTGTACTTAATCTCAAATCTGTTCCCATCGCTGATTGCAGAGCTTCCCAAAATTTGCTAGTGAAAATAGGATCACGATCACTTACTATGCTGACTGGGACACCATGCAATCGAACTATCTCCTTCAAGAAAATTTCTGCCAAAGAAACTGCAGTACGGGTTGCCTTTACTGGTATAAAACGGGCACTCTTAGTTAAACGATCTACAATAACCCATATACCGTCATTTCCTTTCCTGGTTCTAGGCAAACCATCAATAAAATCCATTGAGATCATTTCCCATTTCCAATTCGGAATTTCCAGAGGTTGCAATAACCCGGCAGATTTCTGCTGATCACCTTTTACTTGCTGACAAATGGCACAACTGTTCGCAAATCTAGCAACATCCTTCTTCATACCCGGCCACCAGAATGCTCTCCTCATGTCCTTATACATCTTCGAGATTCCAGGATGAATATTCAATTTGGAGCGATGACTCTCGGATAAAACTTCCTGCTTCAACTCCTTGTCATTCGGAACACAAATTCTCCCATTGATTCTTAGCGTTCCTTGGTCATCAATGTCAAAACTAGGACACTGACCTCTTTTGACTCCTTTGATGATCCTCCTCAACTTCTTATCAGATTCTTGCTTGCTTGAGATTCTTTCAATAAGAGATGGAACCACTTCCAGAAGAGATAAAACTGCATTCCTACTGAGAGCATCAGCTATGACATTCGCTTTCCCCGGAGTGTACAGAATATCCAGATCATAGGATGCAAGAAATTCAACCCACCGCTGCTGTCTCAGATTAAGGTCTTTTTGAGAGAATAAATATTTCAACGGTTTGTGATCCGTGAACAATTCAAATTTCTCTCCTAAAAGATAATGTCCCCAAAGCTTCAAAGCAAAAACAATGGCAAGCAATTCAAGATCATGCGTAGCATAGTTTTTCTCATGAGGCTTTAACTGTCGACTAGCATACGCAATAACCCTTCCGTTCTGCATCAGAACTGCTCCCAAACCAACAATACAAGCATCATTGTAAACCTCGAATTTGCTCTTCCCATCCGGAACCGCAAGTACTGGTGCACTCGTGAGCCTTATCTTCAATTCCTGAAAAGCTTCTTCACACTGAGGCGTCCATTTGAATTTTGCTCCTTTTCTGGTCAGCTTAGTCAAATGCGAAGAAATCTTGGAATAATCTCTAATAAATCTCCTGTAGTAACCAGCCAATCCTAGAAAACTGCGAACTTCCGTCGGTGTCTCTGGCTGTTTCCATTCCAGAATAGTTTCCACTTTCGCTGGGTCTACAGAAATGCCTTCACCCGAAACAATGTGTCCTAGAAATTTAACTTTCGATTTCCAGAAGTGACATTTCGAAAACTTCGCCTTCAGCACATTCTTTCTCAGAGTCTCCAATACAATTCTCAAATGTTCCCTGTGCTCTTCTTCGGATTTAGAATAGACCAAGATATCATCAATGAATACCAGCACAAACTTATTCAATACATCCCTAAAGACTCGGTTCATGAGATCAACGAAATAAGCAGGAGCGTTGGTTAATCCAAACGGCATAACCAACCTCTCATAGAAACAATTCGGTCCCCTAAATGCAGTCAAGGGAATACTATCTTCAGCTACCCTCAACTGGTGGAAACCTGAAGCTAGATCCAATTGAGAAAAGATAGAAGCACCATGCAACTGGTTAAAAAGATCATCGATGCGAGGAAGAGGATATTTATTACGGATAATCACTTTGTTCAATTCTCTATAATCCACACAGAACCTCAGTGATCCATCCGATTTGGTCACAAACACCGCCGCTGAACCCCAACAAGAAAAACTAGGTCTAATCAATCCCTTCTCTAAAAGATCCTGCGTCTGCTTAATCAACTCTTCTCTTTCTCTGGGAGCCATTCTCCTACTGGGTTGAATTACTGGCACAGCTCCTGGAATCAAATCAATACGGAACTCTATTTCTCGATGTGGTGGCAAACACTTAACTTCTTCAAAAACATCAGCAAAATCCCGAATCACATCAATAACTTCAACACTCTCTTCAGATGTCTCCATTCCATGCAGAAGACTGCTCAAGTGAATTCCAGATTTATCACACGACACTCTGGCAATTCTATCCAGGTCAGTTTCCAACGAAACTGTTCTCTCATCACAATTCAAGACGGCTTTATACTTATCCAGCCAATCCATACCCAAAATAAGATCAAATCCCCTAAAATTCAACACATACGGGTCACAAGAAAAACTGTGGGATAGATAAGAGATCTTCAAGTCCTTACAAATAGAGTCTAATTTGGTCACCCCTCCTATAGGATTAGACACCAAGATAGAACTATCTACTGAACTAGGGGTAAGAGAAAACTTTTCAACAGAGTCCAAAGAAATAAAACTCAAGGAAGCACCCGAATCAAACAAAACTCTAATATACTTTCCATTTAAAAGTAAAGTACCTTCTAATACTCCTTTGCCCATCGAAGAAGAAGATGGTCCGGCTCCCAAAGCAAAAACTTTATTCTGAGGTGCTCTTTGCAGAAGTGGACAGTTCTTGATCATGTGCCCTGGCTGATGACAATTAAAGCACAATGATTTTTGAACCATAGCTGATCCTGGGCCACTCTGATGCGGTTGCTGCTGGAATCCCTTCCTAGAACACTTATTCGCCAAATGCCCTTCCTGATGACAAATGTAACACTTTCGGGGTCCGTTGTTATTCCCAGGTTTCTTCTTATTCGGTTTCCTCCATTTAGGATCAAACTTTCGCTTATTCGGATTAGTGAAATTCCCACTTGAAGTTGCAACTGAATCCACCGGCTTCTTACTCATCAAACTTTCATACCTCAATGCCATATCAATCAAATCAACAAAAGATCCCTTCAGAAGCACTGTCAATTTCCCATGGAATTCAGGTCTCAATCCTTGCACAAATTTCTCATTCTTTTTCAGAGGAGTATCGATGAGTCCTGATCCATAACAAGAGAGTTCGTTGAATCTGGTTTCGTACTCCGAAATAGACATACTACCTTGCTTCAAATTCAGAAAATCTTGATACAGTTGAGTTCTCCCTGCCGTTGGTACATACTTCTCTTCAAACAACTCCTTGAATCTATCCCAAGAAATATCATCCTCAGAAATATTCGCAATAGTTGAATCCCACCATGCCGCTGCACCACCTTGCAACTGCCACGATGCCATATGCCTCTTACGCTCATCAGACAATCTCATGCTCTTGAAAATGCGCTCGCAAGAGCGAAACCATTCCTGAACTTCAATTATAGACTCCGAACCTTTGAATGGTTGACCTCCAAGATGTTTGAAATCCTTGCATAAGGCTGCAAAGCTAACTTGAGATGGTACTGGGTTGACAGCCTCACTAACATTCTGACTCCGTCCATTATCTGTAGAAGTACTAGCCCTAACTCTGCCTCTTCTTCCTGAACTCATGTCGGTCACCTGAAAAGGTAACTCAACCAATTTAGATATATATATATATATATATATATATATATATATAATATTATATGAAAATACAAATACGCACTCTCTAGAGAACTACAACACTAGAGCCTAGGTACTCGCTTTACCTAGCGCTCTGATACCAACTGTGACGACCCGCCTTTCTCAACCCCAGAAAGACGTTTCATCATTAAGAAAGAAAGGGATAGAATTAGAAAAGAATAGAAAGAAAGAACAACAACATCAGGATCTCACAGCGGAATGGAACAAAATATAATACATCACATATCTATTACATAGTTATACATACATCAGAGTCATACAATATCATGTAACAGGACTGTTATATACATACATGTCCATACATACATCCAAAATACAGCATCACTAACTACACAGCGGAACTACATATATAGATACATACGTCTGGTCTTCTCTCCAAAATAGCTCCTCCAGAAAAGCAACACTTCTAGATACCTATCACTTGGCTACTCGTAAAAATTTGAGTACCCAAGAGTTTATGAAAACACAAAATATAAACTCCGGGTCAGACATGGGTCTGGTATGAGTAAACAGGTTAAAATTGCTTAACTTTGAAAATCATTTGAAAATAAAGGTATCACGTAAGACTTCCCACAAATAAATACGGGTAAGTTTTTACCTTACGCTAACCAAAACATTTTATAGGAAATTCTGTGATATTATAATAGTGTCTAGGGTTTTCAAGTAAATAGAAAATAGCCGAAATTGTTACATGATTAAATTCCAGCTACTAGCCACGAAAGTGGGTAATACAAATCAAAACTGTAGGGTCTCGTAGGGTAAATGGATTTCCAACAATGGCAGGGCTACTGGGGTACCGCCCGTCACAGTACGAGGCCTAGATCACCGTACCGAGGATTACTCCCTTCATCCCCTGCAACACAAGGCCGGAACCATTCCTTACTGAACAGTCCCGAACAAGATAACCCCGCAGTTGTGGCCAACAACTGCCCACTAAGCCGAATAAAAAGAGACATCTAGACAGGGGAAAATCTTGTCCTGCTTGGGCATGACCCACCTAACCTTGCTGCATCTCCCCTGTTTTAGCCATTCCCGGTTGATGAGGCTTGAGGCTACGATTACCTTTATTGAACAAATCACTTAGAATGCTCATCGTCCGCCTGACGATGTGTTGTAAGCATTCAATCCATACAAGTTCGTTCCGGGTTCGAATGAAAACGAAGGCATTATCTCGTTACACTCATTTTGGAATCACCCTCAGAGTTAACGACGATAACCCTTGTATTCTGAAACTCCATCTCGATCTCCATTTGATAAGTTACGACCTATCGTTTAATTTGGATCGATGTGGTTTTCGGAGAATCAAAATTGATTCTTCCGATCCCGGTCTCATCGGATCCAAACGCCATTTTAAGGGCCAAGTTGTCTATTTAACTTAACAGTTTAATTAAATATCAGAAATTAACATAACAGATATATTAGATAAACCATATACAGTTAACACAGATATCCATAATGTATCACACATATCACAGAAGTATCATCAGCAGATATCACAGTCAACCAAACAGAGTTATCAATGCATATCAAACAGTTTGGTTTTACTTAACTAAATTATTTGCTTAAGTATAAACTATTTTATTCTGTAAATTAATTACTGATTAATTAGCTGATTAACGATTAATTAATTAATTAGTTAATCATTAATTTGTAATTTATAAATTATCTAACCTTTACTTAATTATTTATCTATTCATTAACTATTTCTCAATTAAACAAATAATTAGTTAATTCTTAATTATCACTTAATAATTAATGACTTACTTATTAAAATAAATTAATTATTTACAAATTACCTTTAATTATCAATTTAATAGTAAAGCCCTGATTTAACACTTAGGTTAATTTTCATTAATTAACTTCCAGTAATATGTTAACTTGATTAAGCTTATAATTTCTTTAACATATAATTTAGTTTAATTAACAAATTTAAAATTTTCAATTAGATTTTCAAGTAGAAATTCTGCTGTATGCTTACTTGATAAGGACCCGAACATCTCCCCTGTTTCCTCGTGACAGTCTCGTGCTTTTCCCCTACCTTCCCCGTGTTTCTCTCCCTTCCCCTTTCTTCTTCTCTCCGGTTTTTTTCTTTCCTTCTCTCTCTCTCTTTTTTTTTAACAGTTAAGTTAGAGTTTAAATACAACACTCGCGCGATCATACCCAGGCAAACCCGAAGACAGACTCGAAGCAAACATCTAAATACCTCGAGTATGAGCATGCGTCACCCCCCTACGTATCATCAGACATCCCCTACGCCACCGTGCACGTGCACGGTGGTGCACTTGGCCACTGGCGACTCGCGGCAGCCCCCGCATATCCCAAAACATCACGACTTCCAAAATTTAAACTCGAAACCCATCGAAAAGTTCCAGATCAAAAAAATGACCTACTGCTCGAACACGTACAGGAACGTCTCACCGTAAAATTACCTCACGCGGCCACCATCCATCACCGGAGGCGATGAAACTCCTCCAATACGTCACTCACACCCCCCTCCAACTCCTCCTGAAGTCGCGTGCCACTCGGTTGACAAAAGATGCCGCAACTCATATTTTACAGAGCATGAAAAGATATTAGCACTAAACCCTATTCTTGATCCAAACTCGAAATCTATGAATTTGAAAAATAATTAGACATTTTTCTAGTGTTAATACGACTTTAATCCTGCTTCATTCCAAATTCCAGAAATTGAAATTCACTCAATCTCCCAAATTTGACAAAAATCAGTAAAACTCATTTTTAACAACTGCTCTGAAAATCTTTGTGTAAAAATCTTAATTTTCATGTTAAAAATCATAATTCCTTGAGGAAATCTAAATATGTTATTGAAATTTCAAATTTAAACATTTGAATTTTTCACTTTGATTTCTTGTTTACCTGTAGGTTGAAATACAGTATGTACAATCATACTTTCTTAATTTTCCATCATGTTTGCAGGCCTTGTTTGTAAACTAAACAAACTTGAATTTTCACAATACACAATTCAAATGATTTTATGAATAAGTATTTTAGGTTTCTTGGCTTCATTTTGTTCAAAACTTAAATTTACTGAAGAACAAACTATAAAAGTTCCCAGTGTAAACCAATATACTCAGAGTAGTTTGCTTAAACTATATCAAGCACAGATCATTCATAAAGTAACTATACAAGCTAAATTTGGAAATCAGTTTTGTTTACTCACTTAAAACTGTTAGTTGAACAGAAAGTATGTTGAAGAACTTGCAGATGAATTTCTCTGAAACTTTCCTTTGCTTTTCTCTGTTTCACAGGTTTGTTTTTAAAACTAAAGTTTATATAAACAAAGTAATGACATAAAGATGGATATATATAAGTTAAAGCTACTGAATAATAGGTTGTAACTGGACAGTTCCTTCTGCATTGTCACTCTTTCTTTTTATTGGTTAAGATAGTATATACTGCAGTGAAATGATATAGGAGAATTCGGCTGTGTACTTAGTTAAACAAGAAGTTAGGCTAATAAATGTTTATGTTATTAATTATGACAGCAACTAATTAATGGTTACTGACAGTTTTCTATTAGTACAAAGATATTTATGTGTTTTCTTACTTTGTTGAATAAGACAATATCACTATTTCGGCCAAAACTGTTTAGCAAGCTACAGGTTGTATTTTCTTTATTTTTTTTATTATTATCTTTGAGTTGAAACTTGTTTTGTTATTAAAGTTTACTCTGATTCCTTAGGTCTGAATATTTTTATTTGTTAACTATAACCTGTCTTGTTTCCTTGCACTTGCATATGCAGGTTATATATTTTACAATCTTCCTGATATGATTTTATTGTCAACATGTTTTTGTTTACTTATTTTGTTAGTTATATTCTATATGAAATCTCATACTTGTTCAAATGATGTTTTAACATTTTATTTAAGGTTGTTGTGTTGTACAAATGTGGATGTTGAAGATCATTGTTTGTTTTAAAAATACTTGTTTTTGTATATTTACATTATAATTTATATGTTGTATTTTTATGTTACTTTAATTACATTTATAATGTATGTTTGTGTTATATACTAATTTTGCACTTCCATATTTATGTGAAATAATTTCATATTTGTTTATTTTAAAACTTATCATTTTAAAAACTAAAAGTGTATTCATATGTTTTTTTTCTTTCAAATATCAAATAATGAATCTTTGATTTAATTCTATTGAATAAATCCTATTTTGTTTTAAATGGTTTTGAAGTATTTAAATTTTAAATTTCAAATCAAAATTTCCTTTTATAAACATATATAACTGTTAAATATTTAATATCTCATCAATTTAAATATTGACAAGCTTATATTTGATTTAATTTTAGATTTAATATTTATTAAAATATGCTGTAAAAATTCCGGGTCGTTACAATCCAATACCGATTGTTGTATTCTTATTTACCCTTATTTAAAGTATAATTTATTCAAAGAAACAAAACGAGCAATCAAATAAGGTAAACCACACAACCAAGTCAATTAGCAAACAACACAAGAAAGCACAAAGGAAATAATACAATCAACTAAATAGTTATTGATGAAACAATAAAACAAAAAAACCAAAGGAATTAATATAACTAAACTATCCATTACACAATTATAGTAATAATGCAATCAACAACAAATAAATACACAGTCAATAAATATTGGTAAAGTTATCACTCAACAAAATATAAGAACAACACAAACAAAGCAAGAAACCCACAAATCAAATAAGCAACAATGATTAAACAGAACTTGTTTCGTAGCTAAAATTAATCATCTCTATTCTATTCTTATACGTGAATAGTAACAAATCCGTGACCCACCTCCTTTCAAAGCGAATAAAACATGTATTCTTATATATAACTCATTAGAGAAACTCACGCACGGTAGACATAAAGGCCATCTCAGCATAATGGATTTTTGGGGGAACCTAAAACTCTTATCATTCACTTGTCTCACGCTCTATGCCACCTACAAGCATTTCTAACAATAGTAGATAACATCATGCACTCATCTCGCGACCTATGCCACCTATAAGCATATCCAACAATAGTAGATACAGATCAAAATCGATAAACTTCATTGTTTATCTTGAGATAAACATAAGATTTTGAAAATCTCATAATTGTTATTTGATTCAAACATACAGATAATATGTATCGGTTCTTAGAATTATCACGTTATTATTTAGTTCAAGAAAGCAGTATGTTTAAAACTATGTTGTTATTATTATTTGCTTCAAATTGGTAATAATTTACTTCAAATTCTTAACACTATTAAGGTTATTTTTCTCAAAAAGATAATCAATTTTTTAAGTACCCCAGAAGCACATTACTATCATTTGTTAATTTTCCCTTTATTTCATAAATAGTAATTAATGATAATCGATCAGATTTCATAGATAACCATTAATTAAATTCATTATAAATATCCTTATCACTATTTTTGATTTCAAGAATAATAATAGCTTACATTGATAAAATCTATTTTGGAGTAAGATACCGCCATTCACTTTGTGTAATCTTTAACAACAATATGGTCAACAAACTATTTTGCAATAAAAATGCTTTCGAGCTATATTTCGATCAAAGCACTTCTTTAAAATATTTATCAAACAAAATATCTTTCAATAAAGTACTTTTAAAAAAAATATCTCAAAGACCAAGTAATTAGTCTTCAAAGATTTATTTCTCAAGTCAAATAGTTCATTTTATTTCTTTTCCAGATGTATATTCATGAATTAAATTACTCTTTTCTTAAGAAAATATTTCTCACTAAAGTATTATCAAATAAAATTGTATAACACATTTTTTCCCTCACAGACCTCCCAAGCATATTCTGAATAATTTTTTTTGCGAACTTAATATTTCTCAACCAAAATATTTTTACGTCAAAAATGTGTTTTTCTTCCAAATCATTTTCTAACAAATGTGTCTTTTAAGTTGAAATGTCTTTAAGAAAAATTGTATTCAAGAAAATCTTCCAAACTCAACATATTTTTATATAAATATAATATAAACAAAACAATTTTCTTTGCTTAACAAAATGATTCTCCCATACTTTACATAATAAGATATTTCTTAAATCGAAATACTTTTTAAATATTTTGCTCGATAAAATATTTCTCAAAATATTCTTCCAACTAAAAAATACTTTTGAAACAAAATAATCCCCTCCAAACACCTTTTCAATAAACGTCTCCCAATTTTAATGATATTTCTAATAAACAAATGTATTTCTCTCTTTACCTTCTAATAAACTTTACGCAAAAATATTTTTCAAGAAAACACATTTAGAAAATATTTTTTAATCAAAATATTGTCAATAAAATACCTTTTACAAAATATTTTTCACTAAATATTTTCAAGTCAAAAACAATTTCAATCAAATTATTTTTCAAATATTTCAAACTGAATATTTTATTCCTCAAGTACTTCTGATAAAAATTTTGCAAAAATATTTCTCAACACAAGCATGTAAAAAATATTTTCAAATCAAAATTTCTTCAACAAAATACCTTTCATAAATTATTTTTCACCAAATATTTTCAAATCGGAAACACTTTCAACCAATACACTTTTCAAATATTTCAAACTAAATATCTTATTCCTCGAATTAAATATTTTATTTTTACCTCATATATAATTTCTTTTAATTACTTCAAACCAAAAAATATACATATATTTTCTTTGCAACTCAAAAATATACATTTTCGTTTAATAATGTATCTTTAAAATCAATAATGTATATTTTACATTGTTCTATATAGGTTTCCAATCAAATACGTTTCATCAAACATTACATAAAATTAAATAATGAATTCGTTTATTAAGCTTAGGTTTTGATATCATAACTTAACAATATGTTGGTATCATCATAAAGGATGGTAAAATACTCCTTAACACATTAACCACCTAAAATTGATTGCTTGAATTACAACTAGCACTCGGCCCTCCTATATGCATCCAATCCTACCCTGCTCCAACTACACCTATTTCTCACACATAGGTTACTGTAAATCAATAACAAGCATCATCTTAGGACGAGGTAATTGTGGTTATACGTACATACATGCATACATCCTATATAAACACATGCAAAGCATACAACAATCGATGTTATGCTCTCTGATCCTATCGTTGATCTAACCTAAGGTGTACAATGGTCTCCTTAAACAAGCCAAACTTACCCAAGGCTCTTGTAATCAATAAACCTTAACTCTTATACCAAGTGTGGTGCCCTACTATTAATAGTGCTTGAAATTAATTTCAAGTGCAGTCAACTAACTTTTTTACCATTAATCTTAGATGTTAAAAATAGTATACCATTGGCTGAATAATTTAAAAATTAAAAATATAAACATATGGAAAAACCCCATAATATAGAAATATCAAATAAACATTTAAATACATAATGTTTCATCCAAGGCCACTATTACAAATAGCACTCCAACTATCTATTTATATCCATATTACAATCATGGGTTCTTTCATATATGAAACAAAATACGATTGCTCAATAATAATATATTAATTTGTGTAACTTGTAGGCATAAGGCATATACTCTCCAAATTCCATCCCCCTTGTCTTAAGCTTGAGAAACAAACACAAGAATACACAACATAGATGTATATTTGTACAAATGAAAATGAAAAAAGGGAAAGGGATTTTCAATTGAGTGACTCCATCACTAATATGCATTATGGTCTCGAGTTGGGTGCTAGTTTTGGACCAACTTGTCCAGAGGTAACGTAGGTAGATTGCCTATGTACCTACATAACTCTTAGTAGGATCAAGCCTATGTTGTTGTAACCCTGGATGTTCTTTTCTTCTACAATCACAAAATTTAGCATAAAAATAATTTATTGTTATCATATCAATACAATAACTTTGGCATTTTCACTTGATAACCCATGATGTCTTTGCGATAAACGATCAATGAGAAATTCCAAATGCCTTCACTAACCACTACAAATAAACCTTCTCCATACAAGCCAAACGACGAATACTGCTGCCTAGAAATCTTTTTATCCCTCTCTCGGAGAGATCTGGAAGGCACTGAACAAAAGGGCTAGTGATAAATCCCTAGGACTTGATGGTTCCCCTTTTTCATTATTAGATAGCGAGGCTTTCTCAAATTTAGAATTTTTATTATTTTCATGTAATTCCATCATGTCCCCTTCCTTATTGCTAAATTAAACTATGCCAACATGATTTTGATCCCAAAGAAAGAAGTGGTTGACGGTACTGCAAACTTTAGGCCCATCAGCCACCAAAACACTATATTCAAGTTAATGACAGAAGTACTGGAAAATAATCTCAAACCTCACATGCATTCTCTTGTGTATCCTTCCCAATCTGCCTTCATCCAAGATAGATCATTGATGGACAAAGTTGGTCTAGGAGGTAATCGGACAGCGCTAAAGATCTAAAACTCATTGTGTTATTGTTAAATTAGACTTCCCTAAAGCATTTGGTACCATCAGTCGAGAATTCATTAAGGAGATACTTAAAAATAAAGGCTTCTCACACAAATGGAACTTCTGGATTTGGCAAATTCTCGAATCCTTACTTTCCTCAATTATCGTCGATGGGAAAGTAACAACTTAATAAAATCCAAGGTAGGTTTAATGTAAGGAGACCCCTATCTCTGTTGCATTTTGACCTAACTATTAACGTCTTTGTTGTCATAGCAAACAAAGCCCCTTTACTAGCCTTAT
The DNA here is from genome assembly GCA_030765085.1 of Allium cepa. Taxonomy (NCBI): domain Eukaryota; kingdom Viridiplantae; phylum Streptophyta; class Magnoliopsida; order Asparagales; family Amaryllidaceae; genus Allium; species Allium cepa. Next base: position 786,575,676 of record CM060932.1, read on the forward strand.
TCAATGTATTTGTCCTTCCTAATGGAGTTGTTTCTCTTATATATGTGGATGACACTCTGATATATACCTTCCTAACACGACCCACATCGATTCCCTTGAACTTATGCTCTATTGTTTTGAAGTCATACCAAGATTGGTAATCGATTTCAACAAAAGCTCCATTGATTTGATGGGAACCGACCTTGAGATGGGTAGAGTTGTTGGCTCTGCACTTAATTGTTACACTTACCACTTTTCCACTCAAATACCCTGAAATCACCATCAAGCCTACTAAGCTTCTGCATGATGACAGGAAATTCTTTATCGACAAAGTTACCTCAAGATTAGCATTATGGAAAGGAACCTCCATATCTAGAGTTTTTAAGCTAAACCTTGTTTGCTTTGCCTTCTCTTCCTGTTGACATTCTAGGTGAAACTACTAGAGTGGGTCATCAATAAATTTGAAAAAAATAGATGTGCATTCCTATGGAAAGCAATGATAGGGTGCCACCTTCCTGCTGTCTTGTAGCCTGAGACACTTTATGTAGATCAAAGTACCAAGGGCTTAGAATCATGAACTTGAGGTAATTGAATTGTGCACTGTTGTGCATATAAGGTTGAGGATGATAGCATGCCATGAGAAACTTTGTGGACAATGAATCATTCATTATTACTACGGCGATAACTTCTCCTTATCTAACCAAAGATTCATTCTACCTCAAAACACCCACATTTTGAAAAAATGCACCGAATTGCTTCCCCAACCTAAAGTTTAGCGCTACAATAAATGTTTCATCAGGTAGTATAACATCTTTCTAACTTGACATTGCTTCACACTGACACCTTTCTCGTCCCTCTTCCCATGCATTTTCAACTTATCTTTAGATAAATACATTAGTATCAAAGATTCTTTCGAAAGCGGCTGTTGTTCAATCACCTTCAACAACAGTTTAATAGGTAAATTGTTTGGACAGCTTTTCAAGCATCTAGACCTAACCTCTGACCATCATCTTGGCATGAATATTGATTCATATTCCTAGGAGATGGAGAATGATGGTAACTATTAGGTAAAATCCTTCTATAATTTCATCAACTTCTCAAGTAAGTCCTTAAACTTTCACACCTTATGGAATTTCAATATTCCTTCGAAGTTCAAGCTAAACATGTTGGTTCTAGTGTATTGTAAGTTAAACACCACTGATCAACCAGATAGGAATAAGATCAATGTGATAGAGTTAGGGTATGCCCTAAGGATAATTATGTAATATGTTACATATATCTAACTCGAAAACCAATTTTGTCTAAAATAAAAGATGTTTTCTTCTATTATATACTTGTTATATTATGATATAATTAATTAAGTAATTAATTTAAATTATTAAATAAAAATCCTTAAATGATATGTTATGTGATAGTAATTTCGATGTGATATAGTAATGAGAAATTTATCATTAAAACAACATATTATTTTAAGTATTCCTCGTTAAGATATTTTGAGACAGTATATCGATACATCTCGTAATAACTTGCACCTTTGAACACACCGATCCAAAGCCTACGCTGACTTTCAGACTCGTGTCATGCTACGAAGCACAAAATGTCGGTTTTTAAGATATTACAGAGTTTATAATATAATAGCATGAAATCTGATAAGTACTAAATACAATATATAGTTATATGGAGAATAATGGAGGATAATATACAATGCCAAAGCCAAGCTCACCTCTCAGCATGCTAGATTTGGGCTAATCGCGCACTGCTATGTCCATCTAGGATGGAGAAAAGGGAAAGGAGTGTGTCAGACAAAATTCTGGTATATGATTTGTATTACTAATATATGGTTATCACATGCAATTAACTTCATCTATGATCCATGTGTCCTAGGGTTTCCTACTTTTATATACATTTTCATAAAGTTTATCTAATCATTTTCTTAACAGCATTTTCAACGGTGAACCAAATTTTGTTTAACAGTGATTATCTGCTAAACCTATTTGTTAAGTCTGCAATTCTGCATATAATTCCCATAATTTTCGTGTATAATTTATTATTTCATTTAATGATTTCAATTCATCAATTTCATAATAACATATGTATATTTACATATCAAAATCAATTCAGGATGAAACCAACAAGGTATATGCATATTAAATCCTTTTTTTTATACGTTTACAATTACTAAATAAGTAATATCTTAGGTTTCCTTAATCTTCACATTAATTTTTTTTATTTTAGATTTAAATCAGGTAAAAATTCAAATCAAATAGATATATAAATAAACCCAATTACTTGTAAACCAACAAAATATCCAAGATACCTTAGGAGTTAGGCATGTATTGAGAGAACGTACTTGAATATTTTGAAAAATAATTTCAAAATCTTTTCAAATACATACATACATACATACATACATACATGCATGCATCTCTCTCTGTGTGTGTAGATCAGATTATCAAAGGTTTAGCATGAAATAACACAATCATTTATTCTTGTTAATATTATCTATGGGAAAGTTTCTAATAATTCCTAATCATAAATAGAGAGAAAGAGCAACTTGTTGAATGCGACTCAAGTGAAGCGGCTGAGATTCTGGGCATGAACATCCTATTATGGTTTCATTGGTATCCACAAGCTAAAAACAAGATGAGCTTACCCTAAATAAGGGACCCACAAAGCAGGCACCAGGTGCAGTTCCTGCCAATCCACCTGTCGCTGATTTTTCCATGCTGTGTAAGAACTTTATGAGTCTAAGAGGGAAACTATATGTGAGGACACAAATCTTTTGAAGACTAAAAGTCATGGATTCATACTTGTGAGAGGATTTTCGGATTGATGGGCCTTGGAGATGCTGTTAGAAGATAGCTTACTGCTTTGCATTTGCAATGAGAGGCTCCAAATCGGTGGAACATGGTAGTGGCAGAAAGCAATAAGAGGGAGATAAATTGCCAAGAGTTTAGGAGGCATTTTGACATGAGATTTTTTTTATAGCAAAGCAGGGAGTGCAGTTGGTGGACTTCATACATTTTTAGCAAGGAGAGATACCGGTGAGAGACTATGTAAATCGATTCAATGAGTTGGCTAGGCTTGGACTAGATCTTATAAATGCACTTATAAGGAAGCTTTGAAGTTTGGAAAGAGGATAAATCAACCTCTTCGAGATTTAGCTCTTAGTCACATTCCTATGAAGGAGATTTACGAGGATCTTGTGGCAATGGATTTACTGAATACTTTTTCCAATGAGGAAGTGAGAAGTGAGCCCAAGAAGTTAAGAGGAAAGCGACCCCAGTAGAATCAATGCAAAGGTGAAGTAGGGATCTAAGGAAAGGTTAAGAAGCAAGAAATCAAGTACAAAAAATGCGATAGGAAGGGCATGTCATGACGGATAATGGGATAGACATCTAAAATATCAAATGCTACAACTACAATCAACTCGAGCACATAAGGAGGGAGTGTCTGGCTGCACCAAAGACCTCAACCTAGGCGGTTTCAGCTTACGCACTGGATGTTGTTTCCAGCATGAGTGTGCTTTTAGTAGTGGGCAAGGAGAAGAAAGTTAGAATTGAAGGTGTGTTAACTTTATCTGATCTATCTATTTGTACTTTATTTGACACCGGGACATTTCACTCTTATTTTTATAGTAGACTTGTAGACGAGTTTCACTTAGACAGTAGCATAGTTACTGACTCAATAGTTGTATCAAACCTTGCCGGAAGATTATCTCATTTATCTATGATTTGTAAGAGTTTGAATTGTATATTTTGGGGGTCGAGTTTGATTGCGATGCTTGGGTCTAGGGATTTTCCGGATTTGGTTTGATTTTGGGTGGACTGGATGACCATGTATGGGTCAGTCCCATATTGTGATAGGAAGGACGTTCATTTAGTTACTTGCTGTGGACGTATCCTTGAGGTTTATTGTGACCCTAGAAATTCAGTTATGTTAAGTCAGTTATGTTCTTTAGACTTATCACGCGATGAGTAGCTTTATTGTTAGTAGTTTGAGACCACCAAGATGTCTTTTTCAAAGTCAACAATCTTCCATCCATGAAGGAGATCGTGAATTTACCTTAAGGAGAACACCAAACATGTTGCCTTACCGTTGAGGCATATGGCTCCTAAAGAAATACGCAAGCTGAATAAGCTAATAAATGAGCTATTAGAGAAGGGCTTCATTAAGAGGAATATTTCTGAATGGGGAGCACCGGTTGTCTTTTCCACTAAAGCGGATGGGTTTTTAAGGCTTTACGTCAATTACCATGAGCTGAATAAATCGAAAAGAAGAATCATTACTCATTTCCGTGTACACATGATCTCTTTGATTAGTTAGTTAGAGGGAAGGTGTTCTCTCAGCTTGACTTAGCTACGGAGTTCCACCAAATGCATGTAGCCAATGACAGTATTCAAAAAACTGCTTTTTGCACAACTAACGGACTTTATGAGTGGTTAGTCGTGTTCTTTGGACTAACCAATGCACCTGCTTATTTTGTTGATCCAACGAGTCAAGTTCTTAAAGGGTTACTTAATAAGTTCATGGTGGTATTTATTGACGACATATTGGTCTATTCGAAAAGCAAGGAGGAGCATATGTTGCATTTAGGAGAAGTGCTCAATGCTCCGTGGGCATAATTGAAGGCAAAATTTTCCAAATGTCATTTTTGACGAAAGGAGGTTCACTTTTTGGGGCATATTATCTCTAAGCATGGGCTAACGGTCAATCATAGTAAAGTTGTTGCAGTATGGTGTTGAGATATACTGAAAAATGCCATATTGGGGAGGATTTTTCTTGGTTTGGCGAGCTATTATAGGAAGATCATTAAGGACTTTGCTATAATTTACGCCCCTTTGACTCACCTTACCCAGAAAAAATTTGGTTTTCTTATAGGACTCAAAGTGGGAGGATGCTTTTATTAAGATGAAGGAGCCATTGATTAGTGCACCTATTCTGGTAATACTTTACGGTTCAAAGGCATTCATAGTATATACAGATGCTTTTGGTACGGGATTAGGCGCAATTTTGATGTAAGAGAGGAGAGCGGTGAGCTGTGCAAGTCGGAAATTGAAAGTCAACGAGAGAAACTATTCTATCCACAATCATGAGTTGGCAACCATTGTTTTTGCACTAAAGTCATGGAGGCATTATCCATTAGTAGAGCGTTTGAGCTATTCACGAATCATAAGTATCTAAAGTATTTATTGTAACGAACAACATTTTCAACCTTCGAATGTTGGCACTAATGCATCCACGGTATTCATGCGCCGAGCGTCCAAGTGCCGAAAAGATAGAACGTTAGGATAAAGGAAAAAGAAAAAACAGTACAAGAAAGAAGAACACAATATTAGAATTCCACATGCGCACCGATAATATATAATATCTCAAAAGGTTTTTACCAAAAAGAAAACTTTAATATACATATAATAATTAGAGCAAACTTATTTATCATTAGCCTGGACAGTTATAATAGCTTGTCCTCACAAACGCTAATAAATACAATACAAGAATGCAGTGGAAAATAAATACATGAATATGTCTTGGAGGCATCTAGCTCGTCTCCTGAAGTTTCAAAGAGTCTAGCTAAATATGAAAATATATTCGAAGTTGACCCGAGCATTATAAGGAAGTAACATTATAAGGAAGTAACACTTGGATTAGTTTAGTAAACTAGTGCGAGAAGCTCAAATCATATGGATTTTTATATTTATAAAACCCTTCAGTAATAAAGGTATATCATAAGACCACGCCGCTAGTAAATACGGATGGATTTTTGCCTTAAGATAACAATACCATTTCTATTTGAAAATCCACTGATATTATAATAATGCTTAGGGTGTAAATATAGATAATCAAGTAGCTATGATGCATATGAATGTACACCACAAAAATAATAGGTATACGATCAAAACCACTATGACACATTTGTTAATTGTGTAAGATTACATCTAGGTTCCTTAGTACTTTGAGAATGGTACTCTTGCATAAGGATAAGAGATATCCATCTGAAGCATTATACGTCCCTGGTTGATGTACATAGGAAATACGTAGCTGGCCACAGTCTGAGGCCAAGTGCATGACTCACGCATGTATAACTATAAGTACCTCTTGGGTGGATTCGTCTTTACCCTTGGGTTAGCTAAACCCATGATCTGTGCATCCTATCTTTGGTTTTAGTCATATCCACTGGTGAGGTTACGTCTAGCATTCCAACACAAGAGTCACCACTTGAATAGATCTCGACATACGAGTCCCCAACTCGAACTGATCTAGAAACCATGCATGAATTCCATATCTCAACAGATCTTGGAATCATATATGGATTCCCACATCTCAATACATCTCGGAATCACACATGGATTCCTATATCTGAACAACTCTCGGAATTATACATGGATTTCCAAATCCTGATTAGATCACAATCAACTACATGTGTTCAAGCATCTTAAAATAAATCTCTAATCTCTACATAAATTCCAGCATTCTCGAACCAACCACAAACCTTTTCCAAAGCATAGAACACATTTATGGTTTTGGAGTGGCTATAGTTTTGAGTCATCTCGTATAAGTAAACTGCCACGCTTATTGAGCACTCCAAAAACCAATTGATAGATTTTCGGTAAACTCAACTTCGGTTATTTTGAAAATAAACAGATAATGCATAAGAGCTATAACATCCACCATTTTGAGGCCCAAAAGTAAGTGCTACGGATACTGCGGTCATCCATAGCATTAATTTCCCATGACAAATGTGGTTATCTTAATCATATCAATATAGACCAGAAGCACATGAACATGAAACTTTTCGAACACAATTTAATAATAAACTGTCTTATTCGTTACACCAGTAAGATTTTATATTCATTACAAATCTCATTCGATCCAACGTTCAGAGAAAATATTATTACTACAAAATAATCCAAGAGCAACATATGAAGATGCCCACTTTTTTGATCAGAGTTTAATACTGGGCAATTATAAAATTTGTCATTACATTCATTCAAGCAAACAAAACAACACAACAAAAAATTAAAGCTCCTAGGAATAGCAAGCTTGCCTCCTGCACATCTCCAGATGCTTGGTTGTCTAATTGTAAAACTTGAAAGCCCAACTCTAGGCCTACTCAAATGAGTACCCAAGAGTTTAAGGGAACAAAAACTTCAAGTCGGATTAAACGTCCGGTGTGAATAATAAGATTCCATCTCGAACCAAATAGATATGAGGAGAGACCACGCCTAAAAAAGGAACGAGTTTTCCGCTTGCTATTATTTTATCCAAAATATGTCAATCATAGTCATCAACCTCCAACCATAATGGTTAGAAAAACATAACATAATCTTATGCAGGTATGCAATGTAGGTAAGTCCGTTTCATCTGTCAATTTAGGGTTATATCTACCCTAAGTTTACCTATTGTCACAAAACTGGCTATCTATCTCAACTTATAGTTTTCCTAGGATCACTATGAACCTATTAGTTTTCATAGGCTAACTAATAACCTATCAAAAGTCTTAAGGACTACTTGTCTTGAGTCATAGTTTTCATGGGATCACTAAGAATCTATTGAGTTCCAACAATAATACTTTCCAATCATATTTTTCATCGGATCACTATGAACCTATTGGAATTTTCTAATAACATTTATCAAACCATAGTTTTCATGGGATCACTAGAACCTATTGGGATTTTCCAATAACATACCTCAAATCATAGTTTTCATGGGATCATTGTGAACCTATTGGCTTCTACCAATAACACTACTCGAGCTATAATTTTCATGGGATGACTATGACCCTATTGGAATTGGACTCATTCCGATATCATATCTCAAATTATAATCTTTTGATCATTCTAGATGGCCTGCACCTGTAATCTATCTGATCTTATGGATACAATTCTACTCGCTTAGGGATTAAATTTGATTATACTCACTATTGGGTCAACCTAACTGGTTATTATGCCCTTAATTATCCTAAAAATGTAGTTATGGATCATGATGATGTGAGTATGACAATAATAATCATGCCAAAATAACTAATCAAATAATAACAAGAACATATAACATCCATCACTCAAATATGTTCGATCGATACTCATTGGCATCTTATAATTCCTTAATTTCAAGTAATAACTCCCTTTGGTAATTTCATATCAGAACTTGGGCTAATTAATAATTCATTCCTTAAAACCTTTATCATCATATATGATTAATCCCCTTAATTCATATTTAAAATAAGGAAAATATAGCTCATTACTTTACTGATTTCTTATGCCAATTTATAATCAATTTTAACACTACCATGCATACTTTTGGCATAATTTGGGGACGCCGCGCCTCTTCTTTATAGGACATAACGCCTTAAGTTAGAATATGTTCACCATAGAAACATTGAGGCATCAATATGGCCGGCACTGATGACATACGACATCAATGTTACAAAGCTGCTGATATCGGGTACTTTAAAACAGTAAGATCAACATTGATGACTTCCGACATTAATGCCTTAGAACATTTGATATTGATTTTATAAAACTGGGCAACCGTGTCGCTATAAAATAGAATGCCACAATTGATAACAGGTGGCATCATCGCTATTTTATATCAACATTAAAAGTATGTAGGTATAAGCAGCATCACTGCCATAATACTTCTATCTCGTAAGTAATACTAGCGGCATCGCTACCTAAAGTATTGCATATTGGAAATAATACTTTATGGCATTGTTGCCTTAAGATATGGCGTCAACTAGGAAGTATGCATCATCGTCTAAAACCATGGTGAAACAATGCCGTGTGTTATAGATTTCAAAATAAAGAAACAAGTGAGGTCGGCATAGTACTAATATGTTACAAGATTACCTATGTCGACATTAATTCAATGCCACATGCATTATAATATAAGACTTCTACCTGAACAGATTCATTCCATACCAACTTAGTTGATGTCTATGCATCCATTCATGTTAATGTCGCTGGGGTTTGACATAGATAGACAACATGGCAATATCATAAATATCCAAAAAACTATTCTTTTCAAAAGCAATTACTTTTCACCAACTCTTAACCCTTATCAAGATTTTATTGGTTAAAAACAATCTTTATCAAATTTCTTTCAGAAAAAATACCATAACATATTTACCTCTTTAAAATTCATTTTGAACCCCTTAGTCACTAATAGTCATTTAATAATAATTTTAAGCTTTCTAGCTTATTCGATTCATCATAAATCATAATTACATGGGAAAAATCCCCGAAATTCACCAAAAATTAGAATTAACATATTCTTTAACATATAATAATTTCGAGAACAAAATCATTATTTAATCGTTTTTAATAATTAGTACCCGAAATAAATGCCCTTTTTTCCTTTGGAAATTCATAAAATTTTCTCATTAATTTGGAAATATGAAATTCAAAACCCATCTTCAAAATGTAATTTTACACAACATTCCAAAATTTTGAATCATTAGAAGATCAAAACTTAGGTTTTTCCCTTAAAACCTATTAAATCAATTTCATAAAAATTCTCATAATTCTTCATTGAATCCAATAATGACATAACCAATCCAAACATGACATATTAACCCAATCAATTCAGGATTAGATCATAAATCCGAAAGCAACATGAAAACTTGAGATGGATACTATTATCAACCTTAGATTGGAAAACAGAGTTGTGTTTTAATAGAGAATGATTTACCTAGCTTTTTCCTTGATTTGCTTTAGTTTTCCTCCTCTAATCTTCCTTAGTAATAGTCGTCCTTGCTTGAGTATTTCTTTATACTGTTTTGTAGAAACGGAGTGAATGAATGAGAGGGTAAGATCTTAAGGGAGACTCTTTTCCCCAATTTGCCTCTTTCGTTTATTCCTCTCTATGTTAAGTTTAAAACAACCTTACTAGTTAATTAATTAATTCCTAACCCAATTAGTTATTAGATCTCAATCCCTTTATCATACATTACCATTTTTAATTTATTTGATTAAATCTCCTGAATAATGTTACTCAAAATCAGGGGTGTTACAAGAGCGGAGATTAGGACGTGGTTAGATTTCCTTATCATTTATCCTAGAAGAGCAAAATGAGTTTATACGTATAGTATAACATCACCAAAGATAAATATACCATATAATTCTTGTGTTTCTTCTAGATATTTCTAGAGTTGTATTCGGTCAATTTCAATAATAAATGAGAATAATCGCATAAGGGAAACTAAGTCCCGTATACTTTCTATAAGCAAGTCTAAAAAGCATGATCGAAACACACAAGCATAATCAAGTCATATAAACAACTTCAAACCCCCTTATTAATTAAAGCCTCTTTTATTAGTAAACCCCTTTTTACTCAATAAACTCATTTATTAGTGAAACTACACCTTTGCATTTAAGCTTCACAATTTAATTAAAATTTCACTATTCATTTCTACACATTCCAATACTCTCAAAAGTATTTATCACATATCTCAATGGTATAAGTATATTCACAAATCATTAACAATTTTTACTTACTTAAAGCATAGTTAAAATGGTTAAAAACAAATATCACTCAAACATTGCTACTATAAACCCATTTTCGCTTTTATACTTTAAAACCTATATTTTTCTATCTTTTCCAAAGACTCCATGCTAGTTATTATCTTTAAAATTTCATTAGTAATGATCTAAATATTTCTAAAATCATTTAATTATATTTTTCCACTCTAAAATATAATTCAAAGGTTTAAAAAAACAAATGTTACTAAAACATTATTTACTACAACTCCTAAACATTCCACACTTAATCGTTATCTTTAAACTCACTTTGAAGATTAAATTACATTTGTATGAGTTTAAAACAATTTTTACTCAAACAATGTCACAACAAACACAAAACCATTTCTCATATTATTACAATAAATAATTCCTCACTAAAGTCATAATTACAACACCAATATAATTACTTATCTTTACATTAACTTAACAAATTAATTTACTTCCACTTAATTTCACAAAAAAGTTTTAACCAAAAGTTCTAAAATGCAAACATTTCTTACTTTATAAAAGACTCAACTGCTTTTTCCAAACATATATATCTACTGAAAATCTTTTTAAAATGATTCTATACGTAAGCTTTAAATTGCTTTTATTAATAATTACTAATTTTCTAAAACTATATATATACTTAAAATGTAATCTAAAATACTTATACTATAGTTTAAAACATTTATTCTAAATAATACTTAAAAATACTTATTTTGTAATTTATTTAAAAACCATACATGTTTTTTTGATTTAAAACTCTTTAATTTAAAAATTCAAAATAATTATAAAAACATATTTAAACTTCAACTTCCTTTCTAAAATATTTTTATAGCTTTTCACAAAATTGCTTTAAAGGATTTGGAAAAATATCTAAAGTAAAAAAGCCTTTTTACTTTGCTAAAATCAGGCAACATAACTTTGTTTCACAATTTCAGTAATTTTCCAAACCAATTCCTTTAGGTAAAACATACCCAAAAACATGTGTACAGAATAACCCAATATATATTTCCACAATATATTCACATTTTACCAACTTAAAAAGTGTTAAATAAAGAGGATTTCAATGTGTGTTTATAGCAACAATTTCGCTTCAACCATTTACATATACTTTCCAACTCTATCAAATAATAGTATCAAACATGTAAACAAGTTCGGGCCATGATATATGTTTTAGAGAGTTAAAAGAGAGATTATACTACATATAATGCTATCACTTGCTTTCCTGAGCAAAGAGGGGTCCGAAAAAAGAACTTGTATTGTTATCTATTTTAATTTATATTTTGCACAACAAAATTATATCACAAAAATATATTAATCAACTGGTGAGTAAACTTACCCAAGCACAAACCAATCCAAGACGTAGAGGGTCTCGCTACGAGTGCAAGTCTACCTCTTTCCTCTTATCCCCCTCTATGCTCGACAAAATTGACCATCGTTTCCACCAACAAACGCCACTACGTAAGAGGTACACCCTAACCCAAAATCATGCAACTTGACAGCACCTAGAAGAATGTTGTTCGTCGACGAAAATTCTATCGGATTAGAAAACCATCGAACGAATTTAGAAATAAAATTTATACCGCAAGCGCACGGTGTACGAATGTAGCACGCGGCGAATACGGGTCGATCCACAGGGAATTGATGATTTTAAAAATCTATTCAATAAAATTAAACCAATCTTGAAGAGAATGTTAAACTAGAAAAGAAGAAAAACAAGCAAAAGAAAATTGATAAAAATATGAGAGTGTTAAGACAATTTAGAGGCAATTTCCACTCTCTAGATCACATAAATCAACAATTTGAAGTTATGATCTCTCTTTTCTAGTCATTAGTGAATTAGTTGATGTGCTTATCATAAGTATGGTATATTTGTGCTATTAATTAGCTCAATATAAACCATCAAACTATAACACAACCACTAATACACTTTTAAATTTCATAAAATATGACAACAAAGTTGAAAGCAAAATCTATTTTAAGCATGGCCTATTAACTATTAATTAGAAATATAAGCCATCAAATTTTAATTTCAACAATCACTTTCTTGCCATAATCATATGTAAATGAAGAGGCAATTTGTGTTTTGTTTGTTTAAGTATAGCCTATTTGTTATGAACAACATAGACTATCAAATTCAAAGCTAAACAACATCATTAATCCACTTCAAGTGTTTCCATTAAAGCACAAAAAGAGAGCATAAACATCAAAATGTTGCATCTACATACTAGAGAGCTTCATTACCCCTAAATTGTAGGGATTAAGCTCTCGTATTTGTTATCAAATCAACAAATGTAGAAAGCAACATGAAAGCAAACAAGAAAGAAAAAGAGAGAAAAGAAAAAAAAAAAAAAACAAAACTAATCTACTTGCATGAAATAAGAGAAACCTACACTACAACATGAAAGTAAATGAACATGAAAAGGAAAGAGCATGTATTAAATTGCATAAAATAAAAAAGATTACAAGAAATAAAAATTGGCTAAGTAGCCATTAAAATAGAAAGAGAGCTTTCTTTTATTTGATCTAAACTAAACTAAAGAGAAGGAGGCCTAAGAGAGACTAAGAGAAGATGGAATGTTACATGAAACATAAGGGGTATATACACAAGTTTAAAACCCTAATTCCTATTTTTGGGGAATGCCCAAAATGCCCATGAGAAAGTGTGGAGGCCAAGTTATCATTAGCACGTTTTAATCCCCACTTAAATGTACATGAAGCCACTAAATCCATAAGCATGTGCATTAGCCTTTAATTTGTACATTAAGGTAGGTGGGTAGGTGGGGTCCTCCATGATCTTCACTTTGAATTATTTCCATCTTCATTCCTTTGTATTGATTTTGTACATGCATATCTTCATGAAACCACTTGTGAAAGTCACCAAATTTCCTACAAAAAACATAGAAAATTCTAAGTAAATTTTCACAATGTAATAAATGCACAAAAATCACCATTTCACCCTTATATGAAGATGAATGTGTGACAATTTAGAATTAATGTGAATTTTGGTTAAAACAAGTTAAAATACACAATATGATCATTTATTTAATTTAAATAGATTAAATATGGCGATAAAAATGTGCACATTTACGTGCACATCAAATGTGATATTTTTCGCCATAATCGACTTCATCGGGTCGCAATTTGCCTCATCACGCTAAAGCTTCTCCAACCATCATTAATCGACTTCCCATTCCCCCATGAGCTTAACCACCACCTCAATTTATTCTCTAGTCCCTTCCTCCTCCTTATGACCCAGAGTTATCAACGCGACAAACAAAATGTCGCTTTTTACCACCTTCAGTGGCATCTCCATTGACCATCGCTAAAACACTCGCCTTCGCCCAAGCAACCCAACGTAGCCATCGCCATAGCCTAACGCTGCCTAAATCGTCGATTAACTTCAACTTAATTTCGACTAACAACATCGCTCCTCCCAAATCGACACTACACCTAATATCGTACACACTAACATGTAGCTCTCTTCCACATGAGTTCAATGAATCCAATGACATTTGGTTTCATTAAAAAAGGCTCCGGGAAGAATTCAATTTATGGTAGAGGTTAGTTTTGGTTAAAACAGGAAATGAAGAAAGGGGAGAAGTGATGAATATAATAAGGGCTGGTTGGTATTTATAGAATTTTTTATATTATATTTTAGTTCCTAAAATTAATCGCGATGCATTTTAAGCTCGCACGACCACACAACACGTCCGATCGCCATGAAACTCATCGGCGTACAACAACTCATTATTTCTAGATCCAATAACACTGGATTTGTCAAAATTCGAGTACCCTGGGATGATAATTTAACACATCCATTAGAAAGAATTATTATTGAAATAATTTTAATCTCATTAATCATAAATTAAAAGTTTACCATCACTGGTTATTGCCTAAAAAGAGTTTAATATGCTTTTAAAACCATTTTATTCATATTAAATCCAAGATTTAAATATTGTAATTATTTAGATATTTGAAAATAAAGCATTTAAAATATCGGGTCATTACATTCCCCCTTAGAATATTTCGTCCTTGAAATACTGACAAGAAGTAACAAAACAACAATCACGCACTAATACCTAATGGTATTGCAATTATTGGCAACCAAAGGACATTCACATAATAATACTAAACATTACTGCAATCACTAGCAAACATAGCTTATGGTTCGTCCAGGTTCAAAAACCTTCTTATCGCACAAGCATAACAAACAGTCCACTAAGCATTACTTTACGCTTAACAGCCTCAAGCTATTACTTAGTCAATTACTCATGCTATCTCAGAATACATCGAAGAGTCATCCTCAAAATTCTCCACAAGCCTACGAAAAATGACATACAAACATTATTAAATCCCGTACTATGTACATGGACCAACCATACGCAATATCAAATCTGATCACTTGCTTGATCAAATAAATTTAATTTCCAAACCAATACATATCGCTTGACCTCTCTAGTGCATACTCCGAACATGTTCCTTGATTAGAAACCTCTGTTTTCCTTACATAACAATAAACTATGATAGAAAACTCCAGGATCCTATCAAGAATTCATATCAAGTGTTCGCGGATAAGAATTGAGTGAAAATTCTAACTTGGAATAATGTGAATCGCCTTAAAATCTTGTACTTGAATCCTAGATCAAGAACTGTCATGCAAATAAAACAATCTATGCATGACTTACATACTTTATTCCAATTGATCTCTTAGCTTCACCGATTACTTGTCATTTTAATTCATATTCATTTTCCATATAGAACATTCCTCGATGTTATAATCATTTCAAAAGGCCATAACTTCATTTTAAAAAAAATTTAAGACTTATTTTAATATTGTATATCAGTCTACTACATTCTAGGAGTATACAAAAAATAATTTCATTGATTTTACTTATTAAAAATTCTAACGAAGGCCCAAAATTAATTTGGATCTTATGACTGAGTCAACTTCTTAGACTTCGTTATCCGTTGGGCTAGACATTAGCTAGAAAGAGTCAGTCTGGTATCCAAACTAATGTCTAGAGTCTACTGTTCTTAGACAACCCTAAAATAAAGACATGTATTAGTAGGCCTAATAACATCGATTATTCTACTTAACAAAAATGTTCAATCAATTTAAAACTTTTTTAAATTCCTCCATCTTTCAATTTAAGGGATACAAAAAAATCAACTTTTTATATTTTCATAAAACACCCGGCTTTAATTTCTTATATTAACTTGGAAGTTTCCGACTGTTATAATCATCGAAAATTCTATTTTATTCAAATAATTGAAAACTACTAATTAACATATCAAACAAGATGCACCACAAATCTACCCTAATGCATTGGGCATATGTGTCTATAATATTACTTAACCAAAAACTTTGACATCGGGTTTCATTTCAAATCATTTTGAAATAATACATACCTATAAATTTTGTATATCAGATCATACTTTCACGAGTTAAATCAAAATTTGTTTTACCAAAAAAATCTATGAAACAAAACTACTATGGTAGCATCCAACACTTTGAAATTCGAAAATAAATGTCTATGATGTTGCAGTCATCACTTGGATTATTTTCCAGCGGTAGAAGCGAGTTCTGTACTTTCCATCTCTTTTAAAATCTTTTAAAAATATTTGTATGCTGAATCCTTTCAAATTATACAAATATTATTTTATCTTTACATACTTTGCAAAACGATTCCCAAATCACCTGGATTTATGTTCTTAAACTCTCAATTAAAATCATTTTTATTTTAACTAAATTTTATAAACGATACGTACATAAATTCACTTTCTTATATAAAATCATTTTACAAATGTTTATTTTTAAAGTATCTTATCTTTCTCAAAGACTATAATGAACAGCTTTTATTAAAATTAAATTTTAACTCAACATTATCACCTAATGTCTTAGTCAAACCGTGAAACATAATTCCCAAGGTGTTCATTTCAATGTCCCCATAATTACTATTTACCTACCCATGAAGTAAAAAGGTAAAACTGCTTATAAACTACCTAAGCACAACTAATCAAATAATAATTGAATATTATCATTTCTTAACAAATAAATGCACCATCAATAACAATATCAATTTTTGAAAACTATTCTTTTATATATAAAATATAATCCAAGGTAAAACTATTTCATTTACAAATTTCAAAAATAGCACCGCGTTGGTTTGTCTTGTTCAAGTGTTTAGATATTCATTTCAATAACTTTAGTAATATGTATTGACTGGAATCCATATAGCACTCAACAGACCAATTAATACAATACAAATTTTTTTTTATAACAATAAGAAATACTAGTTCTTGTATATATAATACACTAACATCAAAATAAGGCATCCCATTACATTATCTCTTAATGCGTTATGCCCCATCTACACCACGGTTCTCGTCTAATCTTCAACTCTAATACCAAATGTAATGAATGCCCTTTTTGACCCCTTAATATCGATACTAATACATCCACGGTATTTATGTAGTGAGCACCCAAGTGCTGAAAAGACAGAACGTTAGGGTAAGGAAAAAGTAAAAAGAAATAGATTAAGAAAGAAGAACACAATGTCTGAATATCACATGCGGATCGATAATATGTAATATCTCAAAAGATCTTTACCAAAAAAACTTCAATATACATACAATAATAAGAGCAAACTAACATATCATCTGCCTTAACTGTATAACATCTTTTCCTCACAAACGCCGATAAATACAATAATAGAAATGCAGCGGAAAACAATGCATGAATATGTCTTAGAGGCATCCAGCTCGTCTCCTGAAACTCCAAAGTGTACAACTAAATCTGAAAATATATTCAGGGCTGACCGTGCATTTTAAGGAAATACTATATGGATCAGTCCGGTAAACCGACGTTGGAAACTCAAATCATGTGGATTTCTATATTCATAAAACCATTCAAAAATAAAGGTATATTGCAAGACTACACCGCCAATAATTACGGATGATTTTTTACCTTACGAGAACCAAACTATTTATATTTCAAAATTTAGTGGTATTATAATAATGTATAGGGTGTAAAATATAAATAATCAAGTAGTTGGATGCATGTGAGTGTACATGACAATTGTAACGACCCACCTTTTTGGACAGTTTAAATCAAGAATAAACCAAACATGTCAAATCAAACCATTCAAAAGGGAGGATTGCTAATAAGGTAAATAAGAAAATAAGAGAAAAAGAAGAAGAAATAAAAATAGAATCTCGCAGCGGAACGATAAAATATAATAATCAAATAAACAGTTCATGAAGCTATTTAATATACTTGTGATTATCATTTATACAATATTTATTAGAGTTATACATATATAATAGAACAAATAAAATAATGCAGCAGACAACATGATGCAGGGATAATAATAGTAATAGTATACCAAATGTTTGTCTTCGTCCTCCAGAATAGATCTTCAATAAGCTGAAAAACTCAAGACTGACCCGAGCTTAATGAAAAGATAAAACATTCGAGTCGGGACTAAAATATCCTTACGTAAGTCAAATCAATATTGCATAAACATGAGTATAACGGCGTTGGAGATGTTTATGGGTTTTCACATCTCCTATCCAGTGTATAACGTGCGTGCAATAACTCAAGAAATGTTACAGGATTTTCCATCTCTTAAGGATCCGTCAGAATATTTATATGTAGTAGAAATTCTGTGTAGTTAATGCCCCACTATTACCCCGCTACAACCATGCTATATCTCATAGCGGATTTTTACCGCTACGATTTTTCCATATAGCCCCAAAATATTGCCTTTCCGCTTTAATCCCCGCTATTTCCGCTATATCACATTATTTCCGCTATATTTCGCTATTCCCGCTATATCTTTTTTAATAAAATGAATTGAAAATTTGCATTTATACATTATAAAATTATGAAACTAATTTATTTGATTTAATTTTTAATATATTTTCAAAAATGAAAATACTCTAATATTCTACCAAATTCAATTATGTTATATAACAGTTTTTCGTTTATTTAAAGCATATTCACACATATTTTCATTTAAAATTATTTATGTATTATTTATAATTCAATTGAGTGATAATTCTTCATTTAATTACCATTTATATGTTTGTAAAAACATTAAGTACGAGTTTTATATGCTATTTTAGAGCCGTCCGCTATATCCCGCTATATCCTCGCTGTATCCCCGCTATGACTTTTTGCACCTCCACCGCTTTGAATCTACCGAGCGCATTAACTGCATAGAGTAGAATACAATATATATATAATGTCTAATCAGTAAAATATTAAATAAGCATTAAGACTTTACTTTAGTCCCCCTTAACGTGTTTTTAAGCATTGCCGTACAGTTTGCATATAAAACACCAGTTAAACGGTCAATGGATAGGGATGCGCCGTGAACGACAACACTAAACCAAAATCGTATGGGTCTCATTTAGGGATAAAAGTATGACAAGGCATGTGAGGCAATGCCCAAGCTAGGATACTATTAGATTACCCTTCTCGGCTGGTGGTAACACATCATAGCCATGTTCGCCCACCGCGTCTAACACTCGCATTCAAATTCGGAGGGTGCACACCAAACAAATACAAAATATGATATTAATATGAAGAAGTGTGTCCGCTTAGAATAGCTAACCCCTTGGTTGATACGACTCCTGTTTTAGTCATTTCAAATTGGCACAAGTGTCAGATCAATGCATCATCATTTTCTTTCTTCAATTCCAGTAAATGATGCCAAATCCAACCACTTCGTTCTGGATCATCCCTCCATGTACAAAGTTGTCAAAGTGGTTTCGGTATCGACAAAGAGTATGCCCATATCCGGCTCTGTCTCTTGAATAATCAAATGTTGTTTTACACATCGATCGGTTCTTTTACATTTTGAAAACAGTCCATAATTGATATAAAAATATCATATTCGCTTCAAAATCAAATCCATTTCGAACTCATCACATTTACTCAAAATATACAGTTTTCATTCATAATCGTGTTCATCTCAATATCTCAACTTTGATTCCAAAATTGTTTCAAGTTTCGATTTGATTTACAACTTCAATTAAATCTGATTCGTATTTAAATCTAATATTTAAATATAACTCTTGACCAATTTGAATTTTTGAAAAATACTTTGAATACTTTTAAAATAGTTTAAGTAACTAAAATAGTTAAAATAGTTTAATGTAAAATATTTAAAATAGTTTAATATAAAATAGTTTAGTATAAAATGGTGTATATAGTAAAATACTTGGAAAACCAAAATACTTTGAAGATTTAAAGAATATAGATTTTCAACAAATTATACTAACCTAATTTATTTAAAAATGGTTTCAAAGTCAAATCGTTCCAATTTCAACTTTCCAATTAAAATTAATTTCGATTTTCATTCAGTCGATTGAATTTCGATACCAATTTAAATCGATTTCGACTTTGGTTTCAAATTAATTCGATTCCACTTTCAAACCCAATTAATCCAATTTCAATTTATATCAATTTTGAGCTTGATTTTCAAACATCAATTCAAAACATTTAAACCAAATTATTCTTTAATATTTAGTTTAAAATCCCATTCTTCAAACAAATTCAATTCCAAGCTCAATTTCGAAATATTTATTTTATATCACTTTCACTTAGTAATATTCAAGGTTCGAATAAAAGTTCAATCTTTTTAAAACAAATCAACTTATCAAATTCAATCATATTTTGATTTTTAACTTCAAATTCTCAACTTCAATTATTTAACACTTTCTTTTAACCAAAAATTTATTTCAACATTTCAAACTCCAATTCATAATTAATTCGATTTCTATAATTTAATTTCTATTTCATTCAAATCAAAACTCTTTAAATAATTTCAAATCTAAGATTTTCAAAATCATTCGATTTAACCAATCCGATGTCTATATATCGTTTTCTCCTCTATGGCCAAGTGATCAGTTATTTCAATATAATTTCAAGGATGAATATATATATATATATATATATATATATATCATTTCAATCCAAATCTCAATGTCATAGGTATATGTAGTTTCAACCTATTTCTTAATTCATTCGAAATAATTCAATTTACAGTTTATATACTGTAAATAATATATAGGGTGACAACATGTCATATCAGAACAAATAAACATCCAAATCATCCAAAATATTAACCAATAACATCCATCCCCGTCAATTATCCAAACAATCATATAATTCACAGCAATTTCATAGTCGACAAGTTTAGGTAATTTACTGAAAATTAAATCCCATTTTAAGCTGACTGTCAATTTTAATTTATAACGGTTAATTAAATGACAACCAAATTTATCAAAAATGACCAATAAATTCATATCAATTCATAAATTCGAATTAACTAGCATAAAAATATTCTAGTATGTTGTGAGCATTATAAAACACTCACCTTGAGTTTACGTTGCCAATCGTGCAAATTTTAAATTAAACAGAGCATTCGATTTAACCTAAAATTTTAACGAGCTCCAAACACTCTAAGATCTGTACTGCAGCACAGATCTCGTCTCCTCGATTCCAGCGCCGCTTGTTCCATTCGATTCTGACCTCGTACGACGAAGACATGAGTTTTTAAATTTTCAATTAGTTAAAATAAACAAATTCTTTTTTTATTACCAAACACGATCAGGCCATGCATCTAGAATAAGAAAATCCGCGCCGCACTCTTTTCTTTCTCTTCTCCCTCACGTTGCTGCTCGTACCCAAACGCCGCCGCCCCCCTTGCTTGTTGCTACCTCCTCGATCATTGAGAGGACGATCAGCCACTGCCATATCGAGCGCCTCCACGAGTTCCAGCAACGCCCGGAAGCACGTGACGCTCGATGCCTCTATCGCCTCAAAAAACACGAACGAATGGCCACCCTTCTTCTTCAAACTGCTACTAACTGCGATCACCGGCGGTGATCTAACCGGTCAATTTACAGAGCTCAACGAGCTCTATGATTTTGCAGTTGGATGATTCTTCAAAAGATCGATGGATTGCACGAAAATCGGGGGAGAAGGTAGAAAGTTTTCGGCCATTGAATTTTTTTTGGAGGCGGTCGCGAAAATTAGCCGGGGTTTACTTTAAACGGTGTATATATATACACATAGCGAATTATTTTAATATTATTTTCATTTTTAACTGCTTTTTCAAACGAAACCCAAACGAAACGTGCCGTCTAGCGTTTATAATATTTTACCCCTATTCCGAATGTAATGGAACATGTTTCGAATGCTAATTTGATCGTATGCGGAAGATAGCTGATGCAACAGATATAACGGATGACGATGAAATGAAGATTTCGTGTCAAACTAATCGATGAAACGATTAGATGAAACAAGATAAATCGATGGATTGAAAATTACCGAATGCCCAAATTCGTTGATCTCGAAAGATACCGAATTCTAGCTATCTCCAACACGTTGATCGCGCATGATATCGTGTTAACAGATCTACGATTCTTCTACGTTGATCTCGCGCACGAGATTCCATGAGTCGGCTTCAAATCCGTTGATTCGAGCGCACTCGAATACCGCAAATGGAGAAATGAGCTCACACTCAACTTCCAATTTCAAAGAGGCACAAAGCACTCAAACAAAGTTTTATTCAAAATCAACCTCCTTTTACAAATGACTCGACCCCCATATTTATAGGCAGTTTACAACACACACTTACAGTTCTACCGACCTAACATAGGTCGTTCACGACCTAACTAATCAAGCAACTTAACAAAAGACCAGTCACAACGTACAAGCGACCTAACATATTACAACATAACATCATAACAACCTAACAGAGACATCACGCGACTTAATACAACATCACAACATTACAACAGAAACAACATACGAGTTAACATATGCGACATAAAAGAAACGGCCTACGACCTAACGCTTCAGCGGCACAAAGATATAGCACCTCTTCAAGGACTTGAGTGACCTACACTTAAGCGACTTAGGAAGGTCGTTCGCGATCTAGCGACTTAAGGAGGTTCGCGACCTAAGGTAATGCGGCATGTGTGAATGCGGCCTGGCTCGCTTAGGTCGTGACTCGTCACAATTAGCTCGCTGCTCCTGCATTCCAAGACTTCACTAGGTCGTTCGTAACTCGGCAAAATTAGCTCATTGCTCCTGCATTCCAAAAACTTCACTAGGTCGTTTGAGCGACCTATCATCCCCTGGTTAGGTCGTTGGTGAGCTAAGAAATACGTAGCTTGCGCTGCATCATCCTCACCAGGTAGGAAGGAATTCGAGCTCGACTTTGCATCTTCCTCTTCTTCGGTAGGCTCATTCCCATGAAACGGGATCAAATATTTAACGTTGAAAACGTCTGTAGTGTGAATATGATCCGGCAACCTTACCTTATATGCATTATCATTGATCTTCTTCAAGATTTTTATTGGACCAATCTTTCGAGCTTTCAACTTGATGTAAGTTCCCACTGGAAAGTGATCTTTCGTCAACACTGCATAAACCAAATCACCTTCTTTGAAGTCTACACTCCTTCGCTTCTTATCCGCCATTTGTTTATACTTCTCATTTGATGCAAGCAATCATTCATAAATAGTTCTGTGACGCTCCTGCAACTCATTCACAAAATCACAAGCTCGTTTAACAACCCTTTTCTGAGATGGAACTATTGATAAATCCAACGGTCCCTTCGGCATTGCTGAATATACAACCTGAAACGGACTAAATCTAGTACTTTGATTAACAACATGGTTATGTGCAAATTCCGTCTGACATAACTTCACATCCCAGCTCTTCAAATTATCTTTCACAAGACATCTCAACAAGTTTCCCAGTGATCTATTCACCACTTCTATTTGCCCATCTGTTTGCGGAAGATAAACGCTACTAAAATTCAGCTTCGTTCCAACCATCTTCCACAAAATCATCCAAAAATGACTGAAGAATCGAGTGTACCTGTCAGAAACAATGGTCTCAGGCAACCCATGCAATCGATAAATTTCTGGACTGCATCAGCGGTCTTCTTACAGGCTATGAAATGTGCCATTTTCGAAAATCTGTCCACCACCACATATATAGAATCATTCCCTCGCTGAGTTCTTGGCAAACCCAAAATAAAATCCATGCTGATATCAATCCATGGTCTGGTAGGCATAGGTAATAGCATATATAATCCCGCATTCGTAGCTGTTCCCTTGGAAACTTGACATATGTGACATCTCTCCACAAATCTTTCAACTTCTTTTCTCGTGTAAGGCCAAAAATAAGATTGAGAAATCAACTGCAATGTACGATCTCTACCCGCATGACCTTCTTCATGTAACTCCTTCACAATCTTCATTCGCAAACTACCATCTGGAATACATAAGCGATTTCCTTTGAAAAGAAAACCATCCACTAACACAAACTCATCCGTCTTCCCTTTATTGACTTCGTCTACAAACTTCGCAAAGTAAGGATCTTCAACAAACAATTCTGGAAGTATATCAAACCCCGTCACTTCAACCTTCATCGTAGTCAATAAATGATTTCTCCTGCTTAATGCATCTGCCACTCGATTTGTAACTCCCGATTTGTGTTTCACAACAAATGTAAACTGTTGTAAGTATGCAATCCACGAGGCATGCCTAGCTGCAATCTTGTCCTGCCCTTGCAAATGCTTCAACACTTCATGATCAGTATATAAAACGAATTCTTTATGGAACAAATAATGTCTCCAATGTTTCACGGCTTGCACAATAGCATAAAATTCCACATCATAAGTATTATATCTCATCTTTGCTCCCAAAATATTCTCACTGAAATAAGCAATAGGACTTCCCTTCTGAATCAACACCCCTCCAATCCCAACCTTCGATGCATCAGTATGTAACTCAAACAACAACTGAAAATCCGGCAAAACTAGAATTGGTGCTGTCGTCAAAAGTTCCTTGATTCGCTCAAAACCAAACCTTACTTCCTCTGACCATGAAAATTGCTTTCCTTTCATACAATCGGTTACAGGTGCCATCACACTGCTAAAATGTGGAATGAATCTTTGGTAAAAGGATACCAACCCATGAAAGCTCCTCACTTCAGTAATTGCCTTGGGTTGTGGCCAACTCCTGACAGCTTCAACTTTGCTTTCATCCACTTGAATACCTCCTTCTGATACAACATATCCCAAAAACAAAACACTGTGCGTCATGAACACGCACTTCTTCGCTGCTGCATAGAATTGCTCCTGTCGTAGAATAAACATCACTTCTTGCAAATGCTGGATGTGCTCTTCCATACTCCCACTGTAGATCAAAATATCGTCAAAGTAAACTACTACTAACTTTCCAATAAATGGTCTGAAAATCTGGTTCATCACTCTCATAAAAGTACTAGGAGCATTTGACAAGCCAAACGGCATAACCAGCCATTCGTATAGACCTTCCCTAGTTTTAAAAGCAGTCTTCCACTCATCACCCGGTCTAATACGAATGTGATGGTATCCACTCTTCAAGTCAATCTTTGAGAACACAACAGCCCCACTCAAATGATCAATCAAATCATCGAACCTCGGCATAGGAAACCTGTATCTCACAGTGATCTTGTTTAGAGCCCGACTATACGTACACATTCTCCACGAACCATCCTTCTTCGGTACCAACAAGGCTGGCACTGCACAAGGACTCAAGCTCTCCTGAACACGCCCTTGTTCTAACAACTCCTCCATCTGCCTTCTCAGTTCCTCATGCTCCTTAGGACTCATCCTGTAATGTAGCCTGTGAGGTAATACCGCCCCTGGCACAAGATCAATCTGATGCTGAATATCTCTCAACGGTGGTAACCCCTCTGGCAACTCTTCATGAAACACATCTCTGAATTCTTCCAATACTGGTTTGACTTCCTCTGGAATTTCAACCTCCTCACTACTTTCACGTCCGATCAATGAAAACACTTCAGGCTCATCTTCCACTTCCTTAATAAACTCCTTCAAAGATAGCAAACTTTTCATCTCTTCAATCTCCTCCAACTTGCTCTCTTCTTGTCGTCTCTTCTTCGAAACTAAAATGAACTTAGTACCCTCAAACATAAATCTGTAGCTATTGGTTCGTCCATCATGCTGCACTACTCGGTCATACTGCCATGGACTTCCCAAAAGCAAGTGACAAACATCCATCTCTACCACATCACACCAGATCTCGTCTTTATACTTCTTCCCAATAGAAAATGGAACATGAACTCGCCTGTCCACCTTCACCTCTCCTCCTTTCCTTAACCACGCTAACTTGTAAGGATTTGGATGCTTCCCCGTCTTCAACTTCAACTTTCTCACAGCTTCGGTAGAAATGATATTGTCATAACTTCCCGCATCAATCACAATTTTACAAACCTTCCCAAGTATAGTGCATGTCGACTGAAAGATATTACTCCTTAACCAACTAGTCTCCTCTTCCTGCTTCGGTGTCAAACACGATCTCCTCATTAAATTACATCCCTCGTCTCCCGACAATAATTCTTCCTCCTCAGCTTGTGGCGAATTGGAACATTCTACTTCTGTATCCTCATCCTCAACCTTAGCAACATCGCTCGCTTCTTTGGCTTCGGACATTCATTGCTCTTGTGACTAAACTCCTGACAATTAAAGCATTTGATACCACTATTGACCTTGGTCTTAGAAACTTCATTGACAACTGGTTTCGCAACAGCCTTGGAAACATTCGCATTGCTACTAGCCCCTTTCACTTGATTGTTGGAATTTGTAAACACACTACCACCTCTTCTGCCTTGCTTCTCCCAAGCTAATGCCTTTTGGTGTGCTTCTGCAACAGATTTAGGATCAAACATATTCACCATATCTTGAATTTGCATTCCCAACCCTCCAACAAATCTAGCAGTCAGCTGTTCCTCTGTCTCCATGATATCATTCCTGGCAATCAATTGATAAAATTCATCCGCATAATTATTCACTGACTTTGTTCCCCGTCTCAAGTTCTGCAATCGCTGATACATAAGAGATTGATAATTATACGGTAAGAAGGTAGCTCTCATCAACTTTTTCATCTTCTCCCTTGATTCAATCTTTGACTTCCCCATTCTCTCCCATGTAAGTTTAGTTTGCTGCCACCATACCATAGCTCTCCCTCTCAAACGAGTAGCAACTAACTTAACTCTGTGATGCTCGGGAACTTCCTTGAAGTCAAAAATTTCCTCAATATTTGATAACCAATCCAAAAATTCTTCAGCAATCATTCCACCCTTGAATTCTGGAATTTCCGTTTTCATCCTCGACTCCCATTTACTATCATCTTCTACCTCCCGATAGTGATTTCGTACTTGATTCTCGATCTCGATAATGAACACTATATCTATCACCATCTTCATCATAATCAAATGTACTTCGATATCGATCTCGACCATCAACATCCCTATGATCACGCATATCTCTTCTACTATGTCTTTCAACATCACGATATGGCTCATCTCCAAACTCACGTGGAGTTCTTCTCTCTTTATTTCTATACTCATGGGGTTCTCGTTTCAATGAAACTGAAGATTCCCTTCTATCTCAGTAAGATTGCGGCGACACCCTCCTTGCTTCCATAATCGATGGCGAAACTCTGTTTCCTCCATGGTTCGAGATTGGTGACCTTCTCCTTTGACCTTGATTCATGTCAATCATCAGTTTCTCTAACTTCCCAATACCTTCATCAAACTTTTCATTGATGCGTTGTTCCATTTGCTCAGCTTCTTCTCTTCTATACAACACTTCAACATTCTGATGACGGTTAGCTCTCCTCGACGGCATGATTAATCTTTCACAACTTAACTCGACTCGGCTTTGACCTCTTCAAAGTGATGCACGGCTTCAACTTAGGTTCTCGGCTTGAACTTCAACTAGCTCGGATCTGAACTTGAACAAATCTCCCACAAACTTGAACAAGCTCGGCTCTACTCTTTAAACTCTTCTCTTTGGCTCCAAGGACTCGACTTAGCTATGATTGGCTAAGTCTAGCTCTGATACCAAACTGATGCAGCGGATATAACAGATGATGATTAAATAAAGATTTCTTGTCAAACTAATCGATGAAACGATTAGATGAAACAATATAAATCGATGGATTGAAAATTACCGAATGCCCAAATTCGTTGATCTCGAAAGCCGAATTCTAGCTATCTCCAACACGTTGATCGCGCATGATACCGTGTTAAAAGATCTACGATTCTTCTACGTTGATCTCGCGCACGAGATTCCATGAATCGGCTTCAAATCCGTTGATTCGAGCGCACTCGAATACTGCAAATGGAGAAAGGAGCTCACACCCAACTTTCAATTTCAAAGAGGCACAAAGCACTCAAACAAAATTTTATTCAAAATCAACCTCCTTTTACAAATGACACGACCCCCATATTTATAGGCAGTTTACAACACACACTTACAGTTCTACCGACCTAACATAAGTCGTTCACGACCTAACTAATCAAGCGACTTAACAAAAGACCAGTCACAACGTACAAGCGACCTAACATATTACAACATAACATCATAACGACCTAACAGAGACATCATGCGACTTAATACAACATCACAGCATTACAACAGAAACAACGTACGAGTTAACATATGCGACATAAAAGAAACGGCCTACGACCTAACGCTTCAGCGACACAAAGATATAACACCTCTTCAAGGACTTGAGCAACCTACACTTGAGCGACTTAGGAAGGTCGTTCACGATCTAGCGACTTAAGGAGGTTCGCGAGCTAAGGTAATGCGGCATGTGTGAATGCGGCCTGGCTCGCTTAGGTCGTGACTCGGCACAATTAGCTCGCTGCTCCTGCATTCTAAGACTTCACTAGGTCGTTCGTAACTCGGCAAAATTAGCTCGTTGCTCCTGCATTCCAAAAACTTCACTAGGTCGTTTGAGCGACCTATCATCCCCTGGTTAGGTCGCTGGTGAGCTAAGAAATACTTAGCTTGCGCTGCATCAATAGCTTTTTGAATCGATTTAAAAATGTTAGATTTTCGATATTAATTTCAACGTGTTTCTATCCCGTACGACCAAACGATAACTCCAAACGCTACGAAATTTGAAATCCGATAATAACACATTATTACGGATCCAAAGGAACTGATTTCATTGAAATCCGAGACTGTGCCCCAGAAGACTATTTGAACTCGTCGATTAAATCGACGACTTTTTCAAAATTCATAGAATTGCTTAAAATTTCAATTTTAAAAGCTTATTAACTCAATTATAAATCATAAAGAAATTATATTCATATTGGAAACCGGTTCAAATCATATTAAATCAAAATTTAATTATTCACACTATTTTCGTATATTAAATTTTAATATTAAATTAATATATAAAATTCACATTTTAACTTATCGAATTTTAGTTCCATTCAAATGTTCAGTATTACATTTCTAACTCCAATAGAATCTTAATTCACCTTAAAAATCTTATTAAATCCTTAATTAAATTATCCAAACAATTTAATTAGTCAATATTAGACAAATCTCAATATTTGATTTCACTTAAATTTTTGTCAATCGTCATTTTCTTTATTTCCATCTCTGGTTACACATTTACGATTTAATCCAATTATTGATTGTAAACACAATTCAATACATAGCATTATCTTTCAATACTCATTGTTACTTAAATCTTCGATTCATTTTTTTTCTAAATCATATTCAAGTTCATATCTAATAATTTATATTCAAAATCATTAAAAAAATTAAATCATTTTTATTTAATAATTACACTAAATTCCATAATTTAAAATTATTAAAAATACGGGTCGTTACAATAATAATAATAATAATAATAATAGACAATCAAAACCGCTAAGGCGCATTCTCTAATTGTGCAGAATTCCGTGGAAGTTCCCTTGGTACTTCGAGAACGGTCCTCCTACACAAGGATCAGAGATATCCACCAGAAGCATCGTACATCCCTAGCTGATGTATATAGAAAATACATAGCTGGCCACAACCTATGGCCGAATGCATCACTGACTTGTGCATAAATATTGGTATCTCTAGGATAGAGTCAGGAGCACCCTTAGGTTAGCTAAACCCTCGGTCTATGCATCATATCTGTCGTTTTAGTCATATCCGCTGATGAGGCTACGGCCGGCATACCCTAACTCAAACAAATCTCGAAAACCAATCACAAATCTCTTTCAAAGCATAGAACATGTACATGGTTTTGGAGTGGTTATAGTTTCGAGCCATCTCATATAAGTATACTCCCCAGCTTATTGGGCGCTCCAAAAACTATTCGACCAATTTTCTTTAAACTCAACTTTGGATCTTTTTTAAATAAATAGACAATACTTAAGAGCGAAGATCATCTCCTAACCATACGGGATCAGATTTTCTAATCATTTATCTTAAAAGTGCGATATGAGTTTATACTTACAATATAGATCATCGAAGATAGCTGTACCATATAATTTTCATGTTTCTTATGGATACTTCCAAAGTTATATTTGGTCAATTTCAACAATAATGAGAATAATCACATAAAGGAAACTAAGTCTCGTATATTTTCCATAAACAAATCCAAAAAGCATAATCAACATATATACGAACGATCAAGTCATAAAAGGACTTCAAACCCCCTTATTAATTGAAATCTCTTTTCAGTAAAACCCCCTTTTACTCAATAAACTTATTTATTAGTCAAACTTTACCTTTTCATTTAAACTCATGCAGCGATCCAGAAATTCGAATAGTTCGTCTTCGAACATCGGTACATTTTAGGATATGTTTAAGTGTTAAAAATATGATTTTGTAACTTTTTCTAGCATCATTAATTAATTCATAATGACAATAAACTTGTTTTTGAAAAGTGTTTACAAAAAATATACTTTTCAACAAAAAATCGATAATGTGACCAAAAATTCATTTATCGATAAATAGTTTTTCGATCGATATATGTTGTTTGAACTATCGTACACTTAACTAATGACCCGGTGAACACATTAGCAACTAATTAATCCACTCTCCTATTCATGAACCTTGGAATATTCTAGAAAGTTCTATCAAGATGAGAGATATTATATTGTAAGTGTATAATGGTAAAATGAATAAAGAAGAAGTGACATAGAGTTGTCATGATAAGAAGCGATTAATGTCATTAGGGTTTTGAGAGCTTTTTGGACTTTTCCCTTCATTATTCCTAACCCTATATAAGGAGTCGTACACCCTTAGTATCCATTCAAAAAAAATTCCTAGGCTTTGAGCTAAAATACCCATGTCTTTATCATCTTCTTCATCTTAAATTCTAAAGCAAATTATTTGCAAACCATCTCTAAATCACCTATAAAATTTAAGAAAGCCTTGCCACCATATAAAATCACCTTCCACCTACTTAAATTGTGAAAAAAAACCCAAACTCCCCTACACAATAAAGCCGTGAGCATTAGAAGGCTAGAGGAGGCTTGGGGCAAGGAAAGGAAGGAAAGGAAAGGAGGTTGTTAGCTTGGGTTTGAACTTGACTGCTTAGGCCTGGTTGTTTATTGGGTTTAAGGTGAGCTAAATCACCACTTATATTTGTAAAATAACCCATATATGATTATATTTTGTTGTGTTAAGGTTGTTTGAATTAACATGGTATATTTGTTGTGTTAAGTTATTTGAATTAACTTCGACATATATTAAAAACATTGATTTTTATTCTTGTTTTAAAAACAAATTGCATGAGGATCCATATATGGTCTTGAATGGAACTGTATGACATATGAATAGGCCTTGAAAAAAGCACATAGGTTGTAGTTGAACATAGGTTGGGATATCACTTAGATTTAGAAGCGCACTTATAACGATAGTCGGTACAGATGTAGTTTGAAATTATCTTGTTTTTGACAATTGCAATGGAACTTTATACAGAGATCCATATGAATTTCTCTTCATATTTATATTTTCATATATGTATATTTGTTTCTATTAAAACCTTGAATGTAAAAAAGTTAAGTAACATCTCGAAAATGGCCAAAACATCACTAGTGCAAAGCTGCCCTATTTAACCTTAATTTTTGAACTTCAAATATTTCAGAAAGGACTTTAAGTTTGAATGATTTGTTTCATTCTTTTTAAAAGTATTGCTTAAATCATATTAGAGTATTTTAAAATTAGTTTGAGATTTATGTGAATTTTTAATAATTAATTATGAATTTATATAAAAAGAGTGTTTTGTAAAAACACGGTTTTCTATGTTTTAAAGTAAAATTTCAGAATGATTATTTTTAAGTAATATTTTGTATAAATGTTTTAATACCTGTTATAAGTATTTTCTAATATTTAAAAGTATAAACAAAAGGTTTAGAAAAAGGGTTTGAATTGCTAAATAGCCAAATGGTAGATTGTTTAAATTACTTATTAGGAAAATAATTAATTATGTTTAACATTAATAAGCCAATGAAGTACACTCTTCTATTTGTGAGAGTTATGATTGAAGTTGAGTAGGGATGGAGCAGTAAAGCTCTAATCTACTGGGTTTCCCTCTTAACCAAGGAATATGTATGTGGAAAATGTTTGAAACGTGTTAATCGTATTGATTTCTTATTGTTTATGGAAATCATTACTACTATACCTAACACTAAAAACTGACTAGGTAGACTTGTTTATTTGTGAGATTCAAGAATGAAGTGTCTATATAAGGCTTGGAGTAACCAATGCCCAAACTTACATGGCTTCACTCTTGGGCAAGGAATAGTTGGAATGTCAAAAGCAAGTTAAGCCTGTGAATCGTGATTTGTATAAACAATTATTTTGGTTGGATAATCGATTAGTCGATTATCGAACTTGACCTAATATTAACTTAGGATGCGATCTAAAGGCTTCATGATTTCATACCAATAAGAACCTTCATGGAGAAGTATTGGTACAAAACATCTCTAGCTTTCATTTACTTTTGAAAGAACTAGAATTGAATTTATCGAAAATTCATCGATTGGTTTTGAAGAGTTTGGGATTGATAAGTGTTTTACTTACCGAATACCACTTCAAAACTAGCATAAGAGTTCAACATTTTAAAAGCAGTCGAAGAAATGGAATCTATATCGAGATTCGAGATCTATTCAAGATGCTCGAATCAATGCAGTTATCTGTGATCTGTTCAAGACATGGGAGTCCATTTGGGGATTCATGTTCAGTTCGAGTAATGAAGACTTGAGTGAAAGATGCCTAACGTAACCTTGACATCGAAAATGGCTAAAGACAGAGTAGGATGCATAACCTTAGGTTAGCAACCCATGTCAGGTATTATCACCCCATATCTAGAGATACTTATCGATTGTTGGCTTGGATGAGTTGATGATATTTGGTTCACATTGTTCTTGTTTATGTTCGTATGCTAGGCCGCTTGTGTTTACCTTATGTTATATTTTATCTAGAAATATATGAGCTTGGAAGGTGGTTTCTAATTCTCCTACATGGAGATTGAATTTCGGCTCCCTCGAAAAGATCTCTGTAGAAAATTCATTATGCGAACCAACCTTAGTGGTTTTGAGTGTAACATAATATGTTGTGGTGTGACCAATGTAAGCACCACAACTATTTGATATTATTATATCCTACATAATAGAAATTATCTATCATGGCACTATATTAAACTTAATGAATGGTTGATTTCTTTTGAGGGGAAAGCTGTTATGGGAATCCATACGATCTTAATAGTTACTGTTACGTGTATTCATGTATCTCGAGTTTTCTCATACCAGACTTATGTTTGACGCTTGGTTTTTGTTTACCCTAAATTCCTCGCGTATTCTTTCAAGTAGGCTGAGTATGGCGAGTTTTACCTTGGATGCTTCATAGTTCAGAATACAAGCTAGGGGCTTTCATTATTTATCTATTTCTATTTATGTTGTTTCATATTAGCTATGTAAATATATCAGCATTGTGAGGACATGTTGTTATAACTGTCCATGCTGATGATAGTACTTAGGTTTTGTAACTTTTAAAATCATATTTTCAAAGTAATCCTATGTACTGTCTTTCGATATTATAAATTATCATTCCGATGTGGGATTCTGATGTTTTGTTCTTCCTTTCTTGTTCTATTTCTTTTTATATTTTTATTATTTTAACCTAACTTTCTATTTTTCGGCACTTGGGTGCTCGGCACCATGGATGTATTTTGTGTCGACATTCGAGGATCGAAAGTCAGGTCGTAGCACTCACTATTTAATTAAAACTTCACTATTCATTTCTACACATTCCAATACTCTTAAAAGTATTCATATACCTATCTTAACGGATATTCACAATTCAATAACAAGTTTTACTTAATTAAAACGCATTCAAAGGGGATAAAAACAAGTGTCACTCAAACATCGTTACTATAAACCCTTTTTCTCTTTTATACTTTAAAACTTATACTTTTCTGTCTTTTTAAAAGATTTCATACTAGTTATTATCTTAAAATTACATTATTAAAGATCGAAGTATTTTTCAAAATCATTTAATTATATTTTTTTCAATTTAAAATATAATTCAAGGGTTTAACAAAAAAATGTTACTAAACAACCATTTACTACAAACCCTAAATATTTCACACTTAATCGTTATCTCTTTAAACTCTCTTTAAGGATTAAATTACGTTTATATGGGTTTAAAACAATTTTTACTCAAACAATGTCACAACAAACCCCAAACCATTTCTCTTATTATTACTCTAAAGTATTCCTCATTAAAGTCATAACTACAATACCAATTATAACTAATTATCTCTACATTAATTTAACAAATTAATGTACTTCCACTTAATTTCACAAAGCCCCTTATGTTAATAAAAAGTGTTAAATCCAAACTTTCCTTACTTTACAAAAGGCTTAACTGCCTTTTCCTAACTTATATATTTGCTAAAAACCTTTTTAAAATGATTTTTATGTCAACTTTAAATTACTTTAATAAAATAATTAATAATTTTCTAAAAACCATATATAATTAAAATGTACTTTAAAATACTTTATTACTTATATTATGGTTTAAAACATTTATTCTAAAAATTACTTATTTTATTATTTATTTAAAAACCATAAAAGATGTTTTTATAATTTAAAACTCTTTAGTTTAAAAAATAAAAAAATAGTTATAAAAACATATTTAAACTTCAACTTCCTTTTAGAATACTTTAGTAACTTCTCACAAAACTACTATAAAGGATTTGGAAAATTGCCTAAAGTAAAAGCCTTTTTACTTTGTTGAAAACCAGGATTTTCATCACAACTTTATTTCACAATTTTAAAAATCTTCCAAATTAATTCCTTTAGGTCAAACACACAAAAACATGTGTATAAAACAACCCAACATATATTTCCATAAATATATTCGAATTTTACTAATTTAATTAGTGTTAAATACATGGGATTTCAAAGTGCGTAGCAACCATTTCACTTCAACCATTCACACACACTTTCCAACTCTGTTACACAACAATATCAAAAAATGTAAACAAGTTCGGGCCATGATACATGTTTTAGAGAGTTAAAAGAGAGATTGTACTACATATAATGTTGTCACCAACTTTCCAAAGCAAGGAGGGGTCCAAAAATAATAACTTGCATTGTTACCTATTTTAATTTATATTTGCACAACAAAATTATATTAGAATCATATACAAATCAACTAGTGAGCAAACTCACCCAAGCCCAAACTAATCCTAGACTTAGTGGGTCTTATTACAAGTGCAATGACGATGACGACGAATCGATTGGACCTCGTATGAAAAGTTATTAAATTTATGAAAATTTGAATTAAATAATTTAATTAATCAAATAATTTCTTTTATAAAATAATTACCTCCCCCAAATCCATTTCCCTCTTCTCAAATCCACCCTATGTACATGTCGTGCATAGATATGCACAAATCCATCACCAAATCTACCTCTCTCCTCTTATCTCCCTCCACGCTCGAAGAAATTGACCACCATATCCACCAACAATCTCCATTACGTAAGAGCTACACCCTAACCCAAAATCATGCAACTCAACAGAAGATTGTGATTTTTTTTGCCTTAATCAACTTCATCAGGTTGTGATTTGCTCGTCACCCCAAAGCTGCTCCAACCACCATCAATCGACTTCCCATGCCCCCACGAGCTCAACCACCACATCGATTTTTGTTCGACTCCTTCCTCCTCCTCGTGACCTAAATTCATTAATGTGATAAACAAAATGTCGCTTTCCATCACTACAGCCGCACCTCCCTCTGACCATCATAAAAACACTCACCTTCACTTAAAAAACCCAATGCAGCCATCTCCAAAGCCAACACTACCTAAATCATCGACTAACTTCAACTCACCATCGCTCCTCCCAAATCGATGCCACACCCATCATCGTACATATGAACAGCTCTCTTCCACACGAGTTCAACGTATCCAATGCCATGCTATTTCATTAAGCAAATCTCCAAGAAGATTTTTTTATGATGGTGGCTACTTTTAGTTAACAAGAAATGAAGAAAGAAAGAAAGAGGAGAGGGGATGAAGAGGATATGGGTTGGGGTGGTATTTATAATAGAAGACTTATTATATTTTAATTTCTAAAATTAATCGCTACATGTTAGCTCACAGAGCACACGACGAGTCTGATGGTCATGAAACTTGTCGGCGTACAACTCATTGTTCTAAATCCAATAGCACTGGTTTTATCAAAATTCAAGACAATGCCCTGGGACGATAATTTCACGTGTTGATTTAAAAGAATTATTATTAAAACAAGTTTAATCCCATTAATTATAAATTAAAAGTTTACCATCACTAGTTATTAATTAAAAAGAGTTTAATATTTAAAATTATTTATATATTTAAATATAAAGAGTTTAAAATTTTGAGTCATTATATTAGTTCTCCTAAAAGGATTTGAATCTAATATAGTAGAGGTGGATGGAGTTCCTAACATCATATGTTATTGGTATCTCCTACACTATAGGAAAAGGTAATGCCATGGCCGATGCCTTGAGTAAGAAGCAAACGTAAGTCATATGTTCTTTGAGTGGAAACGCTTGGAGTTCATTTCTACATTTGACTTTCAACCTTCGCCAAACATTACTTCGAGATTGTTAGAAGCTTTGGATGTGCAACTTACACACATGGACCACATTGGGTCAAGTTAGAAGCAATATGTGGAATAGTTAGATATTTTTGAGAAGCTTGGTAAAGAAAAGCAGTCGAGTCATTTTAGGCGTTATACTATTAACTTGAAAAAGTGGTTACAAAGAGATGGTAGACTATGTGTTACTCTCATTATGGATTCGATTGATATGGTACTAGTTGAGTCCTATCTGTCTAAAATAACCATCCATCCCGGTAAAGAAAAAATGTGGTGTGATATGAAGAGAGTCTTTTATTGGATGGGTAAGAAGCGGCATGTAGCAGAGTATGTGTCCAAGTGTATTACTGGCCAAAGGATAAAGGAGAAGCAAAAGAAACCAAGCGGATTGTTGTTGCCATTGTTATTTCAAAGTAGAAGTAGGAGAGTGTTTTTATGGATTTCATTGATGAATTACCTAGGAGTAGTAAGGGGAATTAGAGTATTTGGTTTATAATCGATCGATAGACTAAATGCACTTATTCCGGTTAGGAGCATGGGGACCGCAGCTTCTTTAGAGACCCTATACGTGAAGGAGATAGTTTGATTATACAGAGTTCCTTCTAGTATTATTAGTGACTGAGACCTACTTTGCACTAGCGGATTTTTGAGGAGTCTTTAGAAGGATTTAAGCATTGAGTT
Organism: Allium cepa; assembly: GCA_030765085.1. Lineage (NCBI taxonomy): Eukaryota > Viridiplantae > Streptophyta > Magnoliopsida > Asparagales > Amaryllidaceae > Allium > Allium cepa. Next base: position 786,612,829 of record CM060932.1, read on the forward strand.
GATTTAAGTATTGCTTATGATCCACAAACAGTTGGATAAACAAAGAAGGTGAGTTGGATATTGGAGGATTGCTTCAGATGTGCATCTTGGATTCAGAGGCTCTTGGAAGGATCACTTCCACCAGTGGAGTTTTCTTACAATAATAGCTATTACGCAAGTGTTTTGATGACACTGTCTGAGGTGTTACATAGGAGACCACATAGATCACCATCTTATTGGTGGGACACTATGGATAGGATCATTCCTGAGCCAAATATGATAAGGGGAACTTCAAAGAAGCTAGACTTGATCTATAAGAGAATAAAGACCGTGCAAGATAGGTAAAAGTTTTATGCTGACAGGAGATGCACAGAGTTAGAGTTCGCATTAGGCGATATGGTTTTTGTGAAGGTTTCGTCGCTTAGTCATGCCATGAGGTTTGGTCACTATAAAAAAATATGTTATTAGTAGCAAAATATAGTAGCGTTTAATAACTAAGCGTAACCATTTGTAAAAATTAGAAGGAAAAAAAAATCAACAATAGCCCCTTTTAGCAGGCGCAAAATCTTTCTCCTTCCCCGCTTTCCTTTTATTTTTTCATTAACTCGTCTTCAGTGAAAATCACTCAAATGCCTAAATTGAACTTCTCTTAATTAGGGGTGGACGCGGGTCGGTTTGGTGCGGTTTGGAGTCCAAACCGCTTCCGCACCGCATCAAACGGTTAATCAAAAATACGAACCATTATACCAATCTTTTAAACGGTTTGGTTTCAGTCTGGTTTGAATGTAATACGGTTCGGTTTCGGTCCGGTCCAGTTTGAACCTATGTTAAATATGAAATAAAAGAATTACTTCCATCAACAATCAATTTACAAAGGCAACCGTGTGAAACTTTTACATTTAAAGGTTAAAACACACAATGTTATACTGAAATGAAAGATTAGTTCTTAATTGTATGAATATTTCAATTTGACATTTACCTACAAGTGATATTTTTTTTGGTAGATTAACCAAACATCGACATTAATCAATGCATAATCATATAGGAAAATGAGTAGAATAAGATTATAATTAGCATTTATTCACAAAAAAATGAGATGAAAATTATTATACCAAACTATAACTTCTTCCTTTATGTCAGCGATTATTATTAATATAACAACAACATACGCTAAAAATTGAATGTACATCGTTAGAACCTAAAATAAGATAGGAGTTGCTTATATTTTTATCATAAAATTACTAATTTAAATTTTCGGGTCGGTCCGGTTTAATATGGTTGGTTCAATCGTCCAAACTGCAACCGAACCGTATCGATGCGGTCAGTCCGGCTTGGGGTATCTACTTTGGTTAGAAAATTCGGTGCGGGGTTCCACACCTCTTTTGCGATCCGCTGCGGACGGTTTTCGTATAGCGTTGCGGTTTATGCCCTCCCCTACTCTTAACAACAAACAAAAAATCTCCTAAATATGATTCATAAAAAATACATACCGCCTTCACAACATCATCCCATCAGTATATTAATGAAATTCATATGCGATTTGGATCTGAATATCGATGTTGTGAGTGGTCTTTGTCTAGACCTAAGAAGAGATAAAGATGTGCTTACGTCTGCTACTATGGAGGTCTATTGCCTATGAAGTTCTAGATCTGAAAATCTATTCTCGAGGTTTGTGTTGGTTGTGATTTGAAAACTCGCTATGGCTTGTTGTGTGTTGAAATATTAAACTTGATTTGTTAATTTCTAGAAGTTTCTTATTATTAAAGTTTCTACAATCTTCTTGTATTTAATAGATTTTGGAGAGAGCTCTATAATTTTATATTAGTTGCTAGAAATAAGAATTGTATAATAGTTAGGTTTCTAGAGTTGTCTAAAAAAAGTTCTAGAGTTGTCAAATGAGTCATGTTTCTAGAATATTCTACATCTAGAATGTTCTATTGAGTCATATAAATAGTGGAGCTCTCCCCTTATTTTGTATCAATCAATCAATCAAGCAAGAAATAAATCATCAATAAAGAAAAGTTTTCTACAACAAAATAAAATAAAACTCCTCTTTCTTATACTCTCTCCCTCTTTCTTCAAAAAATATTCAACAAAGTGGTATCAGAGCAAGAATTTTTTAAAAGATAGAGATGGCGAATAATGGCGTTCCCCTACAAGTTCCAATGCTTACCAAGAACAATTATGATAATTGGAGTTTAAGGATGATGGCTCTCCTTGGAGCACACGACATGTGGGAGATAGTTGAAAATGGCTATACTGAACATGAGAATGAAGATGGTTTATCTCAAATTCAAAGAGATGGTTTGAGAAAATCAAGGACAAGGGACAAGAAGGCTCTTTGTCTAATTTATCAAGCATTGGATGATGACACCTTTGAAAAAAGTTCTGTATCAAAGTCGGCCAAAGAAGCATGGGAGAAGCTTCGAACATCTTACAAGGGAGTTGATCAAGTCAAAAAGGTACGTCTTCAAATTTTAAGAGGAGAATTTGAAACTTTGCATATGAAAGAAGATGAACTTGTTTCTGATTACTTCTCAAGAGTTCTAGTGGTTAGTAATAATCTTAAAAGAAATGGTGAGAAGTTAGATGATGTAAGAATCATGAAGAAAATTCTTAGCTCATTAGATCCAAAGTTCGAACATATTGTCGCCATCATTGAAGAAACAAAAAACTTGGAGACCAAGTCAAAGAGGACTTCTAGGCTCACTGCAAACTTATGAAGAAAAGAAAAGGAAGAAGGAAGAGACTATGGAGCAAGTCCTTAAGACAAGGATTGATTCAAAAAAGGAAGAAAGTAGTCGAAGCCAACAAAGATGGGGTGGTGGCCAAGAAAGAGGAAAAGGTCGTGCTTATGGACATGGACGAGGTTGGAGGCCCAACTATAAAAACACCAACAGCAACAACAATAAAAGAGGAGAAAGCTCAACAATAGGTCGTGGGAGACGAAATTCAAGGCATGACAAGTCATATGTTAAATGTTGTGAGAAATTTGGACATTATGCTTCTGAATGTAGAGCTTCAAAGCATAATAAAATTGAAGAGAAGACCAATTACTTTGAAGAAAAAAGCCAAGAGGATGGTACATTATTACTAGCTTACGAAGAATATGAAAAAAGAGAGGAAAACCAATGGTACCTAGATAGTGGTGCAAGCAACCATATGTGTGGAAGAAAAAATATGTTTGTGGAGCTTGATGAATCAGTGAAGGGCAATGTGGCATTTGGAGATGAATCAAAGATAGCAGTGAAAGTTAAAGGAAAGATTCTTATCCGATTGAAGAATGGAGAACACCAATTCCTTTCCAATGTTTACTATGTGTCAAACATGAAGAGCAACATTTTGAGCTTAGGACAACTCTTAGAGAAAGGTTATGATATTCGATTAAAAGATAATAATCTTTCTATAAGAGATGGTGCAAGTAACTTCATTGCAAAGGTACTAATGTTAAGAAATAGAATGTTTATGCTCAACATTCAAAATGATTTCGCACAATGCCTTAAGGTGTGCTATAAAGATATTGCTTTGCTTTGGCATCTTCGTTTTGGACATCTTAACTTCGGAGGACTAGAGTTGCTATCCAAGAAGGAAATGGTAAGAGGATTACCATGCATAAGCCATCCAAATCAAGTGTGCGAAGGATGTTTACTTGGAAAGCAATTTAAAATGGGCTTTCCAAAGGAGTCATACTCAAGTGCTAAAAAGCCGTTGGAACTCATACATACGGATGTGTGTGGTCCGATCAAGCCAAGTTCACTTGGTAAGAGTAACTATTTTCTTCTTTTCATCAATTATTTTTCAAGAAAAACATGGGTATATTTTTTAAAAGAGAAATCAGAGGTTTTTGAGAACTTCAAAAAGTTCAAGGCCCATGTTGAGAAGGAAAGTGCCTTATGATTAAAGCCATGAGATCTGACCGTGGAGGAGAGTTCACATCAAAAGAATTCCAAAAGTATTGTGAAAATAATGGAATCAGATGACAACTGACAGTGCCTAGATCCCCCCCCCCAACAAAATGGAGTAGCAGAAAGGAAGAATAGGACAATTCTTGAAATGGCAAGAAGCATGCTCAAAAGTAAGAAGTTTCCAAAGGAATTTTGGACGGAAGCTGTGCCATGTGCGGTTTATCTATCAAACCGATCTCCAACAAGAAGTGTGTGGGGAAAGACACCACAAGAAGCATGGAGTGGAAGGAAGCCTGGTATTTCCCATCTAAGAGTATTTGGAAGCATAGCTCATGTACATGTACCAGACGAGAAGCGAAGCAAATTGGATGACAAAAGTGAGAAGGTTATTTTCATCGGTTATGACACCAACTCTAAAGGATATAAGCTCTACAATCCTGACATGAGGAAGATAATAATTAGTCGAGATGTTGCGTTTGATGAAGAAGGAGAATGAGATTGGAGATTACATAATGAAAATTACAACTTCTTTCCATACTTTGAAGAAGATGAAATACCACAACCAAGTATCGAGCAACTAAGAGAGGAGCCTGCTTCCCCACTAGTTCCTCCTACTACAAGTTGTCAAGAAGATGAGAGCTCAAGTGAAAGGGCACCACGTTTTAAAATCCTTTGAGAAATTTATGAGGCAACAGAAAATCAAGACAATCTTACTCTTTTTTGTTTATTTGCGGATTGTGAGCCTATAAACTTCCACGAAGCCTTGCAAAACAAGAATTGAAAATTTTCTATGGATGAAGAAATCAAGGCCATCATGAAGAATGACACATGGGAGTTAGCTTCACTTCCAAAAGGACACAAGGCGATTGTTGTGAAGTGGGTATACAAAGCAAAAAAAAGGCCAAAGGAGAAGTTAAAAGATAAAAAGCGAGATTGGTGGCAAAAGTCTATAGTCAAAGAGCTAGCATTGACTATGATAAGGTATTCGCTCCGGTCGCTCGATTAGAAACTGTTAGACTAATAATCTCTTTAGCAGCTCAAAATAGTTGGAAGATACATCAAATGGATGTGAAATATACTTTCTTAAATGGAGTTCTTGAAGAAGAAGTTTATATTGAGCAACCACAAGGCTATAAAGTCAAAGGAGAAGAAGACAAGGTTTTGAAGCTAAAGAAGGCACTTTACGGGTTGAAACAAGCTCCAAGAGCTTGGAATGCTCGAATTGATAAGTACCTCTAAGAGAGAAACTTCATCAAATGTCCATATGAGCATGCACTCTATATTAAAATCCATAATGGTGATGCATTGATTATATGTCTGTATGAAGATGACTTGATCTTCACAGGTAGCAATCCAAGCATGTTTCAAGAGTTTAAGAAAGAGATGACGAAAGAGTTTGAGATGACTGATATTGAGCTCATGTCTTATTACCTCGGCATTGAAGTAAAACAAGAAGACAAAGGCATTCTAATCACTCAAGAAGGCTATGCTAAGGAAGTATTGAGGAAGTTCAAGATGGATGACTCTAATCCAGTTTGCACACCAATGGAATGTGGAACTAGGTTGTCAAGGCACGAGGAAGGAGAAAAAACAAATTCAACACTCTACAAAAGCTTGGTTGGAAGCTTGCGATATTTAACGTGCACAAGACCTGACATTCTATACGCGGTAGGAGTTGTGAGTCGATACATGGAAAACCCAACAATAACTCATTTGAAGGCAGCAAAGAGGATTCTTCGCTATATTAAAGGCACAACAAACTTTGGATTGTACTACTCTACTTCTGATAATTACGAGCTTGTTGGATGTAGTGATAGTGATTGGAGTGGAGATATGGATGACCGAAAAAGCACAAGTGGCTTCGTGTTCTACATAGGAGATACAGCCTTCACACGGATGTCGAAAAAACAGTCGATTGTCACTCTTTCCACATACGAAGTAGAGTATGTAGCTGCTACTTCATGTGTTTGCCATGCAATTTGGTTACGAAATCTATTAAAGGAGTTTAAACTGCCACAAGAGAAGCCGACCAAGATTTTCGTGGACAACAAATCAGCAATTGCTTTGGCTAAGAATCCAGTTTTTCATGATCGAAGTAAGCATATTGATACATGCTATCACTATATTAGAGAGTGTGTCTCCAAAAAGGATGTGCAACTAGAATACGTGAAGACACATGATCAAGTAGCTGATATCTTCACCAAGTCTCTCAAGCATGAAGATTTTTTCCGGTTGATAAATCTGTTGGAGTCACAAATCAAGTTTAGAAGGGGATGTTGAAATATTAAACTTGATTTGTTAATTTCTAGAAGTTTCTTATTATTAAAGTTTCTAGAATCTTCTTGTATTTAATAGAATTTGGAGAGAGCTCTAGAATTTTATATTAGTTGCTAGAAATAAGAATTGTATAATAGTTTTATTTCTAGAGTTGTCTAAAAAGAAAGTTCTAGAGTTGTCAAATGAGTCATGTTTCTAGAATATTCTACATCTAGAATGTTCTATTGAGTCATATAAACAGAGGAGCTCTCCCCTCATTTTGTATCAATCAATTAATCAAGAAAGAAAGAAATCATCAATAAAGAAAAGTTTTCTACAATAAAATAAAATAAAACTCCTCTTTCTTATAGTCTCTCCCTCTTTCTTCAAAAAATATTCAACAAAGTGGTATCGGAGCAAGGATTTTTTAAAAGATAGAGATGACGAATAATGGTGTTCCCCTACAGGTTCCAATGCTTACCAAGAACAATTATGATAATTGGAGTTTAAGAATGATGGCTCTCCTTGGAGCACACGACGTATGAGAGATAGTTGAAAATGGCTACACCGAACATGAGAATGAAGATGGTTTATCTCAAATTCAAAGAGATGGTTTGAGAAAATCAAGGACAAGGGACAAGAAGACTCTTTGTCTAATTTATCAAGCATTGGATGACGACACCTTTGAAAAAATTTCTGGATCAAAGTCGGCCAAAGAAGCATGGGAGAAGCTTCGAACGTCTTACAAGGGAGTTGATCAAGTCAAAAAGGTACGTCTTCAAACTTTAAGAGGAGAGTTTGAAACTTTGCATATGAAAGAAGGTGAACTTGTTTCTGACTACTTCTCAAGAGTTCTAGTGGTTAGTAATAATCTTAAAAGAAATGGTGAGAAGTTAGATGATGTAAGAATTATGAAGAAGATTCTCAGATCATTAGATCCAAAGTTCGAACATATTGTCGCCATCATTGAAGAAACAAAAAACTTGAAGACCATGTCAATAGAGGAACTTCTAGGCTCACTGCAAGCTTATGAAGAAAAGAAAAGGAAGAAGGAAGAGACTGTGGAGCAATTCCTTAAGACAATGATTTATTCAAAAAAGGAAGAAAGTAACTGAAGCCAACAAAGATGGGGTGGTGGCCAAGAAAGAGGAAGAGGTCGTGCATATGGACATGGACGAGGTTGGAGGCCCAACTATGAAAACACCAACAGCAACAACAATAAAATAGGAGAAAGCTCAACAAAAGATCGTGGAAGAGGAAATTCAAGGCATGACAAGTCACGTGTTAAATGTTGTGAGAAATTTGGACATTATGCTTCTGAATGTAGAGCTTCAAAGCATAATAAAATTGAAGAGAAGATCAATTACGTCGAAGAAAAAATCCAAGAGGATAGTACATTATTACTAGCTTATAAAGAAAATGAAAAAAGAGAGGAAAACCAATGGTACCTATATAGTGGTGCAAACAATCATATGTGTGGAAGAAAAAATATGTTTGTGGAGCTTAATGAATCAGTGAAGGGCAATGTGGCATTTGAAGATGAATCAAAGATAGCAGTGAAAGGTAAAGGAAAGATTCTTATCCGATTGAAAAATGGAGAGCACCAATTTATTTCCAATGTTTACTATATGCCAAACATGAAGAGCAACATTTTGAGTTTATGACAACTCTTAGAGAAAGGTTATGATATTCGATTAAAAGATAATAATCTTTCTATAAGAGATGGTGCAAGTAACTTCATTGCAAAGGTACCAATATTAAGAAATAGAATGTTTATGCTCAACATTCAAAATGATGTCGCACAATGACTTAAGGTGTGCTATAAAGATATTGCTTTGCTTTGACATCTTCGTTTTGGACATCTTAACTTCGAAGGACTGGAGTTGCTATCCAAGAAGGAAATGGTAAGAGGATTACCATGCATAAGCCATCCCAATCAAGTGTGCGAAGGATGTTTACTTGGAAAGCAATTTAAAATGGGCTTTCCAAAGGAGTCATACTCAAGTGCTAAAAAGCCGTTGGAACTCATACATACGGATGTGTGTGGTCCGATCAAGCCTAGTTCACTTGGTAAGAGTAACTATTTTCTTCTTTCCATCGGAGTATTCAGCCAACCTACCGCCTTCATAACGTCGCTTCACTTCTTAGCCTTCCATGCCATTCTTCAAATGAGTTTTTTTAATCATTAGTTTTTAAAAAATTTCAAGTTGGAAAGAGATTTCAATTTAAAATTCGAATTGATGCGTGTTAGATTTGATTTATTTTTACCTGCTATATGATTTTGTTCAACTTTGGTTGCTATGAGGTTGCTAAATAATTTCACCGTTGAACTTCATATATTTCAAGGGCATTGAACAACCTATTATGTCATTCAAATATTTATATATTTTTCCGAAGAACAAACACATTCCCTATTAAACTCAGTTTTAGTTGCCCACTCTATCGAGCATTTATATATTTGAATTTACAAACAGACGATTTGTCTTTCAGTTTGTTGAATAGTTCCTTGGTATGTCTTATTTTTATTCTATTTTCATTTTGACTTTACAAAACCATATGAAACTTTTCCTTTATTTAATTTATGCAGTTCCTACCAAATATATTGTACTTTCGCAGCAAGTTAAAGAAGTTAAACCGTTTATCAAGTAAATTTTTGAGTAACACAAATGAAACTTTTCATATATGAACTTGCACTAGTATTCTCACTTTTTAAGTTATATTTATTGTTCACTTAGAAAGTCACATTTGTTTGTGCGTGTGTTTATTCTTAAATTTGTAATTTCCTTGTAATTATTTTTATATAATGATGATTATAAGTTCAAGAAAACAACTCAGTTATACTATCATACTCTACTTACTGACTCACTACTCACATTTATGTCATATTAAGCATTTTCTTATATCAGTATTAGTGAAAATTTGGATTATAGGGTACCGAGCTATTTTAAGTTTATTTTAGTACTGAATCAAGTTACATAGGTCTTGTCTATATTAGTTAGATTGAAAGATATCTGCTTAATTATATAAATTTGAACTATATGTTGCAAAGCTGATGCAATTCTATTTTTAAAATGTATATATGTATACGAGGTCTTGACCATATTATTTGTATTGAATGATATTTTCTTGGTTAATTTATATCTTTTGCCACTTCCATTCTGAAATCATGTATCCAGTTCCCAGGGACTAACCTGGTCCGCGATATGGTATGTGGCATTTCCGAGCTTAACTAATTCTTAATTTTCAAAAATACTACAGTATAATTCGTCAGGTCAGGCCCCTAATTTTATTAAAAAATATCGATTTTCATTCTTTATATGCTGCCACTACAATACATGCAATCAGTTGAGATGAGTATTTTCCATTTGGTTGTTGACGTGTGTCAAAATGATGTATCCGAACGTGCAGCTTGTAATAATTGAAATTCTATCTTGTGATGTGGTAAATTAATACACTCATATTTTCTACTTTGGCTTGATTTTGTAGATCATGTTTTTAGCTATCCATAGCGGAAATGGTCTTCTCCTGAAAGGAGTGAAGAATCATTGAGATCTAATGCAATCATGCATAAGGTTGGTTGTATTATGTCCTGATAGTTCTCTTTCCATAGGAAAGAACTTATTGGACTTGTTACTTTAAGAGATGTTATCCTTGATCTTCAAAAGGTGAACTCCGTTTATGACTTAATACAAGTTATAGTTACTTGATATTTAGTTTAGTACTAATAATTTTTTCTACAGCTCGATGATGTTATTTATCTTTTCATTCCACGAGGCAGTAATAACCTTGTTTATGAAATCAAGGAGTTAACAAAAATTCCAGTCCAAGGGCATTCACGCAAGATAAAGTTATATTTTTTTATTTTTTATTTTTTTTTGCTGTGGTTGAAGCATAATAATATTTTTGGTCGAAAATGGTAAAAAGACTAGATGTGCTAGACATTATTTATACTGTTCACATATGGAATTTGTCATGTTTATGTCTACAAATTGGCGAGTATGGGCATAACAAAAGGCGTGGTTTTGAATGCAAAATTGAATATCCTACACTGTAAAAGTAATTCCATGGTATCCCTCTTAATACATTTAATTTTCTTTTATCTACTTTTAGTAATTTTAATTAGTGCATTCATTTGAAGTCATTACTGGTTCTATTTTGCAACTATCTCTGGCATTTATTGATTTTGTAAGACCTTAAAAATCTTTTAGATTAAACATAACCTTAACCTAGTTATTCATCTATTTAGTATTAATAATCTGCTAAGATAAGATGGCAGAAAGGGTTGAGAATAACAGTTCAAATTCTCACATAACTACCTTTTCCACTCAGATTGTCTGTATTCTCTTGGGTCATGCAACTAATTCATAATTATTATCACAACATCGAATTAAGGAGCATGCACTAACTGTTACATATGCCCAGACACATACGTCAACATTCCATCCAAATCACCTTGTGTGTTTTCCATTTCTAATTAGTTATGCAGCATGTACCAATTACTATAAATGTAGAATCTCTATTTGACCTTACGTATAAGAGCACCAGTCAGGTAGAAAATGTTAAGTATGTTAGGTAGTAATTACAAGGAAACAGAGAGCTGAGTATTCTTTATTTTAGCATGTTGTTCTTTATTCTATTGTCTGAACTTTGTTTCTATGCCATGTGTATAGGTGGTCGTAGGAGTGGAAAGGTGTTGGAAATTTTCAAAAATAGTTTTGGGTTTGGGTTTGTTTTTGAAGAGGGAAAAAGAAGGAAGAAAGGGGATGAATCGTCACACATTTATAAAAGTAAGAGAATATATTGATTTATATATGAATTTCTCTAAGAAAGGTCGGACGTTTTGGGCATCCAAAGCTTTGCTTGGATGTGAGGGTGGAAATTATGCATCACCATCACACGCGCGCCGCCGCTGTCCGACCGGGCTCGGTTCTAAAATGACGAATAAATTTTTGTTAACAGGCCGGATCAAGAATTTGAACAGATATTTTTGACGGGTCAGTTGAATGAAGGGACACTACCGTTTAGTAATAGTTTTAAACCGTTACGAAAAGGTGCAACCGTTTGTAACGGTTTTGGACTGTTGGAAAGGATGCGGCGCTTGATGAATGGACACTTCCTCACTACTATAAATAGTGACGCCTAGGAACCATTAGAAATAACAATGTCTTTTCTTTCTATCACATTCTTCTTTCTCCAAATCCGCGACGCTCATAAAATGTTGCAGAACACTGCCTTTCACCACAGTTTGCGACGCCTGAAAGGTGTTGCAAACGTAAAAACGTTGCAAATCGGTTTTCTTCTTCTTCATTCTATTCTCTACTAAATTACATCATCAAAAATCGAATTTTAGTGTTCTTGGTCGGATCAAAACCGTACATGTTTTGAATCCGATTACGTTGTTTCAAGGCTTCATTGAATCATGAAGTTGATAGTTCAATAACCCGTTTGTACCTGTTGGGTTGAACCATTGTCAATAAAAATCTACACAGTAGATTGTTGAAGTCAGAAGTACATCAGTTATAATATTTAGCTTTCTCGAATCATCGATACAGATATCCAATAATTTTTAGACAATAGTTTCAACCATGGATGGTTCGAGTTCAATCAATCTCAATGCTCTTCAAGTTATGAATCAGTATCTAACGCGATTAGAGCGGTTAGATGGTGAAAACTTCACTCATTAGCAAGAGACGATGAAATTCTTTTTGATCACAGTCAAAATTTTCTATATTCTTGAAGATAACTTGGATGAAATACCATAGAAAACTGATAAAGATACAGACGAATTAAAAACAAAACATGCAAAGAGCAAGAGGATGATTTTTTTATGTAGAGGGCACATTCTGAATGCATTGTCTACTCCTGTCTACAATGCACATAGGACTTTGGACACTGCAAAGGCACTTTGGGCTGCACTAGAAAGCAAATATCGCATAACCGAGACAAGTAACAAAAAATTTCTTATTTACAATTTTATGGATCTCAAAATGGATGCCAATAAGTCCATAATTGGACAAGTAAGCAAAATTCTACTATTAGTGAATCAACTTAAGGATGTTGGAATAAATCTTCCTGAATCTTTTGTTGTTGGAGTTATAATTTCAAGACTTCCTAATTCTTGGAATGATTATAAGAAAAAATTAAAACATGCGGAAATTGATTATAATTTAGACGGTTTACAGCGTCATCTTCATATTGAAGAGGACTCTCATAAACGCGAATTAGATGATAATCCGCAGACTGAGTCACATTCTAAAGTAAATAATGTTCAAATTGCTGACAAATTGAAGCCTAAGAATGAGACACAGTTTACGAAGAAAAACTCCAACAACAAAAAGAAAGATGCTTGTTACTACTATAACAAGACCGGCCACTATGCCCGAGACTGCTGTCAACGAAAGAAACAACAAAAGATAAATGTGGTCGAAGACTCGCTTGTGGCTGTACTACAGGAGGCGAACTCCGTTAGCGAAACTGATAATGATTGATGGTTTGATACAGGGGCAACCATTCACATTTGCAAAGACCGTAATTTGTTTAAGACTTACGAAGAAAATAATGGAGAAAGCCGACAAGGTTACTGGAGCAAATAAGGTTCCAAGCTAAGTTTTGAGAAAAAGCACTATAGAACTTACATTTACTTCTGGAAAAGTTCTTGCGTTAGTTAATTTATTTTATGTACTTGTTATGTGTAAGAATTTGGTCTCTGGATACCTTCTTAACAAAGGAGGATTCAAGATGGTGTATGAGTCTGATAAGTTAGTATTGTCCAAGAACGGCAAATTCATTGGACATGGATACTCTTGTAACGGCATGATTAAGTTGAATCTAATAAAGAAATCTTCTATTTATATTGTTGATTCTGTTAGTTTATGGCATGGTAGAGTAGGACATGTTAATTATATTTTCCTTAAAAATATGCATAAACTAGGATTAATTTCTGATTGTGATTTCGATACTATCTCTAAATGTGAAATATGTATTCAAGAAAAAATACACCGAAAATCCTTTAAATCCGTAGAAAGGAAAACTGGCTTGCTTGATTTAGTATATAGTGATGTGGGTGACTTAAAAAATCATATCATCTATGGTGGTAACCAATACTATATAACATTTATGGATGATTATACTAGATATGCATATGTGTATGTAATGAAAACTAAAGGTGAAGCCTTTGATAAATTTAAAATTTACAAAGCAGAGGTCGAAACACAATTAGGAGTTAAAATAAAAGTATTACATTCAGATCGAGGGGGTGAATATTTCTCAAATGAATTTACCTTATTTTGTAAACAATACGGTTTATTTCACCAATGCACTGCCCCATATACACCACAATAAAATGGTGTTGCTGAAAGGAAAAATAGAACTTTAATAGAAATGGTTAATGTCATGCTCATAAGTTCAAACTTACGTTATAACGTATGGGGTGATGCTATGTTATCTGCATGTTATATCTTAAATAGAGTACCACTTAAAAAAGAATAACGTTTCCCCTTATGAATTATGGTTTAATAAAAAACCGAATCTTACAAGACTTAAAGTTTGGGGATGTTTAACATATGTTAGAAAACCAGACCCTAAACGACCAAAGTTAGGAAATATGGCATTTAAATGTGTTTTCATAGGATATTCACTTAATAGTATAATTTATATATTCTTAATACTTGACACCTTAGAAGTTATAGAATCCGTAGATGTAGAATTCTTTGAAAATCAAACTATTGAGATTCCATTGAGATCATCTAGTCCACCTAATATGATTGATGATATCAATAACGATGACTATGCTCCTGCTCAAAACAACAAGAAAGTATCAGTACCAGATAATAGTACTGAACAAAGCAGAAGTAAAAGAGAAAGAATAGAGAAGGACTATGGTCTTGACTTCATTACATAACTTATAGAAGGCAGTAAGGACGAAGTCCTTAATGTGACTAAATATGTTATGAACGTCGATGATGACCCCAAAACTTATTCTAAGGCTATGAGTTCCAGAGATTCAATATTCTGAAAAGAAGCTATTAATGATGAAATGAATTCCATATTGTTAAACCAAACTTGGGTTTTAACTGATTTACCTCCTTGTGCTAAACCTATAGGATGTAAATGGATATTTAAGAAAAGTTGAATACAAATGGATCCATCGATAAGTTTAAAGCCAGATTAGTTGCTAAGGGATATAAGCAAAGACATGGAGTAGATTATTTTGATACATATGCTCCGGTTGCTCGCATATCTTCTACACGCTGTTTAATAGCACCTGCATCAATTCATAAATTGGTCATACATCAAATGAATGTAAAGATGGCGTTTCTAAATGGAGATTTAGAAGAAGCGATATATATGGAACAACCTGAAGGTTTCAAAACCCCAGGTCAAGAAAAGAAAGTTTGCAAATTGGTAAAGTCTCTTTATGGCCTCAAGCAAGCTCCTATCAATGACATGAGAAGTTTGAAAAAATAGTATTGTCATATGAATTTATTGTTAATGATGCTGATAAATGTATTTATAGCAAATCAGACAACAACGATTATGTTATAATATGTTTATACGTTGATGACATGCTAATATTTGGTTCTGATATATCCTATGTGAATGAAACTAAGAAGTTTCTATCTTCTAAATTTGATATGAAAGATCTAGGAGAAGCTAACGTAATTCTGAAAATTAAAATTATTTGGAAAGAGGGGGAGTTATTGCTAACACAATCTCATTACATTGAGAAGTTCCTCTGAAAGTATGGTCATTATAACGACAAACCAGCATCTACTCCTTTAGATCCTAGTATTAAATTAGAAAAGAATACTGGACGGACCATTTCTCAACTTGTGTATTCTAGTATTATTGGGAGTCTTATGTATGCTATGCGTTGCACTAGACCAGACATAGCACATGCTATAAGCATGTTATGTCGATTTACGAGTAATCAGGTTTCGAACATTGGAAATCTATTTCTAGAGTTTTAGCTTATTTGAAAGGAACCGTTACATATGGTTTATCTTATAAACTATATCCTACCGTAATAGAAGGATATAGTGATGCAACCTAGAAAAATGTAGAATCAAAGTCCAAATCTACGATTGGATGGATCTTTATATTAGGAGGTGCTGTTGTGTCTTGGGTTTTCAAGAAACAGACCTGTATATCCAACTCAACAACGTTGTCAGAGTTGATTGCATTAGCAGATGCTTGTAAGGAAGTGGAATGGCTTAGGAATTTATTAATAAAAATCCCATTATGGAAGAAGCCATCTCCAGCAGTCTTGATTAACTGTGATAATCAGGCTACAATATACAATGTCCCTAATAAGACATATAATGGGAAGTCTAGACATGTGAGTCTAAGACATCAAACGACAAGATAGTTACTCAAAAGTGGAGTAATAACTGTTGACTACATAGGAACAAAGAAAAATTTGGCTGATCCACTCACAAAGAGTCTTCCAAAGACAATGGTTTCTATAAAATCAAAGGAAATGAGACTAAGATCTGTGAATGAAGGTTGATCATCCTTAACAGAAACCCAACTTATGTTTTGAAAATGATAGACAAAGTTCGATGGGTACCAATAAGTTAAGAGAATGATTATGGAACACTAAATCGATAGTCCCATAATACTTAGCGTTGGATTCTGCAAGAACAAAGAATGGATAATGTATTCTTAATAAGTCTAGTTGACTTAAAAAAAAGGTGTGTCGCATAAACATCTTAAGAGACTTACCTATATGAGTGTGGAAATCAGGCCGTTTTCTAAGAAAGTAAGACCACTTTCTAAAGTAGACTCATGAACTCAGGATTTAAGAATATGGCCCTTAATGTGAGCATACTGAACACTCACCATAGACCTCGATAGAACTTTGAATGATTTACACTAAGTGAAGGTTCAAATCCAAAAAATACCTATCATTTATGTATTGGTTTTCACGATGATGCAAGACTTTATATTGGAACTACATTGGCTTGATTCCACTTGGGTACGTAGGTAGTCACTCTAGTGATGCAGCCGTCTATTTTATTTATTTTACTTATTTTGAAAATGAGGGGAAATTGTTGGAAATTTTCAAAATTAGTTTTGGGTTTGGGTTTGTTTTTGAAGAGGGAAGAAGAAGAAAGAAGAGGTGATGAATAGTCCCATATCTAGTAAATTAAGAGAATATATTGATTAATATATGGATTTATCTAAGGAAGATTGGGCCCTTTGGGCACCCAAAGCTTTGCTTTGATGTGAGGAGAGAAGTTATGCATCACCACCACATGCGCGTCGCCGTCGCCGTCCGACCGTACTGGGTTCGGGTCTAAAATGACGAATTAATTTTTGTTAATAGACTGGATCCAGAATTCGAATTTGAACGGATATTTTTAGCGGGTCATTTGAATGAAGGAACGCTACCGTTTAGTAATAGTTTTAAACCATTATGAAAAGGGCCAACCGTTTGTAACTGTTTCGGACTGTTGGAAAGGATGCGACGTTTGACGAATGGACACTTCCTCACTACTATAAATAGTGATGCCCAGAAGCCATCAGAAATAACAATCTCTTTTCTTTCTATCTCATTCTTCTTCCTCCAAATCTGCAACGCTCCGAAAGTGTTGCAGAACACTGCCTTTCACCACAGTTTGCGATGCCTGAATGGTGTTGCAAACGCAGAAAAGTTGCAAATTGGTTTTCTTTTTCTTCTTCATTCCGTTCTCTACTAAATTGCATCATTAAAAATCGAATTTAAGTGTCCTTGGTTGGATAAAAATCATACAAGTTTTGAATCCGATTACGCTGTTTCAAGGCTTCATTGAATCCTGAAATCGATAGTTCAATAACCTGTTTGTACTTGTTGGGTTGAACTATTGTCTAAAAGAATCTACACTGTAGATCCTTGAAGTTAGAAGTAGAGCAGTTATAATCTTTATCTTTCTCGAATCATCGATACAAATATCCAACAAAAGGCTACTTAATGTGCCAATATTGCTGAATATTTTGGGTTTACCTATCTTAATGCCGATGATCTTCTCCATGCTGAAAGTAAACCTGATTCTGGAAATGGTATGAGTTATAAGTCAATATTTTATTTCTCTTTGATCTATTTCATAAAGCCTTTTGCTACAATCCATGTTTAAATAATCTACAGGAATTTGTTACATAAAGTTTTTTTCCAAAGAAATGATCTGTCACAGTAATGAACTAGTACTTGCCTTAATCGTTAACTTGGTTTTGTAAATTTCTCTATGTATAGTTATAAATTTTATGTTAACTTAAATATCTTAAAACTACTATAACTATACAGTTGTGGATTTTATGTGAATGTGGTTTTTTATTTAAAATATTTTTGTTACGGCCCGACTTTTTCTCCGCAAAAAGTCGTATCATCTTTAAGAAAGAAAGGGATAGAAAAGAGAAAAGAAAGAAGAGAAAGAAGAAACAACACCAGAATCTCAACACCGAAACGAATAAATTATATTAATAACATAACTATTACATAATATACAACATCTATCAAAGTTACACAGCTTATGCACCATATACTAGATAGTTATAAACATCTGTCTAGTTATTACAACCCAATACAACACAAATATTTGACCCAGAGATCGCACAGCAGAATACTATATATATCTACAAATGATGAACCCTCCTGCTTCATCGCTCCTCCAAAATTCGTCAAAGCTAACCTGAATCCCTTAGCTACTCGTAAAAATTTGAGTACCCAAGAGTTTAAGAAAACAGAACATAAACTCCGTTCAGACATGGGTCTGGTGTGAGTAACAGGTCAAAGTTGCTTAACTTTGAAAACCTTTGAAAATAAAGGGTATCACGTAAGACTCACCACAAATAAACATGGGTAAGTTTTTACCTTACGCTAACCAAAATATTTGATAGGAAATCCAGTGATATTATAATAGGGCCTAGGGTTTTCAAATAAACAAGAAATAGTCGAAATTGTGACATTTATTAAATTCCAGCTACATAGGTATATAATCAAAACCGTAAGGGCACGTAGGAAGAATGAGTTTCCATCAATGGCAGGGCTACTGGGGTACCGCCCGTCACAGTACGTGGCCTAGATCACCATACCGAGGATCCATCCTAAATCCCCTGCAACACAAGACCGGAACCATCCCTTACTGGATAGTCCTGAACAAGACAACCCCGACAGTTGTTGCAATCAACTGCCCCACACAGTCGAATATAAAGGGACTTCTAGACAGGGGTAAATCTCGTCCTACTTGGGCATGACCCACTTAGCCTTGCTGCACCTCCCATGTTTTATCCATTCCCGGTTGATGAGGCTTGAGGCTACGATTACCTTTAGAGAACACATCTCTTAGAATGCTCATCGTCCACCTGATGATGTTCTGAAAGCATTCAATCCATACAAGTTCGTTCCGGGTTCTAACGAAACCGAAGGCATTATCTCGTTACACTCATTTTGGAATCACCCTCAGAGTTAGCGACGATAACCCTTGCACTCTGAATCTTCATCTTCACTTGAGATTCACGACCTATTGTTAATTTATATCGATGTGGTTTTCGGATATCCAAATCTGAAAACCCGATCTCGGTCTCATCGAAATCCAAAACGCCATCTTTTAGGTCCAAGTTGTTTTAAAGTTTAAAACAATTCAATTCCATTTATCTATATACACACAGATAGATAATTGGCAATATCACAATAGATAATCTACATTTCATCACAAATAGATAATCCACATTATAAACAGATAATCCATATTATCATCACATTTTGAACCAAAGCATCCATATCACAGAGCATTAATTATCTCATATCTGAGATCTCAAACCATTCAAGGCAATCAATATCATCCATCCATACATAAGCAAGGATTAATCACCATCTATAATTAATTTAAAATGAATTAAATTAATTACTTCCATCTCTAATTAATTTAAAATAAATTAAATTAATTACTTTCATCATATAAATCCTGCTTACATAATCATTAATTAATTACAAATCAACTAATTAATCATCCTCTAATTATTCATATTAATTAATCATCCTTGATTAATTATCTTTTAATTACATTCAAGTAATTAGCCTTTAATTAATTTCACAAATTAATTATCCTTATCCTTTCAGTAATTAACCTTTAATTACTTCATTAATTATTTAATTATAATCAATTACGTTAATCCTTAATTAATTTCAATTAATTAATTACTTCATAATCACTTATTATTGATTAATTAATTTTAATTAATCAACCCTTAATTACATCATTAATTACATTAATTAATGATCCCTTAATTACTTCTTTAATTAATTATTAATCATATTTAATAATTAATTTTTAATTAATATGTTCATTAATCCACCTTGATTAATCATAATCAGTAATTAATTATCCTTAATTACTTCATTAAATAAATAAATTACTCCTTAATTAATTATATTAAATAATTAATTATATTTATTAATCACCCTTGATTAATCTCATTCAGTAATTAATTACCCTTAATTAATTACATCACTTAATTATCTTCAAATAACATTATTAATCAATTCTCAAATTAATTACACTAAGTAATTAATTATTAATTACTTTCACTAAGTAATTACCCTTCATATTAATTACACCAAGTAATTAAACTCAAATCACATCATACTTTAATTAATTACATCCTGTAATTACTCATCTTTAATTACTTCACTAAATAATTTAATTATAAATTACATTAAGTAATTATACTTAACCATCCTCAAGTGATTATTTAAATTAATTAAACTAACTAAGTAACTTAAACTAATCTTATTAATTAATTAATTACACTGAGTAATTAATTACTTTAATTACTTTCATTAAGTAATTATACTTAAACAACTCCATAAATGATTATCTTTAATTAATTAATATAATTTATCATCTTAAATTAATTACATTAATTAATCGTCAAATAATCCTTAGTTGATGATCTTCATTAACCATTAGCAATTCCTTAATTACTTTCCTTAAGTAATTAACTTAGATTAATCATTATTAATTACAATCTAATTAATCTTTAATATCCAATTAATTAATCTTTGATTATTAATTAATTAAGTGATAACTGATACTTAATTAATTTTAATTACTTGATTGATTAATTTCTTAATCATTAATTAAAATTTAATCTTATCTAATTAATGATTCTTAATTACAAATTAATTATTCCTTAATTAATTAACATAAACCTTAATTAATTAATTTAAATCTTAATTACTTAATTAAATAATCCAAATCATTAATTGATTAAATTAATTAATTAATTATTAGATTACCTTAATAATTTAATGAATCTTAAATCATTAAATTCTAATTAACTTAAGGTAAAGCTTTCCATATTAATGATCAAGTTATCATTAACAAAGCATTTAAAAGCAATTTACTTTTAAATTTCATTTCAAACTTAAGATTTAAAATAATTACAAATTTATCTTTTAATAAAATTTAACATAATTCAGAATCCCTTTAAATCAATTGTTAAAGAACACCTATCTTATAAAAGGAATTTATAAGTGTTTTAAACCAAATTCATTTGAATTCAAATCATTTAAATTATACTTTAAACATTTAAAGTTATTAAAACATTTTAAATTTGATAAAACTTTATTTATCTCAAAACTAGAATACAAATTAAATTTGAATCCATACTTTAAACTTGATTAAAAACTGGTTTAAATCTTGCTTTACATTTTTAAATTCAGTTTAAAAATTTAAAAGCACTGACAGGTTTTAAACCTGTAATCACCAAATGACCTGAGCCTATCCCAATTCTTCCCGAGTCAAAACCCTCTATACTTCGAGCCTCTCCCGCAATTGACTCGAGAAATACTCGAGACCTCTTCATTCCCAAACCCAACTCACCAGAACCCAAAAATGTGCACCGTGCACATGCACCCACGACGTAGCCACCTCCGACCATCAGCGATGATCCTCACAAGTCGGCGACCAACCTCACACAAGATTCCGACCATCACCACTTCGACTCTCACTCAAAAACAAAATCGAGCAACCTGGCACAAAACTGGAACAGCAAACCAAACCTGGAACAACTTCACACTTGCTCCTCCGACCGCCGGTGTGCCTATACCTCCGGCCACGTCTTCGTCCATGTCCTAGCTACCATTTCCCTGAGTTCTGTAGAACTCGATCAACCATAGGAATCATGCCGATCAGAAATTTAAAACACACCAAAACTATGTTTTCAAACTTCACTGGCCCACCACTGTCGCCACCAAGCCTAGATCACCAATCCAATATTTTTCCACGGTTATCCGACCATTCCTCCACCATCAGGAAAACCCCAATCATTCTGATCCATTAGATCATCAGAAGCAACTTTAAACAGCCAAACTGATCAACCAAGAACTGCTCCTTCATTCCTTAACTAAAAATTATGATTTTATTCTTAAAAAATCATGTTTTAGTTTAAGAATTCGAATTATGTTCCTGAATACATGAATCAGGGAAGTTGAATTTTTACTTATCTTAAGCTTATACTGTAAATTTTAATTTCCAGTAATATTTCAAATTTGATTTAACTTAAACAAAATTTTAAAACCTTCTCTATGACAAAACAAACAGGTTTTATTTAAAACTCAAATCCAAACAAAGATTGGATTAAGAGAAAATGATTCTTAAATCAGATTGTAGCCTGGAATACAAAATAGAGAAATACTGAAACATGCACACTCCTATATACATCTATATATGTATACAGAACCATCTACATATATTCACACAAAACACAAATTCCACAGAAATTAGCATGCAACACAAGTTCCACAGAAATTAACATGCAACCATATTTACTTAAGTTATTTTTAATAAAAATGTTACTCACCTGAAATTTGATGAACAGAGCACTTTTTATTTGAAACAGCCTTTGATCTTAAAATAACTTTGAACCTGAGTTGCTTGCATTTGTTTTTGATTTAAGACTTTGAGTTGCTTTGTTTATCAGCTACAGCCCTTTTGATTTCTTTGAAAAATGCTTTGCGTGCTACTGAAACTGGTAAATACTTGTTACTGTGGTTTGCTTTGGACTTGCTTCAGTTTTGAAAAGATGCAGGCATTTATATTCCAGATTTTAAGAAATGCTTGCAGCCTTGATGCTTCAAGTTTGATGTTGAAGAAATGCTACAGATTTTTGATTATAGGTTGTTGAATTGAAACAAGCTTCTGGTTTGTGGAGGGACTGATTACAAATTTGATTTGAAGAAAATTCAGACTTTAATTTTTGATAATGAATAGGTTTATGAAAAACGGTTTGAGTTTAGGTTGTAGATTTGTTTTTGATAAATTGGTTTGAGTTTTTCTTCTTCTTAGCTTTAGAAAAAGAATGTAAAAAAATGAAAGAAAGATAGAATTTTTTATAGATAGGTTGAATTGATTTTAAAAAAAAACAAAAGAAAAAAATAAATTAAATGTGCACTTGTCACTAGTATTATTTAATTCTTAACACTTGTTGTTTAGGTTACTTAAGGAATTAACACATGTCTTTTAAGTATTTTATTTTAATTTAAATGTTAATAAAAGCTTTTTAACTTAATTTATTAATTTACAAATACTTATTTATCAATTTCCTTTAAGATGAAAGCTTACATATATATGTTTAAAATCCAAACATTTTAAATATCTACCTTTTTGAATTTCAAAATTAAATTCCAAATTCAAATTTAAATTAAACTTTTAAAATCCAAATTAAAGTCAACTTATTCAATTTGAAATGATAATTCCATTTTCTTATTTAATCCTTTTTATATTTATATAGAAAAATAATACATTATTAATATTGTTTGAAAATAACAAATTTGACAATTTTAGATAATTTATAAAAGAGATTACCTTATTATTAATGAATCACTTATATTACGCTAATGAATTGAAATATCATATTGATTAAGCAATATTAAAAATAAAATGAAATCAACCTCTTTATAAATCTTATTTAATATTCAAACTTAAGTTAAAATATATTTTAAATAATCAAACCATTAAACATTTATCTTAAATATCTTAAAACTATATAGTTATTTATTTAAATAATCTTTGAAAAGTTTTATATTAAATTTAAATCAAAATTTCCAAATTACCAAAATGTATATTAGAATTTGAAAACATAATTCCATTTGTTAAATTTAAAAAAAATTCCATTTACAATATATACATTATAAATAGAAAACATTTTATTAGCTTTTTAAAAGATAAATTCACCAATTAAATATTTATTTTAAAAAAAGATGATTAAATCAATTCAAATTTTATTAACAAAAATTATCAAATCAATTTAATTTTTATACAGATTATTAAATTGACATTGCCAAAAATTACAGGATATCACATTTGGCATCAGTTTGTTTGTATATCATATTTCATTATGTGATTAATGTATTTTTCAGTTGTTTGAATGTGATAATTATATAAGTGATTGTTGGTTTCATATTGAAATATGTTAACTATTACTATATATATAATATATGTTGTGAACAAAATGAATTGGAAACTAAACGAGTTACCACGGTGAGGGAAAATTGTACAAAAAATCAATAATTTTTTATAGCGTTTAATAAATGCTATCAAAATATATACAGTGGCAGACAAAAAACGCTGCTATAATATTTCGTAGTAGCTTCATCAGTACTTTTTAGTGGCATTTGTAAAAAAAATTAGTTGTGTTTGTAGAGCATTGCAATATGTTTCTTTTTAGTAGCTTTTATGAAACGTAACAGAAAGTTCTGGACTTTTGGTTGCATATCGTATAACAACATTCTCTGAAATGCTACTATAAGTTATTGTAGTGTTTTTTATGCGCAACTAAATCTATTTTTTGGTGTAGTGGTAGTTCAAGGAAGCTATCGCCAAGGTTTGTTGGGTCTTTTTCGATCATAGATAAAGTAAGGAACTTAGCTTATAGGGTTAAGCTTCCTGAAAAGTTAGCGAGAGTATATGACGTTTTACAAGTGTCACACTTCCAAAAGTGTCTACAGGACACAATAGTTGTAGTCAAGCCGAGTCAATTAGAGGAGATAGTAGTGTAAAGGGAATCGCTTGTTTGCCGTGCATTTACCCTTATCATTGAGCATGGTATAAAGTGACTCCATAATAAAGTTATTAAACTAGTTATGGTCTAGTGGGGAGATGACCCAACAGGGAGTACATAGGAGCCAGATAAGTAGATCTGAGTTATCCATCCAGAACTCCTTCTTGGTACATTCCCATTTTAATTATATATGCATAAGTGCTTGTGCACTTACACTTTAGCTTGGTGTACCCTATAGGTGAGGATGTTTGGATGTTAGGAATACTTATGGATGTGTCATTAAGACATGTTTTAGATGATCGTTACTAGAAGATATAGTTACTGAAGTGGCCTTTGCACACATAGGCAAATATATTCAAGGTAGCATGCACTCACATCATCACTTGTTTCATTTTATCGAGTTATGGATTCGCACCATCATTTACAGACACTTAAATACATGGCATAAGCACTTGCATTACAGAAGGTCGACTAGTTCAGGAGCCTGCGTAATTTTTTTTGCATTTGTTGTAGGTTCATATGCATTACATATCCATATGTACATAGAAATTTAAACTAAGGATAATGGTTTTCAATGGTTGATAGTTGAGTAGATGGTTGTAGATATTGATTTCGGCATATACGAGTTGCATTTTTCGATGAGATTTCGGAGATGAAATTCTTTTAAGGAGGAAGAATGGAATGCCCCTACAAAAATTAATCGAATATTTAATAAAGAAATTAAATTATTCATAATAAGGGTAAAAGTGGAATTTTAACACATGTCATAATTTCGCTGCGAAACTTGCACCGTTGCATTTGTAGTAATTTTCTGGATAACATTCATATATAAAGTTTCATAATCAGAGTTCATATAAAAAAAGCTATTAAATTTTGAAGATTTAAAATTGAATATAATTCAAATCTATATACAAGGAAAGTAATGTTTAATTTTATTAACATTGACCAGTCAACACCTTGATTGGAACCAGTAGATCCCTAGCAATCAATTGCCCCACATCAACCGTTCGGTTGGGCTTTATCGGCTAGGGTTTGCCTAGGCTGAACGATTCATATTTTATTAAATTGAATTTAACGGTCGGCATTGACTTCAACGTTTATAATGCTAAACTCTATGTCTCTTCCAAAAATTTCTAAAACAAAAGTATATGCGATGATCAAATTGGAGGTATAAATCAAATTAAGAGGGTGTAGGTGTATTTGAAGCCATATCCCTCAGGTTAATGTGACCAACCCTAGTAATTAATTCACTAACACAAGTAGGACACCCTAGTTTTCATATATTATAGATGAAGTCAATTGCATGTGACAATCATATATTAATAATACAATTCATTCGCCAGACTTTTCTCTGACCCACTCCTTTCCTTTTTCCACATCATAGGAGGATAGGGCAGCATGTGATTGACCTAGATCTAGTACATGAAGAAGAAAGCTTGGCATTATCATTGCATATTACCCTTCATTATTCTCCATGCAACTATCTATTGTAATTAATACTTATCAAACTTTATGCTCTTATTTTGTAAACTCTAGATTTTTGACTATGCATGTTTTAAGACTGTATTTCTGGGATATTTTCTAAGATGATTATTTTTTTGTTTATATTTTATTGCTTTCGCTATGCAATCTGTAATTATAGAGTGTCTTTATCATTATAGCCATTTCCTGTAATATTTTAAAAACCAATAGCTTGTACTTCTTGGTACGATGTGAATTTGAACCACCTAGGCTTTGGATCGGTATGTCCAAAGGTGCGGGTTGTTACAATAGGTATTATAGTGTGTCCAAAGGTGCGGGTTGTTACAATAGGTATTAGAGCTATAAAGTCAATTGATGTTACTTTTCGAAAGGCTAACACAAAGATCTTTTAGCATAGAAGTAAGTGCATAGTTTTACTTTTCGAGATGGCTTGGGTTTGAATCCCAACATCAAATTTGGTATCAGAGCCTATACCCAGCTAGAATTGTGTATCTAATGCAGTGGACATTGGTCGGTTTATCGTTGATGCGACCTACAAGCACAATGCCTGAATGGTGTGTGATGATGAGCCAATGAGGAAGTTTGACTCTTTAATGGGGGTAGTCTGTAACATCCTTTTTAGGAAAGCTAACACAAAGATTAGCACAGTGGTTAGTGTGTTGCATTACATTCTGGGATGGTAAATGTTCAAATCCCATGGCCATCACATTTTTTATGAGGAGCAACTTGAGGACTTCCTAGGAAGGCACCCATCTTAGTACTACTCTCGCCCAAGTATGCTTAACTTTGAAATTCTAATGGGATTTGGCGCTTTATTGATTCTTCTTTCTCTAATTCCTTTTCTATTTTTATTTGATTTACCCTTTCTTTTTAATTTTTTTGGAATTGAAATTTTTTTTGAAGAAGGAGAAGAGGAAAACTTCAAAAAGATGAGTGGGTTGATTATTAAAACATGTTGATTCATAAGTAATTGAATTTACTTGTATCTCTACGTATCTGGAAATCACACGATTTTAATTCAAGATTATAGGCCTCTAATTTGAAGTTTAATTACTGAGAAAATTGCAACTTGTATAGAGATATGATTGAAGTTTAAATTGCACAAGTATAACCCCTATTTAGTTTAACTTGATTTAAAAATGAGGAAATTGATTTTGATCCAAATTGATTTAACTTGATTTTAGTATGTATACATCCTTTTATTTCACTTGAATTGGTCGGAGATTTTAATATATACATACCCTTTTATTTCACTTTGAATGAATTCAGAGGTTTTAATATGTATACACCCTTTATATCACCTTGAATTGGTTTTGAGATGTAAACAAATATATATAATTACAAAATTCATTAGTTGAATTCATGTAAATAAAATGGTAAATTACACATAAAAATTGTTGAAATCATATGCAGAACCAATTGATAAAAATAGGATAAATCAGGGTTAAACATTCGAATTATATTATAATTAGTGTTAAACCTAAATTAGCATTAACAGAAATAATTTACTGCTAATAAAATCGACTGGTCGGTGGCTCACCATAGCCAGTCGAAGCAAGCCGTTGACCGCTGTAATAACAAGCGGTCGAATGGTTAACGTATTTCAGGCAGAGATTGAGCCTCAGCCTATGGCTTATATATATATATATATATATATTAGTATATATTATATAATATGAGAAGTTAGATCCCTAATCCTTAACTTTTTTGAACACTACAGGACTGAAGTAAACATGTATGTGAGCAGTTAGGCCTAGATAATATTTAATTTATGAATTTGATATTCGATATAAGGTGGTTTGATTGCGAGGGTGTGCTAAGCACATGGCTCTAACAGGAGGTTCTTCGATGTATGCACGACGTTGTTGGTGGATGCCTTGTGCAGTGCATAGTCCGACACTAATGGGAGGTTCTCGGTGCGTATGGCAGTTAGGATGTGCCACTATTGGTGGATGCTCTATGTGGTGCAATAAGTGGCTTTACCATTAGGGTTTGGAACTCGGGTGCTTTAGTAGACCTTAAGTCGACATTGACATGAGTCGGCATCACGTGATCCTCTCAATGTGTAAATACGATACATGTAGTCTTTTTTTGCTTATGCGACCCTATGTGATATTTTGTGCGATCCTACGTTGGGAGCAGTACTATAGATTACTATTCAATCCATTGCTGATCCATTGTTGATCAATTGTTCGATCCATAGTTTATATGTTGTTGATTAGTAGTTTGATCCTCAAGCATAAACCTTCATAAGATGTTTAGGTGTTGGTATATTTAAAACCGTATTCCTTAGGTTAAGGTGACCAACCCTGGTAAGTAATTCACAAACACAAGAAGTACACTCTAGGTCATATAGAATATAAATGAAGTTAATTGCATGTGCTTACCGTGCATTAGTATAATTCATTCACCATTCTGACCCACTCCTTTTCTTTCATTTTCCCCCACCATAAGGGAACATGCTAGAAGGTGAATTGGCAAAAACAGTACTTGGAGGGAGGAGCTAGGCATTGAAGATATATTATTCTTTTTAGTTACACTTCATGTACTATTTATCATATTTTATTTCAGTTTGACCTTTTGTAATTATTGTTGTAACTTTGTATGTGGTCCACGTATTATTAAGACATTATCTAAGATGTTATTTTCTGTACTTATATTTTATTTTCTTCTATTGTAAGATCTGAAAATGTAGGATACTTTAAAATTTATCTTAGTCTCGGATCGGGTAGCTCGTACTTCTTGGCATGACGCGAGTTTAAAAGTCACTTTAGGCTTTGGATCATGTGTTCGGAGATGCGAATTATCAACATCCATTAAGATTAAAGTACATAGCGCACTTCAAATGTTGAATGGTGTATTACTCACAGCTAGGAATGGCAATGGGACGGGTTGGGGCGGGTTTTTAGTACCCTATACCCATCCCGGAGTTTTTAGACCTCGCCCCAGACCCGCCCCATAGACCCGGTGTGGGTCTAGAATTTTGCCCCATACCCGGGACCCGTACGGGTCAGGGTAGACCCGACCCGCCCCAAGACCCGATGAGTCTCATGTATTGATTCAAAATTGTGTACCAACTTACATATATTTATTTGTTTATACTCGTTATCACCAAATAATACATGAAATACAAATAACACCGTGTCTAAGGAAAGTTAGTAAAAATGATGTGTACAATAACAATTCAGAAAATATATACATATGTTATTGTATAATTATCAATGACGCAACTTAATACTATAATTTTTTATGTAGATTATTTATTAGAATATTTTAATATCCATGCTAGAATCACTTATATCAAAGAAGATTAATAAATCATTATAGTAATAAAGCAGTTTCATGAGATGTTAGTAGTGCGGGCCGGGTTGGGGTGGGTCAACCGAGCCCCGACCCGACCCTCGACCCAGAGCACTCAAGAACGGGTCACGGGTCTACCCGCCCCAATGACCCAATGGAGCGGGTATGGACGGGCCAAAATAGGGGTGGGTCAACCGGGTTTAGACCCTAGACCCTCCCCATTGCCATCCCTACTCACAGCTATTGGGGGCACTATGGGGTTACACACTGATAGTTACCGGATAACAATGGAATGGTTCACACAGGAGTTCTTTGTTAGTTAATATAACTAAGGTCAAATAGACAATATTCAGATGATGATGTTACAAAATTCCCTCGACTTGAGAATACTATAGAATTTCATTAGACACTCCAATTTAACTGTACTTAGACCGTAGCATGGTGTCCGGATAACAACTATAGTTGAATCCGAGTTAAAGCATTGAAAGTGAAACACTATTAAATAGAAGATTCATCTCCTCAATTATATAAGGTTAGTATCATGGTCAACTGTGGTCAACTCAAAGTCAAAGTCTCTAGCCAAAGCTGTATATTAATAATAATTGTTATGATCAAACTAAGGATTTTGTGATTCGATTAACAAAGCTAAATAAGGACAATATTGGATTTTTAACCAAAAACAAATTCCCTAGGGACTAATGTGATATAATATTAATGAAGAGAATTAGTGTGAATAACCGTTACTATTGTTGGAAATAGGCAGCCTGCAAGGGAAGGAATGAGTGAATTTCTATCTTTTTTACCAGTTTGGATCTTTATTGGGTCTATGAAATAAATGTATATTAGATCCAATCTAATAAAAATTTTAGGTGAAATCTTATTTGGTTTAAACTGTCAAATGGAGAACATAACCTAAACTTATAGGTATTACAATGAATGTATCATATACACTCATTTATGTGCATTCTAAGTAAACTTAGTGCAGTATATAAGTGATATATAAATAATACACATAGAATGAATTAAGAGAGGGAAACCTTTTTCTTTATTACCCGATGCAATTAATAAATAGAATATATGGCAGTATATGAAAAGCGAAAAACCTTTTTATTTCTCTCCCTTTTTTATTATAATAATAATAATGTATTAAATGACATTTATAACTTATCAACCAGGTTTACACATGCCATTGTTGTCCAAGTTTTTGATTAATGAAATATATGCATACACCCATAATTTTATATATATGTATATATATATAAAGTGAAAGCCTATTAGTTGTTTTAAATAATTTGAAATCCAACATTAACATTGATGGGAATGATTACAATTAAAGAAAGATCAAACAATAAAAGATTATATCATTATACGAAATCCAATTACAAATTTGAATTAAACTAAACATGTATATTTCCATATACACGATTATTACAACATAATAACTTAGATCCAAACAACATATATTTGCAAACATTGTAACATATAATATATATGTATACATATTTATACAAGCAAGTTTGTATTTTAAAGTCAACAACATTCATTAAACTTTTACTTTAGGAATGACATAATACTTTAGAATTACATGAGGCTTTAATATAGAAAATTTCAAAAAATTAGAATTTTTGAATAAAGTATATTCATTGATCTTAAGTCAAGTTTTTTTTTTATAAAATAGGGATTGAAGCAATTATATCCAACTGCTTACCTTATGAAATTAAAGGTTAATTTCAAAATAGTAGATAATTTAACATATATAATTCAATTGCAATCAAATCTATAAATATTATATATTTATATTTTAAAAAACTCATTCAAAATTAGTTTTAAATTTCATAAATTTCCAAAACAAAATAAAAGAAATTTGGAGAAATTAGGCATGTGTAAATTTGTGATAAGAATTTATGGATTTATACAATGAGAGAATAATGGTAGGTTATCAAAAGTAACATGGGATTCAAAACACATTAATCTATCATGAACATACGTTAAAGGGAGATGACGAGCAAATATAGGTCTAAATCAAAGCAATACAATAAACATATTTTTAATCAAAATATACATACGGGATATTTAATTCACATTGGGCAAGATGAGTAACTAAAACATGAGGTGGATCATAAAAAATTTAATTATATCGATCATATAAATAGTGAATTTAAATAAGAAAATTACTTTTGGATGTAGCCAATAAATCACACATTGAACAATGAATCAAAGCTTTTAGAATAAGAAATCAACCTTTAAATTTTGTAAGGATCAAGAGGAATAAACTACCTTTAATAAATATATTTGATTTGTATTTGATTTCTGGAATATTTGAAGCCACAAAAGTTTTTCATATTTTCAAACTTCAAAGAGGTAGGATAAAACCAAAAATCTATAAAAAAAAAATGAATAGCCAAAATGGTTATTAAAAGAATGAAATAAAGAAGGTAATTGATGCACAATCAAAGTGTGACTTTTTTCTTTCTTTATATTATCCTTGTAATGACACGGAATTTTGGACACTTCGTATTTAAATCTCTAAATTATTTAAATATTTGAATCTTGGATTAAATGTGATAAAAGGGATTTAATAACCATGCTAACGCTCTTTGAAGTAATATCTAATGATGTTAAACTTGTTTAGAAAAATATTTACGAAAATAAATACTTTCAAGACATATGGATACTGTGGTCGAAAATCATTTTATCAATAAAAAGGTTTTATTTAACATAAGTTGTTCAAACTTTTTTAACATACACTAAAATACTTAGGGAATCGTTGATAAGAAGTACAAATATTTTATACTAAGTCACATAGGAAACTTTTAGAAGGCGGAGGGGTAATATTGTAATTGGCCAAGGGAAGAAAGAGATATGTTCATGTGAATGATGAGGTGTAAAGTGAAAGCATGCAAAGGAGAAGGGGGAGTTTATAGTCGGCCAAAGGAGGGTAAAGGAGGGGGCTAAGGGTCCATTACACTTCACAAATTCAAAAGCATAAAATAAAGTAAAAGGATAAAAAATGGTGGAAGTGGATTAGAACTAATCCACTTTGTGAAAATGTATAGGATCATTTATGGCTAAATTAATAATGGTATATAAGTAGTATTATAAGGAGCTATTAGATAGAATAAAGTAAAGTAAAAATTAGCACACTAGACTTTTTATACTAGTTCGGACCACCGTCCTGCATTTATTCCCCAAATCACATATTCTGGCTTTGACTCACTAACAACCTCGCTTTTCTTGGAGGAATGGGCCTTTACACTAGCCTAAGCTGCTAAGCAGGTCTTTTATATTATCTTAGTACAAAATAAAATTTGCAGTAGTCGTGACTTTGTTACACCGATTTGCCCAATATAGTACAAGCTCCTATAACTTATAAGAACTAATTTGTAATTGAATGGACACACTTTTAGGAGGTAAGAAAATTAAAGAATTTAATATTAACAAGGAATGATAGCTGATTTGAGAATGTAGAATAAACTAGGGTTTTTTAGAAATTAGAATATAAATCGAAGAGTGAACTTATTAATTAAACTTGTTGAAAACAAGTAATTAATAGGGTTGAAGGGATTTGATCAAGAGATATGATATCCCTTCATTAAAGAAGGTCATGACTGAAGGAGGAAGAAAGATCACGTCTGTTGTGTTGAATATGCGCTTATATGATTTTTGTTCGATGATAATAAACATATATATACATTCGTTTAAATGTATTTGTTAATGTACTATTTTATTTTTAATAGATTAAATAAATGTTTGTTGAATAAAATAAATTACACAGAATTTGAATTCAATCAGAAATTTTATTCAAACAAATATTTATTACAATTTTGAATAGTACAAATTCAAGCTCTCACTATACATATACAATTTTGATTGTAATTACATCACAATTCAATTTACATAAATGCCTCACTACATATCACTCACACTCGTAGTTTATCTTCAAGTTCATTCCAGTTATAATCCAGCATCTGAGAAATCTGCAAAAATATTCACTAACGCAGTAAAATTGAAAAAGAAATATTTTTGCAATATAAAATGAAATATGATTTTTGAAAATATGATTTGCCTCAGTTATTTGGGTTGTTCGTCATCATTTTCATTTGAATTCATCACACACGAACAATGTGACATGCACAACGTATCACTGTACATGCCACAAGGCCGTGCACATCGATATACACTTGATAATGCTACAGGGATAGGTAAGCACAGGTCAAACCCAAATGAAAAGCCGGGTTCAACTCATGTGCAATATATCACGACGCGAGCACAAGGTCAAACCCGAGTTTTGAAACTGGATTCAACTTAAGTGAAATTTCAAAAATCAACATGAAATGATCAAGAACCAAACAACAATGCATGCAAGTGCAGACCAAATGCAAGACCAAAGTGCAAAAGAAAATCAGTGCAACCGAAGTCAAGGCAACATGAAGCATGCAAGCTCGAGCACAAGATATGGAAATAACAACAATTCAATAGTGTCACAATGTCACAGCAAACAAGGTGCACCAGACCAGGCTACATGATGATCAAAGTCAATAGTATCAATAACAAGTGCAGTAGCTACAACTTCAACCACAAGTAACCAAAAATGCAGACCAACCAGAATGAAGAACCAGAAGTACAAGTGCAGTTTAAATGGCTGGGCAAGTGCACAACTAAACCAACAAACAAGATCAAAGGCAAATCAGTAAAAAGAAATGACAAGAGAGATAAGTGCTGCACTTAAAGACTAGTTCAATATAAACATGACCAGGTTACATAATATCAAAGTTCAGGTCAGACCAAACATCAATAAACCAACCTAACAGCAAAAGTGAAGACCACAAGTAAATGAGACAACATTGATGCAGTCAACAACTACTCAAGGCAACAGTGCAGTGCAACTACACAACTACAAGCGTGTAGAAGCAAATGCTATCAAGACTCAGTACAACAATGCAAACATGAAGTGAATACAACTACAGGAACTAAACAAGGAAGACTACAACATCAAGTCGAGTCAACAACCAGAATGAATGTCAAAGACCAGACAATAGTGAAGAACACAAGGCATAGCAACTGCATAGCGACTGTAACAGTGACAAACATCATATATAGGACTGCAACAACCAAATGAAAATGCAAGACCAAACTACACAAACTTCAATGACCAGTTCATGCATGCATCAGTGGCCAAACACAGAACAACAAGCTCAAACCAAAGTATAGTGAAGCAACTCGACTACAAGTCAGCAAATGTTACAGTGAAAAAGAAAAGTGCAGAGATGAACGCATATATGGATGTAGACGTGCCAAAGTAGTCAATATCGTGTAAATCAATGATACAGTGGATGAACGAAGTTCGAAACAGATTCAAGCCAAAGTCAAAAATAAATCATCAGTGTTCAACGTCAAAGATCATGGCTGAAGTCAAATGAATTCAACACCATGGTGACCACGTAACAAATTCGAAGCCGTGGCAATCAAGAAGTAAACAAGTCGAAGAATAACAATGCAGACGCAAAATAATCAACGCAGTATAAAATTCAAGTGAAATTTTTGAAAAAGTCAAAACCAATAAAAGAGGAAAGTTCTTTGCCGTATGAACCAAGGGAAAATCAAACGCTACAGAATAGAAACCGTGTGCATCAAGTCATCAAATCATGAAATAGGAAAGTATGGAATCCATATAAATTCGCACCCAATTATCATCATCGGCTATGAGCGAACAAAGTCGAAAATCAAGCTATCAATCGGAGTTCAATCGAGCATAACTGAAAAGCAAAAAGGAAAGTCACATACCAAATTGAAGTCGAACTCCAGAAGCCCTAAATTTCACAAACCCTAATTGCAAGCAAAGCAGAGGAACGAGAGCGCCCGACATCATCTCGAGAGACGATCAACAAATAAAGCAAGAGAACCAAGTTCAATCGAGGATTAATAGTTGCAATCATCTATATTTTCTGAAAGCCCTAATTTGGACGAACGAAGATTAACAAAGCCGCCATTTTTTCACAAGCCGGAGAAAAGAGAACGGGCTAGAGAAATAAAAATTGGGCCGGCCTTGTTGTTTTTAAAAGGCTTTGTTTTATAAAGGGGGTTTTAGTTTATATTCAAATAGGGTTTTAAGTTTAAACTGTTTTTAAGTTTGTTTTAATTTTTCTTTTAAGGTTCAAATCTTGGTAAATCACCACCTAGGTTGTAGGTAGTGTCAGATTGTCTAGTTAGAATTAGTTCATTGAGCAGGGTGTGCGAGTTTGCAAAACTCTATAGGCGGTAGCAGGGTGTGCGACTCTGTTAGAGTGTTTGTAAGCGGGAGACTGTTTAATTCTAATAGAAATCTGGGAATGCAGCAGTAGACAGGGGTTGCCGAAGCTGGGTAAATTTTGTGTGTGATTTATTTTTCAGCATATTTATTTCTCTGTAGTTTGTTTTTGCGTTTAACTCGAGAAAAATTTGCTATAACCCTATTCACCCCCTCTCTAGGGTTAATCTAGATCCTACAAGTGGTATCAGAGCGAGGTATTTTTTCTTTAACTCTAGAGTCATGAATTCATCAAACAATGCTTTTTCTGAGGGGCAATCTATTGTTAGGCCACCCATGTTCAATGGGAATGATTATGCTTATTGGAAAGTTAGGATGGGTATTTATCTTAGTTCTATTGATTATGATGTTTGGGACATTATTGAACTGGCTATAAATCTCCCACTATAACTGTTGGTGATACTGAGATTCCTAAACCAAGGGATAGGTGGGATGCCAACGATAAGAAATTAAAAACTACAATTGCTAGAGCTATGAATGCTCTGATCTGTGCTCTTGATAAGACTGAATTTAATAGAATTTCTCATTGTAAAACTGCACAGGAAATTGGTTATACCTTGGAGGTGACACATGAAGGAACTTCTCAAGTCAAGGAGTCTCTTCTAGCCCTATTCAGCAATGAATACGAGAACTTTGTGATGGACAAAGGCGAGAGCATAAAAGACATGTTTGGACGCTTTTCAACTTTGGTGTACAACGCTAGAGCACTTGGGAAGGTATTCACTGAGGTAGAGCTTCTGAGGAAGGTGCTACGAGTCTTACCGATGAGCTTTGAGGCAAAAGTCATGGCAATACAAGAATCGAAAGATCTGAGTAAACTAAGCATGGAGGAGTTGATTGGCAACTTGATGACATATGAGATTGAGCTAAAAGAAAAGGAGGAACGCAACAACTCCTAATCAAAGAAGAAGATGATTGCCTTAAAGAGTAAAGAAGAGAGCGATGAAGAAGAAGATCCAATTGAAGAGCTTGCAATGGCTATCAATAATCTTAGAAAATTGTCAAGATTCAGGCCAGGCAAGAAGAAAACAAGTGGTAATAGGCCAAAAGATTCTGACAATTCCGATAATGAACTGACATGCTTTAACTGCAACAAGCCTGGCCACTTCAAACAACAATGCCCACTTCTCAAAAACAACATAGGAAAGAAAAAGAAGAAGAAAGCCTTTGCAGCGACTTGGGATGATGAAGAAGGAGAGGAAGCTTCGAATAATAGCTCAGATGAGACTAACTTGTGTCTTGTGGCAAAATCAGATTCAGAAGCAAGCTCGGAGGAATCTAGTGAGGGAGGTGACTATTCTTATAAAGAACTTGTTTTTATATGTCTTGATCTTACTAAAGAAGTTGATACTCTTGAATCTAAAATTGAAAAACTGAAATCTGATAGGAGAGTACTTGCTCACAAAATTTTTAGGTTAGAAACTGAACTTGAAAATATTCAAAACCTAGAATGTAAAAAATGTAAAATTTTAGATTCAAAATTATCAAGACTTAAGAATAGCTTTGAGAATCTTGAAAAAGAAAACTTGAGTCTTAAGGAAATCATTGACACTAGGAAAAAGGATTTTATAAATAGATGCACCTCACTTGTAACTGAAAACACAAATCTAAAAACCAAAGTCCAAAAATCTTGAGAAATCTCTGAATAACTTTTCAAGAGGAGAAAAATCATTCAACATGTTATTGGGAAATCAAATTTTTGCTAACAACAGAAAAGGATTAGGCTTTGGGAAAACACAAGTTGATGGTAATGCAAAAGGTAAGAGTGTCTTTGATAGATGTGAAATAATTGGATATCGTGTTGAAAATTGTGGTCATAGGAACAAGAACACAAAATTTATACAAGTTTGGGTTTCTAAGAATTCTACAAACAAATTTCACGTCTATTGGAACAAGAATGAAAGGACTAAACAAGTTTGGGTTTCAAAGGGTTTGTTTATTCACAATGCTTCTGCCACTAACAATCATGGACCTAAAAAAACAAATAGGTCGCAAAAATCTTTAATCATGTAGGTATGGTCGCAGGCTAAGGAACAACAATAGTGTTCTCTGGATTTTGGCTATTCCAGAAACACAACGGGCAACAAAGCAAAGTTCCTTAGCCTAGTACAAGGGTGACAGAATCACAATGGGCAACCGTGAAAAATTATCGTAAAGGTAAAACAGGTGAAGGTATATTTGATCGATATATTAAATGTGATAACCTGCACCGTATTCTGAATGAAATCAGCCAATATTGAAATGTTGTAAAGATGATGATTTTGATTCTGTCTTGTTCAACATAGTTGGCCAATTATATTTATGCCAAAAACACTATTATTTGAATTACTTCATACATATACGTTTGGATTAAACATAGTGTTTTGTTGGATGATAATACATTTGGTTATAATTCGGCTAACTCTATATTCACAGTTTCTGATTATTTACATGACTTCAATTCAAATTCAAGAATGCTGTAAAAATTTGTGAGTTTGAGTTTTCATGCACACTTCATGATCTGGTCGATCAAATTCAATTAATGATAATTTTTGAGTGAAAAAGAAATTCAGATGCAGATTACACCGGTAATCTAGTTGATAGAAAAATTACTAGTTGAACGTGATTTTTGAGACATTTAGTAAATGCATCGTTTTTCAAAGAAAATATCTGTATATTTTTCATTTTAAATAATTTTCAAATAGCAGAAAATTTTCTCATATATCCCCTTCGAGAAAATCATTTTTAATCATATTTTCAGATTAGTTATTGTGAAAAATTGATGTCATGTCAAGTTCTAGTGGTCCAGTGGTTTCGACATAGTGGATGTTGCTACATTGTGTTGTAGTGGCACCGGATCGATTCCCAGCGGCCACAATAATGAGACATAGTGCACGGCCACTTTAAAACCGGCTTAACCAAAGGTCAGGGCGACATAGTCTCCCTGTCCCCAAAGTTTCCAATTATTCTAGTTATATAAATCAAATCCTTATTTTCAAAATATCATTTAACTCAATATTTTACTATTTTCTTTCCATGGCCGATCCCGCCCATACCCCTGTCCCGCCCCCATCTTTTCAAACTGTTCCCCACGTACCCTCTGCCATCCCCTGTCCTTCTTCGCGTCCTTGTCCCCTGCCGAACTCTCCTATCTCCCTGCCGCCACCAGTTCCCCCTCCTTTCTCCCATCCGCCTTCAGCTTCCCCTTCCTGGTCCTCTCTTTTCAAAAACAAACCACGAAATGCTGGGTTTTACGCCCCTGTTGAAATTCCACTAACTTTTGATGGGACTGCGATGGTTCCACCAGACGTTGTCATACAAGCCGGTCGTGCAATCTGGAGTGAATGGTTAGTGGGTTTTTTTCTTGATAAGCCTTTGTCCTACCTAACAGTCATCAACCATCTTAAAAAACTTTGGAAACTGAAAGGTGAAATAGCAGTGAAATCTGATGGTACTTTGTTTCTTTTCAATCTGTCTTGTGCTGAGGACAGAAGGAAAATATTAGAAGCTGATGCTATTTTTCTTCGAAACAAAATATTTATCATTAAGGCTTGGGACCCTTCCATTGGTAGTAGTTGCAGTTCCATAAGAGCAGTTCCAGTTTGGTTGAAAATGGCAAATATCCCAATCTTTGCATGGTCTCACATTGGCATAAATTGGTTGGCTTCAAGAATTGGTAGAATGTTATGTATGGACTCATCAACTGAGAAAATGGAGAGAATCGGTTTTGCAAAATGTTTAGTGGACGTGTCACCTGATTGTCAGCTTGTGGATGAGTTTCTAGTTAAAATGCTTGATGGATCAACGCAATTAGTTCAAGTCAGCTATTTGTGGAAGCCGGATATCTGTATTGAATGTAAACAGTTTGGGCATTTGGACACATCTTGTCATAAAAATTCGCGTGCTAAGGTGGTTTTTAAGGAGGTTGCAGAAGTGAAAGGGAGTAAACAACAAGATAATAAGGTGGAAAGAGGGATAGACAATCAGCAAAAGAATGGCAAACAGGTGTGGCAAAAAGTTACAAAAAGAAAAACATTTACCAGGGAACAGCCATATCAAAAGGAGGCAGTTTTCAATCAAAGTAAGGAGATTCAAGGAGAGCATGATGCTTCCCATGTTATTCAGTATCAAAATGAAGCAGATAATATTGTTGTGGTGGAAGTTAATGATAATGACATGGAAGATTGTTCTCCTCATGAGGAATTTTTGGTCAGTAATACCTTTGATGTGCTTAAAGACATGGTTGATGAACTTGATGTGCATAAAGACATGGTTGTAGAAGTCCAAGCTGGGAATGAGACATTATGTAATGATGAAAACAATAGTGGGGATGATACACGTGACAAGGTGGTAGGTAATGAAGGGAGGGAGACCGGCATTTCCAATGTGCAACTTCTTGACATTGATTGTGGAAATGCATATGACACTGCAAATGTAAATGAGACGCAGATGCACACTGTTTCCTTTGTGCATGGTATCCACAACACCTCCTCACAAGGCAAATCACAAGGCCAACTTCACAAATCAAACCTTAACTTAAACAATCTTAATTCCTGTTTCTCCCATTCCAGTCTCCAATCAGGTTAATGTTTCAACATCCCCATCCTCCCCTGTGCTTGATCCAGAGGACCTTTTCTGCAGGAGTTTGCAAAGTCAAATTTCTGAATTACTTTTATCGATGCACTCATCCAAAAGCCTATCCAAAAATTCCTCTCCAAATTCACTTCCTTCAATTCAGGCAAAACATCCTTATGTTTTCTTGGGAAGCATTCCTGGATGGTTATCCCCAACTTCTTCTCCCAATTCGGATATTCAAACTTCCTCTGTTCCAACTTCTGTATCAATTATAAAAAAAGAAAAGAAAATCATATTCGAAACAAACAACCCCAAATAGATTTGAGTCTCCTGTTACTAGGAGCATGAAAGAATCTGCTCTCCTATCCCTAGTTTAATTTATGTCTCACAACTTTGGAGCTTGGAACATAAGGGGATCTCATAACTTCCTCAAGCTGGATCATGTTAAGCAATTAATTATGCAATACCAGCTGTCAATATTTGCTTTACTTGAAACAAAACTAAATCTTCCCCTTACCATTTCTGCTGCCAAGTATGTTAATCCTTCCTGGGCCCTATCCCATAATCTTAATGAAGCCAATTTTGGTAGAATTATGGTCATGCATAACCCTGCTGTGCTTTCTCTTGATCTCATTCTTGCTACTCCTCAAATAATGCACTACCATGCCAAATATCATAATCCTCATTCCTCTTTTTATTTATCCTTTGTGTATGCATGTAATACTTAAGCTTCTAGACAAATTCTTTTTGATCTTCTGCCAGCCTTTAGACAAGAATCTCACCCGTGGATTGTGGTTGGGGATTTCAACTCCTGTTACACTCTATCTGACAAGCATGGAGGTTTACCTCTTATGCCAAAGGACATCATCCCGTTGAACTCTGCAATTTTTAATTCAAATCTTATTCCTATTCATAAGGAGGGTGCTGTTTTTTCATGGAATAATAAGCCCAGGTCTGGAGTTTACCTTCTGTAACATTGATCATTCTTTCTCTAATCACACTGCTCTCTCCACATGGCCTAACCTTTCTACACATTTGCCACCTTCCATTCTCTCTGACCATTCCCCCCTCATCACTACCACGGGTAGGAAACTCCATGGAAAGAAAAGAGGATTCAAATTTTATAACTCATGGTCTCTTGACCCTGAGTACTTTTTTATTTTACAAACTGCTTGGGACAACGATTTCTTTGGTAACTCTATGTATACTCTCTGTAGAAAGCTTAAGGTAACAAAGGAGGCATTAAGGGCTTGGGCTAAAGACAAATTTGGGAATGGCAACCTCAGGTCCACGAAGCTCAAGGAGCAACTTGGTGATGCCCAGAATCTGATGATGGCCTTCCCTGATAATGCTGAATTGGCTATGAATGAAACTGCAATATCCCTTGAGCTTAGTAAAGTGCTGGATATTGAATGTGATATGAAAAAGCAGCAATCTAGAATCAAGTGGGCATCTGAAGGGGACAGAAACACCTCTTATTTCCATGCAACCCTAAAAGCTAATCAAGCATCTAACAATATTTTTTCCATCCATGATGAAGCTGGAATTTTGCATTCTACCC
Source organism: Allium cepa (assembly GCA_030765085.1). Taxonomy (NCBI): domain Eukaryota; kingdom Viridiplantae; phylum Streptophyta; class Magnoliopsida; order Asparagales; family Amaryllidaceae; genus Allium; species Allium cepa. Next base: position 786,654,212 of record CM060932.1, read on the forward strand.
CTCATGCGGTGGATGCTGCCTTTCTTGAGCATTTTTCTAGTCTTCTTGGCAATAGTTCAAACTTTATTCCTTGCCTTGATGACCTTTCTTCTGTCCAACTGCCCAAAGTCAATACTGAGGAAGCAGTTTCTCTGGTGGAAAGGGTGACTGATGGTGAAATTAAGAGAACTCTTTTTGCGATGAACAAGAATTCGTGTGGTGGCCTCGATGGTTTCAATGTTCTCTTCTTCACATCTGGTTGGGATATTGTTGGAGTGGATTTCTGTAAGGCAGTTCATAATTTTTTTGATAAATTTAAGCTCATGAGGACTGTTAATGCTACCAACTTGGTTCTTATCCCCAAGTCCCTGTTACCTACTTCTGTGTCTTCCTTTAGACCAATCTCATGTTGTAATGTGATCTATAAGTGTATTTCTAAAATAATTGCCTCTAGGCTGGTTGTTGTTCTTCAGCGTATAATTTCTAAAATCAGGTTGCTTTTCTACCTTCCAGAAATATCCTTGACAATGTCATGCTAGCTCATGAGCTCTTAAAGGTTACAACAGGGTTAATGCCACCCAAGGAGCCATGCTCAAGCTTGATATGAAGAAAGCATATGATAATGTGCAATGGTCTTCCATTGTAAGAATTATGTCCCTTATGGAGTTCCCTAAGGTGTTTGTTGCCTGGATATTTGAATGCATTTCCACCCCTTCATTCTCATTGATCATCAATGGAGCGAGCACTGGTTATTTTGAAGGTAAACAAGGGATTAGGCAGGGTGACCCCCTATCCTCCTATCTTTTTATCTTGGTGATGGAAGTCTTCACATGCTACATCAAGCCTTTGTACTTGTCCAAGCAGATTTCCTATCATTCTAAATGTAAGGATGTGCAATTAACTTGTCTTTTATTTGCGGATGACATCATGATTTTTACAAGGCCAAATCTTAGGTCTATTGAAAATATATTAAGAGCACTCCATGGATTTTACATGATGACTGGTCTGCAGCTCAACTTAGCCAAATCAAGCATCATGATTGCCGGAGTTACTAGTGACCAGGGAGATTTTCTCATTGCTGCTGCTGGGATGCAAACTATGAGCCATGATATGACTTACCTTGGTCTGCCCTTATTTTCATCCAGAGTGACTATGGCTAACTGCATCCCTCTGTACCATAGAATCACTGCTGTGATTGAGAGGTGGACCACTAGAATGTTAACTTAGGCAGGCAGGCTTATTCTGATAAAATCAGTGTGTTTCTCTATGATGGTCTATTGGGCTAGGGCTTTTATCCTACCTTCTAAGCTGCTCAAAATGGTTAGAACTGCTATGATGAGATTCTTATGGTTTGGCAACATACATGTTAAGAAGGTTTTCCCTTGCTCCTTCTCTCTTTTTGAAAAACCACAATGCAAAGAGGGTCTGGGATTGTTTAACATCCCTTTTTGGAATAAGGCCGCATACAGTAATCACATAAATGCCATGTTGTTAAGGAAGGATTCTTTATGGGTTAACTGGACATTGATGCATAATGTTGGTTCTAAGAAGTTTTGGATTATGGATGTTCCACATAATTGCAGCTGGGTTTAGAGGAGCATTCTTAATTTGAGAAGCTTGTTAAGGCCTTTAATCCAGATGCAACTATCTACTACAAGCAACTGTAGCTTCTGGCATGATCCCAGGATAGCCAAAGGGATTATACTGCAACATATCTGCACTCCTCAGCAGATATTTCAATCTGGCATTGCCAGAGATGGAAGGGCTGTTGATTTCATTACCGCTGGCAAGTTAGTGCTGCCTTACACCAGCAATCAAAATGTCAGAGCACTTTGGCGATAGTTTACTCAGTCAAATTTTGATCTTCAAGACCATGACAGTGTGTATTGGAATGGCAAGGTCCATTCTATTTTCAGAGTTTATGAGGCATTGCAGGGTACTGCCTCTATGACTGACTGCAAATGGCATAAAGTTATTTGGAACACCATTTCTCCTAGTGGGGACAATTTGATGCTTTGGAAGGTTTTGAATAATGCCTTGTTAACAAGAAACAAACTGATATCGTATGCTATGACTGTTCCCTCCTCTTGTTTGCTGTGCAGTGGCAATGATGAATCTACCCTGCACCTATTCTTTCACTGCCCTTATGTAATGCCTCTCTGGAATAATGTTTTGAGAAACATGGGGTTGTCTTCTGCAACTGTGAATCTTTGGGATGTCGTTGAGTTTTCTACAGCTTGGAGTGAGGTGAGAAGAACTCCTTTTTTCTTCTCCCTTAAAAAGCTGCTGAAAATGGTATGGCATGAGAGGAATAGGAGGCACTTTGATGGGTAGAGGAGGAACAATATAGAGCTTTGGGCAATTTTAAAAAATGCAATTATGTTTGGCATGAAACTGAGCAAGTATGATTTCCATCTGCAGCTGATTGAACCTTGGATTCCTTAGTTGTGGGTGATCCCCTGTTTTTTTTTTCTGTTTTTCTTCTGTGTTTCCCATGTGTATCTTCCTTTGTTTTTTTTATAATAAATCTGTAGGGGACCAGTTTTCAACCACGCTTGCCCTGCAAAAAAAAAAAAAAATAATTGATGTCACAATTATTTTTGAATTTGATTTAAATGACAATTTTAACTAGTCTAACTCCCTAATAATTATCGAAAAGATAAATAGTGATTGAAAAAAAAGTGACGAGTGTTGATATTTTTCATACATTACTCAAGACAGTATATTTTAGAAAAATTTCTTTAGAAATTCAAACAAGAGTTATAAAACTTTTTGTTGGGTAAAGATTCCATAACCATTTCTATGTCTATCATATTTCTGTCGACCATCGCTCATCAAAAATTCAATATAGTTTGTCGATATGTGGTACTTTAAACAGGAATCATTCGTTTTTCATTTTATAAAACAAAATAAAATCCAAAGTATTCACTCTCATTTAAAAGTCCTCACGGTTATGCATGAGTGAATTACTTGGAATTTGTTATGTGCTTCCATGCTCATTTAAAAGTCCTTACGGTTATGCATGTATGGAACGCATATCAAAATTAATTTATTAAATAAACAAGTTGATTCTAATCCCATTTAAAAGTCCTTACGGTTATGCGTGATTAGAAGATACTTGAATTCATTTTTAAAATTAAATTGGAATACTACTAATCTCATTTAAAAGTCCTAACGGTTATGCATGATTAGTAGATATTCAAATTCCTGATATAAGTGTACCACAAACAGATACAACTGTATGGTTTTATATGATGAAATCATTTCTATTCATTCTAAAAGTGGAATATGCGCCTAACAAGGGTAGTTATTATTTTTGTTTGATTTTTTTATTGAAGTTTAATATTTATATTCAAATTGAGTTTTAATGTTGGATTAATATTGATCACTTTATTTTCTCTAACACTATTATTCTTTTGCTGATAACAAAAGGGGGAGAGAAAAGTTAAGATTTTGTCAAATAAAATCAAGCAAAGGTCATATAATTTTCCATTTGCATCTCGGCTTATTTATATATTTCTATTTATATGCATATATGTAGGGGGAGCATCATGTAGAGAGGAAGCATTTAAATAGGGGGAGCAATTAGGGTATATCATTGATCAAATACATTTAACACAGTCAAAATCTTAAATATATGTTTGTTATCATCAAAAGGGGGAGATTGTTGAATATGCGCTTATATGATTTTTGTTTGATGATAATAAACATATATATACATTCGTTTAAATGTATTTGTTAATGTACTATTTTATTTTTCATAGATTAAATAAATATTTGTTGAATAAAATAAATTACACAGAATTTGAATTCAAACAAAATTTTTATTTAAACAAATATTTATTACAATTTTGAATAGTACAAATTCAAGCTCTCACTATACATATACAATTTTGATTGTAATTACATCACAATTCAATTTACATAAATGCCTCACTACATATCACTCACACTCGTAGTTTATCTTCAAGTTCTTTCCAGTTATAATCCAGCATCTGAGAAATCTGCAAAAATATTCACTAACGCAGTAAAATTGAAAAAGAAATATTTTTGCAATATAAAATGAAATATGATTTTTGAAAATATGATTTGCCTCAGTTATTTGGGTTGTTCGTCATCATTTTCATTTGAATTCATCACATACGAACAATGTGACATGCAGAGTGTATCACTGTACATGCCACAAAGCCATGCACATCGATATACACTTGATAATGCTACAGGGACAGGTGAGCACAGGTCAAACCCAAATGAAAAGCCGGGTTCAACTCACATGCAATATATCACAACGCAAGCACAAGGTCAAACCCGAGTTTTGAAACTGGATTCAACTCAAGTGAAATTTCAAAAATCAACATGAAATGATCAAGAACCAAACAACAATGCATGCAAGTGCAGACCAAATGCAAGACCAAAGTGCAACAGAAAATCAGTGCAACCCGAAGACAAGGCAACATGAAGCATGCAAGCTCGAGCACAAGATATGGAAACAACAACAATGCAATAGTGTCACAATGTCACAGCAAACAAGGTGCACCAGACCAAGCTACATGATGATCAAAGTCAACAGTATCAATAACAAGTGCAGTAGCTACAACTTCAACCATAAGTATCCAAAAATGCAGACCAACCAGAATGAAGAACCAGAAGTACAAGTGCAGTTTAAATGGCCGGGCAAGTGCACAACTCAACCAACAAACAAGATCAAAGGCAAATCAGTAAAAAGAAATGACAAGAGAGACAAGTGCTGCACTTAAAGACTAGTTCAATATAAACATGACCACGTTACATAATATCAAAGTTCAGGTCAGACCAAACATCAATAAACCAACCTAACAGCAAAAGTGAAGACCACAAGTAAATGAGACAGCAGTGATGCAGTCAAAAACAACTCAAGGCAACAGTGCAGTGCAACTACACAACTACAAGCGTGTAGAAGCAAATGCTATCAAGACTCAGTACAACAATGCAAACATGAAGTGAATACAACTACAGGAACTAAACAAGGAAGACTACAGCATCAAGTCGAGTCAACAACCAGAATGAATGTCAAAGACCAGACAATAGTGAAGAACACAAGGCATAGCAACTGCATAGCGACTGTAACAGTGACAAACATCATATATAGGACTGCAACAACCAAATGAAAATGCAAGACCAAACTACACAAACTTCAATGACCAGTTCATGCATGCATCAGTGGCCAAACACAGAACAACAAGCTCAAACCAAAGTATAGTGAAGCAACTCGACTACAAGTCAGCAAATGTTACAGTGAAAAAGAAAAGTGCAGAGATGAACGCATATACGGATGTAGACGTGCCAAAGTAGTCAATATCGTGTAAATCAATGATACAGTGGATGAACGAAGTTCGAAACAGATTCAAGCCAAAGTCAAAAATAAATCATCAGTGTTCAACATCAAAGATCATGGCCGAAGTCAAATGAATTCAACACCGTGGTGACCACGTAACAAATCCGAAGCCGTGGCAATTAAGAAGTAAACAAGTCGAAGAATAACAATGCAGACGCAAAATAATCAACGCAGTATAAAATTCAAGTGCAATTTTTGAAAAAGTCAAAACCAATAAAAGAGGCAAGTTCTTTGCCGTATGAACCAAGGAAAAATCGAACGCTACATAATAGAAACCGTGTGCATCAAGTCATCAAATCATCAAATAGGAAAGTATGGAATCCATATAAATTCGCACCCAATTATCATCATCGGCTATGAGCGAACAAAGTCGAAAATCAAGCTATCAATCGGAGTTCAATCGAGCATAATAGAAAAGCAAAAAGGAAAGTCACATACCAAATTGAAGTCGAACTCCAGAAGCCCTAAATTTCACAAACCCTAATTGCAAGCAAAGCAGAGGAACGAGAGCGGCCGACATCATCTCGAGAGACGATCAACAAATAAAGCTAGAGAACCAAGTTCAATCGAGGATTAATAGTCGTGATCATCTATATTTTCTGAAAGCCCTAATTTGGACGAACGAAGATTAACAAAGCCGCCATTTTTTCACAAGCCAGAGAAAAAAGAGAACGGGCTAGAGAAATAAAAATTGGGTCGGCCTTGTTGTTTTTAAAATGCTTTGTTTTATAAAGGGGGTTTTAGTTTATATTCAAATAGGGTTTTAAGTTTAAACTGTTTTTAAGTTTGTTTTAATTTTTCTCTTAAGGTTCAAATCTTGGTAAATCACCACCTAGTTTGTAGGTAGTGTCAGATTGTCTAGTTAGAATTAGTTCAGTGAGCAGGGTGTGCGAGTTTGCAAAACTCTATAGGCGGTCGCAGAGTGTGTGAGTCTGTTAGAGTGTTTGTAAGCGGGAGACTGTTTAATTCTAATAGAAATCTGGGAATGCAGCAGTAGGCAGGGGTTGCCGAAGCTGGGTAAATTATGTGTGTGATTTACTTTTCAGCATATTTATTTCTCTGCAGTTTGTTTTTAGGTTTAAATCGAGAAAAATTTGCTATAACCCTATTCACCCCCCTCTAGGGTTAATCTAGATCCTACATGTTGGAGCAAAAAGTTCATTTAAATTTCATTTCTGGAAAAACAACTTGAAGTACTCAACGGTTCACCGATAGGCTTCCACTAGTCCCTTTGTGGTTACTTTTGGGTTTTTTCTAGATTTTTAAATTATATATATATATATCAGGAAATTTTCCTCAAGGACAGTTTTTAGGGATTTTTTTGGATGTAGGATAGCCCGCTAATCATTTTCTCTAAAGGACAAATTATTGTTTTTTCTTTCGAGCACACTTTCACGTGCTTCTTCTTCTTCCTCTTCCTTTCGATCAAAATTTTCAGTCGCGATCAAATCTCTCTCGCAATAAAAATATCGATCTACTTCGTTTTTTTATTTCAACTTCGTCCTTCTGAAAACTATAGTTCATCGATCGTTTATTTCTTGCGCGCATTTTGTTGATCTCATTCTTTTCATATTTGTACCGTGATCAATTTTTTCTTCAAATTGTATTAATTAGGAATGGTTATATTACTCTATTTTTTGTTGTTTTCCTATTCGAGTTAAAAAAATTGGCCATGCTTTCTAATTGTGTTCATTTTTAAAAATGATATGCAGTGCTGTTGTTCTCATTGTTTGTTCGTTCGTCTATGAAAAATTGTGGATGTAGCAGCAGGTTTTTTATTATTATTTATTTCCTTGAGCAATGTTGTTTTTAAATTTGCTTTTCATTTAATTTATCTTGCATTTTCTTGCATTAATGTTAGGATGATTGGAAAAGTATTATTGCTTGGGTTGTAATTTTAGGTTCAGTTTTTGGGTATCATTTTCATTTTTTCTTGGTATCATTTTTTTATTATTAGTAACTAGGTAACAGTTTTGTATACGGTAGGTATCAGTTTTATGAGATTGAATAATTAATGTTCCAAATTGAACATATTTTTACTAATTTTTATTTTTTAATTTTTTGGCAGTGGGGATAACAATCTTCTTTGTCTTTTTGTGTTGAATAATAACACTTTTAGCACTCGATTGTCTATTGATTGCTATTTGTATGGTTTGAAGAATGAGATATAAGCTTGTGATGATTGAAAAAGTATCATTGATTGGGTTGTATATAAGCTTGTGGTAGAGTGGAAAAGTACCATATCTTAGGTTCAATTTTCTGGTATCATTTTTATTTTTTCTTAGTACCAATTATTTTGATTATCAGTAACTAGGTATCAGTTTTTTATACCTTAGGTATCAGTTTTCTGAAATGGAAATACTAATGTTCTAAATTGAACATGTTTTTACTAATGTTTTTTTTGGCAGTGGTGATAATGTGGCGCAGATAGACCATCAGTTAAGCCTAAAAGAGGATTTTCATATTTTCAGAACAAGCAAAACAGATGTGGCGAGTGCAAAGCAGTTTGGTCGTAATAAATGGAATTGTCAAGCTTCGAAGAGGATATGATTTGATTTTTCATTTTGAATTTGTTCAGATCAATAAGTGGATGCATGACTTGTTTTGTTGGTTTATTGTAATTGAATCTTCTGTTATTAATTTGTATTCAGCATAGCATATTATCAAATTGATTTTAATTTCAAGTATTTAGTATAAGTGATATTATCAGTTTTAGTATCAGTTAAATGTTTTTACAGTATCAGTTCTGGTGTTTTTTTTACAAGTAAGAGCAGCTTTGTTTTAAGAACATAACATCATTACTTCATAAGTATCAAATGCAACAGAACGTCATTACTTCACAAGTACAAATTTCAGCAGAATTACATTACTTTACAAGTATCAAATTTAATTATGAAACATCACAAAGTGAATTCAGTTCTTTCCTTTTCTTTCTTCTTCTAAGCTTGATATGTATTTAGATGGACTCCAGCAATGTTCATCATCTGTCAATATTGCATATACAATCTTTGCTCTTGTGGATAATATTTCCTTCTTTTCAAGTTTATTGGTATTCTGCTTAACGATGAATATCATTATAAATATTCCACAGTCAAGCCCGTCGAAACCAAATTGTAATGTTAGTATCAGTTTGCATAAGTTGTATTATCAGGTTTGCAATTTATATAAAACATTGAATTTTAGGGATAATGGTACAAGCATATAGTATGCTTTGAATTAAAATATTTAACAGTTTTACTAGCACACTTAGTATCGATTTGTGTATGAATTTTTGCGTTTGTAGTTATTACTTTATGATATATTTGCTAAATATTTTGTTTTATTTTTTATTATGTAGTTATCTTTTTTGTTTTTGTAGGTGTCAGTTTTGTTTCTGTAGGTGTCAGTTTGGATTCTATAGGTATCAGTTTCTTTTATGTAGGTATCAGTTTTCTTTCTGTAGGTATCAATTTCTTTTTTGTAGGTATCAGTTTTGTTTCTGTATGTATCAGTTTCTTTTATGTAGGTATCAATTTTCTTCCTATAGTAACTGTTTATTTCTGAACTAAATGTTTTTGAAATTGAGAGATAATATTTTTCAATATTTTTTTATAAATCAAATTCAATTAAATATAAAAGACATACAATGATGTATAGAATTATGTATGAAATGTTATAATGCAAAAACACAGATAGTTTGAATAATGAGAAACTTTCAATTGATTATGACTAGTAGTTTCAATTGTATTGTTCATTTTGTTGTCAGTAGATATCATTTTAACCAAAAAAAACTTACGTGTCTTCTGCTTGTTATGCACACTTTATTTGATGCATATCAACTGGTTTCACCTCCATGCCTGCTATGTTATTGCTTTTCTAGATTTCTTTGAGCATTTCTTCAATTTTTTATCTCTAATAAAGACAAAATGTTAAAAATTTAGGTCATCTTCACCTTTTTTTATCTGTAATAAGTAATTTTTTTAAAAGAAAGAGAAATCTAATACCAATTTTATACCTTCTTTTAAACTGGGTGTAGATTAACAAAATCATCATTATCCTATTATTTAAAAATAAAGACAATAAGTAATTTGTGAAATAAATTATGTTGAAATGTAACAATAGATTGCGTATTAGCTGCAGTGAAATATCTTCAGCCAAATATGTAACAATTTCAAGTTTGCCGTAATTAGGTATCAGTTTGTATTAAGTAGGTATCAGTTTTCTATAAGTAGGTATCATTTTTTTTTCAAGTAGGTATCAGATCATAATTTTCAATTTCAGTTACCACAGTTTCTGTTTGTATTTTCTTTTGAATCGGTTTTTTTATTTCTTTTTATTCTTTGTTCTCTTTTTGCATATTTTCTTCAACTGTTTTCTCTGCAACTATTTGTTGTTGCATGTTCTCTTCTTTGTTCTGGGCAAAAAAAAATTCACTATTACTATAACAAAAATATAATAAATTTGTTATAATTGATTTTATAGTATCAGTTACCTTCTCTGGTATACTCTCTGTTGTTTCTTGTTTGCTTTCAATTTCTTTATTATTTTCATGTCTTCATTTTGTTCTTTTTTCTATGTTTTTCTTTTCCTCTTCTACTGATGTAGGTTTTTAAGTTTTAACTTGCTTCTTCTTCCCTTTACTGTCTTTGGTATCATTTCCACTAGAGGTAGGTTTCCCTCTTGTATAATTGTGTTTTCTCTTTTAATATTTACTGTTGGAAGTGATTCGACATTTTCATTTTCAATTTGTTGCTTCACTTTCGATGTAGCAAGGGTTTCTCCGACTGTCTACTATTGTACTTTTTGTTTGTTGGCTTTCGATTGTTGCTGCTGTGTTGGAGACGTAGATTTGTTTCTGGTTTGGGTTCCATTTTCTTTCGAGCAAAGTTTCGTCAAATTCTGAGTGAAAGCGAGGAGGAGGAGATGGACATAATTCTTTATTTTGTTTTAATTTGTATTTTGGCTTTGGGCTTTATCCTTACATTAAAAGTTTTTTGCGCGTGTCCTTGTGAGTAATTATTTACTTTAATTTGTTCTTTAAAATTATTTACCCCATATATATATATAATAAAAATTTGTCTTGTCGATCTTTGGAAATATTAAACAATTTTGTAACATTCTTGTGAGTTTTAACATCATATATCTAAGACAATACGACTCACGATTTTATACTCTTCAAGTATGCTTCCAATAGCTGCCAATTAATGATCTTTGAAGCTCTGAGTGTGATATCTTTTCTCCTTTTTGAAGCTGTAGTAAAACTTCTTCGACTAGTGGATTTGAATCTCTAATATGGAGTTGTCATCATCGAAACTAAAAATCATAGTTCTAACAGCTCCCCTCTTTTGATGATAACAACTTATATATGCATTTTTAATAAAATATTTATTGTTAATGGTATGAATGCAATATTCCCCTTAACTACATGCTCAAAAATATTTGTATTTGCTAATACTCCCCTTGATTGTATGCATACGACTGAATCTGATTATTTCCCCCTTTCGTTACATCAAAAAGGAGATATTGGAAAATACATAAGATGTTACAATATGAACATCACATAAAACAAGCCATAGAACATAACTCAAACACGGACTAATGTCGACAATAGATCGTGCAAATAGTTACAATATCCAACCATACAAGTGACAAATGTCAAAGTACGAACATTAGATACAAAACACACAACAACAATCCAAATGAAAAACATAAGATGCAAACACAAATGTCAAATGCATGTTAATATAGAATAACACAAATGTCAAACACAGATGATAAAACATAGAGTGATATCATCTTGAAGAAGCTGCTGTCAGTCAGGGGAAGTCATAATAACTTGAAGTAGCAGTAGGATCCGACTCCGTAAAACTGGTGTGATGTCTATCTAGGGATGGAGGACGAACTAGAAATCCTGAAGCATAAGTTGCAACGACTTGCGATTTAGGTTCTTTCCTTATATATCCTATCCTGGTAGGTCCAGGTGCTTGAAATGAAGGACTTGGTGTTCTAAAGCCTTGAAGTCCCGCTTGAAAAATCATGTACAGAAGGCTGGGAGACTAATAGGGGCTGAAGTGCAGCACTGGCCCCACTGCTCGTTCCGAATCCGCTCTCGCCATTAAGAACTGACCCACAAAATCATGTCAACAGGGATTTAAAACTCTAAACTTTCTCTTTTGATGTAATTGCTCTGCATATACTGTCTGAATTAGGTTTTCTTGCTTTCGAGAACAATAAGAATACGAGCTTTTGAAGGAGATGTGTGCATATGAGAGTCGTGAGGAGAAGATGGTCCAGGAATATCGTCTTGAGCTAACTCATATACTAGGTTTTCAATGGTAATTTCATCCAAAGTCGATGGAATTTTCATAGTTTTTAACACTTTGTTATCAAACACACTTGAGTACAGATACATAATAAGCATTTCGTCATCTAATACAACTCCAACTCGTCGATATTCGAGAGGAATGAATGGAAGTTTCTGGCCATTGAAATTATAAAGGAGGCGGCAAAGTTAGGGTTGCAAATGAAGATAGTTGAAAGCTATTTATAGAAAATTTTCGTGGCACTATTCATCCGTGAAATTTTCAAACTCTGAATAAAGCGTGCCGCCTAGCGTTTTATATGTTATACCCCTATTCCGAATACAATGGAACATATATTGGGAGCCAATTCCATCACATTCAAAAGATACTTTTCAAAATTGAGTTATATTATTTAAAGTTTTAAAAATAAATTCTAAGCGTTTCAAGCTCGCACGACCAAAATAATAAGTCTGATCGCTACAAAACTTGAAATCCTATAATAATTCACGATTACGGATTCGATGAAACCGGTTTCATAGGAATCCGAAATAATGACCCAAAAAGCTATTTTTACACGTTAATTAAAACTAGTAATTTTCCAAATTTATTCACGTTAAAATTAACTTTAAAAGTTAACAATCTTCATTCTTGTTTAAATGGAATTTAAATCAACCTTTGAAATCGTTTTAATTCGTATTAAATTTAAGATTCAATTATTTAAACAATTTCAAATATTAAATTTTAATAGTTTAATTATCATATAAATTGCTATATTTGAAATATAAGTTATTTAAATTGTAAAATTTAATTTTTAAAACGAATTCATATAATAATAACTACTTCCGATACAGTGATTCAACATCAATGCAATAATTGAATACATCAAAAGTTATTCATTTCATACCAAATAAATGTTTTCTTATTTTTGAAATTTATACTTATTGAAAATACAATTACATATAAATAGACTTATGCTTTTACTTTTCAAAAACATTTATTCGATTCTTTATTAACTTAACCTTGATTATTTCAATTTCTCTTATCAATTACTTACAATCCATTATCATTTAATTTACTTCCTAATATAAGTTATCATCTTTTATCTTATTGAATTTTGTTATTTAAATTTTTTATCTAAGTTCATATCCAATAAATTACATTAATAAATCAGTAAATTTTTATTTCTAACCATTTTTGTTCATTAATTATATTAAATTTAATAATTTAAAATAGTTAAAAATATGGGTTGTTACAAAACCCAATAGGTTATATCAATTCCATATCTAGAGATGCTTATCAATGTTGCTTGAGGAGTAGATGATATTCAATATCACGCGTTCGAGCATGGACCGGCTATGGTATGTTATATCTAGAGATATACAATGCTCGAAAGGTAGCTTCTAACCCTTGTGTAGGAGATTGGATTCGGCCTAACCCTGAGGAGATCTCTACGGAAAATCCATTATACGTGCCTACCTTAGCAGTTTTAATTGTACTTTAATATTGTTGTGTCTTGAGATGCAAGTAGCACATCTATTTCCTAATTTATATTCTACACCTATTGTCTATTATATCACCTTATTTACTTATTAGATGGTGGTTCTAGGGATAACTGTTGTAACATTCCATGCGGTCTCAAAAGTATTGTTATATGTTAGCTGCATATTTCTTGGTTTTCTCATTCCAGACTTATGTTTGACTTGTGGTTTTGTATTTGCCTTATTTCCATGAGTGCTTCTTCGAGTAGTTTGGAAAAGGTAGGTTTTTGTTAATGTTCATTAGAGTTCGAGGAGACGAGTTGGTTGTTTTACCTACCGTAGCATTCTTATTTCCACTTCATTACTATATTGTACATATAAGCATTTATGAGGATAGATTGTTATAATTGTCCAGGCTGGCTGATGATTATGGTTAGAATTGTAACTTTGAAATGCTATGTATCATAGAATGATGGTTTGCATTGTCTTTTAATATTATATGTTTTTGCTAAGATTTTTGATCTCACAACACCTCAAATGATCGCAATACTAATTATAGCGTACTTCTAGGTTTTAGAATCAACAAGTTTAAGTAATATTAAATTTTCCATTAGGAGTAATCAAGTTGCTAGGAGCTTACACAATTATGTAGTTGCACTTTAACTGCTTGTTAAAATGGGAAGTTGGATTTATAACCAATTTGAATAAATAAAAGGAAACAAAGCAGAAAAGAATCTAACTCTGAAAACTAGCTAGATAAAAATGCACAAAAAAGTAATGACATAGAGAATTTTACGTGGTTCAGATGTTAAAGGATCCTATATCCATGGAAGAAATATCACTTTCTTCTTTTATATTCCGTGTACAAGTGTGGTAGGGAATACAGAACTTTTTTCACTGCCCGTAAAAATATCAAATTGGGAAAAAGGTCCATTTCTTGCGATAATGTCTTTTCTATTTATAGTATAGAGATGCTCATGGATCATTGTCACTCTTCTTTGCTGTTATAATTTTCATCTTTGGATTTTGCCATGTGTTATCAGCCCTCTCATTTTTTTAGGTGCATTAATTGCGGATGTGTCTTAGGCGGGAAGCCTCAATTTGAGCAGTTGAACTCTGGATATTGGCGGAAATTTGGAATTAAAGTGGGAACATTTGAAATTAGGATGGAGAACTGAAATTTGAATGGACCATGCACTTCTGATTTGAGGGGAAAATGGCCTGTGTACTGCTTTTATGGGTGAGTGAGAGTGTAATGAGGCATTTCCCTTTTCTTCAGTGCAGTAGCATCATTTTTGGCACTCTTACCATGAAGATTTTGAGATTTATTCCTTTATTTTGTTTTGGCGCATCGTGGATACATATGAAGCAGAACTACACCATTTGTATGATACTATCCTAGGGGTGGTTAGGATTGAGTTGTCTTGCCCAATCAATAATGATTGTTTGACATTGTGCTAAGGATAAATAGAGCTGGGTTGCTTTGACCCAACTTGCAATGTTAGCTTAATATTTGTATGAATTTGTTCTGAGCTACTCTTAATGGTATGTGAAGTATACACTTATAGCTTGCTCGGAGTGAATCAAGAATGTGTGTTAGTGAAGGGTTAGGCTGTGACGATTTGGAAATTTTGAACATTTTAAATTGAAATATTTAATTGATTTTAAATATTTGGAAGTTAGTTTAATTTGAACTTCAAGTATTTTTGTTTGTTTGGTAATTAAATTATTAAATTTAATAATATGAAATTGATAAAATATTGAATCTTGATTTTTAAGCTGGTTAAAAATATTTTTAAGGCTTAGAAAATTCATATTGATAATACTGAAGGTGATAGAACTTTCCAAATTGAATTTAACAATGTTTTGTTCAGTCTTGAATTTATATCGATTAAATCAATATTTAAAACTAGCATTCTGAGGCACAGTCTCGAAATTCGACGAAACCAGTTCCATTAGATCCGTAATAGTGTATTATTATCGGATTTCAATTTTCATAGTGTTTGGAGTTGTTGTGTGACGTACGGTTGATAAACGCGATGAAATTTATATCGAAATTTAAATAAATAACTGGGTTCAATAATCTATCTTCTCCTTACGATCGAATTTGGATTCCTAACCTTTTCTATTGCGTTTGGAATTGGGGTTTAACATTATAAACGCCTAGCGGCATGCCTTGATTGGAAATTGAAATTTTGAGTAGCGAAAATCAGAATGATTTGAATTTTATATTTAAATTTTATATATATATATATATATATATAAATTTAATATTATTATCATAAGACAAAATTTTACACGTTTCTTCTTTCTTTGTATACTTGACGAACTTCGTAATATGCGTCCTCTAAAAAATTTAATATCTCGTTCGAAAGAAAAAAAATGAATGAAAATCTGCCGCTCTCTTTTCAACGAACTCAAACAATTCGTTCGATATAAAATGGCAAACAAATCAAAGGAAAACAAAATAAATCGAGACTACTGCCCCTAAAAACTCTAAAATCAGTTCGAAGAATTGTTCGAGTCGATTTCTACTTCTTTTCAATTTCGAATTCGAGAAAAAGGGGGAAAAGGCGATTTAATCGCAAGTTGTTCGTGCTCGTTCGAGGAGATGAGCGCGTGAATGTCGAGGGGTGGCCGCAGTAATCGAATCGAGACTAGAGAAGGGGTTTGCAATCGATCGAAGGTAGCGTTCAGGCGCGAATCAGGTGGCGTTCAAAGGTGGGAGATGACGACCTGGAATCAATGTCTATGGAGGTCGCGATTTGGGGAGGTCATGATGTTGAAGGGGGACGTTGGTGATGATGTCGCTCAACTTGAAGCTGCTGCCTATACTTGGGGTTTTCGCAAACTTGGTATAACTTGAGTGATGATGGTCGAGTGTTGATCTGGATAGGACGGTGGGGCAAGCGTGCTCGGTCGCCTGGACCCTTGTTGGTTTAAGGTATCGATCAGTTTTCTCTTCTTTCCCTAGGTTTAACTGAAGTAAGATCTTGCAGTGTTTTAAAATTTGTAATTAGACTGTTATGAAAATAATTGGGCTTAAATAACCTGTGATTTGTTTTATTAATCTTAAAAAAAAAATTGATGAACAGCAGTTTCATTTTTCGTTTAATAAGTAATATATGTATGCAATTTGGAGAATTATATATATATATATATATATATATATTTACAGTATATAAATCTACAATAAGAAGAAGATTTTGTTTTTTCATATATATATATATATATATATATATATATATATATATATATAGGTTAAGGGAAAGAAAATTTTAACAGTAAAGATAAGTTTCATTTTAAAAGAATATATATATATATATAGAATTTTAAAATGTTTAGAAACTTAAATAAATTTTGATTTTTAGGTCTGCATGGATTTTTTAAGTATATACATAGTTTTAATAAAGTAAATATACACATTTTTATTTTACTAGGTTATTTTTAAAAATATGATGTGTTTTTGGAAATTAAAATACTTAATTAACTTATTTAAATATTTTAGTTGCTAAAATATTTTATTAAAAAAGGAAATTAGTATAAAATTTAATTATTAGTTTAAAATGAAACCATTGGTTAATTAAACTTATCAAATGGAAACTATTTGTTCGATTATTTCAAATATTAATAAAACCTATAATTGTTTATACAAGGTCAAAAATCATGAAAACAAGCTGGGGTGGAAATGGATTGCAAAAGAAAAATCAAAGGTGAGATCTTCTCACTCAATTGAAAATATTAGAATTACAATTTATTGATTGATTGTTTGGTTGCGATAGTGTGTGTGTGTGTGTATGTGTGTCTATATATATATATATATATATATATATATATATATATTGGAGTGATTGATTTCCCGCATTATATAGCGGATGAGACCCTATGTGCCGCATAATAGCGGATGATATAATATAATCCCATGTGCCGCGATATTTCATCTCGAAGTGGAATTGGTATTTAATTGTTGTGCTGACATCTGTGGATGCACGAAAACAGGTTGGAGGGATCCAACTGGATTCCTTAAAATTTGCGAATTTATTTCATATGTTGTGATGTGATTATTGATAATCTGTGAATGATTATATTGGTGATTGAAATTTGTTGAAGGCTATGGTTTAGCCGAATATATTTTTGGTATCGTAGGATACCAAAAATATATAATTGGATTTTTTCGAAATTAAAGTAAATAATTTTAAGTAAATTAATTTTGAGAATTAGATAAATTTAAAAGAAGGAATTTAAAAGTATAAAAGTTTATGTTTGTAATCCTATCAAATTAATTCCAAAATATGGGAAAAGATTTTAGTAAATGGAAATAAATGGATTTTGAGTAATACTGTTTAAAAGTTGAAGAATTTATTTAAAAATTCGGATTTTAAATAGTTTGGAAGAAACAAAGGAATTTATTTTAAAAGGTAGTGATTTTAAAAATCAATTTGGAATTTGATTTGGTGTTTGAAAGTTAATATTTGAAAATCGATTTGAAAAGTGTATGTTAATGGATATTTGGAAATTTAAATTCACAATGGGTATTTATTAAGGAAAGGGAAGTTTGTTTTAAAAATAAATATTGGTTTATTTTTAAAAGTGTGAAAAGAAAATTTTACGAATTTGGGATATAAATTGAAATAAATCCATTATTAACTGATTTAAATGAACTATTTTAGAATGGAAAGTGTATTTTCCCTGGAAAGCCGAGTATGTTTTCAAAGTAGCTAATAAATATAAATTGAAAGTTTTAAGGATGGCTTTAAAAAGGATGCTTTAGAGAAATTATTTTCTTGAGTTGTTTTTAAATCTTTAAAGTAAAGATTTATTTAGTTATTTATAGAAGTGATTATTTAAAAGATTTAATTGATATTTTATTTAGAAAATGGTTATTTAAATAGTTATACTATATCTAATAATTCCATTTTTAAAATTAGCTTGGACCTGAGTTTATATGAGATATTGGTATAAAATTTCATAACTAATATTTTAAAATAAATGTTTTAAAATAGTTTTTATTTTAAAAGTTTCCAAGTATATATTTTTGCATAAGTGATTTAAATTATTTTAGAGTATTCGGACTCGGCAAAATTTCCAGTGGAAACAAATAATATTTGGAAATTTATTCCGCAAATGGAAAGTGATTTGAAATTTGTTTTCAAAGGGTTGAAGTGTGAAAATATATCTTGCGAAGATATTTTGAAAATAAATAATTTGGGGAAATTATTTAAACTTGATGGTTGTTGTAAATATTGTTTGATAGTTAAATAACTGACTATCAGTATAAACAATTTGTAGAATTATTGAGGCTTGATGGTTGTTATGAATGTTGTTTGATAGTTAAATAACCGACTATCAATATTGGCCCTTGAAACGGCATTTGAATTTTTTTTTAAAATAAGCGCTCATTATTCGGTTAAGCCGGGAGAGTACTTTATGTCATAAAACCCATTTCGAATAATAATACGACGAAATGAGATTGCATTTGAAGATGGCGTTGAAGTCCGATTATTTTCGAAAACGAAAGGATTACCTGTCGAATATCTCTGCACTGCGTTGCTTCAGTATAGAGATTTATATCACCCTTTGTGATGGGAGTCCGGACGTGATTAGTAAATATCAGGATTTGCAAGGGCTTCTTTTCTTAATTGGAGGAAGTGCCTTCGGTTTCGTTCGAACCCGGAATGGACTTGTATGGATGTATATCTGACGTTACACTTTGAGATGTAAAGTTGGTTTCTATTAAATACATTTCTTTTGGTGGCGGAGAATTTATTATCTTATCTTAACACCCTTCTCTGATACGTACGAGCTCAGAGGTTATGTAGTTGATGGTTACTAGTGATATTTTCCCAATTTGGTAATGTGGCATGCTAAGTGTTGATCATTTTTGATTGAAGCATGGCTTTTATGAAAGGCGTAGCTTTGTGGACGAAACTTCATCGGACCTCACACCCCTGAAATGGTCGAAATAGGAAGGATGCGGCAAGGTTAGGGGGTCGCACCCTTCAGGTTATGTACGTTTCCTTCTGGATAAAAAGTGGTATCTAGTATGGAGCCCGAATATTTGACCTGTGTGGATTAAAAGTGGTATTCTGGTATGGAGCCCAGATTATTTACTTATGTGGTTGTTGGTTGTTAAGGTGCCTCAGATAAAGGTCGGTCTAGACCGGGGGGTGGCATACTCGTGACAGTTAGTTACCTAGTTACAGAGGTAACATGGCCTTGTATTGGCAGAGAGCTGGTTAAGTTCTCGGGGCGTCCCTCCAGAGGCGTACCTATTCGGTGAGGAAGTTCCTTAGCCTAAACATTTGTTGGAAATCCAATCATTCAATATGCGCCTTGTACGGTTTAGTTGTAGAACCTGACATCTAATATGGTAGCTATAGTAGGCATACTGTAATGGTACGTATGCTAGCTAAGATTAATAATATACTTTCGAAATGTTTTCCACGCTATGCACTAATGATAATATTAAAAAAAATTTGCATATCAAGCATGTTTGACTATCATAAGGAGAAATCTCTTCCAATTGTGCGAATGCATTATGTGTGTGAGGGGAGGCCTTATGGTAGTTTCATTTTCCAAAAGCATAGTGGATTTATTTTTATTTCCTTTTGTGCAAATATTTTTAAGATCTCACACCTGTCCCGTGACTGACCTGAAGTTTATTGTTCCCTTTCTAAACTCTGGATGCCCATAATTTTCCATATGTGCAGCCCAGAGTCAGGCTATCAGTTGTTCTGAAGCGAATTCAGAAAAGTATGCTGTGGAAATATGAAGGAAAGCTGGATGGCGAGACATATCACTAGTATATGATATTCTTTTCCGCTGTTGTCTTGTATATGACTCTGATGATGTAATGTATAACTGATATAGTTCTTTTGTTTAAAGATTATTCATTTATCTATTATATATTTTTCCGCTGCAAATGTGAGATTCTGGTACTGTTTCTATTTTCTTCTTCTATCTTCTTCTTCTTTAACCCTAACGGTTTGGTTTTTCGACATTCGATTGTTTAGCGTTTGATACAGTGGACGTATTAATGTCAACTTTTGGAAGTCGAAAATTTAGGTCATTACATAGGCCCAGTGCTTGTGTAATCCACCGTGACCTTTTCTTGAACAAGCTTCAGTGATTATCCAACATAATTTATCTTGCCTGGGTTTTGAGTTTTCAGAAGGATAGGTTATGCTAGTGCAGTTCATTAGCTTTGGGAAGAATTTCCCTAAAATTGCAATGCAGTTTTGTCGTTTTGAAGTCAGATAGAGATGGTAGCACATCCTCATAGTTGTATATATTGACGTAAGATAGTGATGCAGGCCTAAGAGCAATGTTTCCATTCTGAATATTAGGGTTGCAGATCATTTTTCTACGCTTTATGACCACTTCAGGTTTTTTGGCTCGGTGTCATAACGTAACGCTAGAATTGGGAAATCAACGCAGCCTTTGAATCATTGTCACCATCTTAAATTTTTTGGATGCAACACTCCATGGACTTTTCCTTATTCTTTACATCCTTTTCTTCTAGCCTAACTTTTATTGTGAGAGTAGTTCTTTTGGTTTGGTGATTATATTGTCTTGCCTTCAGTAGGTTTGGGAAATACAGATGTTACAATGTTGTCGTTCCATTGTGAGATTCTGATATTGTGATCTCTTCTTTTTTGTTCCAGTCTCTCTTTTCTTTTTATCTTACGATAACAATCTGTCTTTTCGACACTTAGATGCGCAACATGTAAATATCATGGATCTATGAGTATCGACATTCGAGGGTCGAAAAGGTAGATTATTACAGCTGGTATCAGAGCCAGGTTTAGTGAAAACCTTAGATTTGGTTGGGCATGACCCATTAAGAGATAGTAATAGAATGCCCTAGCATGAGTTGAGTGTATTACATATATGAGAGCGTATTTGTAATTGTTATAAATGTATGCCTTAAAGGTATTCCAACTGCATAAATTAAAGGATCATATATAAGGTAATTTATGTAAGTATGGATTAATAAAAAACAGTTTAATTAATGCAAGGAGTAATAATGTTCATTTATTATTCCTCATTGATTAGCTTAGTCTTTCTTAGCCAGTTTACAAGCATTATTATCATTTTTTTTATTGATTAGTCATGCCCGATCAGTTTGTCAGCATTGACTATTGGTTGTTGATTATTAATCTATACTTGATCAGTTTATGAGAAATTTACCTTATATTACATGGGGTCGATAGACACTAATTAAGGGTGCATTGAAATGAACACCTTGTGAATTTAGTTTCGCAGTTTGACTATAAGCCGTACGGTGACAATGTTGGGTTAGGAGTTAAATTTAACAAAAGATGTTCACTGTAATCTAAATGAAAGATATGATATTTTGTAAAAATAAACATTTCTGATAAAAATTTACGAAAGTGATTTTATATAAGTAGGGTTTATAAATATGATTTATAAACCAAGAGGATTTAAACTGATATTTTAAGAACGTAAATCCCGCGGTCTGTGAAAGCGTTTTTCAGGATTTTGGAAAATAATAGTAGTATTGTCTAAAAGTAAATATTTGAAAATTTGGTTTATGAAATAGAGATCATGATACTTAGTAATATTTACAAAGTTTTTGATATCACTTTGAAAATAATTTTGGTTAAGCCTAAAAGTATGATTTCGATGTATTGAATTTACTTCAGTCCCTTGAAAATAATTCTTGTGATGACTATAGTATCATCGACGTTCATTTTCGAATTTTTAAGTGGGTGATGGTACCATAGTAGTTTGTTACAAAGGGTTTTTAGTAAAAACGGATTTTGATTGAATCCCGAAAGTATGATTTAATATACAAAAGATATGTGTATATATTATTATTTTATTTGATTTAAAATTAAGCCGGATGTTTAGTTCTAAAGTTTTCCTTAAAGAAATTTGGGATTAGATTATCGAGTAGTTTAATAAAGATTTTAAGATTAGCTTTCTGTATGGGAAAGGTTCATATGTTTGCTATGTTGGGTGCCCAAGTGGTAGTGGCATAACCCAAATAATTAAGGAACCTTTTTTGTTTTCCTTTACAGTAATGTGTGTTTAATAAATAATTAGAACCTTGTTAAGTTAATTTATGGACACATGTATCATATATGTTACGACAATATGGTATACACATCATATTATGATATATTCTTTCGTTGTTTTCATTCGTTAAAATGAAATAGAATTTTCGACGATTTTGGACAATTGAAAACTTCTAAAATGCTATAGAACTTGAAACTAAATATTTTTTAAAATATAATGTAGAGTATTTGTAACTCTTGAATTGAGAATGTAGTAAGCTCAATAGGTTTTGAATTTGTTGAACATCCTTATTAAGTGAGATAAATTTGATTTTTTGTATATACTCTCAGGAGGTAGTGGAGTATTATACGAGTACGAACTTAAGTTATAAAATATTTATAAATTTGAAATTATGTTTTATGAAATGCTTCATAAATGAATTTAGCATTTAAAGAGATATACTATGACTGTAAATGAATGCGATTTATAGGAAATTGGTATAGTTACAAAAACAATAGGATAAAATTCTTAAGTTGTACGTAAACCATTTTATTCGCATGATAGTTCTTAATATGGGTTCAGTACATGATTTCTAAATGATTTACACCGGTCCGAACAAAGATCATTCAAACAATTCTTGATGGCTAACACTTGATACAGATTCTTGATATGATCCTAAGGTTTTCTATCATAGTTTATGGATATGTAAGGAGGACAAAGATTTTCAATCAAGAAACCTAATCGAAATCCGCACTAGAGAGGCAAGTGATCTATACTAATTTGAAAGTAAGATTCATATGATCGAGCAAGTGATCAGATTTGATGTTGCATATGGATGATCCATGTACATCATATAGACTTTATTATATTTGTATACTATGTTTTGTTGGCTTATGGAGAGTTAAGGGGATTGGCTCTTTGATTTTTTCTAAGATAGCATGAATGATTGACTAAGTAATGACATGGGGCTGTTGAATGAAAGGTATGCTTAATAGGTTGTTTACCATTCTTGCGCGATAAGGGGATTTTTGGACTTGAGCAAACCGTGGGCTATATATGCTAAGTGGTAGACTATTGTTCGGTATTGCTATGTGATTGTTTCGTTTTGTTGCCCATTTTGAATTTCGAGGACGAAATGTTTTAAGTAGGGGAGAATGTAACGATTTGGTATTTCGTACACTTCGTATTTAATATTCGAATTATTTAAATATTTGAATCTTGGATTAAATGTGAAAAATTTGATTTAATAACCTTATTAACCCCCTTTAACTAATAACTAATAATGGTAAACTTGTTTAAAAAAAATGTTTACAAAAATAAATACTTTGAACAAATATTGATAATGTAACCGAAAATCATTTTATCGATAATAGCTTTTTATTCAACATAAGCTGTTCAAATTTTTTTACATACACTAAAATACTTGAGAAATCATTAATGATAAATAAAAATATTTTATACTAAATCTCTTCTGAAGCTTCTAGAAAAAGGAGAGGTAATATGGTAATTAGAGAAGGCAGAAAGAGATATTTTTATGTGAATGATGAGGTGTAAAGTGAAAGCATGCAAATTCGAAGGGGGAGAGTTTGTGGCCAACCAAAGGAGGGTAAAGAAGGGGGCTACGGATCCATTTATGCTTCAAAAATGCAAAAGCTTAAATCGAAATAAAAAGATCAATCCACTTGTTCTTCACTAATCTTTCTTTAATTAGTTCAATTTTTCTCCAAACTTTACCAAACTTTCTCCAACACTTTAGAACGGCTGAGAAGCATGGATATAAATTCAAAAGAGGAAGAAGTGAAGAGTAAGTGGAGTTCCTAATTTGGGCCATGAGCAATGATGTTGAGGGAGAGGTGTTGCCTTGATTTGTATGTGCTAAAGCTTGGATTTTTAGGTGTTTAGAGATGGTTGGTAGTGTTCTTAAGTTTGTGTGTGCTTGATATTGTGTTTAGCTTGGATTTGAGTGAGCTTACTCACTATCTTGTATGTATATGTATTATGTGTGTGTGTGTAAATATAAAGTTAAAATAACGTTAACTAATTAAAGTTATAAACTTTATACCCCCTTGCTTTATAAAGCAAATGACAACTTTATATTGTATAATATCATTCCTATTACCTTTTATAACATATGACATGGTCTTGACTTGATTTTTAAATGGTTGTTTGGATTGTATGTTGAGTTTGAAATGGATACGGAATGGTTTGTATAGCGATAGTCGCTATAAACACACTTTCACTCCCCTTATGTTTAACCTTGTTCTATGTGATTATTTGAAAATATATTGTAATATAATATATTTTGGTTGTTCTCTATACATATTTTGATGTATGGGATATTAAATAATTGGTTTGGAAAGTTATAGAAATTGTGAAACAAAGATGTGAAAGTTAGAAGCGAAAAGTCGTTATAGATGCCCTTTGAAAATGCCTTGTGTTCGGCAATTTTTAAAGTCAACTTTGAAAGACATCCAAGGGCTTCTTTGCATTTTTAGTAAGTACTATAAGGTTACTATTACTAGAAACATATCAAGGTTTAAACGGTTATAAGGGTGGTCTTAGTGAGAAGAAGTTCGCCATATGAGCACTTTGGAATGCCTTATTTTTGGGCATTTTTATAAATAAATTGAAAAACATCCTTGAAATTTCCTTGAATGTTAAATATACTTATCACTGGAACAAATGGGAGTTTAAAAGATTTTATAATTGGTCAGATAAGGTGGCTAAAGTTTGAGCAAAAATGTGGTTGTACATGCACTTGAAATATAACATGTTTTCGGGAATTTTTATAATTAAATTGGAAGATATTTTTAGGAGTTTCTTTTTATGATTTTTGGTTACCCTTAGCGCAATACTTACTACAAAAATTTCATATTTAAAATCATTTGTTTAAGTGGTTAAAACTGGTCATAAAGTTCCCATGTATTTGTTATATGTTTGTTAAATTTTATATGTGAAGTTGAAGTGTGTTGTAAATGTTTGAAGCGAAATGGTCGCTATAAACACACTTTGAAATCTCATGTATTTTACATATGTTAAATTGGTTAAAATGTAAATATATTATGTATATATATATATATATTTGGTTGTTATTTACACACATTTAGTGTGTTTGACGTAGAGGAATTGATTTGGAAGTTATAGAAATTGTGAAACAAACATTGCGATAGTTAGAAGCTAAAAAGTCGCGATGGATGCACTTTGAAAATGCCTTGTGTTTGGAGATTTTTAAAGTTAACTTTTGAAAGACATCCTAGGACTTGTTTGTATTTTTAATAAGTACTATAGGTTTATTTATTAGTGCAAAAATATCGAAGTTTAAATATATTTTTAATAATTATTTTTGAGGTTTTAAAGTAAGAGGTTTAAAATTATAAAATAAGTTTTTATGGTTTTAAAATAAATTATAAAATATTGCTAATTAATATTTAAAATAAATGTTTAAAATATAGTATAAGCCTTTTTAAAGTACTTTTAATTTTTTTAAATACATATAGTCTTTTGAAAATTATTTAAAGGTTTTATTAAAGTATTAAAAAAGCTTGTTTAATATCATGTCTTTAAATTGTTTTAGAATTTTATTAATTATAGTAGCATGTAAATAGATTGGTACACACAAGAATATACATCATTTTAGAAAGTTTTTAAATAAAAAAATATAGGTTTTAGAAAGTAAGTTAAGTATTTATAAATGTAGCAAATGAAGTTTGGATTTTGACACCTAACTTAAAATAAACTATTTTGAGAAATTAAATCAGAAGTGGTAACATTTGTATTTAACCTCTTTAATCATATTTTAAAGTAAGTAAATCTTGTTAACTAATTTATGAATATACTTGTACCATCAAGATAACTATATGAATACTTTTGAAGTATAGAAAGAGTATATGCGAATAGTAAATACGTAAATAGTAAATACGTGAGTAGTAAATATGTGAATAATAAATATGTGAATAGTAGAATACAAGTTTATATCTAATAAAAAGGGAAACTAAATCTATAGAAAAGTTTAAATAAGTGAAATTTTAATTAATAAAATTAAGTTTTAATTAACAAGTTAAGTTCAATTAAATAAATAATTTTAATTGAAAATGTAGTTTAACTAATAAGGAGTTTAATTTACAATGAAGCTTAATTAAAAAAGGAAGTTTTAATTAATGAAAGAAATTTTATTAGATAAAAGAAGTTTTACTAATAAAAGAGGTTTAATTAATAAAGGGCTAACAAAATAAAAATGGGATTAAACGTTATTTATGTGGTTTGATCGTGCTTTGTGTATGTTAATCGTGCTTTGTGTTTACTTGTTGGTAAGCATTTAGTCATATACTTAGCACTAAAGCCAACCAACTCGACTTGTTTCTATCTTTAAGAGTTAAGAATGATGATTCGTAGGGTGTAGAAGCAATAATGCTCTAACCTACCGGGCTTCACTATTGGCCTAGGGATAGTGAAAATTGAGAAGGTTGGAAACATGGTAAGTATATGAGACTAGGTTTCCATATATGATCATTCTTATTGTTTTGAATTTGAACAAATTAGTTTAGGAAGTATCTAGAAGAAACACAGGAATTATGCTGTTCGGTTATTAACTCGGCGATGATATAACCTATGCATAAACTTATGTTGCTCTTCTAGGACAAATGATAAGAAAATCCGTCTAGATAGGAGAGGATCTTCGCCCTTATGTGTTGTCCGTTTATTTTTGAAAGAACCAGAGTTGAGTTAACTGGAAATCTATCGATTGGTTTTTACAAAGGTATTTTATTTTTCAAAATAAATAATTTCGAACCAAATTCACAAATGTGTACATATTATATATTGTCTTTAAAATAATTTATGCCACATCTCATGAATTCAGTGTTTAGTTAACAATCTAATGTCCACAGTGGACTTCACCTAATTTCATGGTAAATTTTAAGTTTTAAAACTTTTTGTAATTTGTAATTGGAATCAGCAAACATTTTCAATTATAAATTTTAACTTTTTAAGGTAAAAGGACACTGACCCGTGGCTTCGTAATAACTTTTTCTCTGTCCTTCGCTTGCCAAATCTACTTACCAAAAATTTTCTAATTTTTGGGACTTAAATCTTATTTCTTTTACTTTAGTATCTTTATAACTTTCAGCCTCTTTTCCTATTTTCTTTTCTTTTGCATTAGTTAAGTGTCATTTTTTTTGAAATTTCCTTGTTTTATTGTTTTCTCAATAATATCACGGTCCACGTAGAAAACACATAAAAAAAGAACATTTCCATAAACATCGTACATGCTTTTACATCATAGAAACAACTAATGCTTATAATCCAACTAAAAGAAAAACAACTATTGGAAGGAAATACAACTACTACTAGTAGCTACTAACTACTACTATCCAAGGACCTTTCTAACCTACCATCATTCTCCAACCCACATATATTAACTTTCTCTTATGACTTCTGATGAATAAGGTCCATCCATTACTTTCATTACCATACTCAAATATGGAATACACCGTGCATCCTCATATACTGTAGTGGGTAAGAAATACAAATTATGCACCTTTTGAATAACTCACTAACAACTGGCCTGGTGGAATAACTTTTCCACCCACTCTCTTGCCTTCCTTGACTTTCAGTCTCCCAATGCCCTCTATGTATGTTTTCCATCTTATTATCCTCTATTAGCATCTTTTTTTAATCCAAATCATGGTATATACTTTTTGTATCCTTTGTCTTCGTATGAGTACACCCTAGAACTCGTAGTAGTGTACTTAGATACCATTTATCATTCTTTTGCGGCGCTTCTTATGGCTTGCACATATGTCTAATAAAACATTCCTAGGTTCTCACAAGTATTCTTTACGCTCCATTGGGAATTCTTATTGCCATTCTAAGAGTATAAATCGCGATCTTCTTCATTGCCTTACCTTTTACCCTATCTTACCTAGGCAATCATTCCTATCTAGTACATATATAAATTTTGGTTTGGTCTTTGCAAATTTTTCTTCAAAAATTAAAAAAAATTTTGAAGTATTTAATCCCAAAACATTTATCTATAAAAGCACATTTTATAAACCTATTCAGCAAATTCAAAATAATTTAGTGTCTTAACATTAAAATTGTAATTAATTTTTAAAAAGATACTTTTCCCTTTAAAGATATAATGACCAGACCGTTTCAGCCCTCGAAAGTCAACACTAATACCTCCACGGTATTCACTTGTCGAGCATCCAAGTGTGTGAAAGACAGATTGTTGGGGAAAAAGAAATAAAAGACAGAAAGAATCTTACATAATACTGAGTAATATATAATATACAATAAATCTTTACAAAAAAACTGTATTATATATATATATATCAAATCAGAGTACACTAATCAATTCATCTGCTTTGACAGTTATAAAAATATGTCCACACAAATGTTGATAAATACAATCAACAAATGCAACGGAAAATAAACACATACATGAATAGGTCTTAGAGGCTTTAGTTCGTCTTTTGAAGCTCCAAAGCTAAACTAAATCTATAGGTATGCTCGATCTAACCCGAGCATTATAAGAAAAATAACGCTTGGATTAGTTTGGTAAGCCAACGTGAGAAAGGCCCTTAAATGGATTTTAATATTATAAAAAATTTCAAAGTAAAGGTATCTCGTAAGACCACGCAACACATAAACACAGATGAGTGTTTACCTTATGATAACCAAAATATTTTTATAGAAAATTCAGTGATATTATGGTACTTTCTACGATTTAAGTGAATTATGAATATAGCTGGAGTGCTTGCATCTCACATTCTAGCATAGTTAGGCGTAAATAAGTACGTACGTCACTTATTGGAGAATGGATTAAATATAATGAAAAAACACCAAGGTACCACCTACTATAGTACACCTCTAGAAAAATGTACCAAGAGCCACACATGGAATCCCTACCAACACAGGACCAGCCTACCCTTACTGGATAGTATCAAATATTTCATCACCTCAGTTGCTTTTGCAACCTTTTCAAGAGCTCTCATGCACAACCAAATCCATTAATGAATATATCTAGAAAGGTAATGAAAATACTCTAATAGGTGAAACCTACTTAGCCTCGCTGCATCTCCCATGTTTTTTGCATACCGGTCGATAAGGCTAGAGACTACATTTTACCTTTTGAATATCAATCCAACTTGGAATGCTAACACTATCCTCAAGTAGAAATATAATGCTAGAATTTATCCATATAAGTTCGTTTCGGGTCCGAATAAAACCGAAGGCATTACTTCTACTACGTCCATTTTGGAATCACTGTTAGGATTAGTATCAAGTAGCCCTAACACATCAAAGAACTTCATCTTCGAAACATCATCAAGATGTCTACCATTTGAATGCTTATACTGGTTCAAAGTGGTTTTCTAGATAACATTTGAGATCACGGTCTCTCCGAACCGACAATGATAGTTTTAAAACTGATCAAGATTTAATAGTCGGTTATTTAACTATCAAATAAAAAACAACAATCAAATTAGGGATTTATTTCCATAGGAAAACCAACTTGGTTAAGCACATAAGCAACTGCTAACCTCTTTAATTTGTCCTTTCGTTAATTAAAATCACTTTATAAATACTTGTATCAAATACTTTTACAAAGATATATTTACAAACCATTTATACTCCTTTACTTGGAAAAATATCCATACATTTATCTCAACTATATAAGTATATTCACAAAAGCACTACACTTTCTCTACTTAGAAATTATATTTATATACTTATTTCAACGGTATAAATATATTCACAAAACATTAAGAAATATTTCTTATTTCAAAATCATATCAAAAGGATTTTAAAAAATATTGTTTTAAAAGAAACGGGGATAAGGATAAACCCAAATATTATTTCTTCAGTGTTAAGCATGTAACAAATGTCCACACCACCAAAATTAAGAAGGTCAATTTAAGAAAATCCATTCTCAATTGTTTTTAATAAATTTCTTCAATAAATCTTTGTTGATAAATCTCTTTCATTTATGAACATCCCCTCTACTAAAATTCCAAATCTATTTATAAAACCCTAATAAATCTCCAAGTTTATTTATAGAAATCTTTTATAAATATACGAAACCATTTATAAAACTCTTAATAAATCATCAAGTTTATTTATAAAACTCTTTTATAAATATCTGGAACCATCTATAAAACTCTTAATAAATCTCCAAGTTTATTTATAAAACTCTTTTATAATCATCCAAAACCATTTATAAAACTCTTAATAAATCTCCAAGTTTATCTATAAAACTCTTTTATAAATATCAATTCTTTTAGAAATCTCTAAAACTATTTATAAAACTTATTTTACAAATCTATAAAATCATTTATCAGACTTTATCTTTTATAAAACTCCTTTATAAAGATCCTTAATACAAATCCCTTCTAAAACCCCTTTATAAATTCGTTATAATGGTGTTAAAAATTATTACAAATTCAAACCCCATTTTCATTTATAAACTCTTAAATAAATCTCTTATATTAAATGAGATTCCTCTTATAAATCAATTATTATTTATAAATACAATTAATTTGATAAATTAATTTACTTTCAATATTCTAAATAAACAATAAATTAACTTTCCAACATCAGTACTAAAATAATTCATTATAATAATAATTAATAACTCCAAAACATTATAAATATATAATAATTATTTACTTTAAAAAACTATTATATAATAATTAATACTAAAAAACATTACTAATAAATAATAATTATTAAATTTAAAACATTGTAAATATAATAGTTAATAATTTCAAACATTATTAATAAAACAATAATTATTAATCTTCAAACATTACAACAATAAATAATAGTTAACTTCCAAAACATTATTAATAAATAATAATTATTAATTCCAAAACATTATTAATAAGTAACTATTATAAGTTCCAATACATTTTTAATTAATAATAATTAGTAATTACCTTCAACCAATATTAATTATTTAAATAAATAATTTTTTACAATACTAAAATACTATTAAATAACTTCAAACAATTAAATATAGATAAACAATTTTTAAAACGCTGTTACACAATAGTTAAACAACTTTAAAACATTTCTAAATGGTTTAGAAAAGACAAATAGAAAGGTTGAGATAAATAGAGAAGTTCAAAGTTTGCTTAAATAAAAATATTCCAAAAATCCCAAAGATTAGATTTAAAATAATTCTCCGAATCAAAAACCAATTTCAAGCCAATTGGCAATAAATAGTATTTCAAAATACTAAATTATGGCCAATAGCCATCAAAGCAGTTAACCAATATTGTTATTTATTTTTATCATCACAAGGGCTAAGTTATGAACATATAACATTGTCGTAACAAATAGTGCTAAACAGTCAAGATTTAGCAATTAACAATCCATATAACATGGTTATAACTAAAATAAAACAACTGGAATTTAACAGGAAATTTAGTAATCGTTATATAGGAGAAATCCGGATTTCTCTACATTTTTTTCTATATTTCAATTTTAAATACTAACTGCTTTTCAAAGCGGATATATTAACCAATCAACCAATAATTTCAACCAAACATAAACGGTAAAATATAATCTACTATACATGCTGATTTATCCAAAGAGGTGAGATATACTCACTGAAATTCCAATTAACGTCGAAGCGTGCCAGTTTTGATCTAAAATTTAATGCCGTTCAATTTTAGCCCAAAATTTCATATTGCTTGAAATCTGTCAAATCCAATTCCAAAGCATAGCCTATGTCATTATGAGTGCAACGCATAAAGTTTCATCTCAATTGGACTCGTATGAGAGAGTTATAGCATTTATAAGATTTTGATTTCATTAAATTAATAAATTACATTATAAATTACTAATCACCATAATTAAGAATTTAAACCTTTTTCCTCAATCCATAATTCATCCCGCCTATCTTGTACACAAATAGAAATGCAGGCCTAATTCATGCACTAAATCAAGCCAATCTCCATCGATTCACCATGGAATCGAAATTCGTTGATCCTATTGAGCTCCATACCAAAATCTCTACGTCAAGCACCCAACGATACCAACCTCGACCCCTTCGTGGTCGTCGCAGTCAGACACTGCTTGCACCGAGCCCTAAAACCATCGGTCCCCTTAAAGCTCCACAGCACCAAGACTGGAGACCAACGCCGCACCTCCTTCACCCAAGGTCACATCGCAACCTTCGCCAAACCTTAATTCTCCCTTAATCGACCCGAAACTAAAACCTTAGCTGCCCAATAAACTACTAAGCCTTCCAAGCAGTGTCGTATGCACGAAGATACCCATCAACAAGTAGATCTACCCAAAATAAACTCAAGGATTCCAGCTTTTTATTTTTATGATTTTTATATGATTATTTTTATTTTCACAAGAAGTGGATTTATTTATTTATCTTTCTTTGAATAATGGATGGAACGATAGAAATGAAAAGAAGAAAGAAGGTGTGTTTCTCATGCTAATTTTAGTTTCTAGTTTATTATCATAATTCTGGCATTTCGCTGCACAAAGTTTTGTTCCTCGACGAACCATGAATGACAAAACAAAAATACGGTCGCGCTCCAATCAGCGACGCAACCTCAAAACAATAATAGTATACACCGATTATCGATTTTGGAAAAATCATAAAAACACCATAATTTGTCGAAAAAACTTCAAGCAATAATTTAAATATTTTCAAAATTAAAAATAATGGAAAAATCAAATAAATTAAAATGAAAATACATCAATAAAAAATCAAGCCGTTATAGTAAAATTTATTTACTGATTAATTATTCGAACTATTTATTACTGTAAATAAATTTATAAAAGAAATTCACCGTTATTATTTATTCTTTAAAGAAGTTATAAAATAAAATATAACCTTTTAAGTCCATTAAATTAATATTCAATTCAAAATCCAGATATTTATATCACTATTCAAATATTAAATTCACATTTCAAATAATTTAAATAATCTTTATATCTGAATCCAAGCTATAAACTTTAAAACCCAATTATTAAATATTTAAATTAATTAAATATTCAAAATCAAGCGAAAAAAATCCACGTTGTTACAAAAGAGCATTTTAACTTTTACCTCTTAAAACATAGAATTTTAACTCAAACCGTTTATTAAGTTTTTCTTTTAAAAACTCAATTGTTACACCAAATCATTTCTTTTTTAAAAATGCACATTACAGCATTTCTAAACATCCTTTATAATTTTTAAATAATAAAAACTCAAGTGGATAAGATTACTCTCATTCTATCATTTTCATGTCACTCATACTGTCTCCGCTTCCAGTCCTTGGTGGAGTCTCTAATATCATGTATGGGGGACTTTTAAAGGATACTTCTAATAAATGCGCATAATAATGGAAAATGCTCATATTCCTTTGTTTTGCCTTTAATTTCCTATGTTTTTCTAATTAGATCATTACCATTATTTTTAACATAATCTCTTAACATTATTTCTAATTACTAACATTATTTCACGTGAATTCTTAATATTATTTATATTTATATTTAATAATGCTATCACTATTCAACCTTCCTGTACCTAAACTTCCTTATTCCAATTGCTTTATTTTCGAGTTCTAATCTTTTTTCCTGTTGTTTATACCACATTTCAAACTTGTACCACTTTCTATTATCCTCCTCTTATATAGAATTTTCCAACTTAAAAAGTTTTCATCTTAGAAATATCAACAAGCTATGTACGCTCTATTATATTTCCTTCTCAGAAGAATTAACCGTTTTATTAAAATTCATTTAATGTTGTTTTCAATCCAAAAATTTTAATTTTTCTATTATAACTTTTTATTTAACATAGCATAGTTATCTATATTTTTTTCAAAAATTTAGTATCACTTACTTTTTTAGAATAGCGTTTTTCAGCCTTCAAATAATCCTTTAAAAATCATTTCAAATATTATATATATATATATATATATATTCTCAAACTTTTATATTAAAATCGTTTCAACTTTTATATTAAATCCTTTCATATGAGGTCAGACTAGTGGATTCTATTTGTCTCTTCTTTCAGACTTTTCTTCTTTTCTACTTACTTTCTGACCTATCTTCTTTAAAACTAGTGCGAACTCGTGCTTCGCACACGGATTGACGAAATGACTTCTATAGTTGTAATAATTGGAAATTGGTTGAGATAGATGTATGCAGCCGATCTAAAAATTAACAGTTATAGTAAATATGGAACAACAATCCAACACTTCTATTATGTATGGTTTGGAATTCTTAAACGAAAAGAATGTTGATATTTTGGTTTGTTGGTGTGTACGATGTTAAGCCGTACATCATAAGATAAAAGTTACGTAAACTTCACATAAAAATGTTTGTATTGTTTATTCACAAATAATTACAATGGGATATAAATGCGATGTTTTGGTCTAAGTTTAATTAAAGTCGGATGGCTGAGAAAATAAAGTGAATTGTGTACATGCATAGTAGGTGCTGATACAAAATCCATGGCTTTGTCCTTTTCATAGTTATAAATCATTCAACGGTTGTGCCAGTGAAAAGTAAACCTAAGTAATTTTAATCGTTGTTACATTTTCTAAGCAAGTTGATCAAATATCATTGTGGAAGATTATTAGTCGGTGTTTCGACAAGCACCTTTGTCCAAGTGGTTAATTGATTCGGGTTTGGTGCCGGATGTCACAAGTTCGAAACTTGCTTTCGAACGTTTATTTGACATGGGATATGTTGTCCTAATGATTTGTTGTATATAAATTAAAAAACACTTTAGAACTGTCAAAGTAATAATTTTCCTTTATTAAAAGTTCATCCAGAGTTATAGAATGTGCCATATATATTATATTTCACTATAGTATGATTGAATTAGACTATTAGTTATGTAGTCAGTACAAAGAAATTACCGTATGAAGAAAATTGTATATATAAGGAAGTTGATTGCATCACATGATGAGTCGTCTCTCGTATTACAAATAGTGACAGCGGCATGAAAAAGAACAACGATAACATGCTGATGACAACTGTAGGAAGACATAGTTTTTGGTAGACAAAGGTAACCTATAATATATTAAAAATTTGAATATCAAAAATTCGAAATACACAGTGTGTTAAAATAGCAGCAAACGAAACAAAATCTTAAAGCAACAAAGCAACAATCCTAATATATGGCTAGAAAATATTGTGACAGGCATTTTTGATTGATGAAACAACAAGTAGTAGCTTTTCATTTGGGAAAAGTGCATTTTCTATGTTGCAAAAAATAGGGAATATTTTTTATTTATTTATACAGATAGGGATTGAGCATAAACTTCATTACTATTTTTCCAAGAGTGATGTAGTGTAATGCAAAGTTAATGAAGCTGCTTCTATTTCAATACGTTTTAAGCTTTATATAATGATAAATCAAAAAATGGTTACCTACCTTTGTTAATCCTACAAAAATAATAGGTAATAACTGGGAGCTATTATCATGGGCTTGATCATGAATGTTTTCGAAAATAAAAGCGTATGTCATGTGATTGATTTAGTTCACAGCTAGCTAATTAGTTACAACCTTATGCATGACCTGATATACTTTCATTCTTTCGGAACCACATTTAGGCATAAACTGGACCAATTAGTAAAGATACATAATTTTGCAATCATTGATTTATTATTGAATCTAAAAAAAGAGTAAGATCAGATGGTTTAACCATAAAACCTTCATAGCAAAATCATGTAGAATACATCAAACTATGAATTCTAGCATGGCGTGAAAGATTGAGCAGGAAAACACAAAATTGAAAACGCTGATTGATAATAAAAGAATGTTACCTTTGTTGGTCGGATATATAAAGCAATCCCAACTTATGTAAGAGGCTAAAATATAATGAAGCCAAAAAGACAACTCAAAACCAGATTCTGTTGTAATAAAAAATTAATATTTTATTGAGAGGAACAGTTTGCAACAGTTCACATTTGAGGCTTGAAGCACAAAAAGACCAGATATAAAAAGAGTGTTAAAAAGAAAAATAAAGCTAGCTTGCAAGGGAAATGACACGTGTAAAAAGTAGAAAAAGCAATGAAAGAAAATGGAGTACTCATCTGTAGATGTATAAATAAACATGTAACTAAGATATATACTTGTCTACCTACTAAAATTTCAAAGCAAAAGTCTTTTAACATGAAACACCAAAGAATCTGAAACATAAATACTGTAATATTGTTCTTCATGACCATGAATAGGCAATGTACAACCAATATTGACAAGCACCATTGTCCAAGTGGTTAAGTGATTCGGCTTTTGGTGCGAGAGGTCACAAGTTCGAAACTTGCGTTCGAACATTTATTGACAAGTGATATGTTGTCATAGTGACATGTTGTATATAAAGCACCATTTCAAAAAAAATGTACAACCAATATTAAGTGCATACAAACCTCAAATGAACATTTGAGTATAACTCAAATGATAAAATTCAACTAAATTCATAAATGAATAGCCAAAGTACACATAAAAAAAATCATTAATTGCAGAAGCACCACGTTTGTTTGCTCTAATATCCTCCTAACTAATTTATGATTTATTGAAATACATGTACATTATGTTTCTTTATGCTTAAATGTTGCAAGGAACCCTTAACATTATGTGTATTTATAGGATTTTGATGAATCCATAATTTGCACATTGTTCTGTATTAATGCATAATATTTTTTTTAATGGAATGCATAAATACATATTGTCGCAATTATATACAATGAAAAATTTGTTTTCATATGAATATTATAGTTAGTATATATATTGTTACGTATTGATTTCTATCGACGTGACGATGATTGATGGTTGGTAAATATACTAAAATAGTACTGTGCAGATTAAATAATACTTGGTTGAAGCATTTGAAAACTATAACTTTCAAGTAACGGTGGTGGATACATACAGTAATGACTTATATTACTATCTCTTTTCAGATGCTCTTTGCACTCCTTATGAATGCAATGCTATGAGGTTGCTACTCGTCGTTCGAATGCTAGAATGGTTCACTAATTCTTTATTTTTGTTCAATTTTAGTTGGTTTACTTGAGAATGACCTTTAAAGTGCCTAATCGAGCAAATTCTTACCCTCCCATGCTTCCTTAGTTGGATGAGTCTGAGTGCTCGCATTTGAACCATTTCAACAGTTCTACCGTGTACCATTTGGCATGCTATAAACTCTAAGTTATTACTAGTCAAGAATTTGATACTAAATAATGAAACTTGAAGTTTTAAGTTTTGAACAATAACATAAATATAGAGTTCTTATTTGAAAAAGGGAAAATGTGTTTGTTAGCTTCATATTTTTTAATTGATTCTTCTATTAACAAGGCACATGGAAGTGTTATTCATTTCATAATTCCTTGACCTAAAATGAAATGCAACATTAGTGTTAATAGTTTTATCAAAAGTATTTCTACTTTATGACACACCATTTTCCTGAGCAGTAATACATGCTACAAAAAGATCGTCAAATAAATTTGACAATATCTAAGCTACCAAAATTAGGTTCATCAATATGTTAGAATTAAAAATGTTACACATATAGGGATTGGACGACAGCTAGACAGCTCTGTAAGTACAACTTAGTTTGTAAGTGGTATGCAATGGTATGTATACAAAATTTCTGTTGTGTCCTAGGGGATAAGCAACATATTTAAAATTATCAACATGAATACAGAAGCAAAACATTATTGGTTGTGAGATGTGGTAGGATTGTGTGACTAACTATCTTGGATATCCTAAGAAGCTCATAGACATCCTTGTCTATAAGTATTTCTAAGTTGATTTTGAAAGCAATGGAAGTGGCATAATAGCATCCAAATCCACATGGACAAATGATAAACATATTAACGGTCTACTTCAGATAATGTAAATGAGTATTACAAATACATTTTCCATAACTATCAATAGCGTTGTCATTGGTGGACATTTTTAGTAAATATAATATGTATACTTCCAGAAGGTGTTCAGGTGGGCTCAATTGATAGTTTACTTTACGCAGATCATTCATCAGATGCATAATATGAGTTTCAATTATTTTGGTCACCACAGAGTTTGGACCGCTACCATTTTTTGTGGATCGTTTGAATAAGTGAAACAAAAGCTTGAGGTTTCAATCGAAACATTGAGATTCCAATCATTTTGTTTCGATTTAAGTAGGAACCGAAACAAAATCAAATTAATACTCTAGTTTAACAAAAAATTATTGAAACTCAAATTTTACAGAAGAAAATGAATTGATTTGAATTTCAAATATATAAATATTCAAAATTTGAAATTTTAACTTTGAAAACATGAAACATAAAATATATGAGTACTATAACCAAAAAGGTTAAATACGAAGTAGTAATAAATATTTGTCAGTGCTATAAATATTTATAAATAATCAATTTTGTTCATTTATATCTTATTTTTCAATTAAAGATAAATTACACATCTATTTTATGTTAATTAAATAAATATACATGTAATTATATGAAATAAATAATGAAATCTAAAACCGAAACTCGAATCGAATTTCCTAAGATCTAAAAATTACATCGAAACTCGGAAGATTACAAAAGACTGAAACCGAGATCTCGAATCTTGGGTGAAACCATGTGATTTAGCACTTGTAAAGATTACATGTATATTAGTAACATGGTTCTTAAATTATCAGGTACTGGATGCCGCTATGTATGTTTATACCTTGGCAAAGTCTCATATTGTGGAAATTTTATGCTAAGATACAGCTTTGTCGCTTTCGTTGAGTGGAATGTGAATGATCATGAAAATATAGTAGATAACTAATATCCACTTTCCTCAATATACCTTGTTTCACATACTTACTTCTAAAAACAAAAACCATTTTCAATTTAATTAGTACTGGTAATGGATAAACATGTGTTTCCGATATGGATTCATGGTCCATATTCTCTTCCTCAACACACACAGTCCTACTGGCATAGGTACAGGCAAAGTGTTAGGGCATTTTTGTTTGCAGAGTAAGTTTCATATATATATAATTTTTCATCTCCAGCTATCTCTTAACTATAAGGGACCATGTGAGCACGAAAACTATTGAGTAAAACAACATCTCAATGGAATATCCAAATTGCATAACATGAATTTTACACTTATCGTGTATAACTTGCAAGCTAAGGTACTGGGTTTGGGGAAGAAAATAAATCCTACAAAAGATAATGATGTCACTTCAATCTTTATTCTGTCAATGTACGGTAGCAATTATGTCCAAGTTTCGCCTTGTAAACTGTCTGATTTTTAACAGCAAAATCCAGACAAAACAACCTAAAAGGCTAAATATAGAAATGATGGACTTGGCACTTTAGATTTTTTTTCTTCAACCACATTCAATTTATCCGAAGCTATGCAAATCCTACTCCCGGTGAATTATTCGACTCATGCGATAAACTCCATGCAATCTAATTGTATTAATAAAATAAGCCAGAAGGTCAGTTTGTCTCTCTTTTTTCACCAAGTAGATGTGTACCACTAATTAGAGGCTGAAATCTCAGGTCCAATAGGCAAAGGCAGTAACTACTGACTTGCAAGTGTTTTCTTTTTCATTATTTATGGCAATATCTTTGTTTTTCAATATCATATTGGTCATTAGTTAATTTCTAGCCACTACTAAATAGTATATAAATAAAACATATTGTTGAAGTTATGTAAAATTATATAATCAAAGAGTTTAGATTTGGTGATGAGAGAGGGATCATCTTTATTGTGAGAAATGTTAGTATTTAAAGTATCACATAGTGTATCTCTATTAAAGAATTATTTAACTTGTGTATTTTTGTTTTCTCATGGGAAGTGTTGCTGATATCTTTTATCTCTTGCTAGGTATATTTGAAGAGATAATTGAATACTCTTCATTTTTGAACATATCATGTTAAGTTTTAATGGAACATGGGCCTACGAAAAATGACTTCTTTAGGTTCTATTTTCATATAGAGCAATTCTTTCTGGTTGTATTGAATCGCAACGGAAAAAAACTCATTGAACTACATCTTTAAATTTGACCACATTTAATGACACAGTTAACTAAAAATTATAATCAACTAAAGGTCATGTAGTCCACACATTATGTCAAAGCATGCACTTTTTGGAAAAGGTAGAAGGTTGAATCTTTTCATCTTTTTTGTCTCCCTCTTCTTTTAGTTTTATCTCTTTTGTATTCTATCAATCATCTTAACATTAAGTTTTTCCAACAGGTCTACGATATTGTTTAGACCAACTATTCACCATAAAATTTCTAACTAACAATTTTCTTTTTTCTTTTTTTAAAGAACACCATGAATCATAACCCACGATCAGGATATATAAAGCATAAAAAAATTCAACTACAACTCTTAGCGGAATGAGTCGATGACCCACAAATGTAACATATAGAAGCAGAATATTCATGAATATCTCATCTTATAAACATTCCTTTAATATCAGGCCAAAATGTATGAGACATATAAACTTCCTACCAGTAAAAGATGCTTCAATGACATGCCATTCGAAATGGAAAGATATAAAATCAAATCAAATAGAATAGTACCTTCTTCTTCCTCCTAGCCAAATTCCTAATTCTCCAACATATATTTTCGGCCATATGTTTCTATCTTATAGACTCTGCAGCCTGTAATTAGTAAACAACATAAACTCATTTTTCAGTGCAAAATTTTCATAAACTAAAATTAGATTTAGGAAAATCAAGTTAGTAGGTTAGCATGATGACACTTAAGAATCATTAATACTTAGATCAATAAACGTAGCATACTCTTAGATTCAAAAACATTGAACCCATGCTAGATCATATAGCATATTTGCAGATAATGACTATATTTCAATTTTCATTATGAAAAATGATTAAAATTTCAATTTAGAATTCAATAATCCACAGAATCACTGAAACCTATAACAAAAACCGAAGAAGTAAACAAATTTATAAATGCATGAGAATTATCCTAACCTGTGATTTACACAAATCAGTTTCATCAAACAAGCACAAACCCCCCAACATATTTGGTACCATTAATGATAAGAAGCATTTTCCAGGAAAGCTTTGATTGAAGCAAGTGCCAAAATCTAGTAACCGCACCTTTCTATTCCGAACCGTTAACCTGCCTGGTCACGTTGACTTTATAGATTTGATGAAACTAGAGTATCAGAATCGAAGGGATTAGCAACGTTGTTAGGAGGAACGATCAAGGGTGAAGTGGGTATACCCTTCCAATCAAGCGGTGTGATTTGGAAATGAATGAATAGGGTTTGGAGGATAAGGAAGAAGCGGATGGTTAGGTACGAACGTAACAAAGTAAAAAGGGACTGTTCATTTCACAAAAAACATGGAGGGGGCTTCTGTGCCCTCGAAACCAAACTTAGTAATAATATAATAGTATATATACTAAAAATACGGTTATTATCTTGGAGTGACTACTTCGAACCTTTCTTCAGGAACTCAGTTGCTTCCAGATATCTACAATATATGGGTTCTTACTTTCTCTTATTTGGACCTTCTATACATCATCAATCGGCATCATTCGAGGAATCATTGGGCTCTCGGGGGCCCAACTAGAGAGTCACATACTATCCATCTTTACATAACTTCTATTTACTACACTCATGCTCTTCTTAAGTCAACGCCTTCCCATACAACCTATTTCCCACGGGGTATCGGGTAGGTGTACATCTTCAACTTCTTTCATTATTCCGACTTATAATCAACTTATCCATATTTTGGTGTATGATTACAACAAGTCTATAATCGAAAAGATTTGGTGTATAATCTATTTATATTTATATATTACAAATACATTCACTCAATGTTTCCTAATTTTTAAGATCGACTAACGTCGATCTGATACAAAATGTAACAACCCGCACTCTAATGAGCTCGAATTTTCGTAAAATCGAAAACTCATGTCTACTTAAGTACGGATCATTGGTTTGGTATCAAGCAGATAAACAAATAATTACATATCAGAGCATTATCGATATATCTCACATTGGAATAGTAAAGTATAATAGAAAATATAGTTACCGACCAAGGTTAATGCTTTCAATACCTAGTGTATTTATTAGTGCCGAACATGCATTAGAAAACTCGTCCTTCCATTGTTTTCGTCTTGTACCTGTACCTCTAAAGCTATCATATGGGTTGTAATGAGGAAAGTGGTCGAACCAATATTATGGTGACTGGTGAAGTGTACATTTTATACATAACACCCGTTTATGGCAATTGTCTTTCATTACATGTTATATCTTTTCTTTTTCACTTAGTTGCCTTGACTCCACATTCACATATGATACGTCCCATCTACTTGAAGTAGACTATACATACATACACACACACACACATATGCATACATATATACGCACATACATACATATATATATATATATATAAGTATTAGTGTAACAACCCTCCCTAAAACAAACCTAAAATTAAATCTCTAAATGGCCCATCGAAACTTAGGCCTATTCCAAAGCCGATTGTTGGTTAGTAAGAAAAACAATACAGAGCTATTTGCCTACAAATTTTGATCTCATAGCGGAAGAATAAAATATAATAATAGCAACAGTACCCATTTCATTCAGAATATCATAAAAATCCATAACACAATATCAATAATAACCGTCATATATCCATATTACAACACTTCAA
Source organism: Allium cepa (assembly GCA_030765085.1). NCBI lineage: Eukaryota > Viridiplantae > Streptophyta > Magnoliopsida > Asparagales > Amaryllidaceae > Allium > Allium cepa. The sequence continues at coordinate 786,696,984 of CM060932.1, forward strand.
AATATAACATGTTTCCAATGGGTACATCAGAAAATAACATGAATAGATTAATAGATAACTGCCAAAAGTATCCTCTTTACCTTTGCCTTTTGTATCATCTTTCCTGACCTGTTTTACAATAAGGAAGGAGTCATAACAACACTTGTTTGGTAAATAAAAATCTCAAGCCTTACTACTATAGTACTTGGACAGCGTAACTTAAATAGGAATATGTTCTTCGTATTTTATCAACATCATAAATCTTTCCAAATATAAGCCCAAGGGCTTTCAAATACAAATAACAAGGCTTCCTAAATATAAGTCCATGGCCCTTACGCTTTCAAACCAATAACTCATATAGCTAGGCAGATTTATCCTACAAAATTTGAGACTAATTTAGCATCATCTGTAGTTACTTATTATATGCGATATCTCAGATCAGCCGCAAACTCATGTTGTTGGTAGCCAGATTAGCTGGGCAGACTTCTATGTGCTTTTGACCGACCTCTCGCATTCCTATAACTTAGCCATAATTCATAAATATATATATATATATATATATATATATATATATATATATTCACACATCTCACCGAATCCATTATTTAGGCCTTATAAGAAATCTTTCTTGTTTCGCCTCTACATTTGAATACTTTCCTAAGGGGAATTTAGTAACAATTTATAGCTTATCAATTACGCAATTAATACGTCATAATTATACGTCATTTACGTTAATATGTATGTATGTATATGCGTATATGTATGTATGTATAGTTGTGTATATGTGCGCACACACATATATACACGCATATATATACACACGTACTTATACACATGCATACGTTTGGCAATTTCTAAACGTGCGGAGATTACATCCTAAAGTAGCGTTTAAATGCCAACTCTTTCAAAATTATACAAATCTCGTGTCCATATTAACAATATACCATGAATTTAATATCCAAAAATCCAATCAACAAACTTGTTCACAAAAAGAGTTTAAGCTCAACCTATTTTATACTAAAACAAGGGGATAAGCTAATAATAATATACGCTTACAATTTCAATTATTTTTACACTATATTCAACTGTAGCTTCTCTTTTACATAAAATTAGACAAGAGAATTCCTAATTAAAATGTGGAATAAGTTGTGCGAACCACGAATAAGAATTCGTACCTTGCATTCAATTTTCAAATCAAAACCCTTAATCAAATTCATTGAAAAAGAATAAGCACTGAAGTAGAAGGTAAAAAACTAAAATCAAAACTATACACAGTTCCTATTATCGACTATTAATATAAATTCAATTCATTTATTTCAATCGTCTCTTCCCCTGGCGGATTTATTGATCCTCCCGCTTCGTAAATTCTAACATGTTGTTTCTCCCCCAATTAGCTTACTTTCCCAAACACATTTCCTCAAACCCCCGATTCTAATTCATCGCTGAAAACATTCCAAATTCTTCAGAAACTTAGGCACCGTTTGGCTTGTCGTTTTTAGTTTTGTGTTTTCGTTTATACAAAAGCGTGTACGTTGTATGTATTGTTGAAAAAAAAACAATTTTGAAAAATGAAATTAACATGTAAAATAGAAACCAAGGTTATTTTGTTTTTCGTGTTTCAAAAGATAACAGAAGCACAGAGAACAATCCAACTCTTTCGTTGTCCATTGGTCGTCACAATGGCTAAGAATTATAAATCTTCTTCTCTTATTTCTCGCTATTTCTTAGTTCAAGTTGAAAACACAAAACTTAAAATACAAAATGAAATCAAACGGGCCCTTAACTTCAACCGTTGTCAGCTTCCGTCATCGTAGCCACCTTCTGTCGTCATTGCTACCAACATCTTCAATCTCGCCCTTCAGGTAAATCCTCTTTTTCGCATGTTAGGCTGCTCTTTCGCCAATTCCAATTCGAAACAGATTTTCAATTACTAACTCAAATCAAATTTATGATTCAAATAGACTCATGTTTTACGTATAGATTTACTCGAATTAAATTTTTAGATATGGTCGAAGTGATCTAAACCAGATTTCATATTCCATTGGAGTTTGATAGTTTAAACTGCTAGAACTGAAATCATTATACTTTGAGTAATCGTATCACTATGCCACTGTTATGCTTAAGGCTGACATTTGCTTTGTTACTCTTAAATTTTTTATTGAAATGATTTTTGCTGTTTTATCTCATGGAATGCGTGATGGCTAAATTGCTTTGTTGTTGGTTGTTGAATTCCATTTAATGTTTGATGGCCTGCTATGGTTTCTCTGAATTTCTTGCTCAGTTTAACTAAATTCAAATAAAAATGTTAATGATGCTGAGGCTTGCTTAGTTTATACATAAGTATTCTTTGTTTACTGATGATTTAAGAAAGAAAGTTAGTAATATTTCTATTTTACCTATGAACTGATGTTATTTAGAGGATTTTATCTAAGAATTAAATAAATTCATAACTTTGTTACTAAAAAATTTCATGGCTTGAATAGCCTTATATTGTGTTTAAATAATCAACCCATTACAAGAAACGGAAGGCATAGCAACGGCAAATAGCCGTTGGCGGCCATTGCCAGCCGTTGCTAAAAGTCGTTGCTATTAAGCACGTTGCAACTTGTTCCAGCAACGGCAATAGCAACGGCTCCATTACCAATTTAGCAACGGGTGGCGACGACCAGTTGTCCACGTGGCAACAGTTAGTTACAATCCTGGTCGTCATGTGGCGTCGCGAGCCGTTGCAAGCCTGGAACCGGATAGCCATTGCTAGCCGTTGCCAGCCGTTTCTAGCCTGAACCAGATAGCCGTTGCGAGCCGTTGCAAACCTGGAACTTTTTAAGTTTTTCAGCGGCCAGCTTTCACTCTTCCAACCTCTGTCATCGCAAACCATTCCACATCACAATAATCACTTCCAATCCATCTTATACATTCCATTCCAACCATCATTAACCAAATACATCGCAAATAATCAAATAAAACACATATCAATAATCACGCAACTATAAAATCAACTAACACAAATCCATACATCTCAAATCCATCGCACATAATATCCATCACCAACACCATAGGTACACAAAACACCAAACAAACTACCAAGTCCATCAACCAACATACGTACACACCAACATAAGTACACAAGTCCAACAAATATCCATTAAAACCACAATCTTGCCCAAAAAATAACCATCAACAAAACATACCTACTCATCATCATCAGCAGCATCATCATCAGCATCATCATCATCACCACCACCACCACCACAAGACCCTGGCATGGTCCCATGCTCTAAAACGAATGCGGCAATGCGCTCATCTATCTGCTGAGACAAGAAGCTCTATCGCCAATCATTTATCTCGTCCAGCTGTCATTGCATCTGGGCCATCTCCTCCTCGGCCATAGATTTCTTGTAAGCCCTCTGGAAGTTAAGAGCCTGTAAAACGACCAAACAAACTAGTTCTAATTCACGCTCACAACGGCTATATTAAATTCAAATATAAGTTATTAAAACAGTTTACCTCCTGATTGTCGTATCCATAACGCCTATTGCGAGAAGGCGGATCAATAATTCTATCCCATATTTGATTGGACTCTTGAAGCGTAATATCCTCCCGTCCAGTTCTTTGCGCCATCGCTGTCCGCTCCGCTTCATATCTACCCTGCAATTACGAATACAAATTTGACTCAATATATAGCTATACAATTTACTTATACACTACTAAAGGAATGTGAAACGTTGTCATTGCGAATAAACATATTTACCATAACAGATTCAGCCTTCGCATCTGTCCACTGATAGGTGACATTCCCAACATCATCAGTCTGCTCCACCGCATGAGTGACTCTAAAAACCTCGGCCATTGTAGGCTCCTGTCCGGTTCTTGAATGCTGAAATTATACATGAATAAAAAACGTTACTAATATGATTAAATAATATTACAGTTTATAAACTCAAATTACAAATTTACCAATTCCCTCCGCCATTGTTGGAATGAGTTGGACCCACCACGGTGTAACGAAGGATTTTTATTTCTGTTCGCGCTATTTCGCTTTGCTATTTCCTGTTAATTTAAATACACGGTTAATTATATTAATAATGCAACTAACATACATAATTTAAATAAACAATACTAACAATACAGCAATACATAACTTACTTTGATAGCTTCACTTTCCCAGTGGGTGACAAATGCAGCCCAAACATCATTACCCATCCAACTGGGTTTTTTTCCGCTTAGCTTGGCCTTCGAAAGAGTCTCCCTGTAATTTTTCCGCATCCTCTTATTCCAATGATTGAAGAAGACAGTCTTATCTTCCGGGCGGACACGTATTGCAGCCTGCTTATTGAAAATAATTTGAATTATATACAGTATACTAATTTTAAATTGAAATATAAAATTTTACTTACCATTAAATCAGCAACTATAGCGTTCTTCACTTCGCCTGGGATGTCGTCCCAATAAGGCCAGCAACCAGACAGCCTACTCTTATAGGATTGCTTTGAAACTTGAAGAATGTAATCCACCGGCTCTATTTCGAAACCCCTGTATAAATGTTGATGTATATAAATAATATATTTTAAATAATATAATTGAAATTAATTAGATACTTATCCAACACTCTTGGGAACTATCTCTATCTCACGGCATAAGTCCGGAACCGTACTGCTGGGACCTGTGCCATGAGAAGGCGAAGGAGAAGGCTGAGATGTACTGCGACTTCTGTGAGACATATCTGCCACAAACATAATCATATCATATAATGAAAAGAAAACAAATTATTATTACAACACATGTTCCATTAATCATCATAATCATTCTTTGTAATTACATAGCCCAGAATAATGCAGAACATAATCATTATTATTATTACACAGCTCTGAATAACGCATAGGTCAAAATAAAACAGAATGATAATACATAACAAAATCATTATTATTACATAGCTCAGAATAATACAGAACGCATTCATCATTCTTAATCCATTATTCAAAATAAAACATCATACATGCATACATTAAAAAAAACAGTGTAATGTATCAGTCTTCGTCGTTTTTTGATTCAGACTCGGTCTCGTACTCTATATCATTTTCTTCGGTACTTTCAAATGCATCTATTAAAACATTCGCTTCATCGTTCAACGATCCTACATCAACATCGTCAGTTATTATTATTTCAGTATTTGGCTCCAGATCTGCTTGATACGCTGCATCATCTGGAATATTATTTCCATCAAATGTAAATCTTGCCATTGTTTTAATAACAGCCCACCAATCTGCTTTATCTTTTTTCAAGGATGGATACGGAGCAAAATAAACTTGTAATGCTTGCTTGGCTAATATGAAAGGATCATACTTATAGTAATGCGAGGTATGCTTTATTTCAATGAGCTTGTAATCTTTGTGCACGTTAATTCCAGAACCAGGAATATTGCTAAACCAATTGCATTTGAATAAAAAAAACTTTCTCTGCAGGTTGTATATAATATGTCAACTCTAAAACCTGTGTTAAAACGCCGTAAAAATCTTTTATATTCTCCTCTGGATCATCACTGCCTTTAACAAATACACCACTGATATATGTTAATTTTTCAGCCCCGTAATCTTTGGTGTTGAATTTAAATCCATTGACGAAGAATATTGGATAAGTCTTCACATTTCTTTTTGGTCTGATAGCAATATGTCGTAATCCTTCGTCAACAACAGAGTTTTTTGGATTATATACGTATTTTGAAAACCATTTAGCAAAATCTTTACTGGGATCGCCAGATGGATGTTGTGATTCGTAAATACTGCAAAAATGTATTATTCCCATCAAAATTGATATATATATATATATATACACGTATAATTAAATTGTACATGAATTTAGTACTACCTGACAAATGGTGCAACTTCGACACAATTTAAAAGAACATATGTGTGTGCTATATGGAAATCTTTATCGTCTAACCATATTTCCACACATTTCCCAGGAGGTCGGCCTTGTTGTCTAAAAATAGATAACATTGTTTGAGAAGAATCATGTTCAACAGCTTCATCATTACGGGGAATACTGACAAACGATAAGTTCACATCGTTACTAAAGTAATGTGAGAAAAAAAATGAAGATTTTTCTTCCAGATACGCTTTGCAAATTGAACCTTCTACTCGTGCTTTTTGTCTAATTTTCTTCTTCAAATGATTCAGTACCTATAGGAAAATTAATTTAATTTCTGTTTTGGTATATAAATCTAAATTTTAAGCAAACTTCATATTGCGGATATTCAAAATTACCTCTCAAATGGATACATCCATTCATACTGCACAGGACCTCGAAGAAGTGCTTCGGATGGTTGATGAACAGGTAAATGCTTCATTACATTAAAGAAACCTGGCGGAAATATTTTTTCCAGTTTGCAGAGCAGTATAGAGATTTCTACTTCAAGTTTACGTATGCGATCTACCTTTAACGTCGTCGAACAAAGTTGTTTATAAAACATACTTAATTCTGCTATAACACTCCATACTTTGCCGGGCAACAGTTCTTTGAAAAGCACAGGGAAAAAATATTCCATCATTATATGGCAATCGTGACTTTTCATCCCACTCAATTTACTGTTTTTAAAGTCAACACATCTACGGAGGTTAGAAGAAATCCCATCAGGACATCTTACTCCTTCCACCCACTTTAGCGCGAGTTTTACTTGTTTGTTATCTAGCTCATAGCATGCTTTGGATTTTTTTGTATCGTCGTACAAATGAAGTTCGGGCCGCTTACAAAAGTGTAATATATCACGTCTCGAATTCACATCGTCCTTAGTTTTCCTCTTTACATTCAAAACTGTATTAAACACGTTATCGAACACGTTTTTTTCATTGTGCATAACGTCAATATTATGCCGGAGTAGCAGATCTTTCCAGTAAGGTAACTCCCAAAATATACTTTGTTTGCACCAGTTATGAATGTCAGATTTATCTGGAATTTCAACTTGTACCCCAGTTTCATGTATCTTTGGATAGTCTTTTACGATTTCATATATCTCTTCACCTGACCAAACCTTCGGTGGTAGCATACTCTCTTCTCTGTTTGCTTTAAAGTTATTTTTATCCATTCTAAATTTATGATTAACATGTAGAAAACATCGATGACAGTCAAACCAAGAAAATTTCTTTCCATACTTTAATGAAAATGCTCGTGTTTCATCCATGCAATGAGGACAAGCTAGACGTCCAGCTGTGCTCCAACCAGAAAGCATCTCATACGCAGGAAAATCACTAATAGTCCATAATAAAGAAGCGAACATACGAAAATTCTTTTTTCTTGAAATGTCGTATGTTTCAACTCCTTCATGCCACAGTGTTTTCATTTCTTCGATCAATGGTTGTAGATAAACATCAATTCCTTGTGTCGGATTATCGGGACCGGGGACGACAATCGTTAGAAACATATACGGAGTTTTCATACACATCCATGGAGGTAAATTATAAGAGTAACAATAATAGGCCATGATGAGTATTTACTACCAAACTGAAAGAATAGTGAAAATCCATCTGTACGTAAACCGAGTCTGACATTACGGCTCTCTGCAGTAAACGCAGGATAAGTCTTATCGAAATGTTTCCATGCTTCTCCATCAGATGGATGTATCAAAGTTCCTTCTTCTGGTGTTCTAACACTGTGCCATCGCATATGACATGCCGTAGCAGAAGATGCATATAACTTTTGAAGTCTAGGAGTGATAGGTAAATAATGCATTCTCTTGAATGGAACTTCTTTTCCTTTTTTTTCTCAGTTTGAATCTTTCTTCGTTACATATTCTGCATTTTCTAAAGTCAACGTCATCTTTCCAATACAACATACAACCTTTTATATATGTATCTATCTTTTGGTATGGCAATCCAAAAGCAGACAAAAGTTTTTTCACTTTATAATGACTATCGCACATCAAATTATTGGGTGGCATGTGTCGTTTTGCAGCTTGTACAACTACTGTAAATCCAGCTTCTGTAAGGTTGAATTTTAATTTCATAGTGATGTATTCGGCGGTTACGGATAATTCGGTTCCGCTTTTACAACCATCCCACAAGGGCCTCTTAGCAGAATCCAATAAATCATAAACTTTTTTAGCTTGCGCGGTCGGTTCTTCTTCAACGTTATCATTGTCATCATCGCTCTGATCAATGGTAGGAAACATCAACCGTGCTGCATCTTGCACCATATTTTCTATTGGATTCGTCATAATATTATCGTCCTCTAACACTACAGGATTATGTGTACATTCAACAAGTTCTCCATGACGATCCCATAAGTAATAATTCGGCACAAAACCAAATTTATACAGATGTACTTCTATTACATCTGATTTCCAATGCTTTAAATGTTTGCACTTACTACACGGACAACGTATTTCATCGTTATTCCGATTATTAGATTTAGCGAATCTAATAAATTCATGTACACGGTTACAGAAATGTTCCTTTATTGATCCTTTCATACCAGTTCGGACTTCATACATCCAACTACGATCGAGAAAATAATCGAACATTTTTCCTGATTTGATAAAATATGTTAGAAGATTCAAGTAAACACTTCACTTCATATTACAGTATTTTACGATTGATTTATAATTTATCGCTAAATCAACTATTTAACAATTGAAAAACATTTTATAATTCATTGACGGTCGGTCATCCTACTTCCCATTACAAACACAACATCGTAATTACATTTTATAAATCATTTCAGGTTAAATGATTTAACAAAATTTTGGCAGTACTTCCCTTTATTCCCTGTATCGTACACAAAATGCGTGTACACAGGGAATAAAAAGGAAGTTCCACCAAAATTTTGTAAACCGTTTAAACTGAAATGATTTACAAATGTGATTACTTTATTGTGTTTGTAACTTGTCCAAATACTAGGACAAATCCAACAAATATTGTATCAGATGAATATAAATGTCCGTTCTTGGAAAAACCGAATATCCATATAACGATCATATACAACACTTGTCAGACGGGGCCAAAATATCTCTAAGGGATTTACATAAATAAAACATATTTTCTAATTATTCTTCTAACAACTACAAAATATTTTATAATTAATTAATTCATTGAAAAACATTTTATAACTACAAAATATCACTATAATCAACTATTTAACAATTGAAAAACATTTTATAATTCATTGACGGCCGGTCATCCTACTTCCCATTACAAACACAATATCGTAATTACATGTTATAAATCATTTCAGGTTAAACGATTCAACAAAATTTCGGCAGCACTTCCCTTTATTCCCTGTATCGTACACAAAATGCGTGTACACAGGGAACAAAAAGGAAGTGCCACCAAAATTTTGTAAACCGTTTAAACTGAAATGATTTACAAAATGTGATTACTTTATTGTGTTTGTAACTTGTCCAAATACTAGCACAAATCCAACAAATATTGTATCATATGAATATAAATGTCCGTTCTTGAAAAAATCGAATATCCATATAACGATCATATACAACACTTGTCAGACGGGGCCAAAATATCTCTAAGGGATTTACATAAATAAAACATATTTTCTAATTATTCTTCTAACAACTACAAAATATTTTATAATTAATTAATTCATTATATTTATTAACTAAATTTTAAAACGTGTTTTAACTTTCACTGAATAATTAGCTCATTGTTATTACGCTCATTTCAAAATTTTATAATTCATTCAACGAATTATATTTAATTTAAACTACGATAACACTTATAATTAGCACTTATGAATTAAATTATCGTTAACTGTACCAATCTATCAAGATATGTATTAATTACTATACAATTAACTTTGGCCTAAACTATACACATTATTTTAAATAAAAACAAATATTGTCATAAACTTAAATATCAACAAGCATGTTCATCAATAATATACACTAATTTTAAAATCAAACCACCAATCAAAATCAACTAATACAAATATTACTATAACTAATACGCATTAATCATCATTTTCAACATAATCATAAACTAATTTAACTTCCACCTAACTTAAAACACTATAATCATCACCCAATATCATTATAATCATCACCCAATATCACTATGATCAGCTAATACAATTATTTTCGAAATTAGGGTTTTCCAATTAATCCTAAATTAAACCTAAATCAAAGCCAAATCAAGTTTAGAAGAAATACCAGCGAGTTTTGGAGGTATTTGAGCGACGTGGAGGCAAGGAGCGACGGCTGGAGTTGGAGAGGCGGCGGATTGTGACGGGGAGGAGGGTTTTGGGAGACGTCGTTTGTTAACGCTGAAATTTGAACGCTAACACCTCGGTGTATGAAGTGAGATTGTGAAAGCACCACCCGATAGCTCGGGAACAGATTATAAGCAGATAATAGCGAAAAAACAGTAAACAACAGCAATTTTATAGTGGTTCGGCTTAAGAGAGAGCCTACGTCCACTTTGAATATCTTTATTGACAATTTGATTACAAGTCGATGCAATTACACTTTGATTACAACACACTTCGAGTTACAAGTGACTTAGAACAAGTAGCCTAAACTTCAATGTCGATCCAAATCTTTGAACTCATGTTGGACATGTATGATTTCTTTGTGAAGTTCCTTGAAAGTGTTGAAGTAGTTCAGAATGCAGCAGAGTAACGGCGCTTGAAATGAATGAGCCCCAAAAGTCCCTTGAATGTTGGAGGTGGCTATGTATTTATAGGCAAATTTCTGGGCTGGAATTGTTAAGTCATGAGTCGTGACCGACTCAGGATGAACCGTGACCGACTCACATATCACGAGTCAGCAAGCAGTGACATAGATGAAATGGCATTGAGCTTGTTCCTCGTACGCTTAGGTCGCCAGCGACTTATGATAGGTCGTTAGTCACCTTGAGTTGTTGGAAACCCTGAGTCGTTGGAAACCCTGAGTCGGTCTGCCCATAAACCACTAACTAGTTAAACTACTCTGCTCCTCTAAGGCATTAACTCGTTGAGTCATTGATCCATTAAGTCGTTACGAACCTTGAGTAGATGAGTCGGTCCAGTCCTTGAGTAGATGAGTCGGTCCAGTCCTTGAGTCGTCTCGTATGAGCCGTGAACTTCGTTGAGTCGGTAACTCAATGAGTCGGCCTGTATCATGAGCCGTTAACCTCCATGAGTTGTTCCATTCCTCTAAGTTGCCTTGAGCCCTAGCTCGCCAGCCAATTGAGTCGCTACCAGTTGAGTCGGCCTGAATCTTAACTCGTTAAAGAAAAACGGGGTTAACATTTGCCCCTTGAAGTACACGCCTAAGTCGTAGGTCGTGTACTTCGACTCATCTTGACTCGCATGTGCCGACTCACGTTCCACTATCCTGGTATAAAAGGCATGAATCGTCACTTTTATCTTCTTCTTCTCATACCAATCTCGTAAGTCATTTTCTGCCATTAACACTCCTCCGAGCTTTCGAAAGCAATTCTATTCCAACTCCCTGCTAATAATCTTTGTTGCGTTAGTGAGCTTGATTCCCTTTCGATTCCTTGCTGTTATTGAATTACGAATCCGGATTCCCCATTTTTCTGACCCTGATGCATCTTTGTGCCATGTTCCATCGCGACTCATGCTTTTTTTTGATCGATTTACAACTGCCATCGATTATATTATTGTTATTGTTCGCAATATCATAACAGTGCGTCAGATTCGTCGCAAACTTGAAGCGATTCGAATTGACCCGTTGAGTGATTTTCTGATGGCGTGAGGTGAAGACAATGGATTATAGTGCCTTGAATTATCTGGTCTGCGGGTTTGGAAGGGATGAAATGATCCTTAACGGGTTAATGGGTTAGAGAGAAGATGACCGGTTGAGGAAATGACCTTTTTGATGACTTAGGTTTTTTGGTCGTACGAGCGACTCAGCCTTTTAGATCCTCACCGCGACTCGTCCTTTGAACCGTGAACGACTCAAACCATCTGCGCGAACGACTTAAGCCATAGGCCATGAACGACTCAACTCATAGGTCGTGAACGACTCATCACTTGGACTATTTTTCATACCGAGTTGCTCCTTGTGGTTTGAACCTATGACCGGCTCAATTAGATGCAATCTAGGATTTGAGTCGCGGCCGACACAGGACTTGGAGAATTCCACACTGCTTTGAACTAAAAATTTTCTCTTTTTACAATGCCTTACGACTTAAAGAACTAGTGACTCGGTCTTTGACTTGAATTGCTGAAATAAACCACCTGAATATTGAATTGTCTGGACTTTAACCTGTTAAACTTTGTTGCATATTTTAGTTTTATAAATTGCTTCAATTTGCAAGTATACAACCTGCTTAATACAACAATCACAGAAGATTGGGACGAATATACTGCCATTGATTGCCCACATCTAATGACAGATTAGTCAATAAAAGATAATTAATTTAAATAGATTGTGTGAATGAAGTACTTTAAACCAACGAATCCAAGTAGAGTGCTAAAGCAATGTCGAAATAGCCAACTGAAATTGACCGGTTTGCACTATCACTATACCTGAAACTTTAAATTAACAAGTCTTGAAATTTAGTAATTGATCAATTGCCAACTAGCTTAACTTCAGTTATATTTACTTGTTTATTTTCATTAGTTCTGCACAACACTTCACACTTTTAGGAAACGTGCACCTTCGCATTTGAACATCCAGTTGCTTGTGTAGAATGGCTTCTCAACAAGAAGAACCGATGGGCCAGGCTGAAGATGTCTTCCCAATAGCTAACCCATTGGATAACCCTCCGGAGAGAACTTCCACAATTCTGAATCAGCGGGTGTTTAACCAATTGCGCATCCAGTTTGGCATTGCCGAAGCTGATGCCTTACTGCCGGGACCAAATGATACTGCAGATAGGCCCCCTCTTGGCTTTATTGCTGTCAACCGCCAAATGTGCTTGAGCGGTGCCATCCCACCTTTTAATGACTTCCTTCAGCAGTTCCTGCTTCGATTATCTATCTCTCCATTCCAATTGCACCCCAATGGCCATGCCATTCTGATGGGGTTATGTGTGCTATTTAGGAGAGTTTTGGACCGATTACCGAGCTTTGGGGAAATCTGCTACTTCTGCTCATTCACAAAAATTAAAGATCATCCCTCTATCGTAGTTATAAGGAGTGCTCGAAACCGCAAACTCATCACTGATCTTCCTGAAAGCGTTCATGGATTTCTAAATCAATTTTTCTTTGTTCGCTGTCCTCCAGGGTTTTATGCCTTCTGGAGAGTAGGAAGTAAGATTTCCTGTTTTTATTTTTCCATTCTTGAGCTTTTCGAAATCTGAGTTGCTAAATGCTAACTTCACTTCTTTTTTCCTGTTTTAGCACTTCCTCCTCCCTCTAGAGATCCATGCTATAAGCAAATTTTTGAAAGACTGAATGCCGTGGCGGCAGAAGAGAGGAGTATAAAGTTTTTGTTAAATGATGAATTTTTACATCAATATGGGCTTCTTCATTCCTCTCGCTTCACTCAGCCTCATGAAGTTCCAACTGAAATTCCCGGTTCTCCGACGGAAACTCCTGATGCCCCGGTCTCTTCTAAAGAGCACATGCGGGGAGGAACCTCTATAGAAACTCCACTAGTGAAGTGTTCAACTCCGAAGGATGTTGCGGGGCCGTCTGACAAGTCTGTACTTGCCCCAGTTATCGAAGAGGAAGAACCTCCACGATCTTCCGGAAGATCTGTTGACGAAGGAGTTGAGAAAGCAAGTCCCAAAAAGCATGATGGTGATGATGTTTTTGAGGGGTTGAGCGACTTAATTGTGACTTCACAAGAACTTTTCAAAGATGATGTTTCCAAAACTATCTCTTCTGTAATCGAGGCGACATCTTCTCTACAACAAATGTCAACTCCTCCTACTCAAGTTATCACCACTTCTACTCCACAGAGTGGTCTGTAGCTTGATGCGTGTAGTTTACACATTACACAACACTTAGGACTTTTCAACACTTCTACGCACTTATCTTCTTATACTTTAAAGATTTCTAAAGCTTATTTTTTTTTTCAGATTCTCCAATGGGGCGCAGCAGCTCATATTACGATGATTTCCAGCGCTACGGGAGGCGTAGCCAATATGATTATAGGCGTTACCTCCCCTCTTACAGAGAATCCGATGAAGAAAGAGCTACCCGAAAGGCTCAAGAGAAGAGGGCTCAAGAGGAGCGCTACGAAAGAAGGGAGAGGGAAGAGCGCCATGATTCTTCACAGAGGGGTGACGATTCCCATAAAAGAAAAACCCATGATGACAGAGGAAAAGGTCACATGGTTGAAGATTTTAGCAAGCGAGCACGACATGGTGAGAAGCACACCACTACAACTCCTGAAAAGGTTACCGCCCCTGCCTCGCTTGATATTCCTTCCGGCTCTCCCGCTCTCGGGAAGTCGGACATCCAAACTATAATTAGCAGACCCAAATTCCAAGTTGGACCGGGTCCTGCCACTTTGCAGAGCCGATTTCCTCAGTGGTGTCTGAAGGGAGTAAGGTTTGACCTTGACTTGGTCCCCATAGACAAGTCTGCTATGTTACAAAACCTTGACGCCGTTAAACTTGACATTGAGAGGATGTCGAACTGGCAGAAACTTGTTGACGAGCTTCAGAGGGTTAATCGCGCGAACATAGAGGCCATGCTCACCACGGAAAATGATAAAGCCGAATGGCAAAAAGTGCTCGAGCAACATGACACCGAGATGAGAAGCATTGCTTCTTACAATGAGGATCTTGAAGTGAACGTTGAAGAACTGAAACAAGAGCTTGTTGCTTCCTCTACTTCTTATTCTCAAAAAGAAGAAGTGCTCCTCAAACAAGTGAGAGATGCCCACGCTAGCCAAAGGGATGCCGAAGACAGGCTTGAAGTGCAGAAAAGAATTAGCGAGGGCTATGTCGCTGACATTGAAGAGCTTCAGAAGAAAAACAGCTCCCAAGAGGCGGAGATTCAAATGCTTAAGCTTCAACTTTCTAAAACTGAAATGGAGCGTAATGAGGCCGTTGCCGGCAAAATTGCAGCTGAAGATTCTCACGAGGCAACGAAAGCCAACATTAGCTCAACATTATTTGATTTCTATCTGCACAGCATTTTGGGGCGTGGCAGCCTTGCCTTTCTAGGCCCTAAGTATGAAATTACACTAGCTGAAGTTTGGGAGGCAGCACTCGATATGCTCGGTGGTAAAGTAGCTGGCTACGCTGAGTCAGCTCTTGAAGAGCATTATCTTGATGATGATGCCCGCGCCGCTCTTGCCAAGGGGAGAGAACAACTTGCAAGATTGAGAGCTGAAACAGCGGCGGGAGAATATTCAGGAAAAATCACCTCGACTATTCCAATACAACCTTCTCCTTCAGCCGAAATTGATATTATCGGTTCTAGTTCTCATTCCCCTTCTCCTACTAAAGTCACCACTGATATTACAAGCATACAAGGTGGAGATGAGGGCGGCGAGAGTGCTGAGGCACAGGCTTACGAAGTTGTCATCAGGGAACCGACTTCTGCAGGTAACCCTACTGACAATCTTGCCTAAGTAGACTGCTCATCTGTTTCTTATGAACTTGATGGGCTTTTTGACTACTTCTTAAATCTCGGCGAACCTTTATCTCCGCTTTTTGCTGACTTAAACTTTTTTCCTTCTGCAGAGAAAACGTTGGGCATTGTTCATGGTTCTCCTCCTCCGGTTATCCCTCCTCCGTCTCTTCAGGTGGCTCCTCCTTCTGCTTCACAGCCCGGGTCACAAGAGGAGAAAATTGAGGCTCTTCATGGCCTAGATGACCCTATCGTTTCGCAAGAGCAGAAAGACGAGGGACTTGAAGGAGGCGAGATCTCTCCAGAGCAGACTCCTTCTGATGACGTAATTTTGTCCACTCTTGTTACTTCAGGGAGTGAGTCTTCTTCGAAGAGAAGAAAGAAGCACGGGACATCGAAGAGGAGGGGGAAGAAAATCATTGCTACTGAAGAGGAACCGGAAATTGCACCAGTTGCACCTCCCTCTCCTTCTTCCCTTATGCCTTCAGACCGACCTGAAAAGCTAACCATTCGGCCGGGTAAAGGGCCTAAAGGTGGCAAGAAGAAATGAAGATTCCGGCTTTTAGCTTCTTATCTTTTGCATGTACTGGTCGAGAATTGTGCGAGTGCCGGCCCCTGCTTTTCATTTTGAAACTTGTATCTGCAATACAATTGAATAAAATGATTCTTTATTTGTACAGACTCTTGTTTGAATTTGAGAATGCATTTATTATTCATTTTTGCACAAGTTTATTTATATGATATTGCAGCGGGCTTATGGCATGTTGTTTGAGCATTACTTTCGTCGATGTGGCTATACCATATTGTATGTAACTATACCATGTTGCCCCCATACCATAAGCTTGCTGCAATATTTTATACTTCGAGGGGACTTGCACTCTTATTATCTGAAGAATAATTATTTCACTCTTGAAGAAATTCTTCGTAGAGTACAACTCCCTTCATATAAGTCTTTACGCTTTGTTCTTCGAAGAAATCACTTTTCTTTTGCTTATGTACACGTTTTACCAAGTGAATTCTTCTATGAGGTAAAGCGGGCCTCTGAAGGGTACTTTAACTTTCTTTTTTCTTTTTTTTTCTTTTTTGAGGAAGGTTATTTTCCAGAATAGGTAAATCACTCTTCCTTTGGAAGTTAAAGTGTGCCCTTGATGAGGATTTTTTTTTATAGAAAGTTGTGCCTCTGAGGAGGGATTTTTTCACGTTTTAACACTTGGAAGTTTTATTTCAATCTCGGTGAAACATGTACCTCCAAAGAGTTGTGCCTTTGAAGGAAGCCTTTTCACGTTTCAACACTTGGAAGTTTTATTTCAATCTTGGTGAAACGTGGGCTTCCGAAGAGGTCTTTCTTCTTGATTGTGTCTCCGGGAGGAGGTTTTTTTTTTTAAGAAACATAGAAAGTTGCACCTCTGAGGAGGGATTTTTTCACGTTTCAACACTTGGAAGTTTTATTTCAGTCTTGGTGAAACGTGTACCCCCAAAGAGTTGTGCCTTTGAAGGAAGCCTTTTCACGTTTCAACACTTGGAAGTTTTATTTCAATCTCGGTGAAACGTGGGCTTCCGAAGAGGTCTTTCTTTTGTTTTACATTTCAACTCTGGTGAAGTAAAATTACGAAGAGCGGTTGTAACACTTCAACTCCTGGTGAAATGGGCCTCCGAAGGGGGCTTTATTTTGTTTTACATTTCAACTCTGGTGAAGTGAAATTCCGAAGAGCGGTTGTAACACTTCAACTCCTGGTGAAATGGGCCTCCGAAGAGGGCTTTATTTTGTTTTACATTTCAACTCTGGTGAAGTGAAATTCCGAAGAGCGGTCGTAACACTTCAACTCCTGGTGAAATGGGCCTCCGAAGAGGGCTTTATTTTGTTTTACATTTCAACTCTGGTGAAGTGAAATTCCGAAGAGCAGTCGTAACACTTCAACTCCTGGTGAAATGTGCCTCCGAAGATTTCCTGGAAGTTACTCTCTCATGGTCGGAGGGTCATGACTCCTCCAATCTTTTTTGGTTGAGTAGAGAACTTTCTTTTTTGCGGCATATGCTTCATTTGAGGTCTTTATCCTCCGAAGAGTTGTGCCTCCGAAGAGGACTTTAGTTGTTCCTTGTCCACTTGCTTACGCCTTTTCAGTGATCCTCAATTTTTTTTTATTTTTTTATTTTTTTTTAGGCTTGCACTTCCTTCTCTTACAAGTAGCTTGTTTAATCCAAAGAAGTGTACTTCATTGCTAGGCCAGTTCACGAGAACGGACATAAGCTTCTTAATTGGATGTTTGTTTGTTCAAACTTCTCAATTTATTAGCTAAAGCCCGTTTTCGGCGAAATCATTGACCGATCAATTGAAGCACTTCTTATCTAGGATTTAAGCTCGGGAATTTTGCGACTTGGAATTTGTTTGTTGAATGATAACAAGGATCACTTGGCCTCGTAATGTGCAAGTTTTGTTTTCATTGCCTGCAAGAATTTAAATCGACATTTCAGTAATACATTCAATGTACTTTTCATATCGAAAATAAAGCAAACATGTATCAATAATAAGGAACACAAGATTTATAGTGGTTTGGCCAAGAATTTGGGCCTACATCCACTTTATAGTCTTTCATTATTCACTTGCATCAGTTTTACAATTGCTTTCAATTACAGGAATCATACATTCATAATTCTCTTTACAATATTTCAACAAAGCTATCAAGTAAAGTATGGACGCAAGTGATTGCTGTTCCAAGCTCTTGGAATTTGATCTCCTTCGATAGTAGTGAGTTTGTATGTGCCGTCCAGAAGCTTTTGACCTATGACATATGGTCCTTCCCAATTTGGCCCAAACACATCTGTTGCTGTCATAATTCTCTTTAGGACTAAATCTCCAATTTCAAAGCTGCGTTGGCGAACTTTGGAATTGAAATGTCTGGCTATCCTTTGCTGATGAGATGCGGTTCTGAGCTTAGCTTCTTCTCTTTTTTCATCAAGGAGATCTAGTGCCTCAAGCTGTAGTTTCTCATTCTCCGCTTGATTGAAATGGATTCTTCTATGTGAAGGGACCTCTGTTTCTACCGGAATCATTGCCTCTGATCCGTATGCCAATGAAAACGGAGTATGCCCAGTTGCAGTTTTGTGGGTAGTTCTGTAGGCCCATAGTGCCAGCGGTAGCTTATCGACCCAACCACCTTTTGCTCTTTCAAGTTGCTTCTTGATGGTTGACTTGACAATCTTATTTACTGCTTCCACTTGCCCGTTTGCCTGCGGATGGGCTACTGCTGAGAAGCTCTTTCGGATTTTGAATCGTTTGCAAAAATCTTGGAATTCTTCACTTTCAAACTGAGTACCATTGTCTGTAATTATTTTTTGAGGCACACCGTATCTGCAAATGATACTTTTAGTCACAAAACTTATCATCTTTTTTGAGGTGATGGTAGCCAGTGGTTCAGCTTCTGCCCACTTAGTAAAATAATCTACAGCAACAATGGCATATTTAATTCCAGATTTGGCAGTTGGTAACGGTCCTATGAGGTCTATCCCCCATATTGCAAACGGCCACGGACTGACCATCTGTGTGAGTTCAGTGGAAGGAGCTCTAGGGATTTTGGCGAATCTTTGACATCTGTCACATTTTCGGGAATAGTCTGCCGCATCTCGATTAATTTCTGGCCAAAAATATCCGTATCGGAGAATCTTTTTCGCTAAAGTTTGACCACCTAAATGATCACCACATTCTCCCCCATGCACCTCAGCTAGGATTGTTTTGGACTCTTCCCTGGATACACATCGAAGTAACGGCATTGAGAATCCCCGTCTGTATAACTGGCCATCCTGGACTATATAGCGAGAGACTTTCCTCAGTAGCTTCTTTCGTTCTTTTGAATTTTCCGGTAAAGATCCATTAAGCAGATATTCTGTTATTGGAGTCATCCATGATTCTTTCTCTTGAGACACGCTCATGATCCAATCAATATCCATCTCATCAATGCTTGGGGTCGACAGGATCTCCACTGGAGTTAACCCCAGAAATTGAGCTTCGCCTGTGCTAGAATACTTTGCGAGAGAATTTGCTTTCATGTTTTCTTCTCGAGGAATGTGACTTATCATGTAATGATCAAAATCACCCAGGAGTTCCCAAGCCTTTGACAAGTAGGCGGGCAGATTCCCCCCTTTCGCTTGGAATTCCTTTTTGACTTGGCATACAATAAGCTGAGAATCACTGAAGATCTGTAACGCTCGGATGTTTAATTCTTTAGCAATCCTTAAGCCAGCGATAAGGGCTTCGTATTCTGCTTCATTGTTTGTTGAAGGAAATTCCAATCTTAGTGCATAGCATAATGATCGACCTTCAGGGGTCTCAAGTACAACTCCGGTTCCAGAACAGTAGTCGTTTCTTGCGCCATCGACATATAACTTCCATTGGATTGGGGAATCGTCGATCGTTTCCTCCTCACTGTTACCCTTATCTGTGAATTCTGCGATGAAATCTGCTAAAGCTTGTCCATTGATTGCTTTTCGGGGATGATAAGTGATGTCATATTGACTGAGTTCAATATTCCACTTTAGAAGACGACCCGAAGTCTCAGGGCGAAACAGTACTTGCTTTAAAGGTTGATCAGTGAGGACTCTGATCGGATGAGCTTGAAAATATTGCCTCAACTTCCTAAATGCAATTAGTAGGCAATAGGCGAGTTTTTCCAACTTAGAGTAATTCATTTCTGCCCCAGTGAGTCTTTTGCTGATATAGTAAACTGGATGTTGAATCCCTTTGTCTTCTCGTATCAGCGCTGCACTTAAAGCATGAGATGATATTGCCAAGTATATAAGAAGATCCTCGCCATCGCTAGGCCTAGAAAGTATTGGAGGCGTTTCCATATGGCGAATCAATTCATCAAAGGCTTTTTGGCATTCGGGAGTCCAATCGAAGTTTTTCTTTCCTTTCTTTAGGGCATCAAAGAATGGGATGCATTTATCTGTGGCTTTGGAAATGAACCGACTCAAGGCGGCGACTTTTCCATTGAGACTTTGCAATTCCTTCTTTGTTCTAGGAGCTTTGACTTCCTTTAAGGCGGTAATTTGAGCTGGACTAGCCTCAATGCCCCTAGCGCTCACGATGAAACCTAAAAACTTGCCGGATTCCACTCCAAATGAACATTTCAAAGGATTGAGCTTCATTCCGTATTTTCGGAGGACTGCGAACATGTCTGCTAAGTGTTCTATGTGATCCATTGCTTTCTTAGACTTTACTAACATGTCATCGACGTAGACTTCCATAGTCTTGCCCAATTGTGGTTTGAACATAGCATTAACAAGTCTTTGGTATGTTGCCCCTGCATTCTTCAACCCGAAGGGCATAACTCTGTAGCACTAAAGACCAATGTCAGTGATAAAGCTTGTTTCCTCCTGATCTGGCTCATGCATCATGATCTGGTTGTATCCGGAGTAAGCATCCATGAAAGATAACAATTCGCGTCCCGCTGTTCCGTCTACCAGTTGATCGATTCTGGGTAATCGGAAGCAGTCTTTGGGGCAGGCCTTGTTTAGATCTGAAAAATCGATGCATACTCTCCATTTTCTGTTGGCTTTCTTAACCAGCACTGGATTTGAAACCCAATTCGGATAGGTAGATTCTTTAATAAAATTATTCTCCATGAGCCGATCAACTTCTTCTTTTAATGCTGCTGACCTTTCTGGACCTTGAGTTCTCCTTTTCTGCTTCACAGGTGTAAATTTTGGATCGATATTTAGAGCGTGTACTGCAACTTCTGGGGATATTCCGCACATATCGGCATGAGTCCAAGCAAAAACATCCAAATTAGCCTTTAAAAAAGATATTAAGATATTCTGAATTGACTCATTAAGTTGTGAACCCACATTCAACACCTTGTTTGGGTCCTTTGGGTCAACAGGTACTGGTATTGTCGTTTCCACTGGTACCACTCTATTCTCCCCTGCACTGACTTTTCTAGGATTCATTTCTTTCCTCGCTCCGCTGTGCTCACCAGTACAGGGTCCGCCCTGTAATTGCTACAAGGCTGGTTCTTTGATGCGGACTGGGGCTGCCGCATCCTTTCCCATTTCTCTTTTTCTGGTTTCTCGTAGCTCTGTTAGATAACATTCCCGCCCCGCATTTTGATCTCCTTTTATAACTCCCACTCCATTATCTGTGGGAAATTTAATGGTGAGGCACCATGGGGCCAGGACAACTTTGAATGCTGCGAGAGTTGGACGGCCGAGGAAAGCATTATAAGCAGAAAATTCGTCGACAATCACAAAAGTTTGCTTGCGGACCACTGTTCTCTCTCCTTCTCCAAGTTCCACAAACAAATCAATGGTTCCTACCGGCTGTTTTGGATCCCCAGTGAAGCCAGCGATTTTCTGCGATGAGGCTTGCACATCAGCCATAGGGATCTTCATTTGGTCGAATGTTTTCTTGAAGAGGATATTGCAGGATGCGCCACAATCAATGAGAACTCTTCTGACAATAGCTGACCCGATACCAGCCGAGATGACTAAGGGATCCAAGGTAGGAGCTTCAATACCTGCGGAATCCCTAGCTCTGAACACAATATCATCATTGAAAGTTCTCTGTTGCTTCAGGGGCATAGCACCTTCCAAAACGAATACATCTTCCTCGGTCGGTACATACTTCAAAGCTCGGGTATATCTTTCCATCTCTCCCCAGCTTCTGCCAGCTGGATGAGGTCCTTCTGTAATGACATTGATAATGGGCCTTCCAGATTCATGCCCTGCTGCCTTCTCACCTGTCCTAGGCTGATAAGCAGGAGCTTGTTGCCCCTGACTAGACGAAGCAGGATTGTTGCTATTCTTTTTCACAAATTGTTGCAGCTTGTTTTCCCTTAGCAACTCTTCAATCAGGTTTTTCAACTGGCGGCATTCGTCAGTCTCATGACTGGGTTGATTATGGAAGCGGCAAAACTTGCCACTCTGTATAGCCTTTTTCCCGGTTCTCAGAGGCGGAGGTTTAGGAAAATCAACAGAATCTTTAGTGGCAAGGTAGATATGCTCCGGCGTATCTGATAAAGGAGTATACTCTGATGGCTTGAAGGATCGAGGCTTCTTCAGATTACCCTGTTTCTTCCCATTGTTATTTTCCCTTTTTTGCCCTACAGATTCATTCTTGCGTGGAGCAACAGTGTTATCTTCAGCTTTTTCCAACACTGCCTTTATCGGTACGGGGCGGCTTTCCAGGCGTATGAATTCATCTGCTTTTTTATAGAATTTTTCAAGGGAATTTGGTTCCTTCATGTTTAGCAATTTTCCAAATTCGCTCGACTTGTCGATGGCCCTCATCAGATAGGTCAAGATCATCCGTGGTTCTGCATTGTCTACCTCGGCCAGCGCTATATTAAAGCGATTCAAGAAAGATCTGACAGTTTCACCTGGATTCTGCTCTAAACTTGACAACGACATAATATCTTTGGCTTTTGAAGCATATAGTCTGAACCGCTCCTTGAATTTCCGGGTTAAATCCGAAAACTGATCAATAGATCGGATTGTAGCTTGGTGAACCACAGTAGAGCCACACCTTCTAGATATACAGGAAAATATCGACACTTTATCTCATCAGAGGCTCTGGCACCTGTCATGTGCCAATCATACTTGTATAAGAATTCGTTCGGATCGCTTGTCCCCTTGTAAGCTGGAATGGTTGGAGGGACAAACTTCCTTGGGAATTCAGCCTTTAAGATTTTCTCAGTGAATGGAGTTTTACTTGGGGCGAAACCCCATTCTTTCTCGTCTTCAACCCTCTGCATACTCTCTTTCATGATTTGTCGGACCATTTCAGAAAGATACTCCTCATCATGTCGAGTTCTAGATCCACCAACCTCAGGAAGTGTTTGTTCAAAGGGGCTAGCAGCCCTTTCAGGAGCATTCCTTTCTTCAGCATCATGAATGTTGCCAGCAAAGTTCCTTTCATTACTTGCCGGTTGACGGTTTTCCCCAAGCAAATCGTTCAACCTATTCAGAATTAGGGCACTTTGGGCATTCTGAGCCTCGAATTGTGCATTTTGGGCATTTATCTGCTGGTTCAGCCCTAAGATTGCAGCATCCAGCTCTGCCTTTGTAACTCCGACAGCTGGAGTGGCTTGATTCGATACAGGGGAAGCGGAGGTTCCCTCTTGAGCATTTCCAGATCTGACAGATCTACTTTTCCTTCCAGGAGCCATAATCTCGGATAGACTTCTGGTTTTCAAGGAAATTCTCTCTACAAATCTCTGTGAAGCAATGATGATAATTCACCTGAGTTCAATTTCTCAGTGAAAGCACCAAAAATGTTAACGCTGAAATTTGAACGCTAAAACCCCGGTGTATGAAGTGAGATTGTGAAAGCACCACCCGATAGCTCGGGAACAGATTATAAGCAGATAATAGCGAAAAAACAGTAAACAACAGCAATTTTATAGTGGTTCGGCTTAAGAGAGAGCCTACGTCCACTTTGAATATCTTTATTGACAATTTGATTACAAGTCGATGCAATTACACTTTGATTACAACACACTTCGAGTTACAAGTGACTTAGAACAAATAGCCTAAACTTCAATGTCGATCCAAATCTTTGAACTCATGTTGGACATGTATGATTTCTTTGTGAAGTTCCTTGAAAGTGTTGAAGTAGTTCAGAATGCAGCAGAGTAACGGCGCTTGAAATGAATGAGCCCCAAAAGTCCCTTGAATGTTGGAGGTGGCTATGTATTTATAGGCAAATTTCTGGGCTGGAATTGTTAAGTCATGAGTCGTGACCGACTCAGGATGAACCGTGACCGACTCACATATCACGAGTCAGCAAGCAGTGGCATAGATGAAATGGCATTGAGCTTGTTCCTCGTACGCTTAGGTCGCCAGCGACTTATGATAGGTCGTTAGTCACCTTGAGTCGTTGGAAACCCTGAGTCGTTGGAAACCCTGAGTCGGTCTGCCCCATAAACCACTAACTAGTTAAACCACTCTGCTCCTCTAAGGCATTAACTCGTTGAGTCGTTGATCCACTGAGTCGTTACGAATCTTGAGTAGATGAGTCGGTCCAGTCCTTGAGTAGATGAGTCGGTCCAGTCCTTGAGTCGTCTCGTATGAGCCGTGAACTTCGTTGAGTCGGTAACTCAATGAGTCGGCCTGTATCATGAGCCGTTAACCTCCATGAGTTGTTCCATTCCTCTAAGTTGCCTTGAGCCCTAGCTCGCCAGCCAATTGAGTCGCTACCAGTTGAGTCGGCCTGAATCTTAACTCGTTAAAGAAAAACGGGGTTAACATCGTTTTTGGTGGGAAATGAGAATCTGTTCGCGGGTTGCAGGTTATATTCGCGATATGCAACGGCTAGCAACGGCCGCATTATTTAGCCGTTGTCAGCCGTTGCAACGATTCGATAAAAAATGGGATCGTTTCTTGTAGTGACCATGTCATTTTTTTTTTTACAAAATTAGCTTCAATCATATAAATACAAGCACATTCACAATTAATACTGCAACTGTAAAATAGTTCACTGTTATAAAAAGGTAAATTAATTCGATAGATATTTAAGAACAAAACTAGGGCACAACTAAATTAGTGAAAACGGTTCAAATAACATGAAAATGTAAAAAATAAACGGAATCATGTTTTCACACGTTGACAAAATGGCTGTGAACCTTGACAATGCTAATCAGGAATTTTCAAATGTGATAGTGGTGATGTAATGTCCTTTCCTTTTTTATCAGTATGGTATAAATTTAAGAAAGCTTCTTTTTTACCTCACCCTTGAATTTTGGAGATAATCCAAATCCTATTAGTTCTGCTAGAATATTGTTCCCATGAAATATGGAAGTACTTTTCAGTCCAATATACTCTAAAAGCCTTTTGCTTATCTATTTCTGTTTAGTAATCCATTGTTTCCCTTGAGCGATTTAATTCTTGATTTCACTACAAGTACTTTCTTGAAATTGAAATGTATGTTCTTTATGTATATGTATACGCGTACGCCCCCACACATACATGTATGTATGTACATATCTACATGTATAGGTCAATTATTTATAATATGAGACTGAGGAGGTTGCAATTTTAGTTGATTTTGATGTTTCAACGTGTTTGAAACACTAGATTGTAAGAGCAACATCGAAACAAATGTCAAACATGATTTTCTAAGGCCTTACATGGATGTCATTTAGTTTTGGGTTTCATTTCTTGCCAATCCCAACTTGTTTGAAAATAATGACTTAGTTGTTGTTGTTGTTGTATTGTATTGAGGTTCTCACAAAGATTCACATTTGCAACTATGTTGATGATTTGATGGTTGTTGTGGTATAGATTGTATTTCCTTTCAAGTTCAAGTTTGCTGATTTGGTTTTTTTTTGTTTCATTTAATCATGTTTACCGATATGGTTGTTGGACTTTATTGTTTTATGAACACGATATTAAAAATGAAATAATGTATTGAGAAGTATCAATTTTTGAGGTCTTATACTATTTGATGTTCTAGACTTTGTTCTTTAGACAGTCAGCACTTGAAAGGATTGTATTCATTTGAACCATACTTGGTAGTAATTAGACATGCAATAAAACTTTATAATATGTTAATAAACGAGTGAATGAAATAATGTGTATTAGTTTTGGTTTAATTATGCATTGGGCAAACATATATAATGATACATTTATGACTAATTAATCTTTTGTAGACTTATCAACAAATCTTTTGTATACTTTATTAACGAGCCATTTGTGATTAACTTCAGCAGGTTCAAAATCTTCCACATTCAATTTGTCCAGACGATAGAAGTGGTAGACAGCATTTTTGCTATTTTTGTTATATAGTGATACTGTAAATTTAGGGCATTTTTGTTATTTCCCCTCATTTTTGATTACACTGAGCCATTACTCCAAGATAACTGCATAATCTCTAAATAAAAAGTTCTCCTATTGTCACTTTAATTTCTTTCTCTTATCAAATTAAATCGTGTATATTCTTATGTAGTAAGTTCATTTTGGTGGTTATATTTAAACCTGAACAAGCAATGATGGTCTCTACATTCAGGCCCGGCCCCAGGGCAAGACAAGCAAGGTGGCCGCCTAGGGCAGCAGATCGGAGGGGGGCAACAAATTTTTAAATTTCTTTTGAATAATATCTTTAATTTCCATAGAACAGCGGCTAACACCGAGTAATATGTCGGTCCAGTGGTATGTTAGTCCTCTTTCGTGTGCGAAGTGCCAAGTTTGAATCCCATTGACGTAATTATTTTTGCCTGCTCTGTTTCAGCGTAATTTCATCTCGTCTTTGCCTTGGGCAATGAAAGTTAACGGGCCGGCCCTGTCTACATTGTGATATTATTTTAACCTTATGCTTTGAATTTTAGAAGGTTACATTAATTAGTATTTGAAATCCTTATCTGGTGGAACCATCTAAAATTTAATTGAATTACTTAAAACTTTAGATTGATCTTGCTTATTGACAAACACAAGTGACTATTTTTCTAATTTAAAGCTTAAACTCTCAAGTCCTAAATTTAGGAATGACTCTAATCATAATGGTCTGCAACTTCGTAGTAAACAACATGAGCATATGCTCATGTGCTAACACATACATATTGTCATTTTTGTATCATAGATTTGAAAAGAAAGTATAAAATCCAGTCCTGTTAAAAGGAGCAAAGGGAAACTTCTTTGCTAATGAAACAGCTTCAAATGACCGTTTGCAGAAAATGTAGTGTAAAAACGTTGGCCAGGTTTTTAATTGAGAAATCGTTGGACTACTAAATTAAAAGCCTGGAAGTGTTCAACAATGAAATATAGGAAGCATGAATCTTTATGCGTTGTCTTGGAATTTATGATATTTTTGACGTGTAGCTTGTTATTAGTGGGCAAAATATAATCTGAGGCATCTACAGTTTAAGTTTTGTTGCCAAGAAAATTGTCCCTTTGTATATTTTGCAGGAGACATGGATTGGTGGTGCAATAATTAATTATGAAAATAAGATGTGCCAGATCTTAATGAGGGTTTCAGTCAGTAAATAAAACTGTAATTCGCACTCTTATTCCCAGTTTTAGAATAAGTTTTTATTTAATTAGGGGACGAAGACGAATTGTTGAATGACTAATACCAAAATTGGCATTCATACCAAAGACTCGACATATAAGTTTCCTTGAATTTAAATGTAAAAATAGTAATTTATACGTTATAAATCTTAACCCTATAACAGTATACACACAATTTCACTTTAAGCAGTTTTACTGTTCAATCATCTCGGTAAATAAAACTAAAATGTATGCTAAGGTTTTTCATTCAAATTGCATTGACTTTTTCATATTGATTCAGAATCGGGTAAGACTTTCATCAGCGAACTCCCATGTATATTATGGACATTATGTAACATCCAATATACTTCATATTTTGAATGTATGTTGTATCTGTTCGTAGTGACCAACAATTGTACTTAGCAATAGGCTAAAACCTCGTATTTAAATTTCAACTAGGCAGAATTCTTTATTATTTTTTGTTCAAACTGCAATAATTTATTCATAGTAATTCAGGATCAGGCAAAATTTTGATCAATGAACCCGCATTTACATTACAAACAATACGGAACACTGGGATATTTCATATTCACGTTGTAATTTTGCATGACATCAGCACTTAGCAAATGAAAGTCTACATCCCATATTTAAACTTCGATTGGGGTAGGATCATTATTTTTTTTATTCAAACAGCAATAACTTCATATTGACATCGAATATGGTGAAACAGATCAATGAATTCGCATTTACATTACAGACGATACGTAACACTCAGGTACTTCATATTTTGAACGTACATTTTAGTTTTTCATATTCTGAATGATATTATTTATAATTGAGCGTTATCTAATCAACGCATGAATTGTGCATGCTGCTATATTTTTAATATAAAAGCAATTAAGACTCAAGAATTAACATTTCGTTTTGGGAGAATTTTGGGTTTTTTAATGCGATGCTTACGTAAACCAAAATTTCTCCAGGTATTTCCACATCCAAACTACACTATTCAATTACTAAAATAAAAAGACTAAGATTTCTATTCACTGTAGTTCCTTAGATTTGCTTCTTTTTAGATTTGACACGCCTACGATAGAATCCTTTATATCTCTTTTTTTATTACAACAATGCAACAAGGGAATTGCATACGGATTAGATTCAAAAATTTAGGTGTTTGAGGAGAAAAGATTAGAAAATAAACAATAAACATATACAATTCCGTACCTGAAACCCTAAAGAAACTTTTTGAATCTTTTGAAAAGAGGAACCGACAGCGCTACGCTGGACTCCCAAAATAATTTGTAAACGAAAGTGAGGGGGCTATGCTCTTTTTATAGTGGTTAGAATGCACTAACCGTCGGATTTAGATCGGTTAAAGTAAGAAAAATTCGACATTCAAAGTGCAAAATCCTAGTCGCAACTTCACAGTCAACGGCCGACCGGCCTACCCTATCGGTAGATTGCTAGCAGCTAACCGGTCCTAGAGAGCAATCGACTGTGATGTTTATTTTGAGAAGATTTTTATGCCGTTGTTTTTTAAATATTTTCTTCCTTAATTATCATTTAACGTTAACGTTAATATTTAACGATTACTTAATCCCAAGTCTAGTTACTGTTAACTTTCAAATTTAAATTTCAAGAATTATTTATTTATTTGAATTTTATTTAAATTATTTTGAGTTTGAAAACTTCGAACATCCATGATTGTTCCTTTTGAGCTCCGTTTTCAACATATCATATATGGAAATTGATCAGAAAATCGTCAGAACGCAACGACAAACCTTTCATGGTTAAATCCTAATTTTTGCAAAAATTTCCTTTTTAGCCTTATCTTATTCAATTAATTAATTTGATTTATTTATTTCTTATTAAATTTACAGGGTGTTACATTTTTTCCTTTGAAAGAATTTCGTCCTCGAAATCTTTCCATGGGGCAAACAACATAACGCGCAATAATCATCCATGTTATACAACTAAATTATCTACACAACCATCTACTCAACTAAAGTGCAATGTGATTGTGTGCAGACGTACTGTAAATGAGCTCAATCTTAGCATGAGTATGTGATCGTGACATATAAGTATGCATGCAAACACTCTAAACATGCATAAAATTTCTATACAAGTGCAAAGTGCGGTGAAAAAGTGTAGCAACCATCTCCTATCATCCAATCTAGCAACAATGATGCAACTAAAACATAATTTTGGAGAGAAAAGTTTACAAGTGAAAAGATCAGAACAAGAGATCCTCATCTTCTCTTCAGTTTTCCATGTGCTTTCTGGGGCGTTGTCTCCCCATTGTACTCGAATCAACCTAATTTTTTTGTTGTGGGGCTTTCTAGTTCCATGCTTCACAATGCGTGTGGTGGAACGAGATGTTATTGGCTCCATCTCAGTATCTCCAAATTGATCAAGTTCTACCACAAAAGCTGTGCTATGAAGGCATTTCTTCAAGTGTGAAACATAAAAAACATTGGATTCCGGCCAGTTTATTTGGTAACTCCATGTGGTAAGCAAGTTTTTCTATTTTTTTCCAAAACTCGAAAAAGCCCAACAAGTCTTGGTGCCAACTTTCCCGATTTTTCAAATCTCACGATCTTTCTAAAAGAGGAAACTTTAATAAACACCACGTGTCCAATCTCGAATTCCAATTCTTTTCCTCTCTTATCCACATAAGATTTACGTCGGTGTTGCGCTGCCTTCATACGTTGCCTAATCAACTTTATCTTATTCGAAGTTTTGCGAATCAAATCTGGTTCGAGTAGAATTTTGTCAGTGGTATTCCACCATCAGTTTGGTGATTTGTATAGTCTTCTATAAAGTGCTTCAAGGGTGTCATACCAATGTCGATTGGTAAGTATTATTATACATGAACTTGACTAACAGTAGGTGTTACTCTCAATGTCCTCCAAAGTCCATGATGCAAGCTCTCAACAAGTCCTTCAAGATCCTATTCACTCGTTTAGTTTGTCCGTCGGTCTATAGGTGGTAAGCCAAACTAAAATTTAATGACCAAAGCTGCTTGCAAACTCCTTCAAAACTCACCAATAAACAAGGGTCCCTATCACTAACAATACTAATTGGAATTCCACAAAGTCGAACCACCTCCTTGATATAAATCTATGCTAGAGATGCGAAGGTCGTATTTCTCCTAACGGGAATAAAATGGGCGCTTTTGGTGAGTTTATTCACTATGACTCAAATTGCTTCATTGCCACTTTGACTTCTAGGCAACCCATCTATAAAGTCCATTAATATATGTTCCCATTTCCAAGTTTGAAATTCTAATGACAGTAATTATCCTCTGGGCTTCCCTTGCTTAGCTTTTATCCTTTGGCATGTTAAACATTTAGAAACAAATTCTGCTATCCTCCTCTTCGTCCCTGGCTAATAGAAAACTCATTTCATATCCTTATAAATCTTATCTCCTCCAGGGTGAACTGTCATCTTTGAACGGTGACACTCCACAAACACTTCCTCCAATACACTATAAATCTTTGGAATGCAAAGACGTTCATCTCTCCTCAAACATCCCTTCTCATCAACTATAGAGAAAACTGTTTCCTCTACTTAACTTTCCCAAAATTTCCGCATCCTTCTTTTGCTCTAGTCAAACATGGTCTATCAATGTCGATCTTACCTCATTCTTGTTAAATAGTTTTACCTGGGTTCCGTTGGAGGTTGGAAGTTGAAATTCGAGAGGAACTCCAACTGCCTCTACTCAAATATAGCTCCCAAGGTAGCATGCCTCCAGCAAGAGCGTTGGCGACGACATTCCCTTTCCCGGAGATATACTGTTTCCCAAAGTCGTTATAAACTTCATCCACCTCTGCGGGCTAATATTTAAATCTTTTTGGAAAAATAATTATTTGAGAAATTTATGGTCGGTGAACAGCTCAAAATTTGCCCCTAAAAGAGAGTACCTCCAAATTTTCAAGGTAAAAACAATAGCTACCAACTGTAAGTCATGAACCGGGTATCTCTTTTCATGGTCCTTCAATTTCTTACTAACATAAGCTATTACCCTTTCTTCTTGCATAAGGACTGCTCCCAATCCCATGCCACATGCATCCATATGAACCGTAAAAGGCTTCGTCCCCTTGGGAATGATGAGTATATGTGCACTTGTAAATGGTTCCTTTAGCTTCTCAAATGCTTTCGTGCATTTCTCATTCCATGCAATGACTTATTCTTCTTGGTTAATCGGGCTAAGGGGATTGCTATCTTTGCAAAGTTCTTTATGAACTTCCTATAGTAACCCGCTAACCCTAGAAAACTCCTAAATTCTGCATTTCTTGAAATCTTCCAACTTTGAATAGCATCCACTTTTGCGGGGCCCACTGCTATCCATGCTCAGAAACAACGTGTCCAAGAAATCTTACCTCCTTCCACAGGTGGAATTTTGAGAATTTAGCATTAAGTTAGTGCCTTATCAAAGTCCCAAGTATCTCCCTTAAGTGATTTTCATGCTCTCTTTCACTCTTGGAGAATACTAAAATGTC
Source organism: Allium cepa (assembly GCA_030765085.1). Classification (NCBI taxonomy): domain Eukaryota; kingdom Viridiplantae; phylum Streptophyta; class Magnoliopsida; order Asparagales; family Amaryllidaceae; genus Allium; species Allium cepa. The sequence goes on from CM060932.1 coordinate 786,728,918, forward strand.
ATCAACAAAAACTACGACAAACTTTTTCAATTATTCCCTAAATGCTTTACTCGTCAAATTTACAACATGCGGGGCATTTGTCAATCCGAAGGCATCACTTTCCATTCATAGAGTCCGTCTAGTATGCGAAATGCGATTTAGGTTTGCTATCCTCTTGAATCTTTAGATGATGAAATCTAGCTGCCAAGGCCAACTGCGAGAAGACTTTGGCTCCCACAAGTCGATCAAACAAATCGCCTATCCTAAGTAAGTGATACATATTCTTCTTTGTCAATTTGTTGAGCTCTTTATAATCGACACAACCTCAATGAGTCGTCTGCCTTAGTAGCAAATACAACAGGGGTTCCTTATTCCGAAGTATTCCCTCAGATGAATCCTTTCTATAGTAGCTTCGAGATTTTCTAATCTAATTCTCGTTTTTCTTTAAAATCTATATGTCTTAATGGTAGAGTGACTGGTCTAGCGTCTTTCTCCAATCAATCCTAAACTTGATCTCCCTTTGGGGTGGCAAACTCAAGACTTCTTCAAAGACATAAGGAAATTCTTGAACTATAGGTACGGATGAAAATTTATTTTGAGATAGGCTCAACGAATGTAAATAGCTTAAAATGATTGAGTCTTGGGGTGTACAACGAACCACTATACATCGTCCTCTATAACTCTTTAACCATACAACCCTCATATCGCAATCTAAAATTGCCCCGTAGTATGACAACCAATCCATTCCTAAGATAAGTGCATACCCCTCTAAATTAAGAATGTATGCATTACATATGAAATGAACATCGCATATGTCTAACACTAAGTTTTTGCAAATTAAGGAAAGATTTGTCTACCCCCAGCAAGATTTGTGACGGATATTGGATTGGTGACAACTTGGGTTTGAATATTTAAGGAGTCGATCACATTCCTAGATATAAATGAACGCAATGCCCCGTAGTCAACTACGGTACGAATTTCATTCCTAAAAATAAGGGTTTCATAGCCGTCATTCCTTGTTCTCTAGAGGGTGGTCTTTTCGAAACAGGGACAACTTCAATTGTGTAGGCTTGTCCACTCTGCCCTTCCTTCATCATCTTTGCACACTGATTCTTATAGTGCCTCTTTTCATAGCAGTGTTAACACTTTTCCTTAAAAGTTTCCTTCAATAAATTTACCTTGCAATCCTTAGCAATATGTCCTTTCTTTTGGCATCTCTTACACACCTTATCTTCTTTCTTAAACTTTCCTTTCGACTTCTTATTCACCCAAAAGTTTCGTTGCTTGGATCCTCCTTGGTTCTGTGTAGGTCCAGCCTTCTCCTTCTCCATCTCTTTCTCCTTGGCACTAGTCGTTTGTAGTAAACCCATCTTAAGTAGCATCTTATATGTGATGCCAATGTGCATTTGAATTAGTAACAGTTCTTTGAGTGGGGAGTTAGATTATCGACAAACTTCGTGGCTTTTTTCGTAGGCGTATCTATTAAATTCATTCCAAACTTGGCTAGCTTTGTAAATTTACTAATATACTCCTTCAAAGTGGAGTCTCCCTGATTAAGCCATATAAACCTTTCTAGTTTAAAGCTCACTTCTGCTCTCAACATAAATCATGACTTAAATTGGCACATGAATTTATCCCAAGTGACATTCCTATCGATATTCTCCTCGGCCGTAATATTCCGTCAATTTAAGGCCTCTCCTTTAATGTGCCAAACTGCCATTCTCCACTTCATCTGATCCTCCTAACCAAGCTCTTGAAATATCCTCTCTCATCATTTATCATTGTCTTTGTCTCCATGAAACCTTCTATTCATGAATATACTCTTCCTCCCATATTAAGAAAATCCTTACAAATTTAAGAAGTCAAAGGGGCGAGGTGCTACTTCAATAGGTAAGGCAGTGGGTGCCATCAGTGCAGCTTGCTGAGGGACTTGTCTTACATGCCTGAAGCATTGTATAAACCATTCGGACATCCATCGAATGGTGGGCAATCCTTGGGCGAGATTCCCAATTTTATATGAAAATGAGTTTTCAACCATAATCTACTATCTGTAGGTTATACTTTCAGTTATAATTTTCTAAGATAGTATTAAACGCTGAACCAAAGATTTGCCTATTGTGAATGCATATGTTCATCAATAATATATATATATATATATATACATATAATAGGTGTTTTTGAAAAATTCTTTTCGACAACAACAAGTGCATCTCTTTTGCGCACAATTATTCCCGTTGATCGGATAACTCTAGCTCTTATACCAAACGAAACAACCTACCTTGAAACAGATCTAAATTTTGATGTAGAAAAGGCCTATCGAAACTTAAGTTTATCCGAAAGTTGGTTGTTGGTTGGTAAAAAGAACAATACAGAGCTATTTGTCTACTCATTCAGATCTCACAGCGGAATGATAAAATATAATAATAGCAACATACCCATTTCATTCAAAATTCAAAATGCCATAAAAATCCATAACACGATATCAATAACAATCACCACATATACGTAATACAACATTTCAAAATATAACATTGTTTCCAATAGGTACATCATAAAATAACATGAATAGATAAATAGATAACTGCTATAACTATCCTTCTCGCCACCGCCTTCAGCATCGTCTTTCCTAACCTGTGTTGCAATGAGAAGGGAGTCAGAACAATATATGTTTAGTGAATAAAATTATCAAGCCTTATTATTATAGTACTAGGGCAATATAGTTTAAATAGGAGTATGTCTTTTGTATTCCATTTACATCATAAATCTTTCCAAATATGAGCCCAAAGACTTTCCAAATACAAAAAAAGGCTTCCCAAATATAAGCCCAAGCCCATTATGCTTTCAACACAATAACTCAAATATATCGTTAATAATGTCCTATCAATAGAAGAGATGGTACCAAGTAATTTAATACATTTTTAATGAGAAGTAGGCAGACTCTGATATATTTAAATCTTCACCGATAGCTGTCTAACTGACTTTGCACGAAATCTCTTTAGCCACTTAATACTTTCTATCGAAGCGAACGCTTTTCCAAGATATCCTATTCCATGCTTAACCAATAATCCCGATCATTTACTACTTCTTACATAGAGAAGATGCTCACCTTGCATGGCCAATTAATACCTTCAACCACAGAAGTAAGTTCTTCGTATTACGACCCGTACCCTATAGCCAATTAATAGGTATTGGTAGCCAAATCAGTTGAACAGATTTACCCTACAAAATTTAGGACTAACCTCGTGCCATATGCAGTTATTTACTGTAGGCGATGTCTTACATCAGCCATAAAATCACACCGCTAGTATCTAAATTAGCTGGGCAGACTTTTGTGCGCTTTTGACTGACATAGCTTCCCTATAACTTAACCGTAATTCATAACCTCTCTCTATATATATTATCACTAATCTTACCGAATCTATTATTTATCCCTTATAAGAAATCTTTTTTATTTCACATCTAGAATTGATTACTTTTCTAAGGGGGATTTAATCATAATTAATAGCCTATTAACAATACAATTAATACGTTATAATTATATGTCATTTACGTTAATATGTGTGTGTATGCACTTAGCAATTTCTAAGCGTGCAAAGATTACTCACTAAACTAACGTTTAAATGTTAATTCTTTCAAATTATACAAGTCTCATTTCCATATATTAACCTTTATTAATAGTTGTAATACCTTTGGTTCCACATTTTTTGGTTTCAACACGAACTATCAAAAATACCCTTCTACATATATTATTAAAAAAATGCAGTATCACTTAAAAATAGGATCTGATAACCAAACTTTCTTTACCAATTCAACATCCTCCTTTACAAATATTTACCAAATCCTAATATCACTTGCAAATAAAATCTAACAAATAAACTACTTTACATATTCGTTCTTTATTAATTAATAATGCATAAAAAATAAAAATTCAAACTAACAAAAAAATTAGATATCAAACTAACGACTCATGATTTCAATCCAAAAATATGGTTAAATATTTGTGAAATATATTTTCTTTTGAACGTGTTAAACATATGCAATTTATAGAAAAATAATTCATGGTGCCTTCATCACGCGCGAAGCGCGTGCCGTACCTTGTATATCTTAAATCCAATATTCAATAATCCAGTCAACAAATTTTTATACTAATAAAATTGAAACTTAATCTATTTTATACTGAAACAATGGAATAAACCAATAATAATAGAAACTTGCAATTTCAATTATTTTACACCCTATCAACTTCAACTTTTTTTTACGTAAAATCCAACAAGAGAATCACTTTTCAAATTGTGGAAATAAACAATGCAAGCTACCAATAAGAATTCATACTTTGCACACCATTTCCAATTCAAAACTCTTAATAAAATTTAAAAAAAGGAATAAGAGGTGAAATAGAAGGTAAAACACTAAAATCACAAATCTACGTAATTCACATTATTTTAATATAAAAATAATTGAGATTCCAACATAAGAATTGACATTTCGCTTTGGGGAATTTTGGGGGTTTTTAATGTGATGTTTATGTAAATCAAAATTTCCCAAGGCATATTTCAAATCCCAAATACGCTGTTCAATTACTAGAATAAAAGGGCCAAGATTTTCATTCACTATAGGTCCTTAACTTTACTCCTTTTTGAATTTGGCACGCCTACAATAACCTTCTTCGGATTTTATTTATTTAGAATTATGTAACAAGCGAATTGCATACGATTAGATTCAGAAATTTAGGAGTTGGAGGAAAAAAGAATTAGAAAATAAACAATAAAAGTATACAATTCCTTACCTGAAACCTATGAATCTTTTAAAGAGAGAAACTGACATAGCTTCAGTGGACTCCCAAAATAATTTGAAAATGAAATGAGGGGGCTAGGCTGTTGTTTATAGTGGTTGGAATGCACCAAAATCATCGGATTTGGATCGGTTAAAATTAATAAAAGTACAGAAGTTCAAAGTGCAAAACCCTAGCCCCAACTTCAAAGTCAACGGTCGATTCTCCTACCTTGTCGTTCGACCACTAGCGGTCGACCAGTCTTAGAGAGGAGTTGACCATGACGTTTGTTTTAGGAAGATTTTTATGCCATTATTTTTTATTTATTTTATCCCTTAATTATCATTTAACATTAGCTTTAATTTTTAACGATTGCTTAACTCCCAAGTGTAATTGCTGTAAACTTTCAAATTTAAAATTTAAAATTATTTTTTATTTGAATTCTATTTAAATTAAAACTTCAAACATCCATAAATTTTCCTTTTGAATTTCATTTTTAACATATTACATATGAACATTGATCAAAAAATCATCACGAATTCAACGACATAACTTTCGTGGTTAAATTATGATTTTTGCAAAATTTCCATTTTATCCTTATCTTATTCAATTATTTTATCTAATTTATTTATTTCTTATTAAATTTTACAAGGTGTTACAACCACTGTTCTTCTTTGGACCATGATATTATCCCTGCTAATATCTGTAATCTGGCACCACATCTAGATCCATCATCAACGTAAGATCACATTCGTATGGAACTACATCTCGTATTACGACTACCCTTTTAACTATGCATTGGAAAGGGGAACACGAAATGCAAACTCATAGGTGTGTCTCATTGTATACACCCATGTCCATGTCCCAATGGTAGTTTACACCTCGTCGTGCATCTCATATTGCCTAATATGACGTCATAATAGCTCAGCAGTATTCTATCTTGCTTTGGGAATTTACTACTTGTCTACTTCCTATTGATTATAGAGGACTCGGTTCCTTGGATCATCCCATTCGTTTTTGAAAGAACTTTTTTATAGCTTAACTAACATTGTCCGAACAAACAAACTAACAAAAAATTGTGGCGATGCATTACCTAACGGGACGAACCCTAGTAGGAGGCATAGTCCACCATGTCTTTCCTATTGACCACGTAGGACCAATGAAGCGCTCGGTCTATGTACAATTCCTACTCCTAACTTGGTACCATCATATGCGGACATTAGCGACGAGCCACTCACCATCCTATTTAGATTGCTTAACGCAATCAAAGCAATACATTCCCCTTAATTTATTGAAGCAGACTCCACTGAGGGTATACCTTCACCTATATGCATGTGTATATACTCCATGGGTCGTACAGTTGGATATGTCCCACATCAGTATATATTTACACAATTGCTTGTGGTCACTTGTGGTAGGCAGACTTTATTGTGCAACACTACTGACCTCACATTTCAATCCATAATAAAGACTATGTCATTCTCATCTATTAAGTTATTTACATACTTATTTAATTCACATCCGTCATAAACGTATACCTGAGGCTATGTGTATATATAAGTTTTATATGTATCTTCATTCATTCTTGTTTAATTATTACGCCTCTACTGTTCACTGTTAACAATATTCCTCTATTCTTGTGTTTTTGCATCTTATTTAGTATAATGTCATTTACCGCTTTCTTTTGTCATATTTAACTTCCTATTTATGTTCCCATTTCTATTCCTTTTCGTCCATTAATTCCCTTCTTTGTTTTAGAGGACTATCTATACCCTTTTATTTTAAACTACGACTTATCTGTCTTTACGTTTCTTTTTATTTCACTTGCATTTTATTTATATTGCGCATTTCTTTTCCTACACTATTTTTATCACATTTATCATTCTTTTAATTTATCCTTAGGGATTTCTGTATTTTAATGCGCTGTAATTATATTTCTCCCAAATGGAATGGTTAGTACGGTAAATTTCTATATCTCACCCAAAAAGGAAATTTGTGTTATGTTTGAAATAATAAGAAATTATTTGTTCATAGTTATTGAAATAGACAATACAAAATATGGTAAATATTCCTATTTTATACATAACTTTCGTTTTTAGGTGCATTCCTTGTTATTTCAACCGCTATACATTTTATTTGTAAATCTGAAACTTGATAATCTATATAAATTCATATTGCAACACGTTACATAATCCAATAAATTAAATACTATTTAGATCCCTACGTTACAATGATAATTCAATTTACCATTTTATTTGCATAACTCATATTAAATTCAGAAATCTAGAACTGCCGTATATTCTACACATTTCTGAGACTAAATTCAGCGACTATTAATACCTAATATTTTCCAAGTACATGCAATATACAATTTCGGATTATCAATAATAGAATATGTAGGCAGGGTTTATAATTTTATTTCATGTATACAATTTTTAGGCTACAACTCTAATTTATATTTTAGGCATATAGGAATAGCTCCATAATGATATAAATATAATATTATATAAAAAATATATAATTTTTCTCTCACCTTTTTAGATTTTCAAATCTCCAGATCTAATCCATGTTATTCAGTTTGGCCTCTTTTTCTCTATTTGGATTTATAGACTGCATGCATACATAGATTTGTCATAAATCTAGATTAGAAAAGACATTTGGAATTTGAATCATATTTTAGATTCAGTTTTTCTATTTATCTTGTCTTTGGCGATTTGATTTGAACCTATTCACTTTCTCAATCATCTTCTATAATTATCCAACTATATATACATATTGAGTAGAACTATTACTACGAATTTAGAATTTGGAGGAGAAGAAAAATGGCATAGTTCCACCATCGTTTCGAAAATATTAGTTTAGAAGTGAGGGTGTAGTATATTTATATAAGTTCAAACAAATGACATTTGTTCGATTGAACTGTTTTAATTTAGGCCGTTTGGCCGAAGATTTATTGTCGAATATAGCCTAGCAATGGTTGAACGTTCCTATTGTGATAACTCGGATTTTTGGGCATCTATTAATTGGAATTTAACAGGATTTAATTTATTAAAATATTAATTTGTAAATTGACAAATAAATTCTGGTAATTAATAATATCTAGATGTATCTAATTGGATTTGAGTTATAATAAATACTAGATTATAAATATCAGAAAATCCATAACTCTTGTCATAAATTAATAAAATATATAAATAGATATATGTAAATTTTATGATATTAAAATTGTAAGTGTTTACATATACAAGTATAAGTGTGTGTACATATATATGTGTTTATTAATTTAAATGTTAATAACTTAAGCCCATAAGAATCAAATTAATATAGAGTTTTAAATTAGTTCTTCTAAATAATATCTTAAAAATAAATTTACAACTAATATTTATATATATGATTATTAATTTACTTTAAATCTTTTTCTTCAAAAGTTATAGAGATAATTAAGAGGGAAAAAGTTAAAACATATAAAAATATAAAGCAAATGGGAAATATAATGTAAAAACATTTGTAAACTTTGTATGCATTCAAATTGACATGTGTAAGCTAAAAGATATTATGCAATTACAAATGGCCTTAGTTTTCTTTAAATTAAATTATATAAAATGTTGAGAACTAAACTCTTCCTCGGTTAAAAACTTTGATTCTCAAAAAATTAAAAGAAAAAGGAAGCCTGAAGCAAAACTAAATGAAAAATTGAACAAATCCTTTCAAAAACTGGAATAAATGCAAAGATTCAAACTTCAAGTTTTCAATTGAGTAAACTGAAGCTCAAATTTAAGTTCATGTTCAAATTTAACAAGGTGGATTAAATATGCAATTTCAAAAATCTGTTACAGTGCAGTTTTCATAAGTTCAGCACCAATAAATTAAGTCCAGATGGAATTCAAACAACAGTCCAAATCTCAAAGGGGCATAACAAGATTTCAGGTTTCAGGCATTATGTTTTCATATCAAGGAAACCTGTTCCTCTGCGTCTTCAAAAATTGTGAGAAAACAATTTCTATCCTGCTTTCTTAAAAAAAAATCTTGTTGCATGCATTAAATTTGCGGTGAAGTGTGTTAAATGATCATATGATTGTTTAATATGAATTATATATATGTGGATAGAATGGGTGTGCACTCTGTTTTATAGTGTTCTTATTATTCAGGATTTAAGATTTGAAAGAAAATCATGCCTTTTATTATTGATCATCTTTGGGACAAGGTGTATTAACAAAACTTTATTTTTATACCATGTTATCAATTTTAAAATAATTTTAAATTAAATCAGTAGCTAGATTTAACAGAAAGGAAGAAGATCTGTAAGGTTTAAATCATATTGAAATTTCAACTTAAATGATTCCTGGATTCAAGCTTATAATCTGAATTGTTATGGAAAATGATGATTTTAAAAACTAAAATCATGATTTAAAAACTTGAAAATCACGAGCTTTTGCAAGTTGATCAGATTTGGGATAACTGTCCATTACTGGCGATCAAGGAGGAGATGATGGCTGTAGTCGAGGCTGAAGGAAGTTGATAGTAAGGGGGTCGATGGAAAAATATCTGGTGAACTTCTCGAGCGCCGTGGTAATGATAGTTTGTCGAACTAGGGTTTGTATCAATTTTTTATTAAGGAAGAATATCGGGCTGCTGTGCCATCGTCGGTGCAACGGAGGAGGCCGATCACGGGGAAGAGAAGCGTGTGACGTCGGCAAAGCTTTGGGTAAAGTCTCGTGACCTCTGGTGGTCAGAGAAGTCTGGACGAGGCGGTCTTTGGTCAGGGTGATGTGTTCCAGTGGGTTCGACGACGCTGATTCTCGATTTCGTATTCAATTTGGGAGATAGGTGGTCGTGATCGGTAGGGTTGGGCAACGCCATCTTGTTGACGATGGTTGAGTAGGCAGGAGCGCCACCGTGGGTTGGTGCACGTGCACCAGTGCACAAGTTCGCTTGGTATCGGGATTTTGCTGTAAGTATGGTAGCTTCGGGGAATATGTGCGTTTTCTCGTATGCGTACTTGAGTTTGGAAGGAAGAAGTTTGGATTGTTCGGGGGTTCATAAGTGAGAAGTGTTTTTTTGGGTCAAATTTTTGACTCGGGTATTTTCATTTGTGGCTTGGGTTGATTTAGGATGGTCTCGGGCTGTTTGTATATACATCAAATTTTAATATGGGTAGTAAAGGTATTATCAGGTTTAAGAGCAGAGGTAACTCAAAGCAGGAAGATGGACCAAGTTTTAAAACAGGGCAACGCAAAATTTTAAACAAAGGGTTTCAAAGTAAATTTGTTTTTACAAGTTTGAAATAAGATATTAATCAAATTTGTAAACAAGTTCAAAGCCTAATTTATAAAGTCATATGTGATTAAGTCGATTTGAATTGAAATATATGAATAGTCAAGTGTATTGGATTTTTATTTTAATAGGAACTTAAGAGATTTTGTACTCCAACATTTAATTTAGTTAAATAATAATTAGAGATCAATTACACAAATGATAAATTAATTAATTTAAGAAAATTGAGGATTAATTTGTTAGGGTTAATTAATTAATAAATTAATTATTAGAGGTTGATTAATTAATTGAGAATATTTAACCAATGGGATAATTACTTGATGAAAGCAATTAAAGGTAAATTTTTTGAGAAACTTAATTAAGGATTAATTACTTAGCGTAATTAATTAAAGGATTTATTAATTAAGGAAATTAAATACGGGTTAGTTAATTAATGAGTATGATGGATTAAAGGATAATTAATCAATGTAAATGAGTATCGAATAATTAATTTGAGTACTTAATTGAGGATAAATGTAATTAATGTGAATGGGTGGAAGTTAAATTAATTTGTGTAATTAATTAAAGGCTAATTACTTAATGTACTTAAAAGTCATAATTAAGGATTGATTAATCAAGGTTAATCAATTAAGAATAATTAAGTGATAAGTAATTAAGGGGTTGATTACTTAATGTAAGAAAAATTATTATGAATAATTACTTACTGAAGTAATTAAAGGAATTAATTACTCTGTGTAATTAATTAAGTTGATGTGGATAAATTTAGTTAATTAATTAATTTTAATTAATTAAAGGTAATCATGTGATGTTGGGTTAAGTATAATTACTTAAGGTAATTAATGAGGTGTAATTACTTAGTATTTAATGAATAATCACTGGATGTAATAATTAATTAAAAGGAAATTACTAGATGAGAAGTAACTAAAGGATAATCACTTGATGGAAGAAATTAAGTGATAATTACTTAGTGTAATTAAAGGATTAGTCAATATAATCAATCAAGGAGTTGGTTTAAATTGATGGAGTAATTAAGGAAAGTTAATTTCTGATTGTGGTTAATCAAGGTTGATTAATGAATGTAATTGAGTTAAAGGTTAATTATTATATGAAATTTAAGAATAATCAACTAATGAAAGTAATTAGAGGATCATTAATTAGTGTAATTAATGGAAGTGATCAATCTTTCCTATGAATAATTGAATGATGATAAGTGCTTTGGATTGGTTGATATCTCTGATATGAATTGCTTTGTGATATGATATGTTGGATGGACAGTGATAATGTGATTATCTATTAATTATGGATTGCTGTATAAAAGTGTTATCCAGTAATTAAAGTTGAATTGTTTTTAATTGAATAACTTGGGTTTAGATGACATTTGATCCAAAGAGACCGGAGTCGAGTATTAGTAAATACCCGAAACCATTTTGATTCTTTATAGATTGATATGTGAAATCAATAAGCTGGAATGGAATGATTTAAGTGAATTGGACTATTTAATCTAAGTTTTGGTACTTAGAAATTGATGTGTGAAAATTAGTGTTGTCTATAACAACTTGTGAGGTTGTAAATTGATAAAAATTACCCTGGGTTTATATAAATTATATGCTTTGGTATTCCATGATACATGAGTTTACTCACGTTGGTTTCCATCCTGACCTGGGTGTTACTTTGATGTAGTGCTCGGGTCAGACCGAGTATTACAGATTTCCAATTAAGGATGTTCTAGAGCTTAGGAGGCGAGCTGGATGGCAGGAACGTATGGAGAGTATTCCGCTGTGTTATATTGTTATTTATCTGGAACATGTTGTTTTAAACTGTCCAATGTTGTGTAATGGTTGTAACTCTGATGTATAAAAATGTAGTTGACTAATACAGCTTTCTTTGTGTAAAGAATATTATTTGATATTATATTTTATCCACTGCGAATGTGAGGTTCTGAGTTTGGTTTTATGTTTCTTTTTCTTCTATCTCTTTCCTTCTTTTCCTAACTATCTGGAATTTTCGGGATCAAAATTTTCGAATCGTTACATTTGGTATCAGGGTAAGGTTAAGCGAGAACCTTGGCTTTGGTGGGTGTATTCATTAAGGATAGGGTCAATTGTACCCTAAAATGAGTTGAGTGTGTATATATATATATATAAGAGCGTACTTGTTTTTTTTTATATATAAAGATTTTAAATGATTTTATATAAGAATATATTTTGATATAAAGCAATATTTGTTTCTAATAAATATTAAGGTAATTGGTTGTTAAATTATTGGAATTAAATTAAGAAGTAATAGAAATACAACCAAACTGAAATTGAATAAAGATAAGTTTGAAATGGATTCAAACTGAAATTTAAATCTTGAATTTGGGAAGGAGTTTTAGAATAAGAAGTTGTTTGTAAACTTTAAAAGAATTTGTTTTGAATTAAAACGAAGCGTGGTTTAAATTTTAAAATTTGGCTTGGTGGGTCAAGAAGTAAATATGTATGTATGTGTGGATATACATAATATCAAAGATGGTTTGAAATAAACTCTAAATGTTGAGTTTTAAATTTGAAATGAGATGTGATACCCAAAGTGATAAGTTTTTGAACTTATAAGTGGGAGGATTATTAATGTGAAGTTTAGAATTTGAAATGGAAATTCAAATTGGGTAAGGTTGGTTGGATTAAGTAAATTGAGATTTAACTTGGGAAGTTAAACGGTTGTTTTGAATTGGGAGTTTGTGTATCTCAAAATGGGTTTGAGATCTAGAAATTAGAAATGGGTGGATGTTTTAAAATAATTTGAATAGTACCATCATGTTGTTATTAATAATCTTTACGCTGAAATTGGATTTGTTTAAATGAATGAAGAAATGGATTGTGGTAATATATCCATTATTAAGATAAAATGGAATCATTTTGGACTTAAGATTTGAATGTTTAAGATAAAACTTCAAAGGTTTGATTTCAAAATAGAAATTTGGTGATAAATTGAATTTCAAAGATTTAGTTGTTTAAAAAAAATTGAATTATTATTTGAACTTTGAAATAAGTTTAAAATGGAACTTGGATTTAGAATTAAATGGTTTATAGATATAAGTTGATTTGATTTAAAGGATTAGATCAACCTCTAAAATTTAACTCGAATTTATAATTCGAGATGGTTTAAAGTTGGGATTTAAATTAAATTAGTTCAAATTGGATTTGATTTGAATTAATTGGTATTGTGATTGAAGATGGATAAGTTTAAAAATTCAAATGAAAAATTTGAATTGGATTGATTTGAAATGAAATTGAAGATGAATGAGTTCAAATTCAAAAGGGGAATTGGGATTAATTTAAACTAGAATTGAGATGATTTGAAATTGAAGCTAGTTCAATATGAAATTAATCCGAATTGATATGAATTGAAATTGGTTCAAATTGAAATTCATTTGAATTAATTGAATTTTGATTAAAGTTGAATAAGTAAATTCAAATGGAATTTGATTTGAATTTAGGAAAGAAATTGAGGATTAATTCAATTTGAATTGGGATAAATCAATTTCAATGGAAACTGAAGTTATTTAAATTGGAACTGAATCAATTTAAATGAGAATGGAAATTTAAATTGAATTATGGGGAATGGAGATTGGGAACTGAACAGTTTGGCTCTGAACTATTTTCAAAATAAGTTGTTTCAATATAAATCTATTTTTTTCCAAACTTTTTATTATACAACTTTTCTTTTTAAACCTAAAACTATCTTATACTTGATTTACAATTATTTTTGGAACTATTTAACTATTTTACAACTTTTTTATAAACTAATTGCTATTTTTTTAACTACTTTGTAACTAATTTCTATTTTACAACATTTTGCAATTATTTTATAACTCTTTAACTATTTTCCAACTATTTTACAATTACTTAACTATTTTGCACCTATTTTACAATTAATAATTATTTTTCAACTACTTATCTATTTTTAACTTTTCAAGCTATTTTCTAAATTTAAGCTGGTCAGAGTACAAACTGTTTATGAGTAAATATCCATTTGAGATAAGAATTGAAGTGTTAGTCAAAAGGGATATTGGGAGAAAATGTGAATAAGTGAATAGGAAATGTGAACAGAAAAGGAGATTGATTTTGCTAATAACCAATAAAGATAAATACGTATGGTGTATGTATGTTATTCTATTCGCATAGTGTTTTGATTTAGATTCGAGCATAAAATTTCGAGATAGTATGTCGATCCGAGTTGGGATTTTTTCACTCGATTTTCGACAGCGAACCTGGATATGGATTGTTGATTGGTTCTGGATATTCTCTATCATAGTTATGGCTATGTAAGGAGAATGACGGTTTCTGATCAGGAAACCAGATCTGAATCCACCTAAGAAGTCGGGTGGACGATACTAGTTCGGAAGTGAAATTGTGTGATCGAGTGAGCGATCAGATTGATATAGCGTACGGATGATACCTGTACAGTGTACGGGTTTAAATGAAATTGATAATGAAAATTTATGGATAAGAAATGCGGCATGGTTTTTGAAATAAAAAGTATATTTTGTGAAATATATGATGAAATAAGGTGGAAATTGGATATTTCTATGGTAAAATTTACTTTATGGAAGTAAGTAATATGGCAAGTGACTTTATAAGAGCAATCAAGCTTGAATATTGTTTTGGCATAAACAAAGTTGTGTATATATAATTGAAACTCCCCTTTTTGAATCTATAGCCAGAAGAACAGGGTTTTGAAAATATTTGAAGTATAAAAGGGGTTTTATACTAGTTTGAAATGATCCAAAGATTTTTTTTTGAAGGTTATATATATCTATATATATAAAGGATCTTTTGAGAATGATTTTGGAGGAAAGGTTTTTTGGAACCTATTGATTTGGGAAGACTTTTGATTTTTGGGTAAAATCAATATTGGATTTGAAAAGCCTAGTTTGAGAATTATCGATTTTGGGATAATCGATTTTGTGTAAAGGAGATTTTGATGAAATTCATACTAGGTGTATGATTTGGAAGATACTATATGTGTATAGTATAAAGTGTTTTGAAAATGGCTCTGGGGAAAAAGGCGCTCCCTTAAAATGAACTTCTCAGGAGTACCATAGGTTGATACTGCCTTGAGCCTCAAAGGGGGAGGTTCTAAAGTTGGTCCTGTGAGGAGTCTGGAGAAAACTAGTTCCTGAGGATTTTGTGTAGAGTGTAGCGAAAGTCGAGGGCGTTGATGCCTACAGAGGAATTTGGGTTATGTTGTGACGGTAGTGTAACTCGATGTCACTGCGATCTACTATAGACCATAACGGAAGTCGTGTGTGCCGCTGAGAGCCAACGGTATACGTTTGATTTTACATTGGTAGACTATGATCTATGGTAACATAGCGAAAGTCGTGTGTGCTACTGAGAACCAACTATCTGCGTTTGATTTTACATCGGTAGACTGCGACGACCTTTGTGGGAGTGGAGAAGTTTTAATTTTGGGAGCGAAAATCGAGGGCGCTGATGCCTATAGTTGCATGGACTTTTGCTGCGATGGCAACGTAACCCAGGATGTAACTACGACCATGGATGGGGGTGATGATTTCTAGAGCATTCTCACAAAAGATATTTCCTCTATTTTCAAAAATGTTTTCTCTATTTTCAATAAAATTATTTTTCAAATATTTTCACTGGGTGTTGAAAATGGGTCTGCTAAGTACTTATAGAGTTTCAGTCATATGCCATATCAACATATGACCGAATTTCTGTGAGAACAAGGATGGACTGGTGGAGACATCGAGTTATAAAAAGTATTTTTATAAAACTATTTTATAATATTATGTAGATTTTAAAAGTTTTTTAAAAAGTGATTTAAAATTTCTTAATAAAAAAAGTTTATAGTAAAAAATTTCAAAAAGTAATTTTTCTGATAATTATCATTTTAATAAATTTTGGCTTCGTTCCTTTTCGGGGACGAAAAGATTCAAAGAGGGAAGGAATGTGATAACTCGGATTTTTGGGCATCTATTAATTGGAATTTAACATGATTTAATTTATTAAAATACTAATTTGTAAATTGACAAATAAATTCTAGTAATTAATAATGTCTAGATGTATATAATTGGATTTGAGTTATAATAAATACTGGATTATAAATATCAGAAAATTTATAACTCTTGTAGTAAATTAATAAAATATATAAACAGATATATGCAAATTTTATGATATTAAAATTGTAAGTGTTTACATATATAGGTATAAGTGTGTGTACATATATATGTGGTTATTAATTTAAGTGTTAATAACTTAAGCCTGTAAGAATCAAATTAATATAGGGTTTTAAATTAGTTCTTCTAAATAATATCTTAAAAATAAATTTACAACAAATATTTATATATATGATTATTAATTGATTTTAAATCTTTTTCCTTAGAAGTTATAGAGATAAACAAGAGGGAAAAATTTAAAACATATATAAATTTAAAGCAAATGGGAAATATAATGTAAAAACATTTGTAAACTTTGTATGCATTCAAATTAACATGAGTAAGCTAAAAGATATCATGCAATTACAAATGGCCTTAGTTTTCTTGAAATTAAATTATAATAAAATGTTGAGAACCAAATTATTCCTCAGTTCAAAACTTTGATTCTCAAAAAATTAAAAGAAAAAGGAAGCCTGAAGCAAAACTAAATGAAAAATTGAACAAATCCTTTCAAAAACTGAAACAAATGCAAAGATTCAAACTTCAAGTTTTCAATTGAGTAAACTGTAGCTCAAATTTAAGTTTAAGTTCGATTTTAACAAGGTGGATCAAATATGCAATTTCAAAAATCTGTAACAGTGCAGTTTTCTTAAGTTCAGCACCATCAAAATTAAGTCCAAATCGAATTCGAACAACAGTGCAAATCTCAAAGGGGCATAACAAGATTTCAGGTTTCAGGCATTCTGTTTTCGTATCAAGGAAACCTGTTCCTCTGCATCTTCAAAAATTGTGAGTAAACAATTTCTATGCTGTTTTTTTTTTTTAAAAAAAATCTTGTTGCATGCATTAAATTTTCAGTGAAGTGTGTTAAATGATCATATAATTGTTTAATGTGAATTATATATATGGATAGAATGGGTGTGCATGTCTGTTTTACAGAACATTTGTTCTGTTCTTATTATTTAGGATTTAAGATTTGAAAGAAAATCATGTCTTCTATTACTGATCATCTTTAGGACAAGGTGTATTAACAAAATTTTATTTTTATACCATGTTATTAATTTTAAAAATAACTTTAAATTAAATTAGTAGCTAGATTTAACAGAAAGAAAGAAGATCGGTAAGGTTTAAATCATATTGAAATTTTGACTTAAATGATTCCTAGATTCAAGCTTGTAATCTTAATTGTTATGGAAAAGATGATTTTAAAAACTAAAATCATGATTTAAAAATTTGAAAATCGCGAGCTTTTTGAAGTTGATCAGATTGGGATAACTGTCCATTACTGGCGATCTAGGAGGAGATGATGGCTGTAGTCGAGGCTGAAGGAAGTTGATAGTAAGGGGTTCGATGGAAAAATATCTGGTGAACTTCTCAAGCACCGTGGCAACGAAAGTTTTTCGAACTAGGGTTTGTATCAGTTTTTGATGAAGGAAGAATATCGGGCTGCTGCGCCATCGTCAGTGCATCGGATGAGGCCGGTCATGGGGAAGAGAAGCGTGTGACGTCGGCAAAGCTTTGGGTGAAGTCTCGTGACCTGTGGTGGTCAGAGAAGTCTGGAAGAGGCGGTCTTTGGTCAGGGTGATGTGTTCCAGTGGGTTCGACCACGCTGATTCTCGATTTCATATTCATTTTGGGAGATAGTGGTCGTGATCGGTAGAGTTGGGCAACGCCGTCTTGTTGATGATGGTTGAGTAGGTAGAAGCGCCACCGTGGGTTGGTGCACGTGCATCAGTGCACAAGTTCGCTTGGTATCAGGATTTTGCTGTAAGTATGGTAGCTTCGGGGAATATGTGGGTTTTCTCGTTTGCGTAATCGAGTTTGGAAGGAAGAAGTTTGGATTGTTCGTGGGTTCATCAGTGAGAAGAGTTGTTTTGGGTCAAATTTTTGACTCGGGTATTTTCATTTGTGGCTCGGGTTAATTTAGGATGGTCTCGGGATGTTTGTATGTACATCAGATTTTAATATGGGTAGTAAAGGTATTATCAGGTTTAAGAGCAGAGGTAACTCAAAGCAGGAAGATGGACCACGTTTTAAAGCAAGGCAAAGCAAAATTTTAAACAAAGGATTTCAAAGTAAATTTTGTTTTACAAGTTTGGAATAAGATATTAATCAAATTTGTAAACAAGTTCAAAGCCTAATTTATAAAGTCAAATGTGATTAAGTCGATTTGAATTGAAAATATATGAATAGTCAAGTGTACTGGATTTTTATTTTAATAGGAACTTAAGAGATTTTGTACTCCAGCATTTAATATAGTTAAATAATAACTAGAAATCAATTATCCAAATGATAAATTAATTAATTTAAGAAAATTGAGGATTAATTTGTTCGCTTAATTAATTAATAAATTAAGTATTAGAGGTTGATTAATTGAGAATAATTAACCAATGAGATAATTACTTGATGAAAGTAATTAAAGGTAAATTGTTCGAGAAAAGTAATTAAGGATTAATTACTTAGTGTAATTAATTAAAGGATTGATTAATCAAGGAAATTAAGTACGGGTTAGTTAATTAATAAGTATGATGGAAGTAAAGGATAATTAATCAATGTAAATAATTATCGAATAATTAATTTGAGTGATTAATTGAGGATAAATGTAATTAATGTGAATGGGTGGAAGTTAAATTAATTTGTGTAATTAATTAAAGGCTAATTACTTAATGTACTTAAAAGTGAAAATTAAGGATTGATTAATCAAGGTTAATCAATTAAGAATAATTAAGTGATAAGTAATTAAGAGGTTAATTACTTAGTGTAAAAAAATTATTATGAATAATTACTTAATGAAGTAATTAAAGGAATTAACTACTTTGTGTAATTAATTAAGTTGATGTGGATAAATTTAGTTAATTAATTAAGTTTAATTAATTAAAGGTAATCATTTGATGTTGGGTTAAGTATAATTACTTAAGGTAATTAATGAGGTATAATTACTTAGTGAAGTAATTAATGAATAATTACTGGATGTGATTAATTAAAAGGAAATTACTAGATGGGAAGTAACTAAAGGATAATCACTTGGTGGAAGAAATTAAGTGATAATTACTCAGTGTAATTAAAGGATTAATCAATATAATTAATCAAGCAGTTGGTTTAAATTGATGGAGTAATTAAGGAACGTTAATTTCTGATTGTGATTAATCAAGGTTGATTAATGAATGTAATTAAGTTAAAGGTTAATTATTAAATGAAATCTAAGAATAATTAACTAATGAAAGTAATTAGAGGATCATTAATTAATGTAATTAATGGAAGTGATCAATCTTGCCTATGAATAATTGAATGATGATAAGTGCTTTGGATTGGTTGATATCTCTGATATGAATTGCTTTGTGATATGATATGTTGGATGGACAGTGATAATGTGATTATCTATTAATTATGGATTGCTGTATAAAAGTATTATCCAATAATTAAAGTTGGATTGTTTTTAATTGAATAACTTGGGTTTAGAAGAAATTGGATCCAAAGAGAACGGAGTCGAGTTTTAGTAAATACCCGAAACCACTTCGATTCTTTATAGATTGATAGGTGAAATCAATAAGCTGGAATGGAATGATTTAAGTAAATTGGACTATTTAATCTAAGTTTTTGGTACTTAAAAATTGATGTGTGAAAACTAGTGTTGTCTATAACAACTTGTGAGGTTGCAATTGATAAAAATTACCCCAGTTTTATATAAATTGTATGCTTAGGTATTCCATGATAGATGAGTTTACTCACGTTGGTTTCCAACTTGAACTGGGTGTTACTTTGATGTAATGCTCGGGTCAGACCGAGTATTACAGATTTCCAGGTAAGGACGTTCTGGAGCTCAGGAGGCGAGCTGGATGGCAGGAACGTATGGAGAGTATTCTGCTGTGTTATATTGTTATTTATCTGGGACATGTTTTAAACTGTCCAATGTTGTGTAATGGTTGTAACTTTGATGTATAAAAATGTAATTGACTAATACAGCTTTCTTTGTGTAAAGAATATTATTTGATATTATATTTTATCCCTGTGAATATGAGGTTCTGAATTTGGTTTTATGTTTCATTTCCTTCTATCTCTTTCCTTCTTTTCCTAACTATCTGGAATTTTCGGGATCGAAATTTCTGGGTCATTACACCTATCCTAGGGTCACGGCTAGTGAACTACGTTATGAACTATCGTTTGTTTAATGCGTCAGTTAATCACCGTGTTTGATTTTTTTTCTTCCTTATTTATTCAACCGATATCAATTTGGTCCCATTATAATTTTCTTAATGCTTAAGCAATGTTAAGTATAACATTCAGTAATTAGTGTTATTCAATTATTTTATCTCCTTAATTACATATATAATTTTTTCAAATTTATGTATGAATATTGATCAAAAAATTGCCCTGAGCCCAATTGTACAAGTTTCAAAGCCAAAGTCTAACATTTGTAATTTTTCTATTTTAGGCACTTACTAATTATTAATCAATTTCATTTAAATTAATTATCGTTAAAATCATAGGGCGTTACACAGTCATATTTTACATAACTCGCCTCTTGTTTCATTAACGCCGTTTAATGTCATTTACCCTTACTTCTAATTTAATAAATGAAATATCTTTTATCACTTAGCACTATTAGATATATCTTACCGTCCTTTTTCAACTATGAACAACCTTTCTTTGATTATTATACTTGTTACTTCCCCATTGCTTTATTTATATTTTGCCTCTTCTTGTTTATTTTCTAACTTTTCTTAAGCTTCATTTATTAGATTCACGATTAAATTATTGTTCTTGTCACGACTTATAATACTTGGTTTATACTTAGGGATTTCTGCATTTTAATGCGTTGGAATTACATCTTCGTAATAGGAATGTTAATGTTATAATTTTCGACAGATGATCTAAAAGAGGAATTGTCTTATGTTTGGAATTATAAGGAATTGTATTTTCTGTTCTTATTGAAATAGACAGTACAAAATACGTTAAACAACCTTATTTTGTACATCTCTTCATTTAGGCATGTTCCTTAATATTTCAAACGATACACATTTATTCATATTTATAAATTGGATAATTTATAGAATTTATATTGTTAACATTTTCTTTTGGGAAGATGTAATTCCAACACATTAAAATGCAGAAACCCTAAGTATAAACCAAGTATTGTAAGTCGTGACAATAACGTAATTTAGTTGTGAATCTAATATATGTGTTTTAGGATAAGTTAGAAAATATAAAATAAGAGGCGAAATATAAATAAAGCAATAAGGAATTAAGGAGTTATAATAATCAAAGAAAGGCAGTTAATAGTTGAAAATGGTAGTAAGATATATCTAATAGTGTTAAGTGGAAGTTAAGTGGTAGAAGTTATGTAATCTATTAACTTGGAAGTGGCGGTAAATGACATTAAACGACATTGACAAAACAAAAGGTGAGTTATGTAAAATATAACCAAATATTAACGGTTGAATATAGGAGGCATAGTAATTTAAACCGAGTTCGTGTTTATGGTGAGTGTGGACTATTAAATCTAGTTGATATTTAAACTAACTATAAATGACATAGTCATTGGTATGGGTCAGAATGTGAGGTCAGTAGTTTTACACCGCATAAGTCTACCCACTAAAAGAGGATACATTAGTTGTGTATACATTGTACTAATATGAGATATCTCCAACTTTAAGTCCTATGGGATTATACGTTTACGTATAGGTGAAGAGAATATACCAAAGTAGGGTTCGCCTTGGTTTGAATTGTAAAACGACCAAGTTGGGTCTGCTTCAATCCATTTAGAGGGCATGTGTTAAGTAACTAAGTGGGAATTTTCTTGAATGCATTAGTTAATCTAAATAGGACGTTGGGCGTAGGCTCGACACTATATTCGCAAGGTTGGTAGTTGGTACCGTATATGTGAGGAGTAAGGCTATACACATAGATCGAGAGCATCATAGGTCGTGGAGAGGTCCGTAGAAAGACTAGGATTACACCTAAATGGACTACACCTCATACTAGTGTAGATCATATTTGGGAAAATCACTGCATCATAGCTGTTTGTTTGTTTTTAGGTGGCAAGGCTAGGTAACCCTTAGTTGTGGTCTTTCAAGAGAATAAGATAGTCCGAGGAGCTGAGTCCTCAATATTTCTTGGAGCCGAGTCTATGATAAGTCTGAGGAACAGAATCCTTAATACGTAGCGGTTAGATAAGTCTTCAAGATGAGGTAGAATATGTCTAAATAGTTTTAATGCATTTATTACGCACTATGGGAAGATCCTCGGTGTACGCGGACAATTCAGTCTAGACACAAATGGCGGATACTTGGCATGGTGTAGATTTACAGATACTAGCGGGAAATGTATCTTGATCCATTGGGGGACAGTGGTACTTATATATATATATAGCTTTATACACACACAGAGACACATACACATACACACTTATGTAGTTATTGTTTATCTCGAATAGTTGGGGCATATCGTACTCATACGTGAAGTCAAGACGACTATATTAAAATGGTAGACATGACACGTAAGGGAAGACAAGCGGCATAAACTATTGTTATGTATATAATATGTAATTTACCAATCATCGAAACATTATTTTGACCCCCTCTTCATTACAACCTATAGGATAGACTTAAAGGAACAGGTACTGGTACAAGGCAGGAACAGTTGAAGGATAGATTTTCTTACGCATGCTCGACACTGACAGGGGCATCAAATATCAGGGATACTAGTTGGTCAATAATGATATATGATTGTGCTTTACTATTCCACTACGAGTTTATTACCGATAGTGCTCTGATATACTTTTATTTATTTACATGATACCAACACCAACTATTCGTATTTTGGTGGACTAAGATGCGGTTGTTGCAATCGATTTAGCGAAAATTCAAGCACATTAAGGTATAGGTTGTTGCAATTTAATTTGCGATAGCTTAAGCCATCCATATGTAATAACCTTGATTATTAACTTGCGATACCCCTATGAACATCAGTATGTGATAGGTCCATTAATCATCAACTTGCGATAGCCCTATTAATCATTAACTTGCAATAGCTTTATCCGCATTAACTTGTGATTGCTCTGTGAATCATTAACATGAGATAGCTCTATCAATCAACAACTTGCAATAGCTCTATTAGCATGAACTTACGATTGCTCTATCGGCATCAGCTTGCGATAGCTCTATCAACATCAACCTCTGATAGTCTTATTATCATCAAGTTGTGATAGCTCGGTCAACATTACTTTGCGATGGCTCCCTTAACATGGGTGGCTCTATTAGTCATGAACTAGCGACAACCCTATTAATGTCAACTCGCGATAGCCTTGTTAACATTAATTTATGATAGCTTCATCCATTGAAACATTCAATTGCTCTTATATAACATCTCGAAAATTTTAATAACAAAGTAAAATATTAAAAATGGTAAAAATGCAATTTTACATAAAAGTACAAAATAGTGAATTTTTAAACATGAAGAAATTTGGAGAATCTAAATTTTCCGTTATGTCAAGTAGATTTTTCTAACTTAAATTCATATAAAATGTAAAAATAGATATCGTTTGAAGAAAATACGAAATGTTTACCATAACACATATTTCAAAATTTACGCCTATATTAAAATTAAGTTTAAGAATTAATCACAAAAATAAATCAAAACTTATTTTTTAAATAATTGATTTAAGACTTTTGAATTATTTTAAAATGAGTACAATTTTGGGAATGTACATTAAAAAAAGGTATAGATAATTACTTGCGGGGGGAAAGCGTTAACTACCATATGTTAATGGAATTTATTGCTATGGTTAATGAAAATATATGTTACGTATGTTGGAAAGGGAATGTAGCAATATATTTAAGAAGAAAATAATACATTTAATGTTTTTTTTTGAAAAAAAAAGGCAGTTTATATATAAATAATGAGCATATACTTCCATAATATGCTTCCTTACACTACAAGAAAACTGATTTTTTGTAGTGCCCAAAAAAAGCCACGATGTATTTTTAGTGGCGTTCCGATAATCGTTACGAAAAAACATGCCACTAAAAATCCTCGAGTATTAGTTGCACTTTTTTAAACGCCACCAAATTTGTTTTTTTGATAGCGTTTTTATAACGCCATAGAATTCCTTTTTTGTAGCGCCTATTTACCGCCACCGAAAAGGTTTTCTCCTTCATGATACTTTTTTGTAGCGCCTATTTACCGCCACCGAAAAGTGTACTTGAGTTTTTAATCACTCTTTTGTAGCGACATTTTAACGCTACCAAAATAAATAATATCCAGTAGCGTTTGTTTCCCTCCACCTGCTACTCTAAATTTACCCCTGATCTAGCATCCAATTATATAATAACAGAATACGCAAGCACATACACTTTTGAACACAATATATTAAACAACTACAAAATACGTATACGCATTGAAGATCCACAAGATACATAGACATTCATACATCCACATACATAGGTGTCGACAAAAAGCTACCCGTACACATACACAACGAAGGAAAAACTACCATACTAGTTTCATAATAGTTTCATAACAATTTTAATCAACCTAACTACATACATGTGCTGGTACCATACCAAAAACCAGTGCTGCTGCTTGAATTCTTCACAAACGTTTATCTACCTGTAAACAATAATAATCATGTTACTAAATATTTGTGAGGGGAAGGTATCAAAGATCAAAAATGGACAAATATAGAAGTCCTTAGACTATAATACTTCAAACAAATATGCCTCTGCCCATCCACTTCAAAACCAAAAACTGCAGTTTCAATTAACCATCTACCTACACACAAAACCATACATCCTATGCATTTATAACATACGAAACTGACCTCTATTGCTCTTCTCTCAATAGCTACTTGCAAACACTTACGTGTTAACTTAATGAATGAAACTGAAGTTATATAATGAAACCATACATTATTTATAAACTGAATTTAACGAAACTTAATGAAACTAAAGTTGCTGAAATGACTGCACCAATGAATGGACCAACCCAGAATATTCGTTGTTCATACAACATAGAGTAACTTATCAGGTACTTGTAATCGTATTATTAATATGAAATATGAGTTTGAATAATATGTAAAAGCAAGCTAACCTGATCATCCCAAGCTTCATCCTTGTTGTAAATAACAGCAGCTCCAAAACTTCTAACAATGTTAATCCCAGTACCAGCAATTGGAATGGTCTCCAGATGAACCATGAACACCACAAACCCAATTAGAAGTGGAGCTAGTACCTACAACCCATTTATTACTTATAATTCTAGTTTAAAACTAAATAATTACAGAACATACGAAATTTTATAGTATGACGCATAATTTATCACAGTTTACAAATATAAATCAGGTTCTATTCTTTGAAATATAAAAGAAGAGTATCATACCGGCACATGAGTATCTCTAGCACCACGTTTAGGGTCGGTAGCAGCAAACACAGTGTATACCATTACCAACACAAAAGTGTCTATAATTTCAGATGCAAGCCCAGTTCCTTTGCTGTACCAAGCGCTTATTGTAAAACATGGTAACTGGTCCTGCAAAATAAAGAAAATAGTGTTAAAACATGGTAAGATAAACCTTCTGGTAATGGCAACTGATTTTGCAACTAATTCTGTAAAACAAATAAAATAGTGTTAAAACATGGTAAAGATAAATCAGGTTTAAATGCCCATGTTCTGTATACATAATGGATTTCATCAGTTAAAAAACTATTGTTGAGTCCTAAAGATATAAGTTTCAATGTAGCAAACCTTTCAGGCAGCATTGTCATCACAAAAGCTAAAACTTTTAGCTTCTGCAAAACATGTGTTATTCTACAAATCCGTACTTATTTCAATAAGCCAAATAACCAACCTCACGAAGTTACTGTCACAAGTTGGCTCAAACAATCCGCTTCTTAATCATTTTCTTCAAAAAGCCTAGATGCAAATGGTTTCAACTGAATAAAATTCGATAAATTAATAGCTAATACCGATACAATTAATGTTTCTTCACTTATCTGTTACAATAGTCCAAAGCAAGCCATGTCTATTCTCATCCATAACCTTCTCGTTACCCATGTGCTGTCGAAAATCATGAATCCCCTTTATAGACCATCATAAAGATTGTTTGTTCCAGATCTGAAGCTGCAAGACAATTTCAGATAGTTTGCTTCACTACACTGCAATGTTCGAAGCCTGAGATATACAGAAGAGTTTTAACTTTGAGGAAATGATATTCTTTGAGTTTTATGCAGAAGAACCAACTAAAACTGACCAAAACAGGATGTGATGGATAGGTAACCAAACAATAAAAATAAATAAACACACAGAACTATTATTATACACAATGATAAGAATATTTATAATTAAATGAAATCAATATTCACTGCATGTAATAATGTATAATACATGCCTATATATAAATCAAAATAAAATTGAAAATCCTTGAGCTGAAGACAAAAAACATAGAAAATTATGTTAGAAGTTTTACTATATTTCATTTAATATAAATCATAACTAATGGTGTACATCTAGGCAAAACTGAGAGTGATGGACTTGTAACAGTATATAGATGGACAAAGCAACAAAATCTTGAGGTGCAAGCGCTAATTTATTTTCATTCATAAATTATACTTGCAAAATCTCAGCTATATTCTGGTAAATAGTAAAGTCTCATAACCGAAAGAACAAATCGCTTTACCCAAAGAAAATAAAGCAAAGAAGAAACCAGAAAGAATAGCAAAACAAATATCTTCAGTTGTTTACAGTGAAAAAACTGAATGTCTTCTCAGCCTAACCTTCTATAGATGAAACAGCACTCAGACCATTTAAACAAGGTTTTCATAATTTCAGATTAACTAAGATGCATTAATTCTAACAGATTCAGCCTATGTATGCGCACAAATAGATTTTCAATATATACAGCAAAATCTTTTTAATTCCATCCAGGCACATACATCAGATAGTTAAATTTTTACTAAAATTAAGTTACCTTGATGATCCCATATGTGACATGTTTGACACGGTTGTGCTCCTCTAACCGTCGTCTCTTCAGCCATCTTATTTGCTTCAGGATATACATGAACAAATGCCCAATTTCTCCCTCTTCTTGCTTTGTTTATTTCATTTAATGCCTTTTCATGTTTGCAGTCACCAGGAAATAGTCCATTACTCCATAATACAAGCGGAAGAGAATCCCCTGCAACAATAAACTTCTTAGTTTTATTGCTTATCAAATAAATAAATGATAATACAAATACACAGAAACCTCACCGCACACACATTTAAACGGTTCAACATAACCTCAAGCAACAAAGCACAAATTCAATGTAGTGCGACAATCTCCATGATCAATCACAACCGCACAAAGCATTCAACTGCCTACACGACAGTGCACATTATTACCAAGACCAAACAACTGCTCTTACTTCCTCCATCTCTGTACATATCTTACTTCCTCCACCACTGAGAACATCACTGTGTTCATCCTGCACATCCACTCACTTGCACATATGTTGCTGACCATCTTCCCCTTTGCATTATCTTGCTGCCATATCACACCCACTTCAATAACTCACTGCCTGACCACTTCTCTGTCCAACAGCTACCTCCTTCAATACTTTGCTAAATTAACTTCTCAAACCATCTATCTTCACCATGCACATCTGCACAGTGCCACTTCTTCAACCAAAACATCACAGTGCCATTTCTTGTCATTACTTCAACACTTCATGTCATCACAGTGCCAGAACCTCCTCTGCCACTTCTTCCTTCCTTCCTACAATTCAACTGTGCAAACCTTACTGCTTACTACCCCAACTTCCAACCAGCCACAACATAAACCACACATCAACCATTACATCTTGCCACCACAATCACACAGTGCCATCTCCCACAACACTGAACCATATCAAAATCACCATTCATCAATATCGTACCACCAGTATAAAACCCGCAAGTACCACTAACTGCATACACACCACCCCTGCCACAAAACCACTTCTGCGATTCCTCTAACAAGCTAAACCCAATCGCGACTTCCACTAACCCAAAGCAACCCACTTCACTGCAACGCGACTCCCAAATCCATCCATCACCACCTCCAGTCACCGCGACTTCAATCACCCCAACCCCGAAACACCTCATCGCCAAATCATCCCATAACTTAACTCAACAAATAACACTTTAGGAATTTAATTTGGAATTTTGATTTTGGGAAAGTGATTTTGGTTTGGAAATTTTGGAAATCAATCGTGGTTTTGGGAAATTAGTTTGAGCGATTGAACTGGAAATATAATTTGAAGAGGATCGATTTCCTGTATCAGAAAAAAAAAATTTGTGTTTGGGCCCAATTGACAAAGTCCCCAAATCGCAGATCATGAAATCGAACCACTACCTCCGCAAGAATCCCAGAATCGAACATCTGATTTTATTTGATTTTGATCGAGAATTTGGTATTGTGGAACTTGATTTGGAAACAGTCGATTTTATTTGTTTCTTTTCTTTTCGAACGAGAATTCAGGAATAAGAATATGAAAATGTGAATTTGAGATTTTTTTCCTTCGTACTTTTTGGAAGGAGGACGGGAAAATGTTAATTGTTAAAATAAGCTATGAGCGGTCACGGAAAAATTTAGCTAAATTTTCATGAATTGTTGGCGGGAACCCATTAGCCGCGTTTATTGTTTATTTTCATACTAAAAAGTTCCAACGGTTGCATATGGTTATAAACGCTACCAATTAATGCAACTAAAAGCAGATTTTCTTGTAGTGTTAAAACATTGCAATCCTCCTAACCTAAATGATTATCTTGCAGGGAAAAAGAGTACATATCATGTCCATGTATTAACAATACAACAGCAGTATGCTAGAAACCAAGTTGTCAAATAGATGAAGGAGTAAAATAAAGAAGCGACACATTGAAAAACATCCATACAAACAACTTGGGGCATATAAACAAAGAAAATTACAACAAATCCAATACAAGTGTTAAATCCATAGAGCTCAAAACATGAAACAACATCCAATCTTATAGCCATCACTTATTGAAATGCAGGTGAGTGAAAACGCAGCAGTTGCCTTTACTAAACTAATCAGATCTAAAAGCTTCTTCAATCCAGTAATAATGGAAGCAAATTTTCCTCTCAAGAACTAAAGAAATAAACAAATTAGCGGCAAATCGGAGGAGATTAACAACTTCGATGTCAAGGAGGGCGGCATTCCAGCTTAGTGTCAATTTTAATTTCGAAATTGGACAAGATAAGTTCCAAATCTTTATTTATCTTCTGCGAATCCAATTTACTTTTGAATTAAATTCTTACATTCTTGAGTTAAGAGAATATTTCTAACTTGAACTGGCAACTCGATACCTTTGAAAATCCCTGAGTTTCGTTCACGCCGTATGTTCCAAATCATCGAAGTAAACGCAATGTTCTTGAAATGGTTAGATATAGTATTATTGTTTTGATTTTGACACATAATTTCCAATACTAGATTTATATCAAAAGAATTCCTGATGTTAATTTGAAGTTTATGCATCATTTCATCTAGAATTTTTCTAGAATATATGCAGTTAAAAATAGGTGGTCTTTATCTTCATCTAGATTTAAACAGAGAACACAGGATCAAGCAATACCATTGTTCCATCTGTTGATTCTGTCTTTAGTGTTCAACATGTTTAATTTAGCCAGTAGAGAGCAAATCGACATTTTTGGAGCACAATTAATATCCCAAATAATGCTGGACCACTTAAATTATGTATATTATCTTTTATATGATTCCAAGCCGAATTAAAATTAAATTGACCATTCTTGTTTGATATCTAGAACTAGAAATTTTGTTGCATCTGATTATGTATTGTGATATTGTGGACTAAATCTTGACATTGAGTAGGAACATAGTTAAGATGATTTTTCCATTCATTATCTACTATAAGAGCAGAAACTTTTCTATTATTACCACCATAGACAGACATGGAATTCCAACCATATTTTTCCACCAAGGAAGATCCATTGATCCATGGGACTAGCCAAATATCTATGTTATCACCATTAACAATTTTCATATCAATTAGACGTGTGCACCATTATCTAGCTCTAAGCACTAATTTCCAAGTATATGATGCATTGTTATTCATAGCAGCATGCCAAAAATTAATTTTTTTGCAATATTTTATATACATCCATTTGGCCCAAGTTGTTTCCCATTGTCAATATTTCCAAAGCAATTTAATAGCAACTACTTTTGCAATTTCATCAATTTTTCTAATACTCTGGCCACCCTCATTCTTGGTTTTACATACATCATTCCAGCTCATCTTATAAGCTTTAGGTTTCCAAATGAAATTGGCACAAATAGAGTTGATTCTTTGAATGACAGCCATAGGAATTTGAGTGAATTGCAACCAGAATTGAATCATGGGTAAATGGCAATTTTCACTAATTCAATTCTACCACTGATATTGAGTAATTTACTATTCCAGTGGTTAATATTTTTTATTGATTTTGTCTATTAAGCATCCAAAATCCCTTGTTTTAAGTTTGTTGTTTGATAGTGGGATGCCTGAATATATTACTGGAAGTTTTCCAATAATGTTATTTAATATATTAGATATTTGTTGCTTATTTTTAACCCCTTTATTAAAAAACACAATGGATTTGTTTTCATTTAAATCAAGGCCAATTAAACACTTTAAATTTTGAAAGATCTGCATAATGCTTTCAGCATTTTTTGTGTTAGCTTTAGTCATAATTAGAATATCATTCGCCTACAACAAGTGAGTGATCATGGGATTAATCTTATAAATAGGGGTGATATTACCTTTCAAGTACTCCACATCGAGATAGATTGTAAGAAACTCCATAGCTATAGAAAATAAGTATGATGAGAGAGAATCACCTTGTCTTAAACCCCTTGAGCACTCAATAAAACCAATTGGGGAGCCATCAATTAACATCGAAAAAGAGGGAGTGGATATACATTCGTATATAAGATTAGCAAATGTCATAGGAAACCCCATGGAAATCAGCATATGATGAACAAACTCTCTATTTATTTTACCATAGGCTTTATGCAGGTCAATTTTCAGGCAAATATTGTTGGAATTTTTACTGTTAAATCCTCTAACCATTTCATATGCAAGTAATGAATTCTCCATAATAATTCTCCCTGAAATGAAACCATTTTGATTATATGAAATAAGGTCATTCATATAAGGTTTAGCTGATTACAAAGAAGGTTGACTAAAATCTTATATGACACATTGCATAGAGAGATCGGTCTAAAATTGGTCATATCAATTGCATTAGGCTTTTTGGAATGAGGAAAATGAAAGAATGATTGATTTCTCTTATAATTTTACCATATTGAAGGATGCCATTCATAGCATTCCAGGTATCATCTTTAAGTTGTTCCCAATGCACTTTGTAGAACATCGAGTTAATGCCATCAGGCCCAGGGGAACTGTTGCCATTAATTTGGAAAACTACAACTTTTATTTCTTCTAATTGAAATGGCTTGCATAAATTGTTCCTTGCATTTTTAGAGAGGATTTTTTATAAATGATGTTTGGAAATCGCGTTGTGGCTTGAGATGCAGAGAACAAATCAGTAAAATAACTGACAGCTTCATATGCAAGTTTACCTGATGTTGATGACCATACTCCATTTGAATTGATATATAATTGCTACCTCGATTTGGTTTACAGACATTAACTCTACTGTAGAAAAAGTTAATTGGCCTATCCCATTTAACCAATCAATTTAATTTCATTCTTTGCTCTTATCTATTGCACTTTTTCTCATAGCTGAATGAATCTATGCAGTTTTCAAATTGTATTGATTTATCAAGTTATCATTCAAAGGATTTTGAACTAACAACCACACTGTGAATATTTTTATTACTTTTAACCCATGTCTTCAATGCAGATTTAGCTGCCTTAAGCCTGCATATAAGTATATGAAGTGGATTGCCATGAAAATCTTGCATCGAAGCATTTTGAAGAACTAACTGGTACAGTGAGAAATGCGGATTAAGCATCTTAAGGCTAAGGATAAACACTAGAGGGGGGTGAATAGTGTTTTAGAGAACTGTTAAATCTTTTTGAGTTTTTGTTATTTTAAACACAAATATATGCAGCATTCATATCACAGAATAAAACACAAATGCAAATATAAAATAAAAGCAGTAAAGGAAAGAACACATCGGATTTTATACTGGTTTGGAGTTACCCTACATCCAGTCTCGCACACAAGTACGGATTTCCTTACAAAAACAATCTTTACAACTACACCCTCGATTTCAAGGCTATGAGGTACAACCTCCAAAATACAATCCTCTGGGTAGAGATAATTGATTTCCCGGGCAACAAGTTCATCTAATTGATTTCCCAAGGCTACAATCACATCTTATCTCGCTTGATTGATTTTCAAGGCTACAATCACATCTTTTCTTACTATGTTGATTACAAAAAGCCTATAACTCAGAATAGCACTGAGGATCTTGTTGAGATAGTTATAGAGAATCAAAGCAGAGATAATCTAGTTAGATTCAATGTTGATTTCGACAGAGTAATGATAAGAATTTGTATATAGAAATGTGGAAGAAGAAGAGGAGTGAAAAACCAGAAAAACTGAATTAAAATTTATTGAAACTAACCCCTACTTATAGAAGAACAACAGCCATGTCCATTCGTGAAGAGTTATGACGAATAGACACTTCTTTTGAAATTTAAATTTTGAACTCAACTGACACCATGTCAACATGGGGTACTTGAGTATGTCGACATCCCAAAGGGATTTTTGGTGTTTTGATTTTCTTTGAAAATAACCTTTATTTTATATTAAAACTTTTTTAAACTTCATAAATATACTTGACTATAATTAAAATACATAAGTAAATATAAAGAATAATCTATACAAAATTTTACTATAATTTTATATTTAAAATCTAAGTATAAATATTTAAAAGTTAAATATATTATATTTAAAAGATAGTTTAAAAACAAGAATAATTTGATTTTGAAATTAAAGATTATTTTGAGGCTAAAAATATTTGAAATCAAGATAGATGTTTTTTGATGCTTTTAAAAGGAAGGTTTTGAAATCATTTTGAAAACAAGATATAATTTTAAAAAATCATTTTGAATAAAAAGTTAGCGGATACAAAACAATGTTCCACTAGATTTTTTGTAGGTTCCATCCTACTTAGGGTTCCAACCCTTTAACAGGCTCAAAGTGGATTTCATTCCACGAATAAATTGGATTTTAAGATGCCAGTGCTTTTCTATGAGTTTTAACAAAATTTCTAATTAAAATAATAATAAATTACTTGAACTCTTGATGATCTTGATACTCATGAGTCTTCAATCTTGATATCTTGAATCTCTATACTGTACAGTCTTCATTCTTGTTACCTACATGGTTAAATCCTACATATACATATATATCTAAACTTATACTGTTAGTATTTATATTTTGCAATCTATTCTAAGGTTGTTGTCATCAAAACCATCATCTCATGGACTAACAATCTCCTCCTTTTTGATGATGACAACCTTTGTTTATAAAATATTACTTCTATCCTAATAACTCCCCCTTAATCTATGCCTAACTACCACATTTTATACTTCTCCCCCTTTGTCATCAACAAAAAAACTAACTCTAAACTAAATAACACCAAAATATATAACTCCTCCTCATTCTTGGACTAAAATACCTACATTAATAAACTTATACAATGAAATATAGAATTGATAGTCACAATAATGAATCAAAGATTATATAAATGTCAATGTATAATTATACATGTTTTGTACAACAAACATCAATCCACACTAAATATTAATCAACTTCAAACCAAGCCAAAGCAAATGAAATCAAATCAATCAAGGCAAACAATTCAAACAAAGCAACCAAATAAAATTAAACGTTACATGGAACTTTCACCCATCCTTCTTCTCCAAAGATAGAGTCTGCCTTAATAGCATCCCAATTTTCATTGTCGTTGGTGAGAGAGACTGGAGGATGTGCTTCGTTATCATCCTTGTGTAGGGAGGAAATCATCCATCGTATTGCATCGAAATGCCTTTCTTGCTCCTTGATCATCTGCATTTGACTCAATTCTAAGTGTCGCTGGTTACGAAGAATGAATGAGAGAATATTCTTGAATGAATTAAGAGTTTCTTCAAGACTTTCGGGTAAGTTATGAATTGGATTAGCCATATTTGGATTTGTGAGAAGAATGAGAGATAGAGTAGATAAGAAATAGTTTTCAGTGATGAATTCTGAAAGAAATAGGTATTATAGGTGTAGAAATTCATTTGAAATGAATAGACATATGGCAATTATTCAAATTTCAAATTCAAAATGAATTTTAATTTCTGACCAGTACATGTCGACATGGTCATAGGGGGTATGTCGACATGGTGTAGTGAAATTTGATGATATATTTTGATTTTGTGAATAATTGTGTGTATATATATAGTTATATAATATACTAACATTTATTCTGGAGATAAGATAAGCTAGATAACAGAAAGAAATTCCATTTCATTTCATACTAAGATGATACAATGATTAATCATAAAGAACTACATGAACATTCAAATCAAAATAAACTAAAACAAATACAACGATATACTCAAAGGTAGAACTAGTTAGAGGATGATGATGATGAAGAAAGTCCAAGTTTCTTGTTGACTTTGGAAATGAACCTGTTCATCTTGGATGAATTTTTTTCCAACTTCTTACTAACAGATCGTTTAAGAATCCGTTGATTCTCAACAATCGTCTTTTGGTTTTTGAGAAGGGTTTTGTTGGATGGATTAGGAGGATAGTCGATGCTTTCCAAAGAGGTTTCACCTTCTTCTTCTTCTTCAATTTCCATTTCATCCCCTTCTTCTTCCTCTTCCTCTTCCTCTTCCTCTTCCTCTTCTTCCATTTCCTCATGAGCCAAACGCTCTTCCTTTTCGGCAAGAGTCTCATAAGGTTGAAAAACAAATGGAATTTTCGTAAGCGAAATGTTGGAATGATTGAAAACTTTTCTAGAAACAAATTCTTCTCCTTTTAAATCCACTCCAAAATAGTTAAAATCCGAGTGAGATCAATTCCATGATACAAAGTATTCTCACCCATTTCAAGATTTTTGGGACGAAGTTCATCCAAAATAACTTGCGCCCAATTTATGTCATAATTTTCAAAATAGCAAAAAGTGCTTTGCAAACGTTTGAAGTAGGATTATTAAAATTCCCCGATCTTGGGATCAAATTAGTTGCAAAAGAAGATTGACAATTCTTGCTTTTGGTCGAAAATTTCGATTTTTAAATTCAAAATTATCATTCCCTTCGAAAATGTGATGAAATGTCTTATGATCATTTTCATCGATTTTAAAATTAGAGAGATCCATTCCTGTACTCTTGCAATTGAGAATGGCACCCAAAAGATCACAATTCAAAACAATTCTAGTGCCTTTGACACTACTCCAAATTTCATCCTCATTTCCATTATAAAATCCACCGTTTAAATTTGCATAGAAAATTTTGACAAGATTTGGATAACAAACAAAATCATTTTGATAAGCATCAACAAGACTAAGAATTTGATTGTTTGCAAAAAGAGAATCAATTTCATAAGAAGAAAAATATTGAAAGATAGCAAACTTTCCGAGATGAACCTTGGCATAATTAGCATAATTGATGTATGCTTTTATTGCCTCCGGATCATTAAAGAGTTGCTCTTTCATCTTTCTGGAAATTCTCATGGTGGAGGGGTTGCTTGAAGAAGCCATTAAAGTAGAGAGTAGAGAGCTTGAAGTTTTGAAGGGAGAGTTTGAATTTGAAAATGAGAGTGAAAAGATATGATAAAGATAGTGAATAAATAGATTCTCAAAGGACATGTTCTTTGGTCAAAAGGTAGCTTTTCAGAGAATTGAATGAAGTGAAAAGGTGGAGGGAAATTCAAACATTTGAATTCAAATTTTGAAATTCAAATTATGGTACCCATGTCGACATCATGGCAGGGACCATGTCAACATGTGCCAGTGGATTTTTGTGATTTATTTTTCCTAAGTTCTCTAATAAATATATATATACTTTATTATTTATAATGTCTATATATTTCTAAAATATTATTGGACTTATAGTATATTTCAAAAAGTATTAAAATAATAAAAAATAATAAAATAATAATAAAAAATAGAAAATAAATTTTAAAATTCAAACAACAAACCAATTCAAAATCAAGCAATTAAGCATAATTCTAAGCAAGCAATTTCAACCAATTATATTGTAAATGTGTACCTTTTTCTGAGTCCGTTTCTCTGAATTCGTTGGAGTCGTGAACTGTCGTGAAACACAAATTTGAATTATCTATTTTCTGATCATCGTCACTTGAGTACAAGTCTGAATCATCTAGAGTAGCAGTAAATGCACGCTTTCGTTTCTTTGCTTGATCATTGTTCATAGGAAGATTCTGCCTTTCTGGATACGGACAGTCTCTTTCGATGTGGCCTGGTTCATCACAGTTGAAACATTTGACATTATTTGACACTACATTCTGATTTTCAGAGTTCTAATAGTTGTTTCTTTTGATATTATTCATCTTTCTGTATTTCAGGAATTTCCAAAAATTTCTGGTCATAAAGGCTATCTCTTCATCATTATCACCGTGTGAGTCTGATCCATCGGTCAGTGCATTGAATGCCATTGATTTCTTTTCAGATGCCTTGCTTTCTCTTCTCTCGATCATTTGGACTTCAAATGACATTAGATTTCCAATTAATTCTTCTATCTTTAAAGTACTTATGCCATTTGCCTCTTCGATTGCAAGTGTCTTTTGATCTCATACTAGAGTAAGAGAATTTAAAAAAATTCTGACTTGATCTTCTTCAGAAAATTCCTTTCCCAAGGATACTAAAGAATGCACAATATCCTGAAATCTGCTATATATGTTTGAAATAGACTCATTAGGGTTCATTTTAAATAATTGAAACTGGTTTGTGAGCATGGAGATTTTGGTCTGTTTAACTTTACTTGTTCCTTCGTGAGTTATTTGCAAAGTTTTACATATTTCATATGCAGACTTACAAACTGACACTCTATTAAATTCATTTCTATTTAGTGAACAAAACAAAATATTCATTGCTTTAGAATTGTTTTGTGCAACAGTCTTTTGCACAACGGTCCACTGTGCAAACTCAGTTGCGGGTTCAGAATATTCAGTTTGTGTGATATTCCAAGTGTCTAATCCTATAGATTGTAAATATATTTTCATCCTACATGCCCAATATGCATAGTTACTGCCATTAAAAAGTGGTGCTCTGATAGTAGACCGACCTTCTACAAATGAACTAGTGACAGGGATACTAGTGTTAGTAACAATACCAGTGTTGGTAGCCATTTTGAAAACTATTTCAAAAATCAGATTATGAAACTTTGAGAACCTTGCTCCGATACCAAATGTGAGAAATGCGGATTAAGGATCTTAAGGCTAAGGATAAACATTAGAGGGGGTGAATAGTGTTTTAGAGAACTGTTAAATCTTTTTGAGTTTCTGTTAATTTATACACAAATGTATGCAATATTCATACACAGATATGATTACAGAATTAAACACAAATGCAAATATAAAGTAAAAGTAGTAAAGGAAAGAACATGTCGGATTTTATACTGCTTCGGAGTTACCCTACATCCAGTCCCGTACACAAGTACGAATTTCCTTTCAAAAACAATCTTTACAATTACACCTTCAATTTCAAGGCTACGAGGTACACCCTCCAGAATCACAATCCTCTGGACAGAGATACTTGATTTCCCGGGTAACAAGTTCACCCAATTGATTTCCCAAGGTTACAATCACACCTTATCTCGCTTGATTGATTTTCAAGGCTATAATCACACCTTTTCTTGCTATGTTGATTACAAAAGGCCTATAACTCAGAATAACATTGAGGATCTTATTGAGATAGTGATAGAGAATCAAACTAGAGATAATGTAGTTAGATCCAATGTTGATTTCGGCAGAGTAATGATAAGAATTTGTATATAGAAATGTGGAAGAAGAAGAGGAGTGAAAAACCAGAAAAAATGAATTAAAATTTGTTGAAACTAACCCCTATTTATAGAAGAACAACAGCCATGTCCATTCGTGAAGAGTTATGACGAATAGACACTTCTTTTGAAATTTAAATTTTGAACTCAACTGACACCATTTGACATGGGGCACTTGAGTATGTCGACATCCCAAAGGGATTTTTGGTGTTTTGATTTTCTTTGAAAATAACCTTTATTTTATATTGAAACTTTTTTAAAATTTATAAATATACTTGACTATAATTGAAATACATAAGTAAATATAAAGAATAATATATACCAATTTTACTATAATTTTATATTTAAAATCTAAATATAAATATT
Source organism: Allium cepa (assembly GCA_030765085.1). Taxonomy (NCBI): domain Eukaryota; kingdom Viridiplantae; phylum Streptophyta; class Magnoliopsida; order Asparagales; family Amaryllidaceae; genus Allium; species Allium cepa. Next base: position 786,767,479 of record CM060932.1, read on the forward strand.
TAAAAGTTAAATATATTATATTTAAAAGATAGTTTAAAAACAAGAATAATTTGATTTTGAAATTAAAGATTATTTAGAGGCTAAAAGTATTTGAAATCAGGATAGATGTTTTTTGATGCTTTTAAAAGGAAGGTTTTGAAATCATTTTGAAAATGAGATATAGTTTTGAAAAATCATTTTGAATAAAAAGTTAGCGGATACAAAACAATGTTCCACTAGATTTTTCATAGGTTCCACCCTACTTAGGGTTCCATCCCTTTAACAGGTTCGAAGTGGATTCCATTCCATGAACAAATTGGATTTTAAGATGCCAGTGCTTTTCTATGAGTTTTAACAAAATTTCTAATTAAAATAATAATAAATTACTTGAATTCTTGAACTCTTGATAATCTTGATACTCATGAGTCTTCAATCTTGATATCTTGAATCTCTATACTGTACAGTCTACATTCGTGTTACCTGCATGGTTAAATCCTGCATATACATATATATATCTAAACTTATACTGCTATTATTTATATTTTATAATCTATTCTAAGGTTGTTGTCATCAAAACCATCATCTCACGGACTAACAGGCACCCCTTTTGAAGATGCCAAGATTTTCTGTATTTGAAAGGTATCCTTTTCTTCTTTTCATTATGAATCATCAATTTGATAATAATAGGAGAATTGTCACTCTATGAATGATTTCCAAAATTAATACCAAATTGATAAAACATATTCATCCATAAGGAATAGACAAACACACGATCAATCTTACTATGAATTGCAAAATTTTGTCCACCCCTCCACGTAAAATAATTACTAGTGAAATTTGGTTCCACAACATTAGATGAAGTAATGGAATCAATAAAATCCTGGTCACCCACCGAATTATAAAGACCATCATAAATTCTCTCATTTGAAGATAAAATAGAATTGAAATCGCCGGCTACTATCCATGGCAAATTAAATCTTTTAGACCGCTCGATAAGATAGTTCCATAACTCCTTTCTCTTCGTCTCCTCGTTGGAAGAGTAAATCGTTGTACACAAAATACTAGTACCATTGGCATTGTGTAGGATACAAGTAATGAATTAGACACTAGAATGAATAATAATATTCGACCGTTGAGAAGAATCCCATATAATTAAAATTCTACTTTTAAGGTTAGTAGAAATATTATGCGAATTTTCCACTTATTATTAGTTTTAGCCATAAATCTTACAATGTTATCCATTGATAGTTTATTTTCAAGGATACCGAAAAAAAAAATCTTTTATTATTTATCAATTGCAAGATCTCCAACTATTTCAATAGGGCATTCATACCATGGTATTCCAAAAAAGGAACTCCTTCTATAAATTATTACCTGAAATGCTACTGTCAACATGGGAAGTAGCAGTCCCGGATGTCTTATGTTTTCATCGTTTTATTTTTCCCTTTCAACTGATTAACTAATATGTTCCATGCAGGAATATCTAAAACATCATCTGAAGTAACTGCTTTAAATTCAAAAGGTACCTCTTCGGTTCTCATTTTTCGAGTTGACCTTAGTCTGCTTACATTTTGCAAATCAGTGTTCTTGTTGGCGAGTTCAATGGAAGGAGATGTTTCAGTAGGTGCTTCAGGCTCCTCTTCAGCCATAATGTTTCCTTCATTTCTGTTGTTATCCATTTTCTGTGAATCTATATCAGAAACTAAAGATGTTGTATCTTGAATTATGTTAGTATTAGTAGTCTGAAAGTAATAACTGACTGGACTGTTTAAGACTTTTTCTGCGACTGTACTTTCTTATTATTGTTATTACCATCAATTTGATCATTGATAATAGAAAAACCTTGTTTTGGAATGTCTTGATTATTGTATTATTTGTCATGTACACAAGAGTATCATTGTTTTGACCGATAACATCAATGTGCATCTCATTGCTGTCGTTCAACTTCTCTTGTGGAGAATTTTAGGCCTCCATACTTTATTGAATTGGTAGTGCGTCTCAATATGACCATAGCTAGAAAAATTAGAGCAAATAGTGGGTTTCCCTTTTATGACACTTCCTGCCATATGGTTTCATATTTCTCCGATAAAATAGGAATCTTATTCGGAAAATCAAATGAGTCGTTGATTTCAATTAATACTCCAGCGTAAGCAATTTTTATTGTACCTTTTGTAAATTTGTCCAGTATGATGGGGGAACCAAGGACCAAGGCAATACGACTAATCCCCTCTTGCGTCCAATAATCAAGTGGTAGATTAGGAAAACGAACCCATATCGGGATAGAGTTGAGGAGTTCTTTATTAAGTTGCATCCCAAGAGACCATCTCTTCATCATCATCAAATTTTTGTTATAGTAGTAGGGACCACCTTCCAAGACTCTATCACAATCTTTTTTATATTAAATTTAATTACATAAAAACCATTTTTCTTAGAATATACAGAAAAATCGTCATTTTCGGGCTTCCAAACTCTTGTTATAAATCTTTGAAGTATGGATAATATGGTCTAGGACCAACTACGTAGATCACAATAGCATTATTATCCCACTGTTTTTAGCATTTTGAACAAGCTCAACTGACATTTTAGCACATTGCATCGAATTGAAATCACGGGGTTGATAAAACTTTAACGGAAAAGAAACCGGAATATTATTACCCTTGACGACTTCATTCACGCCTGACTAGACATAGTGGAAAAATTACATTTGTTGTTAACTGATCTATTCTCATGTTGAGTTGTGCGATTAAGATTACTGTGGTTATAGGCATAATTTCGGTCTGCATTTTGTGGTGGAGTGGATCGTAAGTTATTATTCAGAGAATTATTGGGAACGAAATTGGAGTTAATAGGCTGCTGCGATAATTTTGATTGACGTTTCCATTTTTCGTTCGAACTGGGATAAAACCTTCTTCGTTATCAATAGAGGAATCAGGATTCATTAACGGAGAAAAGCCTGGAGGCGGATCAGGAGGTAGACGAGTCGGTTCAGGTGGGGGGGGGGATAGATAGATGGCAGGAAGAGACAAGAGACGTCACAAGAGGAACAACGTATTCGGTAGGCAAAGGGGAGATACAGGAGCGGAAAAAAATTGGAGGCAAAAAAACAAGCTGGCGGCGAATCAGAAAAGTCGGCCTGGGGTTTCCATCATGAAAAACCTTTTGTTAATTGACGATAGTTGTAGAATACATGTTACCCGGCACTTTGGCCCGGCTACATGACGATAGTCGTAGAGCTATGGATGAATCTAGACGGGACTCAACCTAAGAGAGGAGAAAGTGTAAGAGACCGGTGTAACTTAAGTTTGGATCGGCCTATACACATGGATCGGTATGTTTAACACTGGCTCAGGCGAAGTGGGTCGACGTTAGAGTGTATACGTTGTGGGTTGGCCAAAATGGGTGAGACAAAGTGGCTCGGTCGATATGGTTTCAGACCTAGTGGGTCGGTATGGATGAGATCGGCCCTAGTCGTTCGACCAATTGTGGTCCGTCCTTAGAGGTACTAAGTCATGCATTGCTTGACCAAGGTAGGAAAGGTAAGACGGTTCGATCAATCGTAGTTCGGCATGGGTGGTTCGGTCTTGATGGGTCGGCATGGGTCGTTCGGCATACATGGTTCGGTAACCTTACGGAGGTTAACAATTTCTTTGACCTACAATAGAGTGATGTGACTAACGTTCCTTTGCTTTGAGTCGTCCGCCGCTTGCTTTGAGCTCCTTGAGGGCTTGCTTCGAGATAGACATGGGACAATCTCTGGATCAACAGCAGGTGGGTCGGTCGGTGTAAGTGGTTCGGTCTACAAAACAGCTATGGGCCGGCTACCTTTGTAGTGGGCCTACACGAGAGGTCTAACCTATCTTCTTCTATAAATAGAGGGGCACGAGTACAGTTGAAAGGACTATTTTTTAGGAACTCCAGGGATACTCTGTAATTTTTTGGCACTCACTTCTCTTCTGTTCAAACTTGTATTCAAGTTGTTTGTTTATGGATTGTATTTGTACTCAAGTAATTGAAAAAGTAATAAAGATCATATTTAAAGTGGACGTAGGCAATTACACCGAACCACTATAAATCTAGTGTTTCCTTTTCTATTGTTCTTTTTGCATCTAATTGCATTATTTCTCTGTTTTAATTTATTTTCTTCATTAATCTCCCTACATAACTCTATTCAAGGATGTTAGTGACCAATTTTGGTGCTAAAATTTTTATGCTTTCACTGAGAACGTGCAATCTCAGGCTGTTAGAACTACTTTGTCCCTACTGGATTGAGAAAATCCCCAAAGGAGAGCCAAGTTCATTATCGAAGAGTTCGTAGATTCTATTCAGATTTCCAATGGATAACTCTAAGATGGAAAGACCACATACCAGATCAGCCTCCCATAATGCGGATGTCAATGAGACCGCCAACGTCTAGCAAGCGGGAACCAGCAATCAACAAGCTAATCTAGGTGCAGGGACCGCCATCATCCTAAACCAATCAAAAGTTGTCACCAGGGCAGAGTTCAATGAGCTGATGAGAGAACTCGTGGAAAGTAGAAGATAGCTTAACGAAAAATTCAAACAAACGCCAATCTCATGACCCAGATCGCTCGGCAACGGCATCAGAATGTTGGAGGAATCCCCACTTCCTAGAGGTCATCTGACAGCTCCGTTTCATCAGATGAAAATCACAAGCGTAGATGACATAGGATTGAAACGACACAAATAGGTGTAGCAGAACAATCCAACAGAAATGGTCCAGGTTCCCTACCTGGAACTGCAGCCCCTCATTACACCTGGGAAATCGTACTTAAGCAGGAGTGGGAAACTAAATATCTAGAGCACAGGTGGAGGCTGGTCCACCCCTCGTTAGGGTCGTAGCGAAGCGGGTCCCCGAAACGTGCATTCGAGAGATCACTTACCAAGGAGGCACCAGCCGGAACGATCACGCAGGACGGAGTCCAACTTGCCGCTTCCCATCCAGACCCTGGAATTATCAGCTATGGTCAGACAACTAATAAGGGAAAATCAGGGCATATCCAACGATGATTGGGGCATGTCTATGAGTCATACTCCCTTCACAGATGCTATCTTACAGGCTGAGTACCCCCAGAAGTTCAGTATGCAAATTATTCCAGCTTATGAAGGGAAGACTGATCCCCGACAGCATGTGATGAGGAGTGGATGATGGACTCGGCTAGGGAAAATGGTGCAACTAAATGTAGATGTTTCCCAATAACATTATCTGGAATCGCTACCATGTGGTTCACCAGGTTTCCCCCACGATCGATCTCTAGGTTTGATGAGTTAGCAACGAAATTTATGGACCAGTTCAGGATCTGTAACACTCACCTAAAGGACGTGATGTCTTTATCCAGTGTGATCCAGGCTCTAGGGGATTCGTTAAATGAATATTTGCAAAGATTTCATGTTGCTGCTCCCGAAGTTAGCAACCCGAATGACCATGCTATTCTTGTGGTCTTGATGCGAGGGGTAGATTCGGACTCAGAGTTTGGTGATTGATTGGCAGGAAAACCACCGACTACCTTGGAATGTTTTTATTCAAAGGCGAACCAATACATAAGAAGAGAAGTGGCCATATGGACAAGGCGAAGCAGTGCGCCAAGGCCCAGCAAGGAAGTAGTGTAAAGCAACTTTGTGGTAAAGAAATCTGGCAAGGTCTAGATCAATGTTCAAAGTAAGCCGAAGCAGTCTATAGGATCCGGAGGAGGAAATTCCGAAAAAAAAAGGGAAGCAAGAAAGTGGAAACCAAAGATCCCAACCTATAACGAATACACTCCTCTGAACACATCTCTGGAGAATATTTATTTATCAACTTGTTATACGTTCCAATACCGAAAGCCGTGCCCAAAGGAATCCACTGAGGAAAAAAAGCAGACTGGAAAGTATTGTCGCTTCCATAATACTTACGGGTATAATACAGAAGAATGTAGACGCCTCCATGATGCTATAGAAAAGCTGATTCAATAGAAAAAGTTACAGCAGTTTGTTAAGAACCCGCAGGAAGATGTACGTGGGACATTCGAACCCAATCGCGGGCAGGCTCTACATAGACTTGAGGAACCCACTCGGACTAAAGGTAGACTGGTTATAAACACGATCATCGATGGGCCTCACTCAGTAGACAAGAGTTGGCAAGAAATAGAATGCTATGCTAGTTCCCTAGAGCGTGCGGATTTCAAATGTTGCTCTAACACAGAAGACGGGACCCCAACGAAATAGCAGCAAATGATGACGAAGGATATAATATTCAGGAGCAGGGGTGCTGATCAGGTGAAGTCATCTACCATTGACCCAATGGTCATCTCAGCCATGATTGGGCACGCGTTTGTAAGAAGGATACTGATTGATTGTGTGAGTTATGTTAATATTATCTTCAAAAAGGCGTATGACCAAAATGAAGATGGAAGCAAAGGATCTGAAACCATCTAAAGCCCGCATTCACGGCTTTAATGGTGAAGTCACTGATTCGATAGGTATTGTTGAGCTGCCAGTTGAGTTAGGAGAAGGTGAACGTAGGAGGGTACAGATCCTACCATTCATTGTTTTGGAGTTGATTCCCCGTATAATGTTTTTTTTGGCACGATCGACCCTGGTGGAGTTTAGGACAGCTTTGGCCCCTTGGTGTTTAACCTTGATATCTCCGACGGGTAGAGGAGTTGGTGTAGTGCATGGCGATCGAGCGACTAGTTGTGCATGTTATGTGGCTGAGCTAAGAGAGGCCCACAGAAGAGAGAAGGGAAAGGGTGTTGACAACTCTATCAGCATCCGTGTTACTGAAAATTGACAAGTAATGGTGGAGCTTTTACTCGAGGAACAGGGTCGGATCTATAAAGACATAGATCCAAGAGACGATAATGAAGAACCCAAGGAGACTAAAGCAGCACCAGCTGAACTAAAGATTGACATTCCAATCAGCCATGATGACCCATCATGGGTGCTTAAGATTGGATCACAACTCAACCCATCGATGACTGAGGATCTTAATGATTTCCTTCGAGTGAATATAGATGTTTTCACTTAGACCCACTCTGATATATGCGGGATTTATCCCGCCATCGCAAGTCATGTGTTGAACATTGACCCAAAATATGTGCCAATGAAGCAAAAAATGAGGAATGGACACAGAGAGGTCCGCTTCTCTTAGAAAGGGGGTGGATAAACTCAAGGTCAATGGGTTCGTCCGCAATGCCCTCTATCCTGAATGGGTATCTAACCCCGTACTGGCGAGAAAGGCGAATGGGAAGTGGAGGACCTGTGTTGATTACCCAAATCTGAACAAGGCATGCCCTAAGGACAATTTCCTTTTACCTAGAATTGTTCAGTTGGTCGACTCGACAGCAGGACACGAATTATTTTCATTTATGGATGCGTATTCGGGATACAATCAAATCTCGATACACATTCCAAATTAGGAACATACTAGTTTTTTCACAGATTTTGGACTATATTGTTATGTAGTGATGTCTTTCGGGTTGAAGAACGCAGCAGCGACTTATCAACGTTTGGTGAATCGGAAAAGGTTCAGGCTATTCGAGACATACAAGTACTGGGGACCAAAAATATAGTACAAAGCCTGAATGGAAAAGTCACCGCGTTGAGTCGATATGTCCAGGACGACCGACAAGTGTATTCCTTTCTATGATGTGATAAGAAAATGGAAGAGGAATTTTGAACAGATGCCAAACTGTGAGGATGCATTTCGAGCTATGGTGAGACACTTGGAGAGAACCCTAGTTCTGTCAAAGCCTGTAGACCATGAGGAGTTTTATGTTTACTTGGCCATATCTCGGCATGCCAATAGTACAACCTTGGTTCGCAAAGAGGACCAAGTCCAAAAGCCAGTGTACAATGTTAGTAAATGTTTAACTGGGGCACAGAGAAATTATCCTAAGATCGAGAAGCTAACCTATTGCTTGGTGATCGCATCACGCAAGCTCCGTCCATATTTTCAGGCGCACCCAGTCAGTGTTTATATCGACCAACCTTTGCGGCAGGTGCTCCAATGACCAGAAACCTCAAAAAGGCTACTCAAATAAACATTGAGCCGAGTCAGTTTGATACCACTTATCTACCACGGAGGGCTATCCATAGGCAAGCACTAGCAGACTTCATTGCAGAATTCACCCTATCAGACTATCCAAGTGGTGGTGATGTGGTTCCCCCATTCGGTGGAAGCTATAAAACGATGGGGCATCCAACGACCGTTGTTCTGGGGCTGGTATTATTATTGTAACTCCTGAAAACTGATCAATTTGTTATGCTTTGAAACTCAATTTCTTGGCTACGAATAACGAAGGCGAATATGAAGCAATGATCTTTGGCTTGAAACTTACCAAGGAACTCGGAGTAAAATCGATTGAAATCTTTTATGACTCGTAATTGGTGGTGTACCAAGTACGAGTAGACTATCAAGCAAAGGGGCAGAGACTTGTCCATACCTTGCTCGGGTTCAAGAACTGTTGGCAGACCTTGAATATTACGATATTTCGCATATCCCGCATGAACAAAATAGGAAAGCCAACTCATTGGCAAAATTCGTAAGTACTGGTGATGCGCAACAGATGGACTTGGTTCCCGTTGAAACCTTACATGCCTCGAGTATAAACGAAATGGAAGTAGATTTTGTGTTTGGGACGGAAATTGAAAGGGAGTCGTGGATGACCCCGTTCAAAGAATACCTGCTACACGGAACTTTGCCTGAGAGAAAGAATGAGAGACGACAAGTCGTTCGCAAGGCCTCATGGTACATAATGTAAGATGGAATAATATATCAGAAAGGATTCTCAGTTCCATTACCTTGGTGCATCACACCGACTAGATAAAGCGGGTCTTAAAAGAAGTTCATGAAGGAGAATATAGCGACCATACTGGGGGGGCAGACGCTAGTAAAAAAGATCCTCCGCTATGGATACTATTGGCTGACCGTGAATCGAGACGCCATGGACTATGTAAGAAGATGCGACAAATGTCAAAAGTATGCGAAGATCCCAAGAGCCGAGCCGACGGAACTCATGCTAATGGCTAGTCCATGGCCATTTGCAATATGGGGGATCAATATAATCGGCTCCTGGCCGATCTCCAAAGGGGGTGCAAAATATGCATTTGTCATGGTCGATTATTTCACCAAGTGGGCAGAACCAGAGCCCTTAGCTATGATCACCACCAAAAAGGTCATTAATTTTGTTATGCGAAATATTATATGCCGTTTTGGCCTCTTAGAACTATCATTACGGGCAACAGAACTCAATTTGAGAGTAGGGAGTTCAAGGAATTCAGACAAAAATATCGCATTGAGAAAGGTTTTGCGGCAGTCGCTCACCCTAAAGCTAATGGTTAAGTTGAAACTATAAATAAAGTAATCAAGTCCGTATTGAAAAAATGTTTGGAGAAGGCCAGAGACAAGTGGGTGGATGAGCTTCTGACAGCACTTTGGACCTACAAAACCACCGACAAGTCCGTAACTAGCTATACTTCATTCACCTTGGCATACAGAACTGAAGCTGTTATACCCGTGAAACTCAAAGTTCCCTCTAACCGGGTGACTCATTATGATCCTAGGGTGAATTAGGATCGCTTACTAGAATCGTTGGACTTTGTCGATGAAAAACGTGAAGAAGATGATTTAAGGGCGGCTGCATATCAGCATCGAGTCGCTTGATATTATAATGAAAAATTCAACCGAGAATCTTTGATGTGGATGATCTTGTTTTGAAGCGAGTTTTTCCAATCTATTACATACGAATCCCACATGGGAAGGTTCGTACGTCATCGAATGGAAGCTTGGAGAAGGAACCTTCAAGCTAGCGAATGTTTATGGCGTGACACTCACCAGAGCATAGAATAGCGAGCATTTGCATCGTTATTACACTTAGTTTTTTTATTTTGCATTGTACTAGCAATTATTTCCAGAATACATTTTCCTTTGTTGTTCTCCGTTTCTGACGTGTAATAAGACAATTCATTTTGTCCTTATTTTTTATAATCAATAAAGGCTTGAAGTTGTTTTTCTATGAACTATCGATGTTCTGTGTATTAAAATTCCATGGGAAAATTAAGTTGCATTAATCTGTCTGGCGTATGAGCGCACACGTAAAATTAAAAGTTGATCGATAAACAATTTAGAAAATCTCTAAGTCCTCAGAGCGTAGACTAGAGTACTTTGAGCCCCTGGAGTGTGGACTAGAGTATAATCGATTCGAAAAATCTCTAAGTCCCCGTAGCGCGGAGTAGAGTACTCTGAGTCCCCGGAGTGCGAACTAGAATATAAACGATTCGAAAAATCTCTATGTCCTCGGAGTGTGGACTAGAGTACAAACAATTCAAAAAATATCTAAGTCCTCAGAGCGCTGAATAGAGTACTCTGAGTCCTCGAAGTGTGGACTAGAGTATAAATGATTCGAAAAATCTATAAGTCCTCGAAGCACGGACTAGAGTACTCTGAGTTCCCAGAGTGCAAACAAGAGTATAAATGATTCGAAAAATCTCTAAGCCTCCGTAGCACGGACTAGAGTACTTTGAGTCCCCAGAGTGCGAACTAGAGTATAAATGATTCGAAAAATCTCTAAGTCCTCGAATCGGGGACTAGAGTACTCTGAGTCCCTGGAGTGAGGACTAGAGTATAAACGATTTAAAAATCTCTAAGTCTCTTGAGTGCGGACTTGAGTGCTCTGAGTCCCTAGAGTGCGGACTAGAATATAAATGATTCAAAAAATCTCTAAGTCCCCGGAGCATGGACTTGAGTACTTTAAGTCCCTGAAGTCCGGACCATAGTATAAATAATTCAAAAATCTCCAAGTCATGTGGAAGCGGACTGGAGCTTACATAACTCACAAGACTAAATTTCAACTACAAGTTAGGTGATAAGCTTAAAAAATGAAAACCATGAAAAATAAAGAAACAAAATTTTATTTACTAATCGAAGATTAAGTTCCATTACAACTTATCCAAAGTTTGGATCAAAAGTCTATCTACGACGACTATAAAAAAGCAAAAAAACAACAACATGACTTAGGTTTATTTAAGTCGAGCAAGGTATGACCAGAGGATAGCTACTTCTTTAACTTTTTTCTCCTTCCTCGGTTTCTCCGAAGGCTCCTTAGCCGAACGTTTTCACCTAGATCCTTTGCTTCCCAACGAGGTAGTGTCCGAGGAAGGAAGAGGGACCTCTAGAGGTGTGGTTCCACCGAGGAGAATAACCTTCAGGGGCCTATTCAGAGGGTCATCGAGTTCCAGCACCTAAGGTTCTATCTTAACTTCGACTTTCTTTTTCTCCTCTTCCTCTATTTGCTCCTTCATGCTAAGTTTTGAAGTATGTTTGGAGCCTATGATTTCGACCTTGTCATGTTCATCTATAGGTGAGGGAGTCTCAAGTTTATCCTCATCTAGCGCCCCGATCACTTGAGCATCGGGTCCAGAGGTATCCCCGGCGTTAGGTGCCTCGGCCACCTTTTCTTCCAGCTCTGCGGCGACTTCGCTTCCTGTAGTCGGCTCGGGTTCAGAGTGACCTATATGAGTTCATGAGAAACAAATGTTAGAACACATTCATTACTCGCCAAACGCGAGGAATTACTAAACTCTAAAGAGTGAAGCTGCATACCAGTCTCCAAATGACTCTCAGTGGTTCGCGAAGTATCACCCTCCAAGATAGGGGATAGAATGTGAACACCAAGCTTGGGCTTCTCTGGGTCATAACCCGCATGCTTCTTGGGAGGCTTAAGTGACGAGCTATAGCTGGTTGAGTGGGAGGAGGAACTGGAGACCCAGTGTCGGACGGGCCAACAATATTGTCCTTAACCTTTGATGATAAGGAGTCTTTTTCGAAGAGGACTTATGCTTCAGATTAGTCTGAGGGCTCGTTTCCTTGAAGCACTTCCCTCACAAAAGCTACTTCGTCTACCTCTTTGAAGCCCAACTCAATTCTTTTATTTTTTATCAAAGTATCCCATGTTTCGGCCAATGATTCAAGATAGCCATCGCCTAGAAAAGATAGGTCATGATGCATGAGAACTAATGCATTATACTTGGCGATAAGCGGATAAAATAAGCATTTAATTTCTTCTATGTCGGCCTCAATAGCAGCCTCGAGACGAGATCGACTTCTGTGAGCACCATTTTCTTACCCTCTTCACGAGCTGCCTCCTTTAGCGCTTCAACCTGGGAAAATTCCTCATCGAGTTTTGTTTTTAGGAGTCATGTTGCGATGATTTCATCTCAATATTGTTGTGACTCTTCCTGCGCAGCAGTTTTCTATTCTTTCTCTTTAGCAAGCAGCTCCTCCAATTCTTTAACTCGTCGAGTGAGAATATAATTTTATTTATGGATAGGGTATTTTTCTAAAGCTAAAGCGCCACTGCGTTGAACTGCCTCATCGATTTCCTCCTTATGAGCGGCCTCCAAGGGACTAACTGCCTTGGCCGTTTCCTTGGCATGTTTTTGGGCAACCTCAAGTTGAGATTTGTACGTGGATAGCTCTTTATCCTGGGCTTTGACGATATCTTTGTCGTGAATGGCTTCAAGTTTCAAGTGATCGATTTCGTTTTGATGTTCCATGGAAACCTCTAATACTTTCTCCACCAAGTGTACAAACACATCATGTTGGACATAAACGTCGTTGTTGCAGGAGTTGGCGCTTTGCTTGACATGTCCGAAAATAGGATGAATCGTAGGGAGAAATTTCAATCCATCGAAGCATATCTTCAGGAATGTAGCCATAAGTTCAGCTAATTTTTCTTATGTCAATGGGTCATGTGCGGAGGCTGGAGGAGTCTCCCTAGTCAGAGTCACAGATTTCTTATGGGGATCACGGGATTACTTGGTGCTTGACGACCCAGAATGTTGGTCGTGGGAAGCTTCGAATTTAGAACCCTTCTTAGCAGATTTCTCCCTACTGTGCTTTGATTGAGGGGAAGGATCGTTTGGATATGAGGAATGGTTGTAAGTTCTTCTTATGGAAGACGATGACTCTTTGGGACAATAATCTCTATCACCGCTGTCAGCCCTGTCTCGTCATCTGCCTGATCCCGAATCCCGACTGGAATGGTAGAAGATAGAGGATCCGTGAAGGCGGTCAATGCCGTGTGTACACCCCATATCACCTGCGTAGAAAACCAAGTGAGGACGAGTTAGTGAGAATCATATGGTGATTAAAATTCAAGTGTAGGGTGGAGTGTAAGTGTTTGTGTGTGTCTTAGTGCTTCCCCCCGATGGACCAGTGTTTTTCACTTTTCTTATTGGAGTTTTCTCTCCTTGATGACGAGCCTGAGCACCTTCATCGCTTATCATAGGCGAATTAACTCCCATAGCCTCAGGGTCATTGAAGTCATAATTTAATAAGTCCTCAAGGACGGTCAGGTCAGATAGACCCTTTAGTGAACCCTATAAATTTTGGGGAGATGGCCTTTTCTCGACTGGAATTATTGTAACATGTGAGGTTCGGCCCACTGTTTTCTTTTTCAACTTCAAGCTTGGATCTTTTTCCTCTTTGAAAGGGTAGGCGGTTCATCAATGCCTGGTGCATCAGCTACTGCGCTAAGTCGGAACTTATATTCTCGTAAGTTGCCTCTAGCACCTTGTTTTCTTTGATTTCACCTTCCTCAGTTGTATTAGGGACCCCTCCTGTAGGGGTTACTGAAGGTCCGGCCTGCTCTTTGCCTTATCCGCAGTGGATTCGGCTAATGTAGCACCAATTGGAGGCTAGTTCGACGACCCTCCTATAGTAATCCAAACTTCGAAAGCAATTCATTGTTAATAACATATTTAATGTCCCGGTCTCTGACGGGAATAGCTCGAATGGCCTCGACGGCCTCAGAATACCCAGCGCCTTCGGGTCGTGGGCGGATACCTATAAGATTCGAAGGAAGTTCAGAAAGGATGCACTAAGAGCCTTAGATAAATATTAGTCTAAAGATGAAACTTACTCCCTTCCAGCCATCTTCTCGAAAAAACAGGGGGGCAACATATGTAAAACCACTCTTGCTTATACTAGAAAATTTTACTCCATGCGCCCGTCAGGGTTTGACATTTGGAATGTGGCTTAACTAATATGAAGGATGGGCTATCGGAAAGCCTCTTAAAGTGGTAAATATCACGGATATCCTAGGGAGTAGGGAGTCTGAATAAGGTGTTCATAAAGAGAACACAGGTGCCATGAATAAACACATGACTATTAGGGTGTAGTTGTGCCAGAGCAATCCCAATACTGCAACACTTCACGGAGGAATGAATTGAAAGGTGGCACACTTCCGACCCAACACATAAATTTGTTGCACGCTGTATATCCGGCTTGGGGAAGGTGAGGCTGATCCTGTCCTGATGGAACCAAAACGTCGTCGAAGAGGATTCCATGGATTGAGCACAGCCGATGAAGAGCGGTTTCACCAATTTTTTAGGCTTGTGAATTAGTAGGATTATCCAGAACAACGGCTCCATCTACGGCATCAGGAGATGGGCCTATAACTATGGCAGGTGGATCCAGAATGCCAAGTGTGGAGGTTGACAGTGGATTCGAGGTTCCCGCTGTCTCCAGTCGAGAACCTAGCTCGGGCTTATCAGAAATGATAGTGGAGCTTGAATTTTTGGACATCTTCAACGAGCGTTTAGTTTGGATAGATACCTATTCAAACTCTACTTGAAAGACAATCGATATCAGATATAACGACAAAGTATTTCCCCGTGATGTGTGTGAACTAGTGCGACGATTTAAGTAAAGAGTGCAGACAAATTAAAGCCCTAAGGAAAAATATGATATAATGAAGCTTAAAATTGACATCTTCAAAGACCAATATTATTAACCATCGCTACAGTTTGTCCTATGGTTGGTAGCAGAAGTCCTGGGATCAGACATTAGCATCGTATGCTGTGAAGATTATTGCTTAATGAGTTAAGTATGCATCCACGGTCATTAAAATTACGGAGTTGTTAGGTCAAACTAGTTCTATATGCTCATATGCTTCGTTTCTTGTTATCGTTCATTGTGCTATGATCGAGTATGGGAATGTGTGGTCTCGGTTTATATTGTTCGAGTTGAGAAGGTTATGATTGCCATTGCTAATCCTAAGGATTCGGTCCCAACTGACCAACCTTCTTGCAAGCCATCGAACAACTCTCTGGACCAAGACAGCTAGCCCACTCGTTATCCTCTCTCACTCACTAATCACTTAACAACCCTCTATGTCTAAACTGGCCCACATTTCTAACTTTCTACTGACCCATGCACTCTTTCAGTACTGACAACTCCCTCGCTTGGAATGCCGACCCGCTCCTCTAGACTCTCACCGACCCATAATGTTACGTACAGCAACCGAACCACACTCTCGTTCCTCTCAACGTGACCAACCTACTCTCTGACCTCTGTACCATTCCATTTCTCCTGAATCCTTCACCGAGCGACACCTTCCTTCCTCCTCCTAAGTCCTAACCTTCAAATTATGAAAACAATTACTCAGAAACTATTACTGACAACCATCAAAGACAGTTGAAGCCCTAGCTTAAAGTCTATCCCTCCTCTTGATTCATCTTTTCCTCCCTTTCCAATTATCCTCTACCTATTCCTATAACCAAAGAAAAGAGGAAGCCACCCACTCGAGCACTCAAACTTAGTACATAATTTGGAGTTTGAAAATAAATTCATACCTATGGAGAAAACTTGAGGTTTGCAGGAGGTTCGAGTTGCCAGATTGAGCAGTTGGTCAAATTCAAGGGCGATTGAAATCACAAGGGGAGAGAAACGAGGCTCTATGGGGAACAAGTTAACAAATTTATGAAAATTGGAAGGATACGGGCTTGTGAAAGTAAAGTGAAAATAAGAAGGAGAGAAAAGAGCAAAGGGTGGAGCTTTTATATGATGAGCGGAGAAGGTGAACAGGCTAAACTCGATAAAATCGATCAGTACATGTTGCCGGGTCTGTGTAGCAAGTACCAACTACATGGATCCATATTGGTACGTTGACCCACCATTTTGCCAAAGAAGCCGACCGTGTGGATCGGCCTCTTTAGGCTGACCAATTTTATTTTAAAATAATAATAAATAAATGGTGCCCCCGTGCAAGATCGAAAGTAATATTAAAATGAAATGTGTGTATATATATGTATGTGTATATATATGCATGTAATGTAAATCGAAGATGATAGTGCAATGGAACGATGGATTTCGCCCGATAGGAAGAGAAGCATGGGTTGGGAAAATCCAATGTGATTCAGTTTCCAAGAGATCGTATACATTCAACTTTTGAAAAATTAAGAACAGGATCTAAACGGCAGACGATTATCATTCTGAATGAAATAGCACTTGAAAGCAAGGACTGATTGTTGATTCAAAGTACATCGTGTTGAGTCACACGACATACGTTATGGTGCAAATGTTACCCGGCATTTTGGCCCGGCGACATAACGATAGTCGTAGAGCCTATGGATGAATCTAGACAGGACTTGAGCTAAGAGAGGATTGAAAGTATAAGAGACAAGTGTAACTTAAGTTTTGATTGGCCTATACATATGGATCAGTATGCTTAGCACTGCCTCGACCGAAGTGGATTGGCGTTAGAGTGCAGACATGGTGGGTCGGCCAAAATGGGTGAGATAAAGTGGTTCGGTCGATATGGTTTTGGACCTAGTTGGTCGGTGTGGATGGGATCGGCCCTGGTCGTTTGACCAATTGTGGTCCGGCCTTAGAGGTACTAAGTCATGCATCTTTTGGCCAAGGAAGAAAAGGCAAGGCGGTTCGTCGATCGTAGTCTGGCATGCGTGGGTCGGCCTTAATGGGTCGGCATGGGTCGTTCGGCATACCTGGTTCGGTGAACCTTGTAGTGACTAACAATTTCTTTAACCTACAACAAAGTAACGCGGCTAACGTTCCTTTACTTCGAGTCGTCCGCCGCTTGCTTCGAGCTCCTTGAGGGTTTGCTTCGAGACAGCCACGGGACAATCCCTGGATCGGCAGTAGGTGGGTCGGTCAGCATAAGTGGTTCGGTCTACCTAACAACTGTGGGCCGAGCTACCTTGGTAGTGGGCTTGCATGAGCAGTCTAACCTATCTTCATCTATAAATAGAGGGACAGGGGTACAATTGAAGGGACCTTTTTTGGGGAACTCCAGGGATACTCTGTCGTTTTTTGGTACTCACTTCTCTTCTGCTCAAACTTGCATTCAAATTGTTTGTTTACGGATTGTATCTGTACTGAAGTAATTGAAAAAGTAATAAAGATCATATTCAAAGTGAACGTAGGCAATTACGTCGAACCATAATAAATATGGCGTTTCCTTTTCTGTCGTTCTTTTTTGCATTCAATTGCATTTTTTCTCTATTTTAATTTATTTTCTTCATTAATCTCTCTACACAACTCTATTCAAGGGTGTTAGTGACCAATTTTGGTGTTAACAATACATTTAATGTTATATGTTTTGAAAAGTGAAGATAAGAATACATGCATGGAAGTAAATCATTATTTTAAAGAAAAGGTAAGCACGCTATCTCTTTATTAGTAAAGAATAAAAGGGTAATTTTGATTTGAACTCGAAAACATTACTGATAATCAATTACCAATTAAATGGAGAATTAATTAGCAAAGAATAATGTTTCTAATTAATGTACATAGATGTACATATGTATGTTTGAACATAAATACATGATTCCCTACTATAGTCAGTAATAATATGCAGAATATCAATAATGATATAAATTGATTTAGACTATAATAAATGGTATTTATTCGAAGCATAATTAATGTCGTTATTTGGAGGAATATAGACAGTATCTTCTTCGGGAAAATAAAATGAAAGGAATTTTGCGTATACGTAAAAGTAAGTAGTATGTGAATAAGCATAATTTTTTTCCTAAACTTAGAAACCCTAACATTCACCTATAAATAAAGAAAAAGCCTCCATCCTTCTCACTCAGAAGCCCAGCCTCCGCCTCTTAAAAGTTTCATCTTCTTCTTCTCCTTCCATAAACAAAATTCTAGTTCAAAAACAAAAATAAAGTATACTAAACAAAAAGAGAAAAGAGAGTTTGAGAAAAGAGATCACAAGAATCAAAGCTTATGAACCAAGAGGGGAGAATTCACAAAGATAAAGAAGGAATGTTATAAAGGTGAGTGAGTTTGCCTATAAATTGAGTATGATAGAGATAAGTGATTAGTTTTCCATTATATGCCTTCCTAATAATAAATGTACAATTTTTATTCTTGAATTTATGAATCTAATTTTGAGTTCACTTGGTAAACAAGAATTAATCAAAGGAAATTAGATTTAATCTTGTAGATCTAATTTTATATAACATATTCGATTTGAAATGGATAAATAAGAAATAATTTGATTTGAAACTACCTATAATCATATAGATCTAATTTGTATGATGAACTTAAAACGATTAATATGGATAAATGGACATATGCGTTGAAGTTTATTTTGATTCGACTCGATTTACAATAAAATATACATGATATTTGATTTAAATACATAGATAATCCTTCGAAATACATATAGAAAATTTGATGTAAAATTATATATAAACATTGGAAAAATCACTTGGAATCATATCAAAAACACTATAAAAATGTACCCCTAAGCCCAAGATTAAAACCACAAAGAAATCGATAACACAAAAATATGAAAAGTTTATTAAAAATCTTGATACAATGAACCGGACGTCTAAAAATGCCAATCATACATCCAAATATATTTTTCAGACGTCTAATGCTATTTTCCAAAGTCAAGTGCATTGGCCTGATTCAGATGTCTAAATTCTTTTTTAGACGGTTGGAATTGAAATCAGACGTTTGAGGACGAAATTCAAACGTTTGAACACTTGATGCATATTTTTTAAATAGGTAGACTGACGTTTGAAATATATACTCAGACGTATGAAATATACTTATCAACCTAGGTTAAAACCCGGACCTGGTACATGCCAAGTAGGAAGGATAGTGGATTTAGTGTAATGAGCAATTAAATCGCAATTAGAAGCTCCTATCATTTATAGCCAGTCCTAACCACTAATGGGTGAGAGCTGAAAAGAGGAATGGTGAAGAAATCCATCATAGTAGGAATTGTTAGTCCTATAGAGAGTTGGAATAGTTAATCCGCTCCACAGTGCTACTTGTTTAATGATAGAGGGTATACGATACATACACTAGTGAAAGAAACTATATTGGTTTTGTTAAACCAAAGGAATAGGATTGGGGTTGTTAACCCAAAGGAGTGGAATTAGGAATGTAAATCCAATGGAATAGAATTGGGAGTGTTAATCCAAAGAGGGAAATTCTGGATTGTTAACCTGAATATGTCTAAAGACACACACATACATATACATGTACATACATATTCACTTAGCCTAGCAAGCTATATTTAAATCAAAGTAGACTAAACAACTATAAATGAGAATGTTAACTTAATATATGGATATGTAATAGAAATGTCCTTCTATGAAATATTCAGTTGATATGTTCCACAAATCTTGATAATAAAAATGGAAATTGTCACCAAGGAGTAGTAAAATATTATTACGAAAATAATAGTCGCTTATGTATAAAGAACATACACACTAAAGAAAACCTTAGGTATATGTCATACTGGACTTTAACTACTTGCCCAAATTGTACCACTGGTCATATAATTCACTCAACAGACTTTGTCTAACCCCATCCATTTCTCCCTCTTTATCTCTCTTACAGGAGGACATGCCAGTAGGTGATTTGGCCAAGATTACGGTATGTGGATGAGAAGGCGCAACGCCGAGTGATATTTATTTATTTTTAGTCTCCATGTATTTTATTTTGTACCATGTTGTCCTTTTTATCAATCTCCATGTGCTGTTGTTTAAAGACAATATTGTATATACTTGTTTATTTTGAAACTACTATATGATTTAGTCATGTTTTGTATCTAAATTTTATTCCTTCCGCTATGAGATCTGAAAGTGTAGAATGTATTGAATCCCAACAACTCATATTTCTCAGCATGATGCGAGTTCAAATGCCACTTTGGGCTTTGGACCGGTGTGTCCGGAAGTGCGAGTTGTTACATCTTGCCAACATCAACTTGCAATAGCTATTGCTTAATCAGCGATAGCTCGAATTTTTTTTGATATAATAAATGGATTCGACCAAACTATCACACCACTAGCTAAGGTAATGTCTGAACTTTAGTATTTGAACTGTTCCATGCTAATCACTAAATGAACTCACATCTCTGATTCACACAACCGCATTTGTGAAGTCACTGAAAAAACCAAACGATTTAATTTGTTTATAAAGTAAATTAATTAAATTATTAGTATTCAAGAAATATAAATTATTAATTTGATTGATGTTTTGGGTGTTGCTAGTAATTATTTAGATGTGTATATAAAAGTTATATATGCACATATTTATATATGATATACGTATATATCAAAATGGGCATTAAATATAGTTAATTACTCAATAAGCCTTTTGGAAAACTTTATCAATGTAGGGAAACTGTTGGCCATCCATATAATGGAGAGAGGATGGTCTTGGCTTAGTTAATAATTAATTGAAAATCCAAAAGGAAAGTTTAAAGCGAGAACGGAAAAAGTTTCTATAATCTCGATAAAACAGTGTTCTCTCATTCATTTCTAATTTAATTTTCTCCTTTCCTACTTCATCTATGGCCGCCCCTTATTCTCTTTCATAGATGAAATTCTTTTCACCTAAAATAAAATAAAATTAAGGCGGTCCATTCATTCCAGCAAGATCAAATGATGATTTAAGGAGTCTAGGAAGCAATTCACAAATCAAGATGCCACAAAGGGTTAGATCAAGTGGGATAAATATTCTTCTCGTAATTTCAATACATTATCTAGCATAGTCTATATATTTATACTGATAAATGTATATTTGTGTCATTTTTAGTTTATTGAATTGTATTTTTAACATTTGATATGTTTTAATTATAAATTTCTGCTATCATAGATGAATAAGGTTTATAATGTATACCAATAATGTTTGGATTTGGTTATGATTTTCTAAGATTGGATTGAAGTTTATTAGATCTGGTTTAAAAGGAAATTTTTATTTTTGCGAAAATTATATAAATATATAATTCATACAAAGATTAATATATATTTAATATAATTTATTATGTTAAGTTAAGTTACACTAATATTATTTCATATATATATATATATATATATATATATATATATATATGCACATGTTTAGATTTGAAACATTTCATGTTTAATTTTATTCATTGTTATCTTTAGAACTCATTTACAATTTGATATATATATGTATGTATGTATGTATGTATATTTGATAAGGTTAAGTTAAATATGAATACTGATACGAAATTTCAAATGTCTGAATAATTATAATTGTAATATTGTTTAAAAGGTAATTTGGTTTGCAAAACTTATATAATGTTTTTGAATTTAAGAAGTTTGATGTTAAACTATTTTATTTACCGTTATTTATGAAATCATATTTCTTTTTAAACTAAAAATTAGATCTTGTTTTGTGTTAAGTGCTTTCCATTTTCTATTCAATTACTGAATCTTCACAAATATTTTAAGATATCTAATTTAATAAGCAGATTTATTTTAAATTATGTACATAAATAAATATATGATTATACATTATATGCATATGTGTATGTGTACGTGTATGTGTATGTGTATGTGTATGTATATGTGTATGTGTACGTGTATGGTACTATTGATATGTGTATGGAAAACATATACACATATCATGTATATTTAAACATATGTATGTACTTATAGATTTATATTCTCGATAAGCATATAAATTTATCATATGCATATGTAAGTATAATATATATGTATATACACAGATATAAATCCTAATATCCACATGTATATACATATAGCTATACATATGCCTAACAATATCTTATATTGTTATGTCATTTTATGAATATATATCTGATATATTCAAATAGAGATTCATTTATATGAATTAATATGTTTAGTTAGACAAATACAAAATAACTTTTATATAAAATATGATTTGATTTAAAATAGATAGATTGGATCTAATGCATGTTAATAGACCTTATAGGCTCATAAAGATCCAAATAGGGAAGTAAGCTTGAAATTTACTCGTTTCACCAACTATGAACCGGGTAGGTATCCAACAGATATCAGTATTATTTTCATGTGTGAAATATATTATTTCTATGTATGTATATAAAACTATGAGACTTGATGCTTATCTTTTGGCTATTAACTAAACGTGTTGGTCGATAACTTTGTATTTTGAACTCCTTATGCTTAGTCTACGATACGGTTGTGTAGTTGTGTGCTACGCATCCTTTTGCTCAATGTAAGTATGTTTATCATATCAAAACAAGTATGATAATATGAAATAAGAAATAATATCTCAACGCATATGCACAAGATAACACTAGTGCTCAACCTAAAAATGAATTCACAGTCCATAAATATTAATTACTATAACCACACATTAAATAATAACGACAACTTTCAATGAAAAATAATAAACATACATTCTAAAAAAATGGTCCATTCTAATAACAACATATAATACCATTAAGTAAATACCATTAAATAATAATCAGCAATGATAAAAAATAATCACCTCCTCACACAATAAATACAAAATGGTATAACATTATGGATTGTATATACCCATCCAAATAGCATGTCCCCAAATGGTAAATACAAACTCATACAACAAATGAGTGATAATAGATGATAATACTTCATTTCCAATATAGTAACTTTATTTTATTATTATATATTCAAGCACCATCAGTTTACATTAGGTGATGTAAGTTATTATATTATATTTATGGACTTTATTACATAATTCTCATATTCGAAGGTCGCTTTATGGAAATTTACCCAGATAATAATATCAATCACTTTAAACAACATAGAAATATCATATTACCATTTTCTCAAAAGAATAGTAATTATCAATTAATTCTTATAAAACATATCATTATTTTCCCTAAAATAGTAATTTCATATAGAACTTTTTTTTAAATCACGTTGTTCGTTTTCAATCCAAAATAATAGTAATAACCCAAATCGACTACTTCAAAAACATAATATTTTTCTTTTAAATAGTCAAATATTTTAATAACTTTTATATATTTCTTATTTGGAGATTAGGTTAAACACTCATTTATAGCGAATGGTTGGGTTTTTAGGTTTATAAAGTTATGGCCGCAAAATACCCAATTCGACTTACTTGCCTAAACCTTAACTTATTAATAATAACCCATTAAATTTTGTAAATAACCATAGTCATAATTAAATTCACTAAAAATGCCATTGTCATAATTAAATTTATTAAAAATCCCCTTATTATAAATAAATTTAGTAAAATATATGCTTATCCCTACAAATTCAAATATTTTGATGCTAAGAGTAGAAAAGCATTAGAAAAGTAAGAAATGGTTATGGAAAAATAATGTCAACATTACGGTGCAAACTTATGTCATTAATAGTATTTGCGTTCCAATAAAAATAGATATTTAAGTTTTAACATGATCGAGTTTTAAACTTGAGTCGTCATAAGCACGTAGTAAGGATATTTCAAGAATGTCACTCTTGGACCAATTAATTGAATACCCACATCAGTTGTTAATAAAGATAGACAAAAATCTCTACCATTTTTCATATTGTAAACTAAGCCTTTAAATTAAAAATATTAAAGTCACATATGAATTCATCCTTGTTAATAATTGATAACCTAAGTCATAAATCCAAAATACAAAATCTTTAGTTTAAGTGCAATTATGACGATTCAAGTTTTCTATTTAGAATGCAATTTGCAAAAAAACAAATAAAAATGCATAACTGATAATATTTTTAACATCTAGTATGTGATTTAGTTTAGGTGCATAATATATATATTTTTTGTAAGTATAACCTTTGTTACTTTCAGCAAATCACCTAAATCTACATGATATTTTAACTACATAGCTCACTCTAGCTATAAACTAGGTGGTGTCCTTCTTATGAGAGATATTGCAAAAGTCGAAAAATCCATTGCATTCTCTGATCTTATCCCAGCCAATACCTATGCCCTATTTCATATCTAGAACAACAGGTTAAGATCCAGTGATAGATATTATTACAAACTAGACCATGCATTCCATAACCCTACTTCCATCAACCTCTTGTCTAACATCCATTGCTTATCACTCTTCCTTCTCTATATCCATAACCCTCTACTCATTTTATAAGGTGACGATACCATGGATAAGTATCCCTCTTTCAAATTTTTATAACCATTGGATAAATCATTATGAATTTAAAAATGTTCTTCCGTAAACATAGAAAACCGAGATCATTAGAAATCCAATGTAAAGATTCAAGCTAAACTAATGATATTGAAAGGAAAAAAACGTAAGGCGTAGGCTAAATTCATATATGGAATGGAAGACATGACTTCAGCAAATATAGGGGTTCTTCTAGCATTACTCACATGCCTAACCTACTCTTGTATAACATGAATATTCCTTCTCTCAATGACCAAGAAGTTCATGGCCTAATTTCCTTGATCACTAATGATGGAATAAAAATAGATCTTTTTCCCTCAACCCAGCTAGTGGTAGTGGCCAGATAGGTACGACAGCTTCTTCTTTAGGAACTATTAGGATATCGTTGAATTTCATCAAGGCTGTCAAACATTTCTTTAAAACTAGTATTCTTCTCAGTGGAGTTCATGCTGCTTGTACCATTATCATTCCACAAGTTGATAGCCCAACTCATGTCTCACAATTCAAACCCGTCTGATGTGCCAATGTCATCTATAATATATAGTAAGGTTGTGGTACCAGGCTCAAACTATCCTTCCTACAATCATTGCCCCAAACTAAATAGTTTTCATCCTTAATAGATCTATCAGCGATAATGTACTCCTAACTCTAGACATTCTTAAAGGATATGCAAGACGTAACATATCCCTAAGATGTATGTCTAAATTGGACATCTAGAAAGAAGTGGACACAATATCTTGGAGTTATATTACTATAATACTTTCTAGGATGAACTTGCCTAAACCCTTTATTGCATGGACGTATCTCTGAATATCAACACTATGACTACCCACCTTTTTGAATAGTTTAAATTGACAATAAACCGTACGTGTCAACTCAAACCATTCAAAATGGAGGATAGTTAATGGGGTAAATAAGAAAATAAGAGAAAAGAAAGAAAAACATAACACAGAATTTCTGTGACGACCCGACTTTCTCACCACAGAAGTCGCATCATCTTGAAGAAAAAAAGGGATAGAAAAGAGAAAGAAAAGGAAGAAAGAAGAAACAACATCAGAATCTCAACAGCGGAACGAATAAATTATATTAATAACATAAATATTACATAGTATACAACACTAATCAGAGTTACACAGCATATACATCACATACTAGATAGTTATAAACACCTATCTACTTATACAACACAATACAACTCATAGAATAACACAGAGAACACACAGCGGAAACTATATATCTAACGCCGAAGCCTCCTGCTCCATTGCTCCTCCATAATTCGTCAAAGCTAACCTGAATCCCTTGGCTACTCGTAAAAATTTGAGTACCCCAGAGTTTAAGAAAACAGAAGATAAACTCTGGTTCAGACATGGGTCTGGTGTAAGTAACAGGTTAAGGTTGCTTAACTTTGAAAAACCTTTGAAAGAAAGGTATCACGTAAGACTTTCCACACATAAACATAGAAAAGTTTTTACCTTACGCTAACTAAAACATTTGATAGGAAATCCAGTGATATTATAATAGGTCTAAGGTTTTCAAGTAAATAAGAAACAGCCGAAATTGTTATATGATTAAATTCCAGCTACTAGCCACAAAAGTGGGTAATACAATCAAAACCTTGGCACTTATTGGATTTTGGATTCCATACAATGACAGGGCTGTTAGGGTACCACCCGCCACAGTACGTGGCCTAGATCACCGTACCGAGGAGCCACCCTAACTTCCCTGCAACACAAGGCCGGAACCATCCCTTACTAGATAGTCCCGAACAACACAACCCTGCTGTTGGCGTACGTTCCAACCGCCCACACAGCCAAATAAAAAGGGACTTCTAGACAGGGGAAAATCTCGTCCTACTTGGGAATGACCCACTTAGCCTTGCTGCACCTCCCCTGTTTTTAGCCATTCCCGGTTGATGAGGCTTGAGGCTATGATTACCTTTATAGAACACATCATTTAGAATGCTCATCGTCCACCTGACGATGTTCTGAAAGCATTCAATCCATACAAGTTCGTTCCGGGTTCGAATGAAATCGAAGGCATTATCTCGTTACACTCATTTTGGAATCACCCTCAGAGTTAACGACGATAACCCTTGCACTCTGAATCTTCATCTCGAATCTAGTACTACTCCGTCAAACTCATCTCGGAATCACCCTTAGAGTTATACTGACGAATAGTTCTTACACCTCGAATCTTCACTTTCACATGAGATTCACGACCTATCGTTAACTTGGATCGATGTGGTTTTCAGATATCCAAATCTGGAAACCCGATCCTGGTTTCATTGAAACTCAAAGCGTGTCTTTTAAGGCCAAGTTGTTTTAAAGTTTTAAAACAATTCAATTATCTATATACACACAGATAGATAATTCACAGATTCACAATAGATAATCAACATTATCATCACAACAGATAATCCATATTATCAATCACAAATAGATAATTCATATTATCATCTCAATGCAACCAAAGCATCCACATCACACAGCACTATTTATCTCATATCTGAGATCTCAAACCATTCAAGGCAAATAATATCATTCATTCATATATAAGCAATGATCAATAATCACACCAATCATAATTAATTTAAAATAAATTAAATTAATTACATCATTTCTAATTAATTTAAAGTAAATCAAATTAATTACTTCATCAATATAAATCTTGCTTACATTATTATTAATTAATTATCAATCAATTAATTAATCATCAACCAATTATTCATTTTAATTAAACATCTCTGATTAATTAACCTTTAATTACATTCAAGTAATTATCCTTTAATTAATTTTACAAATTGATTATACTTAACCAAATACAGTAATTAATCTTTAGTTACTTTATAAATTAATTAATTATAATTAATTACATTAATCCTTAATTAATTACATTAATTAATTTCTTCATTGATTAATTATTTACAAATAAAACTATTCTAAATTACATCATTAATTATAATAATTAATGATCTCAAATTACATTTCTATTTAAATTAATTACATTAAGTAATTAATCTTTATTTAAATCATAATTGTTAATCACCCTTGATTAACTCCATTCAGTAATTAACTACCCCTAATTACTTTACCAGATAAATTAATTATTCATTAATTAATTATCTTTAATTAATCCCTTGATTAATTTTACAAAGTAATTATACTCAAATTACCTCAATCATCAAATCACCTTCAATTGATTACATCCAGTAATTACCCATTAATTCCTTTCCTAAGTAATTTCTCTTCATTAAATTACATTAAGTAATTATACTTCACAAATCATCAAATGATTATTCTAAATTAATTAAACTGAATTAATTAACTTAATCTAATCAAATTAATTACAATGAGTAATTAATTCCTTAATTACTTCATAAGTAATTATACTTAACAATTTACACAAATGATTATCTTTAAATTAATTAATCTAATTAATTTTTAAAAATTGATCACATTAATTAATTATTAGTTAATCCTTAGTTAATAACCTTCATTAACTATTAACAATTCATTAATTATTATTCTAAAGTAATTAACTTATTTTAATCATTATTGATTACAAATTAATTAACCATTAATAGCCCATTAATTAACCCCTAATTAATTAATTAATTAATTAAGTGTTAACTGTAACTTAATTAATCTTTTATTACTTGATTAATTAATTACTAATCATTAATGAAAATCTAATCTTATTTAATTAATGATTATTAAATTACAAGTTAATTATTCTAAGAATAATTAATCTTAAACCTTTAAGTTTAAAACCCTTAATTACTTTAAGTAATTATCCATTTCATTAATTTATTAAATAAATTAATTATCCATTTAATTACCCTAGTAATTAAATGAATAACAAAATTTTAAATTCTAATTTAATTTTAAGATAAAACCTTTTTCTTATCTATGGTTAAATTATCATTCACAAATATAATTGAATACATTCACTTTCAAATTTAATTTCAAATTTCATTTTGAATTCAAGTTTTAAAATGAAATCCTATTTATCTTCAACAAAATTTAAAAACTTTAAATTTACATGTTAAAGAATATTTTTTCTTATAAAAGAAATTTTACAAGAGTTTAGAACAAATTCCTTTTTAAATTCAAAACATTTAAATTTTACTTTATCATTCAAAATTGTTAAAATACTTAAATTTATAAATTTAAATTTATTTTAAAACAAAGATTCAAATTCAGATTTGAATTAGATTTAAAATTTGTTTAAAACGTTCCTTTACATTTCAAACTCTAATTTAAATTCAAATCCCCTTTAAAAACACTTTTAAACACTTAACCCCTTTAAGATTATTTAAACAAATTTGAATTTAAAAACTTTATTCATTTCCAACTAAGATTCAAATTAAGCTTGAATCCATTATTTAAAATTAGATTTAAAACTTATTTTAAATCTTTGCTTAATGCTTTAAAATTCAGTATAAATTTTGAAAATAGAACAGGTTTCTAACCTGTAACAAAACTAACTCGAGCTACACCAAAATCACTCGAGCCTAACCTAACCTAGCCCGAGCAAAACACTAAATATCTCGAGTAAAACTTCGAGTAACATTTTCATTTGAAAACATTTAAACTTAAAGTACTGACAGTTTTATACATAAACCTATATCAACAACACACCCGAGTCCTCACAACAGCTACTTCAAGACCAACACTCCCATGCTTCAAGCAAAACATGAAACTGCCCGAATAACACTCGAGTACCTTCTTCCCGAAATCATAGCAGATACTCCAAGTCCTTCGTGCACCTGCACCAACGCTGCAACCAACTCCTACCACTCGCGATGACATACGCAAGTCGACGATCATCTTCCAACACAATTCCGACCATCAAACCGCTTACAGAAGCCCAAAATCAAAAACAAGCTTATGAGCTCAAATCTGGAACAATGTCGAAACCTAGAAATCGCCTCAAACTTTAGACTCCGACCAACAGAGTGTTTCACCTCCGGCCACGACCTCTTCCACACTCCAACTATCACCTACTTGAATCTGGGAAAGCTCGGTCATCTATAGGGGTCGCGACGATCAATTTTCTGATCAACGGAAAAACTAGGGTTAAAAATTTCAAAGCTTAATCACCATCGCCATAATGCTTTGATCCACTTCCTAATAATTTTCCCTGAAACCACGATCATGCTTCTACCTCCAGGAAGAAATCCAATCTTCCATAGCCAGTGGACCACCAGAAATTGCTCAAACATCATTTCCAGTTCAAAC
The DNA here is from genome assembly GCA_030765085.1 of Allium cepa. Lineage (NCBI taxonomy): Eukaryota > Viridiplantae > Streptophyta > Magnoliopsida > Asparagales > Amaryllidaceae > Allium > Allium cepa. The sequence continues at coordinate 786,796,928 of CM060932.1, forward strand.
AAGGACAGAGCCTAAATCCTAATACTAGAAATTAAGATTTTAGTTTTAAAAATCATCATTTGGTTTAAGAATGCAGATTACATTCCTGAATTTATAAATTAAGGTATTAAAATTTTTAGATTCTTACACATGCACTGTTATTTTTGAATTTCCAGAAACAATATAGATTTTTTATTATATATTTAATAAAATTTTAAACATTAACTTATGTTACATAACCATATATTGTTTGAATCTTAAACCTTAACAAAGATTTGAATATGAGATCATGATTTTTGATCAGAATTTAAACCTGGAATCTAGAACAGGCAAGAACACATCACAACACAAGCATGCATTCAGAAATCCAAACATTTATACAGAGAATTCCATCATATTCATCCAAACAAATCATGATTATCACAGGAAACAATCAAGCAACCATATTTACTTAAGTTTATTTAATATAAAAATATTACTCACCTGAAAATTTATGAGCAGAGCACCTTGTTTATGAAAAGCTTGAACTGGAATGTGCTTTGACTTGAAAACTTCAAGTTGCTGTAGTTTTCTTTTGATCTTAAAACTCAGTTGCATGTTTGCTTTTTTTTATTTTTTTAAAACTTCAAATTGAAGATGAATGTAGGTCTGTTTTGAAACTGCAGTTGCATGCAAGCTTTAGAGTTGCAAATTGAATTTCGGATTAATGTTTTGAAGAGAGCTTCATGTTTATATTCCAAGTTTTGAAGATGATTCAGATAGTTTTTGGGTTATTTTGGTTAAAGGAAATATTAGTTTCAGATTGGTTTTTGAGGGGATTCACGGAATTTGTTTTGAGAATTTTTTTTCTATTTTGAAGAAGATGATTTTAGATTTTAGATGTTGGTTTAAATTTTGATTACAGGTCTTTCAACTGAAGTTTTATCTTAAGTTTTGAAGAAGAATAGAAAAAGGAAATGAGATGAGAAGAAATGTGTTTATATAAGAATTTTTTTGATTTAATTAAAATAAAAGAAAAAGAAAAATTAAATAGGGCACTTGTTTTAAAATTTAACATTTGTCACAATGTTTGATTTATGCCTTAACACATGTCATTTAGGTGTTAGGAGATTTACACATGTAATTTAAGTATTTTAATTTAATTTAAAATTGTTTATAAAAGCTTAAATCTTAATTTATTAATTTTTGCGTATATATAAATAAATTTCTCCTTTTTTCCTTTTATAGAAAGATAAAACAAAACAAATTATAAATAAAAGCTTATTTGAATATTTTAAAGTATCTATTCTTTTGGATTTCAAAACATTAAATTCAAATTTAAATTAAATTGTAAAAATCCAATTTAAAAATCAAGTTATATATATATATATATATATATATATGCATATATAACTACCATTAAATTTTGAAAATAACAAATCCTATTTCTTATAAAATTTATTTATGTTCATAAAAACTAGGTATTATAATTATCATTTGAAAATAACAAATTAAACAATTTTAAATGATTTATAAAAGAGATTATAAATCACTTCTATTACTCAATATAATAAGATCATATGTAATTTTTATTTTAAATTTTTATATATAATTTCAAGCAATTTAAAAAGAAAATAAAACTAAGCTTTTATGTTAATCTAATTTAGATTCATATTTAAGCTAATTAAATAAAATTTAAACAAATAAGATATACCTTAAATATTTACAAACCATATAAATATTTATTAAATTGCTTTGAAAAACTAAATGTTAAATTTAAATCAAAATTTCCAATTTACGAAAAATAAATTAGAATTAGAAAATTGCTTTATTTACTAAATTCCAAACCAAAGCTTATCTATTTACAATATATACAATTATATATATTATAAATAGAAAATAATTTATTAGCATTAAAAAGATATAATCTACTAATTTAAATCTTTATTAAAAGAAGATTATCAAATTTTATTAACAAAAATTATCAAATCAATTTAATTTTTCACACAAATTATTAAATTTATATTGCTAAAAATTCCGGGATATCACATACCTCCCCCCTTAAAAGAATTTCGTCCCCGAAATTCAAAAGCAAAGGTAATTTAATAATCTATCTTAAGATTTTATTTTAAACACATGCATATATTATCAATCATATGCTAACAACCATAGCAACCAATTCACTCAGACAAACAAATCTAACTATCCAGACAAAATTCTGGATATGATTTCCTAGAGTTTCCCAAGTATAAATACCGGGATACTCGCTTTACAGAATCCAAATAATCTATACTACTAAGCTACAGAGCTCCTATTCAACTAGATCTACAAAACTAAACAGGATATTAGACTATAGACAAGTCTGACTCAACAATCACATCCTCCTCAAATGCTGGTTCTCCTACCAAAGATAGACCATGCACATACTCCCTCAGAGATACGTGAAACACATCGAATCCCAGTTATCCAAACTGGCAATTCAACCTTGAAAATTTAACACTAATCCTCACAAGAAAACAGAAAAGATCCAAAACACATTAGAGCTGACTTACCCAGTCTTACCCAATCTTAAAGCTCCTTAGATCGGAGAAAACTTACCCGAAATCAAATCTCCGACTTCGGAATCCAAATTCCTTCGTCTCTTATCCACAAAACACTCCTGACGATCCTGGGCTGCCTTCATCTCTCCCTATCAGCTCAACCTTCGCCGATGTCTCTAGAAACAAACTGGACCAAAACAACCCAACGGAATGATCTCCTCAAGATCAATCCAAAACCAAGAACACCAACTCTACCCCACAAACATCAGAAGACTAACTTACTTCTCCTATCCGAAAAAGACAAAACAAAAGCACTCCCAAACTACTTCCGCTGCACAACTCTGATCTGAAGTAGATGAAAATGCTGATGAAGAACACGAGCACAAACTGGACAACACATCTTAGAAATATTGTTCAACAGATCCATAAAAGAAAACTCAGATGTCCCACCTGATCCTAAGCTGCTTCACCAAACTTCTCTCTAAAAGTCATCCTTCTACTAAACCACCGGTAGTACTCCTGGAATCCAGTCGATAAGAAACTCAACCTCTAGATGCGGACAAACCTCTGATAACTCAAGAGAACACTCAAACAATCGCAAGTCACTTTTGCGACCAACCAAGCCTAATATCCAAAGAAAACTATTCTCCCTTTACCAATCAGAACAGCTTACGCTTATCTAGCCAATCCATCGAAGAAATGGATCCACTCTGCTGCTTCTGAACTCCACCTTTAGAAAAACTGCTAACCAGAAGACCTTCTTGCTGGCACACAGAATACTTCGAGCTGCTCTTGCTGACACCGACGCCAAAGACTTCCTAATCCAAAGCTCTTCGAGAAACTCGGACCTCAAACCAGAGAGAAACATCCTGCTAAACCCACCCACTACATCGAAGCAGACATACTTCCTAAACTTGTTCCAAAGAAACATCTTCGGAGACATCCATAGTCACCGCGTCTCATCACGTAGCTACAACTTCTTGAGGTATCAAGATACCATCGCTTGCTTTTGCCTAACTGACAGATCCAAACTCTACTCATCCAACTTCAACGACGAACTCCGAATCTTTAAAAGGTTTCCTTATCGATGAAATCCTTACATTAAGCTGTAAAGCTCACTTGAGACGGTATTAGGTCTACAGTCTCGATAGATACACTTCCAACCTCAACATTCAAAATCCAACCATTGGTAGTAGTCGTGATACACACCCCACTACCTTATCAACCTTTATAACTTATGTTGGAAAACCTGAACAGGTAACCCAATAGATAGGTAGAAGTAAATATATATGTGTGTGTGTGTGTGTGTGTGTGTGTGTGTATTCAAAATTACAAATACGCTCTCTCAAGAAAGAAATCACTTCAAAGCCTAGGTATTCACTCAACCTAGTGCTCTGATACCAACTGTGACGCACAGAAAATCGCATCATCTTGAAGAAAGAAAGGGATATAAATGAGAAAGAGAAAGAAGAAAGAAGAAGCAACATCAGAATCTCAACAGCGGAATGAATAAATTATATTAGTAACATAAATATTACATAGTATACAACATTAATCAGAGTCACACAGCATATACATCACATACTAGACAGTAATAAACACCTGTCTAGTTATATAACTCAATACAACTCAGAGAATAACACAGAGAACACACAGCGGAAACTATATATCTAACGCTGAAGCCTCCTGCTTCATTGCTTCTCCATAATTCGTCAAAGCTAACCTGAATCCCTTGGCTACTCATAAAAATTTGAGTACCCAAGAGTTTAAGAAAATGGAAGATAAACTCCATACATGGGTCTGGTGTGAGTAACAGGTTAAGGTTGCTTAACTTTGAAAAACATATGAAAGAAAGGTATCACGTAAGACTTCTCACACATAAACATGGAAAAGTTTTTACCTTACGCTAACCAAAACATTTGATAGGAAATCCAGTGATATTATAATAGGTCTAGGGTTTTCAAGTAAATATGAAATAGCCAAAATTGTTACATGATAAAATTCTAGCTACTAGTCACAAAAGTGGGTAATACAATCAAAACCGTTGGCACTTGTTGGATTTTGGATTCCATACAGTAGCAGGGCTACTGGAGTACCGCCCGTCACAGTACGTGGCCCAGATCACCGTACCGAGGAGCCACCCTAACTCCCCTACAACACAAGGCCGGAACCATCCCTTACTGGACAGTCCCGAGCAAGACAACCCCGCAGTTGGCGTACGATCCAACCGCCCACACAGCCGAATAGAAAGGGACTTCTAGACAGGGGAAAATCTCATCCTACTTGGGCATGACCCACTTAGCCTTGCTGCACCTCTCCTATTTTAGCCATTCCCGGTTGATGATGCTTGAGGCTACGATTACCTTTATAGAACACATCACTTAGAATGCTCATCGTCCACCTGATGATGTTCTGAAAGCATTCAATCCATAGAAGTTCATTCCGGGTTCGAACGAAACAGAATGCATTATCTCGTTACACTCATTTTGGAATCACCTTCAGAGTTAACGACGATAACCCTTGCACTCTGAATCTTCATCTCAAATCTAAAAGTACTACTCTATCAAACTCATCTCGGAATCACCCTCAGAGTTATACTGACGAATAGTTCTTACAGCTCGAGTCTTCACTTTCACATGAGATTCACGACCTATCGTTAATTTGGATCGATGTGGTTTTCAGATATCCAAATCTGGAAACCCGATCCTGGTCTCATCGAAATCCAAAGCGTGTCTTTTAAGGCTAAGTTGTTTTAAAGTTTTAAAACAATTCAATTATCTATATACACACAGATAGATAATTCATAGATTCACAATAGATAATCAACATTATCATCACAACAGATAATCCATATTACCAATCACAAATAGATAATTCATATTATCATCTCAATGCAACCAAAGCATCCATATCACACAGCATTATTTATCTCGTATCTGAGATCTCAAACCATTCAAGACAAATAATATCATCCATTCATATATAAGCAATGATCAATAATCACACCAAATATAATTAATTTAAAATGAATTGCATCATTTCTAATTAATTTAAAGTAAATTAAATTAATTACTTCATCAATATAAATCTTACTTACATTACTATTAATTAATTATCAATTAATTAATTAATCATCAACCAATTATTCATTTTAATTAATCATCTCTGATTAATTAACCTTTAATTACATTCAAGTAATTATCCTTTAATTAATTTTACAAATTGATTATACTTAACCAAATACAGTAATTAATCATTAGTTGCTTTATAAATTATTTAATTATATTTAATTATATTAATCCTTAATTAATTACATTAATTAATTTCTTCATTGATTAATTATTTACAAATAAAACTATTCTAAATTACATCATTAATTATAATAATTAATGATCTCAAATTACATTTCTATTTAAATTAATTACATTAAGTAATTAATCTTTATTTAAATCATAATTGTTAATCACCCTTGATTAACTCCATCCAGTAATTAACTACCCTTAATTACTTTACCAGATAAATTGATTATTCATTAATTAATTATCTTTAATTAATCCCTTGATTAATTTTACAAAGTAATTATACTCAAATTACCTCCATCATCAAATCACCTTCAATTAATTACATCCAGTAATTACCCATTAATTACTTTCCTCGGTAATTTCTCTTCATTAAATTACTTAATTATACTTCACAAATCATCAAATGATTATTATAAATTAATTAAACTAAATTAATTAATTTAATCCAATCAAATTAATTACAATGAGTAATTAATTCCTTAATTACTTCCATAAGTAATTATACTTAACAATTTACACAGATGATTATCTTTAAATTAATTAATCTAATTAATTTTTAAAAATTAATCACATTAATTAATTATTAATTAATCCTTAGTTAATAACCTTCATTAACTATTAACAATTCATTAATTATTTTTCTAAAGTGATTAACTTATTTTAATCATTATTGATTACAAATTAATTAACCATTAATAGCCCATTAATTAACCCCTAATTATTTAATTAATTAAGTGTTAACTGTGACTTAATTAATCTTTTATTACTTGATTAATTAATTACTAATCATTAATTAAAATCTAATCTTATTTAATTAATGATTCTTAAATTACAAGTTAATTATTCTAAGAATAATTAATCTTAAACCTTTAAGTTTAAAACCCTTAATTACTTTAAGTAATTATCCATTTCATTAATTTATTAAATGAATTAATTATCCATTTAATTACCCTAATAATTAAATGAATAACAAAATTTTAAATTCTAATTTAACTTTAAGATAAAACCTTTTTCTTATCTATGGTTAAGTTATCATTCACAAATATCCAGATCCTACCAAATAAAATAGTTCTCTCAATATCCATCAAAATCCACCACGCAAACTCTACTACACAAATATCAGAAGACTTCAAACATACTACTCCTATTCTGAAAACAGAACAGATGCACAAGACAACCAAGCCTCCAGATTAAAATGAATTTCCTATAGAAATCTTCTAATCCAAGACAAAACACAAATTCCCAATGAATCGGTGTTGCTACTATTCTGGAATAGCTGCCACCATGCTTCCACTGCGCCACTCTGATTTGAGAATGCTGTTGATGAACAAAAGTACAAACTTGATCAATCCACTCCGGAAACATTGTCCATCAAATTCCATAAAATCTCAGTGGCCTATCTGATTTGGTCACAAACACCACAGCGAAAATTCAACCAGAAATCTTGATCCGATCAATCCTGCCAGCTTAAATAGATCTCTTTCTCAAAGAGTCCTCCTACTAAACTGAACCATCGGTAAAGTTCCAAAATCAAGTCGAAACAGAACTCAATCTCTTGATACGGACGCAAATCTTGACTCCTTCGAAGATATCCAGAAAAATCAAACTACTCAAACATTCACAAAAGATGCTTCAATCCAAACAAAGATCACTCAGAGAACTTCCGAACCATCGTAAGTCACTTTTGCGATTCCACTTAGTTCAGATTCCAAGAAATCGTTCTCCCTTCACCAATCAGAACAGCTAAGCCTTCTAACCAAAAGAAGAAACTAGTGGTCCACCTGCAACCACAAACATCACACCCAACTGAGCTTCCAGAAGAAATGAACAAGCTTCACCATCTGCCCGGCTTACTAACTAAAGAATCACAGAGACTTCTGAAACAACGAAGGAACAGGCCACTCTATTGCTGCTACTGCTGTCAAAGACATCCTTATCCAAAAGCTCATCGAACCACACAGCTACATCAGCCACTTCCACAATAGAGCCTTCAATAGACAGATATCTCTCAGGAAACTTGACTTCAAACCAAGTACAAAACACTCTGCCAAACTGAGTCTCAACTCAAATACAGACAGAACTCCTTCCTAAGGTTGCCAAGATACCATTGCTGGCTTCAGCACTTCCTATAGATCCAAACTCAAGAAAAACCACTCGCACGAGTGCAACCAAGCTTATAATCCAAAGATGAACTCCGAATCTTGAAAAGATTTCCTTCAGAGATCAGTGAAATCCTTCACACCAAACTGCAAAACTACTCAAGATGCCCAATACTACCCTAGCAGATCTTACTTCCAACCTCAAACACTCTGACTCCAACCATTGGTGTTGTCTTACACGCACTACTACCCTATCTACCTTTATTACTTATTAGAAAACCCAAACAGGTCACCCAATCAAATAGGTGAAATATGTGTGTATATATATATATATATATATATATATATATATATATATATATATATTCAAAATTACAAATACGCTCTCTCAAGACAGACACCACTCCAGAGTCTAGGTATCCGCTCAACCTAGAGCTCTAATACCACAATGTAACGATCGTCCTTTCATTCCTTAGAAAGACGCATTATTAAGAAGAAAGAAAGGGATAGAAAAGAGAAAAGAAAGAAAAGAAAGAAACAGACAACATCAAAATCTCACGGCGGAACGAATAAATTATATTATATCACATAAAACATTACATAGTATCATATACATCAGAGTAATACAGCTAATACAACACAAACTAGACAGTTATAAACATCTGTCCAACGATTACAATTAAGTACATCAGAGATAAACAGATACAACTCAAACACAACGGAACCACTAGAAATATCTACACGCTGAAGCCTCCTGCTCCATTATCTCCTCCAGAATTCGTCAAAGCAATCCTGAAACACTTGACTACTCATACGTAATATGAGTACCCAAGGGTTTAATAAAACCGAAAATAAACACTCGGGTCAGACAGGGGTATGGTGTGAGTAAACGGGTTTAAAGTTGCTTAACTTTGAAAATCTTTTGAAAACAAAGGGTATCACGTAAGACTTCCCACACATAAACATGAAAAAGTTTTTACCTTACGCTAACCAAAACAATTGATAGAAAATCCAGTGATATTATAATAGGGTCTAGGGTTTTCAAAGTAAAATACAGAAATAGCTGGAATGCTTACATCTCACGTTCCAACATAGCTGGGCACAATCAAAACCGTACAGGCACTTATTGGATTATGGATTCCATCAATGGCAGGGCTACTGGGGTACCGCCCGTCACAGTACGTGGCCTAGATCACCGTACCGAGGAGTACGCCCGCTCCCCTGCAACACAAAGCCGGGACCATTCCTTACTGAACAGTCCCGAACAAGACCACCCCGTAGATTGGTCTTCTCTAACTGCCACACAGCCGAAATATAAAGGGACCTCTAGACAGGGGTAAATCTCATCCTACTTGGGCATGACCCACTTAGCCTTGCTGCACCTCCCCTGTTTTACCCATTCCCGGTTGATGAGGCTTGAGGCTACGATTACCTTTATAGGACACATCAATCCTAGAATGCTCATCGTCCACCTGACGATGTTCTGAAAGCATTCAATCCATACAAGTTCGTTCCGGGTTCGAACGAAACCGAAGGCATTATCTCGTTACACTCGTATTGGAATCACCCTCAGAGTTAACGATGATAACCCTTGCACTCTATATCACCATCTTGAATCTGAAAGTACTATTCCGTCAAACTCATCACGGAATCACCCTCAGAGTTATACTGATGAATAGTCCTTACACCTCGAGTCTTCACTCTTCACTTGAGATTCACGACCAAACGTTTAATTTGGATCGATATGGTTTTTGGAATTCCAAATTTGAAAACCCGATCCCGGTCCAAACGCCATCTTAATGTCCAAGTGAATTTAGTTTGAATAATTAATTCAATTCATCATTATCTATTTACACACAGATAGATAAATTACATATCACAATAGATGATCACATTCATCATAAACAGATAATCTGTATCAACATCACAAACAGATAACCATCATCCATATCATCATACTTTAACTAAGCATCCATATCCTATAGATACTACTTATCTCATTTCTGAGATCACAACCATCTAAAGGAATATCAATATCATCCATAAGCAATGATTTATTAACCATCATTTATAATTAATTTAAAATGGATTAAATTAATTACTTCTATATTTAATTAATTTAAAATAAATTAATTATCACATCTATAAATCCTGCTTATATATCCACTAATTAATTAACCCGGTTAATTATTCACTTCTTAAGTATTCAACTTGATTAAACACCTTGTTAATCATTCTAATTACAATAAGTAATTAGTCTTTAATTAATTTTACAAAATTAATTAACCTTAATCATAAGTAATAAACATTTAATTACTTCATTTATTAATTAACTATAATTAATTACATTTATCCTTAATTAATTAAATTAATTAATCACTTAATTAATTATTACTTAATTAAACCATTCTTAATTGCATCATTAATTATATCAATTAATGATCTCTAATTTATATTTAAATAAATTACTTTATTAAAATTAATTACGTTTAGTAATTAATCTAACATTTAAAAATACAATTATTAATCACCCTTGATTAATGTCAATCTAGTAATTAAATCCCTTAATTACTCATTACAAATTAATTATCCCATAATTAATCATCCTTATTAATTAATTCCTTGATTAATTATAAGAGTAATTACCCAAATTACTTAATTAAAAATTACCTCTCACTAATTACATTCCAGTAATTATCAATTATTACTTCTCTAATTAATCATGCTGCATTAATTACATTAATTAATTATTCTTATTAAACCATCAAATGATTTCTTAAATTAATTAAACTAAATTAATTAACGTAACAAATCACATTATCATAATTAATTACAATAAGTAATTAATTCCTTAATTACTTTTATCAAGTAATTATGCTTAACAATTTAAAATTAATTACCTTAAATTAATTAATCTAATTAATTATCAAAATTAATCACATTAATTAATTATTTAATTATCCTAAGAAAATTATCATTATTAATTAACAACATTTCTTTAATTACTTCCTTAAGAAATTTATCTTAGATTAATTATTATTAATCAACGCTAATTAAAAATTAATCTAAGTCATTATTCAAAGTCAAATAAATAAGTAAATTCTTATTTATCTTGATTATTTTCAAAATAATTCATTTACTTATTAATAACTTAATTAACATTCAAATTGTATTTAAGATAATGCATTTCTAAATTAAATTCAAATTCCATTTTAAAATTTAAGATTTAAAATGTTTAATTATTTAACATTAATCCAAATTTAATAAATTTATTCCTTAAAATAAAAGTGAAAACGTTCATTGCTTATATAAGAAAAGTTTAAAACCCAATTTACTTAATTAAAGAAATCAAGCCTCTAAAATAAATTGATCATTTTTGCTTTTCAAATTAAAGTTAAACACACTTCATATCTTTTTATTCAAATATTTAAGAAAAGAATTTTATCAAGTTTAAAACTATTTGAAAAACAACTCATTTTTAAATCTATTTGAAAACATTTAAACTTGTTCAATAATTTAAAATTTACAAAAACTGTTTTGAATTCAATCTGGATTCGAAATAGACCTAAAAACCATATTTAGACTTGATTTCAAAACTCAATTTTAAATCTTGCTTAAAATTTAAAAAAATTTCATTTTTTTTTCGATTATTTTTGATTTTGATTTGTTTTGTTCTTTGTTTTTGAATTTTGTGTATCTTGATAGTATTATATGATTTTGTTTTTTTCAATGTTATGATTTGAAAAATTGGTTTTTTTGTTTGTGTTGTTTGTTTAACCTATACTTACTCGAGACCCCTCAAAATAACTTCGAGTTATTTCCCAAGTGCTTCGAGACAGAACCACAAACACCCGAGAGAAGCTTCGAGTCACAACACCGCACAAACCAAAAGTTCACCATAGTTAAGAATATGCACGGTGCATATGCACCGGTGCTCAGATCATCTCCAGCCATCCTAGGCAACCTCACCATGTCGCCGATCAACCTCTGATATGATCACGACCTTCCAATCACCCATTGCAGTTCGAAATCAAAATCCAGTAAATAAAACAACCTGGAACACCACTGTATCCAAAAGCCCCAAAACCTGTCAACAGCTAAAAATCCATCCTCCGATCATCTGAGACACCGCGACTCCGACCATCTCTTCTTCCACGACTCCTCTTCCCATCCCCTAAGTCCTGCATCACTCGATGCAACAGAGAGCAAGAGGTTTATCAAAACTCTGGCCACCTAAAAACTAGGGCAAGAAACAGAAAATAGCAAATTGCCGTCTCCACCCACTTCTGATCATCTACTTCCTAATTTTCCCTCACTCTCACATCAATCCTCCACCTCCAGGAAGAATTGCAGCTTCCAAAATCCACTAACTAATCAGATAACCCCAAAATTCCCAATTTGGTTCAACTCAGTAATGCTTACTTCTCGGTAAATTTTAAAACGTGGTTTCTGTTTTAAAATTCCTGATTTCTAACATACATTCCTGTTATAAACTTGTTTAAATAATTAAAGATGTTTGATATTCTTGTTTATTGAAAATATTTACTGTTGTATTTGTTTCAGTGGTAACAGACTTTTCAATATAACTTAATTTTGATTTATGAACATAATTTCTTACTAAACAAACATCTTTTGTTTACTCATTAATTTCTAACTAAAATCAAATCCAGAGGTAAAGATTTTCTATTTAAAATCTTAGTTTAAACCATATACAGATATGCAAATACCTGGCAGCAACAATCACATATGTATTGATATATATACACAGAACATTCATCAGTATGCAATCACACAAACATACATATTTTTATCAATCCACATGCACAGATATTTAGGCCTTTTGCATTGTGAGGTTACTCACTTCTAAAAATAAATAGAGCAGTTCATCCAAGACAGTATTGAATTTTTTTTTTTAAAACAAGCATGAATTAGAACTTAAGTTTTCTGAAAAACTTGTTTAGCTTTTCTTTTTAAAAGTTAAGAACTGTTTTTTTTAAATTAGAAGCTTACTCACTAATTTTTAAATGGAGAAGAAGATGACCAATACAGATGCATCACATATTCCTGGCACTGCAAATTGAAATCTGCATGTTGAATCAGTGCTTGTATTTGCTGTTGAACTGCTGAAATCTGGGTTTGCATTTTGCTTGTTGATGTTGAATTTGATCATGCAGCAAAACTCCATTTCTTGTTTTGCTTAGAGTTGAATTGAACTTCATATTTGATGTTGAAACTTGATTTTTTTTTTGGGAAAACAGAACAGATTTGGTTGAATTTGTTTACAGATTTTATATAGAAGTTGTTTTGCAGAATTGGGTTTTGAATAGAATTTGGTTTTGATTTTACTCAAAATCTGATTTCAAGATTTCATTTAAAGATAATGGTTTTAACAAATGCATTTGCAAGGTTTTCTTATCTAAAATAATTATTTCAAAAATAATTTAACATGTCACTTGTTACACAAAGTTTGTAATGTGATTACAAGTGTCCTCTCTAAGATTTAAAAGCTTAACATATATGCCTTTTTTAATATAAAATTACTTTTTTAGTTTATGAATGTATTTAAATTTTTCTAAACCAATTTCTAATTTAATATAACATGTTCTAAATGTTTTATCAATATTTAGCCTTTAAATAAATACACATAAACTTCCTTATAACATTATACATTTTAATGTTCGTTTGAATATGTTAAAATAATATTTTTAAAGCTAATTTTCAAGAAAGAAAAATTTAAAAAAAAAAAGAATGTTGAATTCAATTTTATTCAAAAGTTTTCAAACTAAAATATTTTACTCTAATATATAAGAACCAAGTTTATTTCAAAAGAAAACAACAAAATAAACTTTTATAATATAATACAATTTAAACTTTTATATTTATAAACAGAATAGATTTTTACTTATTTCTTTTTTAAAATATAAGATAGATTTTTAAATTAACTTTTGAAAAGTTTTCAATACTAATCTCAATCAATTTAATCAATTCATAATTACACATCTATATATATAATAAATTGGAAAATATTCTTTATTAAATTTAAATTTAAATTAAAATCAAAACTCCTATTTACAATGTATACACATATATACATTATAAATAATATATCCTTTTTAAATAAGCTCAGAAAGATAATTTTTATCATTTAAATATTTTTTACTTTTGAAAAGAATAAAATTCCAAATTAAATTGTTATTATCATTATAATAAATTTTGAAAAGAATATCATTTAACAAACTAAATAATAACTAATTTTGAAAAGATAAATTCTATTTGAATTAGATTATTAAATCAATATTTCACATTTTAAAATACTTATTAATGAAATTATTAAATAAATATTGCCTAAATTTTCGGGACATCACATCCCCCCTTAAAAGAATTTCGTCCCCGAAATTTAGAAGCAAAGGTAATTTAATAATTCCATACAGATTTTTAATTTTAAAATTGCAAACACATGCTATCAACCAAATACTAGCAACCATAGCAACCAATTCAAACCAACAATTCTAATTATCCAGATAAAATTCTGGATAGGATTCCCTAGAGTTTCCCAGGTATGAACATCGGGACACTCGCCCTAAAGAATCTAAACTAGCTACACCACACAGATCTAAAGCTCCTATATATCTAGATCTACAAATCTAAGCTGGATACTGGACTACAGACAAGTCTTGATCAACTTCCAAATCTTCTAGAACTACTAATTCTAAAACCAATGGTAAACTATACACGTACTCCCTCAGAGATACGTGAAAACATAACGAATTTCAGACATCTGAACTGGCAATTCAATCCTATAGACCAAACACTTAACCTTTAAGAGAAAACAGAAAGATCCAGTCTCTTATCCACACATCTCTCCTGGCGATCCTGGGCTACCTTCAACCTTCTAGATCAATCCAATCTTCGAAAATGCTTCACAGAACAAATATGGACAAAAATAAACGATCTCCAGATCCTACTCAACAAAATAGTTCTCTCAATATCCATCAAAATCCATCACGCAAACTCTACTACACAAATATCAGAAGACTTCAAACATACTACTCCTATTCTGAAAACAGAACAGATGCACAAGACAACCAAGCCTCTAGATTAAAATGAATTTCCTGTAGAAATCTTCTGATCTAAGACAAAACACAAATTCTCATTGAATCGGTGTTGCTACTATTTTGGAATAGCTGTCACCATGCTTCCACTGCGCCACTCTGATTTGAGAATGTTATTGATGAACACAAGTACAAACTTGATCAATCCACTCCGGAAACATTGTCCATCAAATTCCATAAAATCTCAGCGACCTATCCGATTCGGTCACAAACACCACAACAAAAATTCAACCAGAAATCTTGATCCGATCAATCCTGCCAGCTTAAACAGATCTCTTTCGCAAAGAGCCCTCCTACTAAATTGAACCATTGGTAAAGTTCCAAAATCAAGTCGAAACAGAACCCATCTCTCGATACGGATGCAAATCTTGACTCCTTCGAAGATATCCAGAAAAATCAAGTACTCAAACATTCACAAAATATGCTTCAATCCAAACAAAGATCACTCAGAGAACTTCCGAACCATCGCAAGTCACTTTTGCGATTCCACTTAGTTCAGATTCCAAGAAATCGTTCTCACTTCACCAAACAGAACAGCTAAGCCTTCTAACCAAAAGAAGAAACTAGTGGTCCACCTCCAACCACAAACATCACACCCAACTGAGCTTCCAGAAGAAATGAACAAGCTTCACCATCTGCGCGGCTTACTAACCAAAGAATCACAGAGACTTCTGAACCAACGAAGGAACAGGCCACTATACTGCTGCTACTGCTGTCAAAGACATCCTTATCCAAAAGCCCATCGAACCACACAACTACATCAGCCACTTCCACAATAGAGCCTTCAATAGACAGATACCTCTTAGGAAACTCGACTTCAAATCAAGCACAAAACACTCTACCAAACTGAGTCTCAACTCAAATACAGACAGAACTCCTTCCTAAGGTTGCCAAGATACCATTGCTGGCTTCAGCACTTCCTACAGATCCAAACTCAAGAAAAACCACTCGCACGAGTGCAACCAAGCTTACAATCCAAAGATGAACTCCGAATCTTGAAAAGATTTCCTTCAGAGATCGGTGAAATCCTTCACACCAAACTGCAAAACTACTCAAGATGTCCAATACTGCCCTAGCAGATCTTACTTCCAACCTCAAACACTCTGAATCCAACCATTGGTGTTGTATTACACACACTACTACCCTATCTACCTTTATTACTTATTGGAAAACCTGAATAGGTCACCCAATCAAATAGGTGGAAATATATATATATATATATATATATATATATATATATTCAAAATTACAAATGCGCTCTCTCAAGACAGACACCACTCCAGAGTCTAGGTATCCGCTCAACCTAGAGCTCTGATACCACAATGTAATGACCCGCCTTTCATTCCATAGAAAGACGCATCATTAAGAAGAAAGAAAGGGATCGAAAAGAGAAAAGAAAGAAAAGAAAGAAACAGACAACATCGGAATCTCACAGCGGAACAAATAAATTATAATATATCACATAAAACATTACATAGTATCATATACATCAGAGTAATATAGCTAATACAACACAAAATAGACAGTTATAAACATCTGTCCAGCAATTACAATTCAAGTACATCAGAGATAAACAGATACAACTCAAACACAGCGGAACCACTAAATATATCTACACGCTGAAGCCTCCTGCTCCATTATCTCCTCCAGAATTCGTCAAAGCAATCCTAAAACACTTGACTACTCATACGTAATATGAGTACCCAAGGGTTTAATAAAACAAAAAATAAACCCTCGGGTCAGACAGGGGTATGGTGTGGGTAAAGGGGTTTAAAGTTGCTTAACTTCGAAAATCTTTTGAAAACAAAAGGTATCACGTAAGACTTCCCACACATAAACATGGAAAAGCTTTTACCTTACGCTAACCAAAACATTCGATAGGAAATCCAGTGATATTATAATAGTGTCTAGGGTTTTCAAAGTAAAATACAGAAATAGATGGAATGCTTACATCTCACGTTCCAACATAGTTGGGCACAATCAAAACCGTACAGGCACTTATTGGATTATGGATTCCATCAATGGCAGGGCTACTGGGGTACCGCCCGTCACAGTACGTGGCCTAAATCACCGTACCGAGGAATACACCCACTCCCCTGTAACACAAAGCCGGGACCATTCCTTACTGAATAGTCCGAAACAAGACCACCCCGCAGATTGGCCGTCGCCAACTGCCACACGGCCGAAATATAAAGGGACCTCTAGACAGGGATAAATCTCGTCCTACTTGCGCATGACCCACTTAGCCTTGCTGCACCTCCCATGTTTTAGCCATTCCCAGTTGATGAGGCTTGAGGCTACGATTACTTTTATAGGACACATCAATCTTAGAATGCTCATCGTCCACCTGACAATGTTCTGAAAGCATTCAATCCATACGAGTTCATTCCGGGTTCGAACGAAACCGAAGGCATTATCTCGTTACACTCGTATTGGAATCACCCTCTGAGTTAACGACGATAACCCTTGCACTCTAAATCACCATCTCGAATCTGAAAGTACTATTCCGTCAAACTCATCACGGAATCACCCTCAGAGTTATACTGACGTATAGTCCTTACACCTCGAGTCTTCACTCTTCACTTGAGATTCACGACCTAACGTTTAACTTGGATCGATGTGGTTTTCGGAATTCCAAATTTGGAAACCCGATCCCGGTCTCATCGAAATCCAAACGCCGTCTTAATGTCCAAATGAATTTAGTTTGAATAATTAATTCAATTCTTCATTATCTATTTACACACAGATAGATAAATTACATATCACAATAGATGATCACATTCATCATAAACAGATAATCTGTATCAACATCACAAACAGACAACCATCACCACAGATAATCCATATCATCATACTTTAACTAAGCGTCCATATCCTATAGATACTACTTATCTCATTTCTGAGATCACAACCATCCAAAGGAATATCAATATCATCCATAAGCAATGATTTATTAACCATCATTTATAATTAATTTAAAATGGTTTAAATTAATTACTTCTATCTCTAGTTAATTTAAAATAAATTAAATTAATTATCACATCTATAAATCATGCTTATATATCCACTAATTAATTAACCCGGTTAATTATTCACTTCCTAAGTATTCAACTTGATTAAACACCTTGTTAATCATTCTAATTACAATAAGTAATTAGTCTTTAATTAATTTTACAAAATTAATTAACCTTAATCATAAGTAATAAACATTTAATTACTTCGTTTATTAATTAACTATAATTAATTACATTAATTAATCACTTAATTAATTATTACTTATTTAAACCATTCTTAATTGCATCATTAATTATATCAATTAATGATCTCTAATTTATATTTAAATAAATTACTTTATTAAAATTAATTACATTTAGTAATTAATCTAACATTTAAAAATACAATTATTAATCACCCTTGATTAATGTCAATCTAGTAATTAAATCCCTTAATTACTCATTACAAATTAATTATCCCATAATTAATCATCTTTATTAATTAATTTCTTGATTAATTATAAGAGTAATTACCCAAATTACTTAATTAAAAATTACCTCTCACTAATTACATTCCAGTAATTATCAATTATTACTTCTCTAATTAATCATGCTGCATTAATTACATTAAGTAATTATTCTTATTAAACCATCAAATGATTTCTTAAATTAATTAAACTAAATTAATTAACTTAACAAATCACATTATCATAATTAATTACAATAAGTAATTAATTCCTTAATTACTTTTATCAAGTAATTATACTTAACAATTTAAAATTAATTACCTTAAATTAATTAATCTAATTAATTATCAAAATTAATCACATTAATTAATTATTTAATTATCCTAAGATAATTATCATTATTAATTAACAACATTTCTTTAATTACTTCCTTAAGAAATTTATCTTAGATTAATTATTATTAATCAACACTAATTAAAAATTAATCTAAATCATTATTCAAAGTCAAATAAATAAGTAAATTCTTATTTATCTTAATTATTTTCAAAATAATTCATTTACTTATTAATAACTTAATTAACATTCAAATTGCATTTAAGATAATGCATTTCTAAATTAAATTCAAATTCCATTTTGAAATTTATGATTTAAAATGTTTAATTATTTAACATTAATCCAAATTTTAAATAAAGTTATTCCTTAAAATAAAAGTGAAAACATTCATTACTTATATAAGAAAAGTTTAAAACCCAATTTACTTAATTAAAGAAATCAAGCCTCTAAAATAAATTGATCATTTTTGCTTTTCAAATTAAAGTTAAACACACTTCGTATCTTTTTATTCAAATATTTAAGAAAAGAATTTTATCAAGTTTAAAACTATTTGAAAAACAACTCATTTTTAAATCTATTTGAAAACATTTAAACTTGTTCAATAATTTAAAATTTACAAAAACTGTTTTGAATTCAATCTGGATTCGAAATAAACCTGAAAACCATATTTAGACTTGATTTCAAAACTCAATTTTAAATCTTGCTTAAAATTTAAAAAATTTCATTTTGAAAAATTTGAATCCAAAAGCTCACTTGAATTCAAATTCATCCAAACTTGGAATTTAAATCCTAGTTTAAAATCCTGTTTAAAAATTTAAATTTATTCAAGTTTTAAAAACTGCATATTTACAGGTTTTACAACCTGAACCTATACTTACCCGAGACCCCTCAAAATAACTTTGAGTTATTTCCCAAGTGCTTCGAGACAGAACCACAGACACCCGAGAGAAGCTTCGAGTCACAACACCGCACAAACCAAAATTTCACCATAGTTTAGAATATGCACGGTGCATATGCACCGGTGCTCAGATCATCTCCAGCCACCCTAGGCAACCTCACCACGTCGCCGATCAACCTCTGACATGATCACGACCTTCCAATCACCCATTACAGTTCGAAATCAAAATCCAGTAAATAAAACAACCTGGAACACCACTGTATCCAAAAGCCCCAAAACCTGTCAACAGCTAAAAATCCATCCTCCGATCATCTGAGACATCGCGACTCCGGCCATTTCTTCTTCCACGACTCCTCTTCCCATCCCCTAAGTCCTGCATCACTCGATGCAACAGAGAGCAAGAGGTTTATCAAAACTCTGGCCACCTAAAAACTAGGGCAAGAAACAGAAAATAGCAAATTGCCGTCACCACCCACTTCTGATCATCTACTTCCCAATTTTCCCTCACTCTCACATCAATCCTCCACCTCCAGGAAGAATTGCAGCTTCCAAAATCCACTAACTAATCAGATAACCCCAAAATTCCTAATTTGGTTCAACTCGGTAATGCTTACTTCTCAGTAAATTTTAAAATGTGGTTTCTGTTTTAAAATTCCCGATTTCTAACATACATTCCTGTTATAAACTTGTTTGAATAATTAAAGATGTTTGATATTCTTGTTTATTGAAAATATTTACTGTTGTATTTGTTTCAGAGGTAACAGACTTTTCAATATAACTTAATTTTGATTTATGAACATAATTTCTTACTAAACAAACATCTTTTGTTTTCTCATTAGAAATTAACTGAAATATAATCCAGAGGTAAAGATTTTCTATTTAAAATCTTAGTTTAAACCATAAACAGTTATGCAAATACCTGGCAGCAACAATCACATATGTATATTGATATATATGCACAGAACATTCATCAATATGCAATCACACAAACATACATATTTTTATCAATCCACATGCACAGATATTAGGCTTTTTGCATTATGAGGTTACTCACTTCTAAAAATAAGCAGAGCAGTTCATCCAAGACAGTTTTGATTTTTATTTTTTTTAAAACAGGCATGAATTAAAACTTGAGTTTTCTGGAAAACTTGTTTAACTTTGTTTTTAAAAGTTAAGAACTGTTTTTTTAAATTAGAAGCTTACTCACCAATTTTTAAATGGAGAAGCAGATGACCAATACAGATGCATCACATATTCCTGGCACTGCAAATTGAAATCTGCATGTTGAATCTGTGCTTGTATTTGCTATTGAACTGCTGAAATCTGGGTTTGCATTTTGCTTGTTGATGTTGAATTTGATCATGCAGCAGAACTCCATTTCTTCTTTTGCTTAGAGTTGAATTGAACTTCATATTTGATGTTGAAACTTGATTTTGTTTTTTGGAAAACAGAACAGATTTGGTTGAATTTGTTTACAGATTTTATATAGAAGTTGTTTTGCGGAATTGGGTTTTGAACAGAATTTGGTTTTGACTTTTACTTCAAATCTGATTTTTCAGATTTCATTTGAAGATAATGGTTTTAACAAATGCATTTGCAAGGTTTTCTTATCTAAAATAATTATTTAAAAAATAATTTAACATGCCACTTGTTACATAAAGTTTGTAATGTGATTACAAGTGTCCTCTCTAAGATTTAAAAGCTTAACACATAAAATTAATTTCTTAGTTTATGAATGTATTTAAATTTTTCTAAACCAATTTCTAATTTAATATAACATGTTCTAAATGTTTTATCAATATTTAGCCTTTAAATAAATACATATAAACTTCCTTATAACATTATACATTTTAATGTTTGTTTGAATGTTTTAAAATAATATTTTTAAAGCTAATTTTCAAGAAATAAAAATTTAAAAAGAAAAGAATTTTGAATTGAATTTTATTCAAAAGTTTTCAAACTAAAATATTTTACTCTAATATATAAGAACCAAGTTTATTTCAAAAGAAAACAACAAAATAAACTTTTATAATATAATACAATTTAAACTTTTATATTTATAAACAAAATAGATTTTTACTTATTTCTTTTTTAAAATATAAGATAGATTTTTAAATTAACTTTTGAAAAGTTTTCAATACTAATCTCAATCAATTTAATCAATTCATAATTACACATCTATATATATAATAAATTGGAAAATATTCTTTATTAAATTTAAATTTAAATTAAAATCAAAACTTATTTACAATGTGCACACATATATACATTATAAATAAAATATCCTTTTTAAATAAGCTTAGAAAGATAATTTTTATCATTTAAATATATTTTTGCTTTTGAAAAGAATAAAATTCCAAATTAAATTGTTGTTATCATTATAATAAATTTTGAAAAGAATATCATTTAACAGACTAAATAATAACTAATTTTCAAAAAATAAATTCTATTTGAATTAGATTATTAAATCAATATTTCACATTTTAAAATAATTATTAATGAAATTATTAAATAAATATTGCCTAAATTTCCGGGACATCACATGCACCAACGCTGCAAGCAACTCCGAGCACTCGCGATGACATACGCAAGTCGACGATCATTTTCCGACACAATTTCGACCACCAAACCATTTACAGAAGCCCAAAATCAAAAACGGTCTTATGAGCTCAAATCTGGAACAATGTCAAAACCTGGAAATCTCTTCATACTCAAGACTCCGACCAACAGAGTGGTTTCACCTCCGGCCATGACCTTTTCCACACTCCAACTATCACCTACTTGAATCTGGGAAAGCTCGGTCATCTATAGGGGTCGCGACGATCAATTTTCTGATCAACAGAAAAACTAGGGTTAAAAATTTCAAAGCTTAATCACCATCGCCACAATGCTTTGATCCACTTCCCAATAATTTTCCCTGAAACCACGATCATGCTTCTACCTCCAGGAAGAAATCCAATCTTCCATAGCCAGTGGACCACCAGAAATTGCTCAAACATCATTTCCAGTTCAAACAAGAACAGAGCCTAAATCCTAATGCTAGAAATTAAGATTTTAGTTTTAAAAATCATCATTTGGTTTAAGAATTCAGATTCATTCCTGAATTTATAAATTAAGGTATTTAAATTTTCAGATTATTACACATGCACTATTATTTTTGAATTTCCATAAACAATACAGATTTTTTATTATATATTAAATAAAATTTTAAACATTAACTTATGTTACACAACCATATATTGTTTGAATCTTAAACCTTAACAAAGATTTGAATATGAGATCATGATTTTTGATCAGAATTTAAAACTGGAATCTAGAACAGGCAAGAACACATCACAACACAAGCTCAGAAACCCAAACATTTATACAGAGAATTCCATCATATTCATCCAAACAAATCATGATTATCACAGGAAACAATCAAGCAACCATATTTACTTAAGTTTATTTAATATAAAATGTTACTCACCTGAATATTTATGAGCAGAGCACCTTGTTTATGAAAAGCTTGAACTGGAATGTGCTTTGACTTGAAAACTTCAAGTTGCTGTAGTTTGCTTTTGATCTTAAAACTCATTTGCATGTTTGCTTTTTTTTTAATTTTATTTTTGAAACTGCAGTTGCATGCAGGCTTTAGAGTTGCAAATTGAATTTCAGGTTTATGTTTTGAAGAGAGCTTCAGGTTTATATTCCAAGTTTTGAAGATGATTCAGATAATTTTTGGGTTATTCTGGTTAGAGGAAATATTAGTTTCATACTGGTTTTTGAGGGGATTCACAGAATTTGTTTTGAGCAAATTTTTTTCTGTTTTGAAGAAGATGATTTCAGATTTTAGATCTTGGTTCTAATTTTTATTACAGATCTTTCAACTGAAGTTTTCTCTTAAGTTTTGAAGAAGAATAGAAAAAGAAAATGAGGTGAGAAGAAATGTGTTTATATAAGAAATTTTTTTATTTAATTAAAATAAAAGAAAATGAAAAATTAAATAGGACACTCGTTCTAAAATTTAACATCTGTCACAATGTTTAATTTATGCCTTAACACATGTCATTTAGGTGTTAAGAGATTTACACATGTAATTTAAGTATTTTAATTTAATTTTAATTTAATTTAAATTGTTTATAAAAGCTTTAAATCTTAATTTATTACTTTTTATGTATATATAAATAAATTCCTCCTTTTTTCGTTTATATAAAAACAAAACAAAACAAATTATAAATAAAAGCTTATTCAAATATTTTTAAGTATCTATTCTTTTGAATTTCAAAACATTAAATTCAAATTTAAATTAAATTGTAAAAATCCAATTTAAACATCAAGTTATATATATGCATATATAACTACTATTAAATTTTGAAAATAACAAATCCTATTTCTTATAAAATTTATTTATGTTCATAAAAACTAGGTATTATAATTATCATTTGAAAATAACAAATTAAACAATTTTAAATGATTTATAAAAGAGATTATAAATCGCTTCTACTACTCAATATATTAAGATCATATGTAATTTGTATTTCAAATTTTTATATATAATTTCAAGCAATATTTAAAAAGAAAATAAAACTAAGCTTTTATGTTAATCTAATTTAGATTCATATTTAAGCTAATTAAATAAAATTTAAACAAATAAGATATACCTTAAATATTTACAAACCATATAGATATTTATTAAATTGCTTTGAAAAGCTAAATGTTAAATTTAAATCAAAATTTCCAATTTACCAAAAATAAAATAGAATTAGAAAATTGCTTTATTACTAAATTCCAAACCAAAGCTTATCTATTTACAATATATACAATTATATATATTATAAATAGAAAAAATTTATTAGCTTTAAAAAGATATAATCTACTAATTTAAATCTTTATTAAAAGAAGATTATTAAATCAATTCAAATTTTATTAACAAAAATTATCAAATCAATTTAATTTTTCACACAGATTATTAAATTTATATTGCCAAAAATTCCGGGATATCACAATCTCACAGCGGAATGACAAAATATAACAATCAAATAAACAGTTCATGAAGCAGTTTTATAATATACATTTGATTATTCAGTTTACAAGACAATCAAAGTATACATACAACAGGTATAATTAGGTAATGCAGTGAAACAACATGATGCAGTGGAAGAAATATAATAAATAGTATACAAATCTTCATCTTCGTCCTTTAGAAATAAAATCTTCAACACTGAAATGCCCAAACTAACTCGAACATAATGAAAAGACAAAACAATCGAGTCAGAATGAAAAGATTTTATGTATGATAAATCAACAGCAAATAAATATGAGTGTAATGGCTTCAGAGATGTTTACGGGATTTTACATCTCCTATCCAGTTTATAACATACGTGCAATAACTTAAGAGGTGTTCGGAATTTCCATCTCCTAAGGATCTGTTAAACTATATATATGCAGTAATATGCGCTATATATATAATGTCAAGCAGTAAAGTATAATATACTGAAAATAGCTTTATGGCATTACCCATTTTCCGCTTAAGACAATTTATAAATGTCGCAGTCTATACAATACTGTAAACTCCACCAAACCGGTGGGCTATCAGGGAGCACTCCACATGTACGACACAAAACAAAATCATAGTAGGCTCAATAAGGCATATGACAGGGCACATGAGGCTATACCCATGGTAGAATTCTACCAATTTACAAAACAAGGCTGGTGGTAACACATAGCAGCTACTACCGACCACCTTGAACAACACTCCCATAATCAAATCGAAGTGGCCACAAATCAATCACAAAATAGCAGATATGGTATCAAAGAAGCATGTCCGGTCGGAGGAGCGACCTCACTTGGCCTGGTTATGGCTCCTGATTTTAGTCATATCAAGCTAACCCAAGGGGGTCAGGGTTGCGGTTCTTACCTAATACCAGAAGCGTTCACCAAACCATCCTACTTCATTCTGGATTCTGCACCACGTACACAGTTATTAAAGTGGTCTTGGAATTGGCAGATAGTATGACAATATCTGACCCTGGTCTCTTTAACAACCGATCATTATATTTTTCACACCATGGTCATTTTACAAAACATTTATAATAATAAATCCATAAAATAGTTTATGCTTTCGTATCAAGATATTCATATACTTATTCCAAAAGTATAAATATATTCATAAATACCGAGGAATGTTTCTTTCAATCAATTTCGAAAATAAATTATAAATCTCTTCTAAACCATTTATAAACTATTTTTATGCTTTAAAACCACTTATAAAGATATTTATAAATTCCCAAAACAATTTACGACTCTTTCTTTTATCATAAACTTTTACACAAATTCCTTTAAAACGCTTCCAAATCTCTTTATACAAGTTCTTTTACAAAACCATTTAAAACCTTTATAAACTCCTTTATAAAGCTATTATAAAACCTTTTTATAAATCCATTATAAAATCTCTTACGAAACTTTTATAAATTCCTTATAAAACCTCTTATCTATTTGTTTATAAAGTTGTAATAAAAGTCAATATTTGTTATTTTAAATCAAAATTATATTTATTATATTAAATTAAATTTAAACGTATATACTAAAAACTATATTGAATATCTATTAAATAAAATTTTGAACTATTTAAAATATATTTTAAACTAAATAAAATTATAAATTAAGATCTTAAATTTACATTTAAAGCCATATATTAACTTATAATTTGAGCTTTAAAACATATAAATAAATTATTTTCTAAATATAGATTTTAAATGAAATCACTAAATCAAATTTATAAATCAAATTTATATATCAAACATAATTTACTATTTAGAAAATAATTTAAAACCGACTAACGGTGTCCATATATAGTTTATACCCTATGGTCAAGTGATAGGGTATGTAACATTTCAACCCCAAAATAGTTAAATTTTCTAGATATATATCATTTCAACCCATATCATGAATGAACAATTTTCAAAATCAATAAAATCACTCAGGTTTATCATTTCAACCCATAACGATTTTCCCTAATCTATAAGATCGTTTGGGTATGTACCATTTCAACCCATAGTGATAACAGGGATACAAACATCTAATCATCCAAAACATCAACAAATAAACATCCAAATCAGCCAATAAATTACTGCAATTAACTGGTTATCATTATCGGGTTTTTTACTAACAATTTGAATTCAATATAAACTTAAAAAGGCAATTTAATTCAACATAAATTCAATTTCAATTAAAACATCAAATTAAACTACCAAATAGCAACCAAAAATATTCCTTTTACATTTTATATTTAATTTAACAAACATAAGATGGTTTAGTATTTATGAGTGGGTTAAATCACTTACTTTTGATTTACATTCGATTTAAAATCGGAATAAAGCCAAAAATCCAACATTCTCAAAATGCAGCCAAAGTAATTCTTTTGTTGCCAGGAATTCCGATACGATCCCAATGAAAGAAACTGTGTCCAAATCTGAGATCGTATGAAAAAGATACGCGAGTTAGAACATTTGAAAATTAAAATTAAAATTAAAACAAGTAATGGACAAAACGCAAAATTCTCATCAACCAAAGCAGGCCACGTATGCACCTTACCCATGCGATCGAGCACGAAACCTAACTACAGCCGCCAGTCTTCACAAGCCAATCACCGACCACACATACCACTTCGTCGCGATCGAGCACCATGGTCGTGCTCGCTGTCCTAGGCCGAGCTTCCCATGCCCACACGGCCCTTCCATCGCCTGTAGGAGCACCACTCCGCCATTCATCTTCTACTGCCAATTTTGGCGAACTCAACGACCTCTGAGATGAACTAACACCATGGATCAACACCTCTAGGCCCCTTCTACGCTCCAGCACCACCCGATCATCATATAGTTGAAGGTCCACTGTCGAATTGAAAACCCTAGCAATGGACGGCTGAGAAAGATGCATAATTCTAGCCAAATTGAGAATCAACGGCAAAAATGAACAAAAAATTTGGATTACGCTCATCGAGAGCTTCGTAACGATATATTATATGATATAGTTTGAAAAGTTTGAAATTTGGAGTTCGATTTGAAAACTGAAATTAGGGTTTTGATGTTCTGACGTTTGAGAAGGAGGAATGGATGAGAAATAGAAATACGTACAAAAATAAATGAAAGGCTGCTAGGGTTAGAGAAAAATAATCCATTTACATAGACAGATGGATAAGAACGAATGGATAGAAAGAACTGGATTGAAACGATGACGACCCGAAAAGCTCATTTCGTTCCCGAAACGAAAGTAGGTCATCCCACATATCAATATATAGGTTTTCAAAATTTTTATACTCAACGGAACTAGTTTCAAGCTGCAATTCCATTTTGTACAAAAGTTAGCATTTAAAATCGAATTATATTCATTTAAATTGTATTGATTGATTTTTACGCGTTTCAAGCTTGCATGATCAAATGGTAAGTCTGATTGCTACGAAATTTGAAATCCTATAATAATTCTATTACGGATCTGAGAAACTGGTTTCGTCGAAATTCGAGATAATGGCCAAAATGGAAAATTTTCACATTAATTAAATAAATTATTATTTAAAAATCAATTTAATCACTTTTAAATTCAAAGTTTGAAAGTTAACAATTTTCATCATTTTTGATTGCACGTGAATTAAAAATCTTTTACAATACAGTTTCCACGTTAAATCCAATATTTAAATATTACATTAAGTTTAATGTTAAATTACAATAGAAATAAAACCTATTTTATTATAATTTAAATTCTGATAAATTTTTTTATTTTGATTTTCACTCTTATTATTAAATCAACTATTACCTTATGAATATAATTAGCATTAGTTTACATTTTACTACATTCATATCCTGCAATTATCATCTTTCACCATATTAATTATAATATTTCAATTTCATTCATTCCAATAATTACCAATTTAATTCCTTATTACAATTATAACCAAATTAACTTTTACAATTATCTCAACCGATTGAAATTACTTTAAAATAGTCGTCAATAACATTCAAACAACGTAATTAAATCATATTCTAATTATTTTCTCATTAATAAATTATAAATTTTGATTTCTCATAATTTCAAAATCTTATTAAATTTAATAGTTTAATTATTAATATTTATGGGTCGTTACACTCTCCCCCACTCAAAAAATTTCGTTCTTGAAAAGGAACGAGAAGGAATTAAGAAACTTGATATAATTTTATTCAAATTATTCAATTTAGAAACAATTAACTTACATAATTTAAGTTAACTAAAATTTGAAAATAATTCATCTTTCACAAAAAAATTCTAAGTCCTAAATTTACAAAAAAAATCAGCAGCTCCTTTGTATAGATAGGTCCGAAAAAATAATAATATCAATAATTACAATATATATATATATATCATATTTCAATAATAAAACATCTCAAACCATAGGAAAAACAAAAAAATATCAATCCGAAACCATAATCTGAAAACGTACCTATTTGTCGGGCAAACAAACATTATTTATGAAACCAAAAGCAGTAGCTATTGCTTACATAAACCTGTATTTCACTTATATAATCCAAAGAGTTAAAATTTTACGTAAAAAAGTGATATATTAGTTGTTTCAATTAGTGACAAAAGAAATCAACACAAAACTTATGCAAACAAAACAGCACAACATTACACGAAATCAAAGTATCCATAAAATATCCATAGCAATCAAACTAACGGTTTGTTCAATTTCAGAAACTTCTCATCGTTCAAGGGTGACAAATAAACTATCAAGTGTATCCTACGCTCAACAGCCTTAGATAATCACTTAATAGATTATTCATACAACCTCAAACAATTAGAAGTATCATTTCCCAAACATCCCATAAGCCAAACAACATAGAGTTTAAATGTTATTTAAGTTTTTTTCTATTTTTTTCATCACTTACTTCCCGTTTATTTTCAATTCCCATTCATTCATACAAGGTCATTTTTCCATTAATTTACATTAATTTACTTACATATGTTATTTTCCACTCAATTATTTAGATCATCAATAAATCATTTCTTAAAATATATATATGTTTCTTTGCAAATTTAATTCATAATTATTACTTACTTATAAACTTGATTTTCATTTAATATTAGTATTCATTGGTGAAACATTTCATACATAAGTTTATTAACTTTTAAATTTACATTCGTTCCTTCATAGATAGTATCGTTTAATATTAAATATATTTATGAACCATTTCATCAATTTCTTAAGCTTATAATCTTTTAGTTAAGTGATATTCACTTTTACTATTCAATTTGATTATTAAGCATTTCAACCATTAAGTTAAGTTTATGTCATGTCTTTTAACATCTTAATTCTTAATTCATATATTGACATGATTTCATTTTTGAACATTATTGTTACCTAAGTTTACACTTATATAATATTCTATCACATACTCATATTTAACATTTCAACTTTTAAATATTTCTGGTAAGTCCTATATATGTTTTTTGTAATATCCTGCATTTTTGTACGTTTTAAATCGACGATAAACCACACACGTCAGACTCAAACCATACAAAAGGGCGAATTGTTATTGGGTGAATAAGAAAAAGGAAGAATGAAAGAAAACAAAAAGAATTTCGCAATGTAATGACAAAATATAATAATCAAATAACGGTTCATGAAGCTATTTTACAAAACATTTGATTATAGTTTATAACACAGAATCAGAGTTACACACACCAAAGAATAATAAATGACAATGCAGCGGAACAATGTGATGTAGAGGAACAATAGTAAATAATAGTAATAATACAATCTTCGTTTTCGTCCTTTGGAAATAAGGTATTCAAATCCTAAAATGCTCAGACTGACCCGAGCGAATTGAAAAGACAAAACACTCAAGTCAGAACTAAAAGATCTTATGTAAGTTAAATCAACGGTGATTAATTTGAGTGGAACGGTGTCAGAGATGTTTACGGGATTTGACATCACCTATCCAGTGTCTATCATGAGTGCGGTAACTTAATAGATGCTCGGGATTCACATCTCCTAAAGATCCGTTAAACTGTCTACTATGTAGTAATATTTCGCTATTATAATAATGTCTATAGTAAAATAAACTTACTTTTAAATAGCGTTAAGGAGATACCCAATCTCCCCCTTAACACAATAATAGTCTCAGTAATCCATCCAGTATCATGGTCCCTCCTGATCGGGAAGCCATCATAGGATACTCCACGGGCTACGGGAGAAAACCAAACTCGTACAAGGCGGGCTAGGGTAGGTGACACGACACAACTAGGCAATGCTAAGGTAGATATACCAATTACTATCCGGATTGGTTGTGATGCATAGCGCGCAACTACCGCCTACCTCGAGCCACACCCACCAAATAAAATCAAAGGGCCCCAATCAATCACAAAGTAATAGAATGGTATCGAAGGAGTGTGTCCGATAAGAGGAGCTACCTCACTGGCCCGGAATCGCTCCTGTTTTAGCCACCTTATGCCAACTCACGGGAGTCGGATCCACGTATATACCTCAAAGGAACACCGCTGCTATCCTACTTCATTCTGGAATCTCCACCGCGTACACGGTTGTTAAAGTGGTTTTCGAAGTTGGCAAAGAGTATGACAACTTTCGATCTCGGTCTCTTTAACAACCAAACGTTATTATAACACCGCGGTCATTTCAAAATACTCTTTACTTCAAAAGAAGAATATAATATCCATTTCAAAACCATATAAATACGATATCATTTCCATTTCATAAACCAAATAAATATGATATCATTTCCACTTCAAAAAACCAAATCAATCTGCTATCATTTTTATTAAAACCAAAATCAATAAAATATCATTTTTATTTCAATATCATAACACTTTCAATGTTATAACACTTCGAAATCAAAACACTTGGAATATAACACTTTCAAAACATAATACTTTGAAACATAACTTCCACCACTTAAATGATTTAAATAATAGGATACTTTATATAATAAATAGCTTCTTAAATTTCACAAATCAATTCTAAAACAACTCGAATTTGTAAATTTTAAATTTAACCAAATTCTAAATCATAAATTTCAATACGATTCAGTTTCCAAATAAACTAATCCAAATTTTATCGATTTCAAAACTGATTTGATCCACAGAATAATCCATTTCAAATTCAATATATTTCAAACTTTAAGTATTCGACAATTTCAAAACTAAGTTTAGTAATTACGATTCAACAATTTAATTTTCTATTATTTAGTTTTGAAATATATTACATAATAAATCCATTATCATTTAAATAAAACTAAAATTACAAATAACTAACTATTTCCTTTAATTTATTTATACTTGAAATATTCATTTAATGCACCTTAACAAAAATCAAGTTATAAAAATCATACCTTCTAAAATTTCAAATTCAATAAACTTCACATCAAACGTATTTGAGTTTAATTCTTAAATAAATTCAATTTCAAATAAATTTCAAATTTATCTTCCAAATTTAATTTATTTAAATCATTATAAACCCTATATTAAAATAAAATTTAAATACTTAACCATATTTTCTCAGTAAAAAATTAACTTATTATTAAGATTATTCTATATTAAACAAATTACACATAGCTTATAATCAAGGATAAAATAACATTTATATAATATCAAAAATCAGTTTTTGTCTAAAACTATATATTTCTTTACAAAACCATAGAAATCATTTCAAAATATTTGTATATATAGACAATGGTGTCTGTATATAATTTTCTATCCTATGGTCAAGTGATACGGATATTTATCATTTCAGTCCATAATTTAAAATATAAATACGGTTATATATCATTTCAAACCGCAATCCCTAATGAAATAAAAATCCATAACAACTTGCAGTTTATAATAATATAAATATAACATCCATCCATCCAATATCAATCATCAAAAATTTATCACAATCATCATCCAATTCAATCAATAACATCAATATAGAACAGATAATAAATAACAGGTATTCACTAACAGTTTATATTCAATAACTACTTTATCCAAATAAATTCAAATAAACCGAGATGATGATTCGAAATATGCTAAACAGTCATAAATAAATTTCTAATCACATCATAAATCAATTTAACAAACATAAGAAATTTTAGATGTGAGTGGGTTAAAACACTCACCTTTTGAATTTAAATTGAATTTAAATCCAATTTAAACCCAAAATTCGAACAATCTCAGAAACCATCCAAACCAGAGCCAAAATGTCCAGAATTTAAATACGATCCTGGGGGATCGAACCGCACATGAATCAGACCTCGTATGTGAAAAATTACACAAGTTAGAACGATTGAAAATTTAATTTAAATAGTATAGAAACAAATGAAAACTACCTCTCCAAGCCGCCACGTCATCACGCGCTTCTACGTAACGACATTCTCCAATTCTCTTCGTTCGAACCCTAGGTCCAGCCGCCGCGCTCATCTAAATTTTTGCCGCCGCTACTAATGTTCTGGCCACGATCGGAGCACGACGCGATGAATCCCTGGCAGAAATGCACGCAGGCGATCCCGTGCGATAGGCTCCGCCGCCACCATTGTCGCTCCGCTCGTGCCTATTCTTCCTCGATTTTTGGCGAATCTCGATCAACTGACGACAAACGAAAGGCAGATCCACGAGCTACTTGTCACTAGCTTTGCAACGACACCATCCGATCGCCGATCAGAAGCAGTCCACTGTTAGATCAATCAAATTCCAATACGAACGGCCAGCAATGATTTTTGATTTCAGGACAAATGATTCGAAACCAAAAACTAATAGCAGATCTGAGATGCGTTCATCGAGAGCTTCGAATCCATATAAAATTTGATATTGTTTGGAGAGTTCTAAAACTTTAATTTGGTTTTGAATTAGAAATTTGTTTGGTTATGTCGGCCATTGGAATGAGGAAGAGCAAATGGAATTGTACATACAGAGGTTAAGAAATAAGAAATGCCTGGGGTTTATGACGAGCTTTTTATAGGTGAAGTTGAAATAGTAAAGAACAAATCAAATTTGATTTGGATTGGAATGATAAGCGACCCGAAAAGCCCGTTCTGTCTCCGAAACAAAATTGTGTCAAACCATATATCAAAATAGATGTTATCGATATTTTCAAAATCAATAGAACGGGTTTCAAGTCCAAATTCCATCGTATGAAGAAGTTATGTTAAATTCAGTTTATTTCAAATTGATTTCAATTGATTTTTTTTTAAATTGATTTCTTGGCATTTCGAGCCCGTACGGTCAAACGACAAGTCTGATCGTTACGAAACTTGAAATCCTATAATAATTCACCGTTACGGATCCGATGAAACTAGTTTCGTCGAAATCCAAGTCAGTGGCCAAAATGGCTATATTTCACATTATTAAATTAAATTAATATTTAATTAATTAAATCACCTTTTTGTTTCAAATTTAATAATTCACAAATTCCATCACTTTTGATTTTTTGAACAATTACAATAATTTAAACAACTTAGATATCAATTCAAAGTTAATTGATTTACCCATTACCGTATTTAATTTCGATTTTAACAAATTCATTAATTATCAATTGAAATTCCAATAAATCCATTTATTTGATTTTAAATCCTGTACTCAATAAATTATTATTAAATGGATGAAATTAACATTGGTTCATGATCTATTACATTAATACATTAATATTCACAGATTTCATCTTAATTTCTATTAACGTAATAATTACATATTAAATTTCATTTAATTGTAATTAATATAATTATTAAGTTTAAATTCCAATAAATTTATAAATCTTGATTTCCATTCTTTTTATTCAACCCAATGTCATACTATGAATAAAGTTGACATCATTCCCATTTATTATCTAGATTTGCATTAACATAATATTCAATTTAGATTTATTGCAATTGATTGCCGAATTTTATTTAATACGCTAAATAAATAAACAATGTATATTAATTGTCACCTATTTACTTTTAATTACATGCTTCAAAATTTACATTCTTTTATCTTATATTGAATCCATAACCAAGTTGAACAAGTTACACTATTTCATTATTGAGATTTCACTCCAGTTGTCAATAATTAGTTTTAATTACCATTGCTACATTTCATTTTTAACATTCACTTCATTATAAATTATAAAGTTTATTTCTTTCTAAATTTTATTAAAAAATATATTAAATTGACCAATTTAATTATAGAAATTTATGGGTCGTTACATTTTTAGAATGTAATTGAATGTTATACAAATTTATCTTATTCATTTTAGTTAACAAAAATATTCAATAATTTACATTTTCTAAATTTCATTACCCTTTTAATTTACTAGTGACAAATCTTCAATTTCTTTACAGTTTCATCAATCGCTTAGCTTCTAATTTCTATTTTATTCATTTCAGAAGTTTCTAGCTATTAAAATTGTTAAGATTTCGTTTCATTACAATGATTTAAATCCCTAATTTATAGAAATTTAAGAACTAAGTACCGGGTTTCATTTAAAATCATCTTGAAATTATATATATATATATATATATATATATATATATATATATATATATATATATTCATATCTTTTATATATATCAAATCATACTAAAGAAATTTTAAATCAAAATCTATTTATCGAACCAAATGCATAGCAAAGCTACTAAGTGGCTTCCCCTACTTTGAGATCTAAAAATGATTGTCGATGATGCGGCCATCATCATCGAAATTATTTTCCAGCGACAAAAGAGGAGAGTACAGAACTTATTTCTTTTTAAAATTCCCTTAAAAAAATTCTTTCAAATTACACTGAAAATAATTATATCCGAAAATACTTCCAAATAATAGTAATATTATACTCCAAAATCTTTGAAAACCAATTTCAAAACCCCGAACTCAAATTCTCAAATTTCCAATTAAATTCATTTTTATTAATAAATCTTATTTTACAACCAATATTTATAAAATTTCATTTCCGAAAAACAACAAACCGCATACAAATATATCCATTTATAAAAATTATTCTTTTATATAAAAAAATATGCTTCTAGGTAAAATTATTTAATTTACCTATATTTCAAAAACACTGCCCTATTAACCATTTAGAAATCCCTATAGGTGCAATAGCGTCCTATGCACTGACTAGAATTTATAAATACTAAACAGAACAAATTAACACGATGTGAAATATTTTTATAACACTAAAAAATATGCTCTCTCATATAACTCATACTCATTCTAGGGTATTAACACCTCTATCTCTATTGAGTTAACCCTGAACAGGTTAACGTTATCGCTAAACCAAAGCTTTGATACAAATTGTAACGACCCACCTTTTTGGATGGCTTAAATTGATAATAAACCACACATGTCAACTCAAACCATTCAAAAGGGAGGATTGTTAATGGGGTAAATAAGAAAATAAGAGAAAAAAAGAATAACAAAACACAGAATCTCGCAGCGAAATGACAAAATATAATAATCAAATAAATAGTTCATGAAGCCGTTTGATAATATACATTTGATTATACAATTTACAATACAATTGTACTTATACATATAGCAGGTATAATAAGTTAATGTAGCATAACAACATGATGCGGTGGAATAAATATAATAAATAGTATATAAATCTCCGTCTTCGTCCTTCAGAAATAAAGTCTTCAACACTGAAATGCCCAGACTGACCCGAACGTAATGAAAAGAAAAAACACTCGAGTCGGAACTAAAAGACCTTATGTAAGTTAAATCAATAGAAAATAAATATGAGTGTAATGGCTTCAGAGATGCTTACAGGATTTTACATCTCCTATCCTGTGTATAACATGCGTGCAATAATTTAAGAGATGTTCGGAATTTCCTTCTCCTAAAGATTCGTTAAACTATTATATGTAGTATTATATGCTATATATATATATAATATCTGGCAGTAAAGTATAATATACTGAAAATAGCGTTAAGGCCTTACCTATATTCCCCTTAACACATTTTATAAATGTCATAGTCTATACAGAACTGTAAACACCGTCCAAACCGGTAGGCTATCAAGGAGCACTCCATAGGTACGACACAAAACAAAAGCACAGTGGGCTCGATAAGGCATATGATAGGGTACACGAGGCAATATGCATGGTAGGATTCTACCAGATTACGGAACCATGCTGGCGGTAACGCATGGCAGCTAGTACTGCTCACCTCGAACAACACTCCCGTAATCAAATCGAAGTGGCCACCAATCAATCACAAAGAAACATATATGGTACCAAAGAAGCATGTCCGATCGGAGTAGCGACCTCATTTGGCCTTGTTATGGCTTTTGATTTTGGTCACATCAAGCTGACCCAGGGGGGTCAGGGCTTTGTTTTTTACCTCAGACTAGAAGCGTTCGCCAAACCATCGTACTTTGTTCTGCATTCTCCACCACATGCATAGTTGTTCAAGTGGTTTCAAAGTTGACAGAGAGTATGACAATATCTGACACCGGTCTCTTTAACAACCGACCGTTATATTTTCACACCGTGGTCATTTTGTAAAAACATTTATAATAATAAATCCAAAAAATTATTTATACTTTCGTATCAAGATATCTATGTGCTTATTCCAAAAGTATAAATATATTCATAAATACTAAGGAAGATTTCTTTCAATCAATTAAGAATAATTTATAAATCTCTTCTAAACCATTTATAAACTATTTATATGCTTTACAAGCATTCACAAATTCCCAAAACAATTTGCAACTCTTCCCTTTATCATAAACTTTGCAAAAATTCCTTTAAAACGCTTTAGAATCTCTTTATACAAGTTATTTTATAAATCCTTTATCAAATCCATTAAAACCTTTATAAACTCCTTTATAAAGTTATTATAAAACCCTTTTATAAATCCATTATAAAATCTCTTACAAACCTTTTGTAAATCCTTATAAAACCTCTTACCTTTTTATTTATTAAAGTTATTATAAAAGTCAATATTTTTTAATTTAAATCAAAATTATATTTATTATATTAAATTAATTTTAAATTTTATATGTTAAACCTATATTAAATATTTATTAAATTAAATTTTAAACTATTTAAAATATATTTCAAAACTAAATAAAATTATAAGTTAAAATCTTAAATTTACATTTAAATCATATATTAACTTATAATTTGAGTTTAAAACATATAAAATATATTATTTTCTAAATATAGATTTTAAATAAAATAATTAAATAAAATTTATAAATCAAACATACTTTACTATTTAGAAAATAATTCAAAACCGACCAACAGCGTTTGTATATAGTTTTCTACCATATGGTCAAGTGATAAGGTATGTATCATTTCAACCCCAAAATAGTTAAATTTTTCGGATATATACTATTTCAACCTGTATTCCTAATCAATAATTTTAAAAATCTATATAATCGCTCGGGTTTACCATTTCAACCCATAACAATTCTCCCTGGTCTATAAAATCATTCGGGTATGTATCATTTCAGCCCATGGTGATAACAGAGATACAAACATCCAATCATTCATAATATCAACAAATAAACACTCATCACAATCAACATCCAAATCAGTCAATAAATCACAATAATTAACTAGTTATCATTATCAAGTATTTAACTAACAATTTCAATTCAATATTAACTTAATAAGGCAATTTAATTCAATATAAATTCAAATTCAACTAAAATGTCAAATTAAAATACCAAACAGCAACCAAAAATATTCTTATCATGTCTTAAATTAATTTAACAAACATAAGATGGTTTAGTATATGTGAGTGGGTTAAATCACTCACCTTTGACTTACAGTCGATTTAAAATCCAAATAAAGCCCAAAAATCCAATCGTGTTAGAATACAGTCAAATAGTTCTATGTTGTCTGGAATTTTGATACGATCCTAATGGAAGAAACTGCATCCACATCCGAGCTCCTATGAAAAAATTATGCGAGTTAGAACATTTG
The DNA here is from genome assembly GCA_030765085.1 of Allium cepa. Taxonomy (NCBI): domain Eukaryota; kingdom Viridiplantae; phylum Streptophyta; class Magnoliopsida; order Asparagales; family Amaryllidaceae; genus Allium; species Allium cepa. Next base: position 786,835,541 of record CM060932.1, read on the forward strand.
AAAATTTAAATTTAAATTAAAACATATAATGGACAAAACGTAAAATTCTCACCAACCCAAGTAGGCCACGTACGCACCCTACCAACGCGATTGAGCATGAAACCTAACGACAGCCGCTAGTCTTCACGAGCCAATCATCGACCACACGTACCACCTCATCACGATCGAGCACCATGGCCGTCCTCGCCATCCAAGGCCGAGCTTCCCATGCCCACGAGACCCTTCCTCCGCCTCCAAGAGCACCATGCCGCCGTTCATCATCTGCTGCCAATTTTGGCAAATTCAACGACCTCTGAGATGAACTAACCCCATAGATCAACTCCTCTAGGTCTCCTCTACGCTCCAGCACCACCCGATCGCTATATAGTTGAAGATCCACTATCCAATTAAAACCCTAGAAACAGATGGTTGAGAAAGATTGCCAAATTCTAGCCAAACCAAGAACCAATTCCAAAAACGAATAGCAGATCTAGATTACGCTCGTCGAGAGCTTCGCAGCGATATACTATATGACATAGTTTGAGGAGTTTGAAATTTGGAGTTTGATTTGAAAATTGAAATTAGAGCTTTGACATTCTGATGTTTGAGAAGGTGGAACAGATGAGAAATTGAGGCAGGTACAGAAATAAAATAAAAGGCTGTTAGAGTAGAAAAAAATCTATTTATATAACAGATGGATAAGAACGAATGGACAAATCGAATTGGATCGAAACGATAATGACCCGAAAAGCCTGGTTTGTTAACAAAACAAAAGTAGGTCATCCCATATATCAAAATATAGGTTTTCAATATTTTTAAAGTCAATGGAGCTAGTTTCAAGCCCCAATTCCATTTTATATAGAAGTTAGCTTTCAAAATCGAATTATATTCATTTAAATTATATTAATTGATTTTATGTGTTTCGAGTTCGCACAGTCAAACGATAAATCCGATCCTACGAAACTTGAAATCCTATAATAATTCACTGTTATGGATTCGATGTAACTAGTTTCGTCGAAATCCAAAACAATAGCTAAAATGGAAAATTTTCACGTTAATTAAATAAATTATTATTTGAAAATCAATTTAATCGTTTTTAAATTCAAAGTTTAAAAGTTAACAAATTTCATTATTTCTGATTGCATAGAAATTAAAAAACTTTTACGATATAGTTTCCATGTTAAATCCGATATTTAAATATTACATTAATTTCAAAGTTAAATTACAATAGGAATAAAACCTATTTTATTATAATTTAAGTTCCAATAAATTCTTTTATTTTGATTTTCAGTCTTATTATTAAATCAATTATTATCTTATAAATATAATTAACATTAGTTTACATTTTATCACATTCATATTCCCTATTATCATCTTATACCATATTAATTATAATATTTCAGTTTCATTAATTCCATTAATTACCAATTTAATTCCTTATTTACAGTTATAACCAAATTAACTTTACAATTATTTTAATTGATTGAAATTACTTTAAAATAGTTGTCAATAACAGTCAAACAACAATATTTAATTGTATTCTAATTATTTGCTAATTCATGAATCATAAATTTTAATTTCTCATAATATTAAATTTCAAAATCTTATTAAATTTAATATTTTTAATTATCAAATTTTACGGGTCGTTACAAATACCATACTTTTATATCTCCAAAAATGGTAGTCCCTATGATTACTTTAAAGGAACTTAAGTGTGTTAGGAAATCAAATCTACGATTTCGATGACAATAACTATACAATGAAAATCGAATATACATATATATATTTATATATACAGGTACTTGGTAGAATAACATCACTAGAAAGACAAGAACAAGGCTCAAAGGACACTACAAGAGACTACAAATCGATAGGAACAAAAAAGCACAAGAAAAAGAGCACAAAAACTGATATGCACAATATCAAACGTTTGGGTGCACAAGCCAGACGTCTGAAATAGTTCTCTGAAACAACAGACTGACAGAACTAGACGTTTGGCAATTGCACTCAGACGTCTGATCTACTACTATATTCAAAAAAAATGTAGTATCAGATGTCTGAAACATATCCTAGATGTCTGATTTCAAACTCGGATTTCAAATAAGAACTTCAAATACCACATTCGAATTGACATCTCCGCTTCTCTTCGCTGCAACTCTTCATCATTAACAGAAGCAACTGAAGAACGTTCGTTAATGAATGCAACTACTCAAGATACATATCAACAACTATATATAGCATCAAGAATCAAGAGAATAGAACTTAACCTACTTACCTTTCTCACATATGCTTTCTGATTCTATACTCTATTCTTGATCTTTGCACTTTAGCAATTCTTACTTGTATTCACTCTACCATATACACTGTTTCTCATAGATAATATTCCTTAGAGATATATTGTAAACAATTGTACTAATAGGTCAACATCCGTGTTATACTAGAACACACATTTGACAAGAACAACTTATTGTAACAAGCCTATTCCTCTGGGCAAAGCGAGGGTGTTTGATAGTAGAATTCCAAAAGGGAGCTTCGGGACTGGACGTAGGACGGGTGGTCCGAACCAGTATAAATCCTAGTGTGCTTATTCTATATTTACTTAGATTAATATTATTTTAGTTGCATCGTATATTTTTTCACATATACTTGCATATACATTACACGATCCACCCCGTAGACTGTCAATTGGTATCAAAGCAAGGTTTGATCAAAGTACAATAACACGTATTTGAATCACTTTAATATAGCAAGTATTTTTCAAGAAGGACAATGCACAGCACGTCCTGCATGTTTTAATGGTTCTAATTATGCATATTGGTCAACACGTATGATAATTTTTATGAAAGCTAATGGATTAGAAATTTGGTCAGCCACTCATAATAAATATGAAGCACCTGCCACTACTATGAACACATGGAATGATGCACAAAAAATCACACCTTCTAATAATACCAAAGCTATGAATTTTTTATTTTGTTCATTAGATAAGAAAGAATTTTCACATGTCATGTTATGTAACGCTACATATGATATTTGGCATACCTTACAAGTTACACACGAAGGCACAAATAAAGTTAAACAAACTAAAATTTGAACTTTACAAATTAATTTTCATCATTTAAAATGAAACAAAATGAATCTATAGTAGACATGTACTCTAAATTCCAAACCATTCAGCATGATTTAATGGCACTTGAAGTCAAATTCACAAATTTTGACTTAATATCTAAAATACTCAATTCTTTAACTCCTGAGTGGGAAAGAAAAGTATTAGCTATCGAAGAAGCTAATGATCTCTCAACACTCTTTGTTGAAGAATTGATAGGAAATTTAATGTCCTATGAAGCTAATTTGCAGGCAAGAAAAGAAAAAATTCGAAGAAGAAAAAATAGCATTCCCAGCAACAAATAAAGACTCCGACTTAGACGAAGAAGAAATCGTATTTATTGCCAAAAACTACAACAAATTGAAGAAATTTTGGAAAATGATCAGGTTTCAGAAAAATCAAGCTCTACAAATCAAACGTCAATCGGATCCTATGAGTGTGATCAATTTGGACATATGAAGAAAGATTGTCCAAGCTTAACAATGATAAAAAGAAGAACAAATTTGAAAAATTCAAAAAGAAGAAAGGTTTCAAAGTAACATGGGATGACTTAGATTCTTCGTCATCATTAAATAGTAACAGCGATAGTAACGGAGAACAAGCTAATGTATGTTTTATGGCACAAACTGATGAGGTATGTCCCGGACTTACCTATGATGAATTATTAGAACTTAGCATGGAATTAGATAATAAATTTAGACAAATTAAAAAATTGAATAAAGAACACATAGCCAAAATAATAGATTAGAATTTGAAATAAGAATGTTAAAAGATGAAAAAGTTATCTTAGAGGAGGAACTAGAATTATCTCAAGAAAAAAATAAAAGTAGTTTAGTTGAAAATAAGACTATATTTAATGATTTTGAAAAAAATAGACTAGAAAAGGATAACTCGTTAAAAGTAAATATCAACTTGAAAAGTAATATAGAAACATTGAAAATTGGAAATTTATTATTAAAAAAATAGATAAAATTAAAAATAATGTTTCAAATTTAATAAAGCAAAACAAGATTTAGAAAATCTTATCAAAACTTCAAAACCATTAGGTAATAGAAATGGAATAGGATTTAAAGGTATTCCTAAAAAAAGGGAATAATATTAAGAAATATAGTTTTATCTATCAAAAGACTAAAAAATCACGTAAGTCTAATACGAATACCAAAATTATGGAAATTTGGATCCCTAAGACAAATAATAATTTGATTAGACAAAAACATATTAATAATTTTCTAGATAACGTAGTCTATAATAAAATTATGTTCATAAAGGTATCAAACCTTCTTAGGTAAGGCTACCTGCTCCTCCTAACATCTGGGACCCCACAAAGTATATAAGTACCAATTAAATCATTTTTTATTTTGCAGGTACCCAAAATAAAAAATAAGGAGAAATGGATACTTGATAGTGAATGCTTCACGCATATGACCAAAAACTCAAAAATGTTATCAAATATAACATACATCAATGGTGGAACGGTAATTTTTAGAGACAACTCAAAAGGATACGTCGTTGGCATCAGAGAAGTCATCAACTCTAGTATTTATAACTCTCCTATTATTAAAAATGTTTTTTTAGTAGAAAATTTAAAACACAATCTACTTAGCATTAGTCAATTATGCGATAAATTTTTTAAATAAATTTTGAAAAAGATAGATGTAATATTTTCAACAATAACAAATAACTTATCTTTGAGGGTTTTAGAAACAAAACTTATGTTTTAAATATGAATATAAATCGAAGTTCAAATTTGTGCTTAACCGCCGAACATGACGATCCATGGTTGTGGCATAAATTATTCTATCATATTAATTTTATGATAAATTAGCAAAATATGAGTTAGCTAGAGGTTTACCTAAAATAAATTATAAAGTAGAAAATTTATGTGATGATTGTCAAATCGAAAAACTAAAGAAAAGCTCTTTAAAATCTAATAATAATATTTCTACAAAACAACCAGTAGAATTATTACATTTAGATTTATTTGGTTCAACTCAAGTACGATCTATAAATCACAACAAATATGTTTTTGTAATAGCTGATGATTTTTCAAGATATACATGGACTTTATTTTTAAAACATAAAAGTTACACCTTTGAAATGATTAAATTTTTTGCTAAAAGAATTAAAACTCAAATGGAGTTTAAAATTAAGAACATTCAAAGTGATCACGGTGGAGAATTCGAAAATGATCTTTTTACCAATTTTTGTAATAAAAAGGGCATCAGTCATAATTTTTCTTTTCCCCGCACACCTCAACAAAATGGTGTAGTAGAAAGAAAAAATCGTACATTACAAGAATGTGCACGAACACTATTAAATAGTAGTGGTTTACCAAAACATTTTTGGGCTAAAGCTATTGCTACGACTTGTTATGATTTGAATCGAGTAACCATACGACTTATGACTAAACATACTTGTTTTGAAACATTTTTTGGAAGAAAAACCTAAAGTATCATAATTTAAAACTTTCGGATCAAAATGTTTTATACTAAATACAAAAGATAATTTTAGAAAATTCGACCTAAAGGCCGATAAAGGAATCTTTGTTGGATAGTCAGTATAGCAAGGCGTATAGAATTTTTAATAATCGTACTTACACAATTGAAGAAAGTTTACATGTTTCATTTGATTAAAATTTTCTTAACCATCATACTAATGACGATGAAGAAATAATTCCAATAACAAGTACAACAAACTCTTCTAATAATGAGACAAATACACAAAATAATACTTTAATGTCATCTTCTAGAATTTTGAAAGATCGTCCAAAAGATAATATTATTGGAGCTCTTAACTCCAGATTCACTAGAAATCAACTTAACCAAATAAGTCATATAGCATTTGTGCCAAATTTTGAACTACAAATTATAAAAAAGCTTCAAATGATAATTTTTGGATAATAGCTATGCAAGAAGAATTAAATCAATTTGAACGTAGTAACGTTTGGGAATTAGTACCAAGACCATAAAATCAATCAGTTATTGGAACAAAATGGGTATTTGAAAACAAAGCAGATGAAAAGGAATATATAATTAGAAATAAAGCATGTTTAGTCACTCTAGGTTATAATCAAGAAGAAGGTATCGACTACGACAAAACTTTTGCTCCAGTAGCAAGACTCAAGGCCATACGTGCATTACTTGCTTTTGCAAGTCATCACAATTTTAAATTATTTCAAATGGATGTCAAAAGTGCTTTTTTAAATGGTTTTATTAAAGAAAACGTATATGTTGAACAACCTCCATTATTTGTTCGCGAAAAATATCCCGATCATGTTTTTATATTACAAAAAGCCTTATATGGTTTAAAGCAAGCCCCCCGTGCCTGGTACGAACGTCTTAAGAATCATTTAATTGCATCTGGTTTCCAAATAGGTAAAATTGACACAACTTTATTTATTAAACGAGAAAATAACGACATCTTAGTTGTACAAATCTACGTAGACGATATTATTTTTGGTTCAACTGATGAAAATCTTTGCACCCAATTTTCAAATATTATGAAAAAAGAATTTGGAATGTCTCGCATGGAAGAATTAAATTTCTTTTTAAGTTTACAAATAAAACAACTTGAAAATGGTAAATCTATTCATCAAGAAAAATATTGTAACGATCTAATACGTCATTTTGAAATGGATAAAACTTCAAGCAAACCAACACCAATGAGTACTAGTGTTCACTTGGAAAAGGATGATAACGGAAAAGATTTTGATGAAAAATTATATCATAGTATGAATGGCTCCTTACTCTATTTGACGGCTAGTCGACCCGACATTATGATGAGCGTATGTCTTTGTGTCCGATTTCAAGCAAAACCAAAAGAATCTCATCAAAGAGATGTTAAATGTATCTTACAATATCTATATAACTAGAGAATACGGTTTGTTTTACCCTAAGGGAGCATCATTTGAACTTGTTTCATATAGCAACGTGAATTTTGGTGGATGTGAAACAGATCGTAAGAGTACTAGCGGAACGTGTCACTTTATTGGACAATCATTAGTTTCATGGTTTAGGAAAAAGAAAAATTGTGTCTCTTTATCCACTTGCGAACCCGAATATATTTCAGCGGCTCTAGCATGTGCACAAGTGATATACATGCAACAAACGCTTAAGGATTTTGGCAAAGTTATCGATAAATCACTAATATATTGTGATAATACAAGTGCAATAAATCTATCAAAATACCCTGTAAATCACTCACGTACTAAACATATAGATATACGACATCATTTTTTACGTGACAATGTAGAAAAAGGAATTGTTATATTAGAATACGTAAATATCGAGAATCAAATAACAGATATTTTCACAAAACCGCTAAATGAACAAACATTTGTTAAACTGCGACACGATTTAGGAATATGTTATCTCAATGATCTTCTCAACTAATACTACATTTTCATTCATTCTATTTTTGGCTAAAAAAAATTTATCCACAAACCAAAATTGTTAACACTAACCGACAATTGTTTAGAAATTATTTTTCTGAAATTACCTATGTATAACCTTTAAAATCATGTATAAATAGCCTTTTTACAAAACAAAAAGTAAAGAATATATCCATTTCATATTTTTACACAAGAAAATAAAAGCATGTCTTCCGAAAACTCTCATCTCTCATTCTCAACACCAACAACGGATAATTTAGCGGATACACCTCATCGCCTTTCTACTCCTACACCAGATCAGAAGACGACATATAAGTGGTCCTTCTACCACACGAGATTCACTACGGATAAAAAGAGGTCCAAATGATCTCTATCTGTCTCTCCTAACACCAAGGAGAAAATCATTGAGATACATCACTACCAAAAGCAACAAACAGATTTACAATGAGAATTATACTTTGAACAAAAGGTCAATGCGCGGCGGCTAAGTTTTCTGGAGCAAGTAGCGATCAAATTTTGAAATTCACGAAGAAGGATGTACATGAACCACTTTCGATTCCTTGCAATCCTTTGGATCCCTCTGCCTCTTACATACACCTTTGGATCCTTTACCTATGCGATTCTTTGGTTCCCCGAGAACCAACGAACGTGGAAATATATGGTCTCCACTCAAGCAATGGAGGGATGACAAATCTGAAGATCACAACGCTCCATCTTCATCTAAATAAATTTACTTATTCTCATTGTATTTTTATCTACGTATATTTGTATTCTGTATCACACAAATTTTTAACATCGTGCATATATCAGACGTCTGATATAACCTTCCAGACGTCTGAAAATACTTTCTGCCTTATCAAAAAACACAACGGCCTATTTCAGACGTCTAAAATTATTTCCCAAACGTCTGAATAAAGTTTCTGCCTTTTCAACATAAAAACAAGGCCAATTTCAAACGTCTGATTTTACTTCCAAACGTCTGACAAAACTCTCTGCCTTTCAAAATTTAAAATCGAACTATTCCAGACGTCTGCCACCAACAACCAGACGTTTGATTCTATTTACTGTCTTCAAACTAGGTTAAATTAGACGTCTGATTCACCTTCCAAATGTCTAAAATTAATCGACACTCTTAGGTATCCTGATAACGTCCATTTTTTCATTTTTCTCACTTACATTTCATTTCATTTCTACTGCAAAGTCGATTCCCTAATTCTCAAACTAGCTTTCTCCTCCAAACATGCTCAAATCTCATGGCTCCTAAAACAAAGACCCTAAAATCTCTAAGCGCAAGCAAGGCCAAGCTATATCATCCAACCCGCAAGTTTGCTCCGACTATAATATTGAGAGACGGATGAATCGTGTACCATATTCAATCAAAAGATACGAGGATATTCAAACGAAGAAGCTCTGTACAGGTCCATTTTATAATTTGCTTAAGTTCCCAATATATAATTTGGAGAAATGTGTGAAAGTGTTAGGTTAGAAACATTGATTTCCTTCAATCCCAATAATGTCCAAATCGATTAGCTCGCCATATTTCTTTTCTATACTAATTTAGATAGCACAGTCGTTTGGAATACCGAAAACGATGATAATTGGCTATGGTCAAGTGTTTATGGCAACACCGTTAGATTAACTTCATAGATCATTGGCCGGATGTTCCAACACCGGAGAAGATTTATATAATATTCCGAATATGTGTCTCAAACTGAGGGATAATATCACACATCAAATATAGAAAAATGAAATGCCTAGATTTGCATCAAAGTACCTAACACCTAAGGCGAGACTTCTCACTATAATGATTATCAACACTATCATACATCGCCTTGGTAGTCATGAGAAAATCACAGAGTTAGAGCACAAGGCTCTATATTCTATATTCAGTGGAACAAAGCTTAATTGGGCAAAATTTATATTTGACGAACTCAAACATTTTTGGACTCGATCACGCCCATCCATCATCTACCCTACATACATCATGTGTCTTCTGCGAGCTCACAACATCACTTCATATTTATCAACTTTTGAAGAGAGTTCTTCGAAATATGCGTCCACAAAATTTTTCTCTCTAATGCACTTACCAGAAATCCTCCGGATTTTGTCTCATTTGAAGAATGGACGCAACGTCGTCAAGATAGACAAGCTAGGTCTACATCCAAAAAAAAAACCTAAACCATCACAAGAGGTAGAGCAACATTGCAAGAATACTCCTCCGCCTGCACCCTTTGATTATACATGCTAAGATGATATTTTGGAGACTCGCATTGAGACAAATCCAAATAAGAGTATCCGAGACCTAACTCTCCAAAATCAACTCATTCTATCACGAAATCAAAAGTTATTGACTAAGTGCATTAATAGTTTTGAAACAACATTTGCTTCACGCCTAGCCATAGCCGAAGAATCGCTTTCAAAAACACTATCCGTTCTAAAAGAGGTTCGTCAAATAGTTAGTGGTCCTACACCACCTTCGGAAGATTGGCCAACTCCAGTGCCTTTTCCTCCTCCTTTAAAACACTCAAAACTTTTTGAAGAGGAAAAAGAACCTTCCGAACATACTTCTACATCCCCTACAAAACAACCTTGTTCTTCTAATGAAGATGAACGAGATGCTCAAGCTAAAACTTCCCCAAAAGATCCTTATATTTTTTTTGAAATTCCATCTTTTGCGTAAAAATGACTAAAAAAATCTGCGCGTGTAATCGATTAATATGATTAATGAAAATTGTTTTCTGGTGTGTTATTTCTGTGTATATTCATGTAACCTTACAACGATTGGTAAATATTAAATGGTATGAACATGAAACATGATGTCTACAATTAAAAATTATTAATGCTTTTTGATAACGCCAAAGGGGGAGAAATAATAAACAGCACAATAAATAATGGAAAGCACGTATTCAAGGGGAGATTTATAAAATTATATATAAGTACATTGTATAGTTGTCATCATCAAAAACGGGGAGATTGTTAGGAAATCAAATCTATGGTTTCGATGACAACAACTATACAATGAAAACCGAATATACATATATATATTTATATATATAGGTACTTGCTATAATAACATCACTAGAAAGACAAGAACAAGGCTCAAAGGACAGTACAAGGGACAAGTCGACAAGAACAAAGAAGCATAAGAAAGATAGCACAAAAACTGATATGCACAATATCAGACATCTGGATGCACAAGCCAGACATCTGAAACAGTTCTCTAAAACAACATATAGGCTGGTTTGGCAATTGCACTCGGACGTCTGATCTACTACTATATTCAAAAATATATATAGTATCAAATGTTTGAAACATTCCCTAGACGTCTGATTTCGAAATCGGATTTTAAATAAGAACTTCAACTACCACATTCAAATAGACATCTCCGCTTCTCTTCGCTGCAACTCTTCATCATCAACAAAAGCAACTGAAGAGCGTTCATTAATGGATCCAACTACTCAAGGTACCTATCTACAACTATATATAGCATCAAGAATCAAGAGAACAGAACTTAACTTGCTTACCTTTCTCACATATGCTTTCTGATTCTATACTCTATTCTAGATCTCTGCACTCTGGCAATTCTTACTTCTATTCACTCTTCCATATACAAGTTTTTCATAGATAATATTTCTTAGAGATATATTGAAAGCAATTGTACTAATAGGTCAACATCTGTGTTATACTAGAACACACAATTGATAAGAACAACTTATTGTAACCAAGCCTATTCCTTCGGGCGAAGCGAGGGTGTTTGATAGTAGAATTCTGAAGGGGAGCTTCGGGACTGGACGTAGGACAGAAGGTATGAGCCAGTATAAAATTCTGGTGTGCTTATTCTGTATTTACTTAGTTTAATATTATTTCAGTTGCATCATATATTTTGTCACATATACTTGCATATACATTACACGGTCCACCCCATAGACTTTCAAAGTGGTGAGGCTCGGAGGCCCTATATTAGTAGCTATTCATCATTGTAATGCAGTGTCTATGTTGTATGCTAAATAAACAATCAACATGTAGAGAACTTCAGTTACACCCTAAATAAAAAAACCTCTAATAAATATTCTCCTTTTTGTTGATGACTTAGTGTGCCTTACAAAGCCAACTCTATCCAGCATAAACAACATCATGCAAACTTTGAGAAGCTTCTAGCAGCTAACTGGCCTTACAATTAACATAAAGAAATCACACATATGATAGCATAGCTAACACATCATGAAAAGGAAATGATCATACACTACTATACTTTCAAGATATGCTATAAGGCTCCTATCTTGAAATCCCTCCCATCAATGCTAGGATCAAATCTGCCAAATGCTTACCACTTTATGATAAGATTACCAAAAATTTGCTACCTAGCCAAACAATAAGTGATCTCAGGCAGAAAGACTTCTAATAGTTCAGTCTATAAAAAATATTATGACCACTTGATCTAGACACTGTGTTCTACCTACTAAACTTATCTTAATAATTGAAAGTGCCTCAAATAATTTCTTGTGGCATGGAGATCCCTTTGTAAAGAAGCTCATTCCAATTGCTTTCTATAAAACTCAACTTTTTAAGAAATTTGGTGGACTTAGCATAATGAATATTAAGCCATGGAATATAGCTACAATTTCAGACATATTGATGTTATCTATAGTGATAGGGCCAACCTAGAGGTAAAGTGAATAAAAACCCGCTTTATTAAAGCTAACGATTTTTGGATAATGCTATTGCCTTCATATGCAAGCTGGAACTGGAGAAATTTCTTTGAAATTAGAAGCACATCTTTACTAATTGTTTGGTGACATATTAACTACAACCAAGAGTTGAAATTCTAAAGAAAACCATGGACCTTACTTGGTCTATTTCTTACTTAAATTCTTGGTCCTCATCTCCAACATCTTACCGGTATCCCTTATGATGTTTGGTAATTGATTATGTTTATGATGGAATTGTCTCCTTTTCTTACTCAAACTCTCCTATAATCAAAGAAATATGGTCACACTTAGCATTAAATAGTTTGCCATCACCAGCACACCCAATTTTATTAACAATTAAGCATAATAAGCACTCAGTCTCACTAGTCTGTAATGCACTAATGAAGATTTCCCATAGGCAATTAGAATATGGACCTATGTAGAATAATGAAGAATAATTTTCTCTTATGGAAGATAATGGTGAATTTTATACAAACCAAAGGCAAGCAAGTGAACAAGGGGATCATTGATGGTGGTCTATGTACCCACTCCAATTCCCAAACCATAATCAATACTCATCTCTTCTATTAATGTTCTTATGCTTAACTCATTTGGAATAGCCTACTAGCCAATATAAACTATAACTCTCCCTCTACTAATATCAATAATTAATGGTTTAACATATACAAAGCAACCAAATGGAAAACTCCATCGATAAGAATATTGCTCGTAACTTTCAAAAGATTAATTATAACCATATTGAATGAGAGAAACAACCAAGTTTTCAAAATCAAAGAAATTCAACAACAACAACGAACTATAACATTCGCAAACATGTTTTGATAGACGTTCAATGATTGAGAAAAGAAGAACATCCTATTACACATATAGGAATTGAAGGCATTTCTTGAATTTCGAATGGCCACTTTTATGTATTTATGCTATATTTTATCTCCTTGATCTTTATTTCCCGCTTTTAATTTTATTTTAATGTGTGTTCTACGTTAGCTTTTGGTAATGCAATATTTTCATATTAAAGAAGATTTGGGAGACATTTGAGTCAATGTGTGATTCAAATTTGTGGCTTTTTTAATGTTAAAAGAAGGAAAAGAATAATCTTAATGAGAAGGAGTTATTTTTAGAGATTTAAGTAATCAATCACCTCCCTAATCAGCTAATTAAGAAGTCGTTTTATCAAGTGCAAGCAAATGGGAGAAAATTGGAAAAATCAAATTGATAAATCTTTTTCGTATGAATCGAAGAATTGATGAGATATTGATTTGTTACAATAAATCAATTACTTCAACCCTAAGTAATAATACAAACACACATACACATATGTATAAAGATGGTCATTGTTTAGAGGTCAACATCATCCTTTCAAGAAGTATTTCTTCTTCCTAGTCTCCATTATCAATCTTTCAATTTTCTTTCTATAGAAAGTAACAAAATATCATCACCCTAAAGTGGATGTACAATATCTCGCAATAGTGGTACCACTGTAAATACCATGTACGATTTTCCTTTCCATTAGTGTATCTGTGATATTTAATTGATTATTCTAGGATATTAGTTTTTTACTTGTTTTACCCACCAGCAATAAGATCCTATTATTTCTGTGTGTTTGGATTGTCGGTCCAAATTTTCTCCAACAATCTGGTATATGAGCTATTTGGCCGTTGAAGAAAGGTGTTAGGCATTATAGCAGGAGATGAAGGTACCTTATTTAAAGCAAGCCCTATGTTAGAGGATCTTATGTTGCATTAGAATTTCAGTTTACGATAGAGAAGTGAAACGAGGATAAAAGCTTTGAGAAGTTGCCATGGAGGATGAAGGCTATTCTAAGAAGGAATAAGGTTTATTAGGTAGTGTTTGACAGTGAGAAATTGTCCATTGATATTTTAGTCGGGAGGAAGGAGGAGATGGAAGAATAGGCTTTTACCACTCTTCAATTGCCCATGGAAGAGAATGATCTTAGAGATTAGCAATGAAATAATTGCTAGAGGAATTTGGACCAATTTGGAGAATCTCTACCTAAAGAAGTCATTCACAAATTGTTTGATTTTTTTGAAGATTTTTTTTCATCATAAAGATGAGAGAGTGTACTTCACTAAAGGCACATCATAATGGTCCTATAATGAAGATGAAGGCTATTGTTTTGAAGGTGGATTATAACGATCTGAAATTTTAAACACTTCGTATTTAAATATCTAAATTATTTAAATATTGGAATCTTCAATGAATGTGATACATTTTATTTTATAACCTTGTTAACCCCTTTTTTGTAATAATTATTGATGGTAAACTTGTTTTTGAAAAATGTTTACAAAAATAGATACTTCAAAGAAACACCGAAAATATGACCGAATATCATTTTATTAATAAACGAATATTTTCTTGATAAATTTGTTCGAACCTTTTAGCTTGCTTAGAATATTAATGTGTAATTATTTAGATATTACAAACATGATATGGCTAACTAAACAGGAATAGTAAAAAATTAGCAAATGGATTAAGTGATGATATTATGATGAATAGTGTTTTGGGTGTTGTTTTTCGTCCAAGGTGAGGTGTAAAGCAATCACATTGGGGTAGGAATGTTTCTTTGGATAGTCAAAAGGAGGGTAAGGAGTGACTTTTTCCTTTGTTAAAGTCTTCTCTTCACATCTTAAGTGTTCATAATTTATTTCAAGTTTTGTGGAAAAAATCACAAGTATTCTCACCTTTTTCCTCTCTTCAACCTTCATTTCCCAAAGCAAATCAACTCTGATCCTATTCAAACTTTAACCAAGGCATTTGATCACCATAGAAAGCATGAATAAGGAAAAATCGAAAAATTGGGACACTCCTTGTTGGTCGTGACCATTATCAAGGTGTAGGAGGGTTAGCTTGAGAATGAAGAGGCTAAAGCTTGAATCTATAAATGTTTAGTGATAATATGAAGTAGTTATTTGATCTTTAGTGTTTGTGCTTATGTTTAGCTTGGATTTGGGTGAGTTATTTGATTATTGAATGAATATAAATTGTGTATATATGTTATGTGTATAAATATAAGTTAATGAACGAATTAAAGTTATAACTTTTGGACCTTACTTGCTTTTAAAAGCAAATGAAAACTCTAAATTGTATATCATCACTTCTAGTACCGTCTATAACATGTATCGTGGCATGTACTATATGTTCATGTTACACCATAATTTCCACAAAGTACAAATTACAACCATTTGGGAAAAAAGTTCCTTGACTTGTAATTCCGAGACCCGTTATTTAATTTCCAATGAAAGCTTAAACACAGGTCTTAGTATCCGAGAGCATCTAGGTCTAAATCATAAGTCAAGGTACCGATGAGACCAAGATAACTGCTCGGCTAAAATGGGAAACTTAACCAAAGGCAATAGCTACTTGAACCAAAGGCAACAAGGACAACAGCAGCCGAAACCAAAGGTAATTCAACAAGTACCAACAATCAACGGTTCAGATGGCCCAGGCCAAGACTAACGGTTAGAAAAAATGGAATATATCCAAGAAGCTATACATACAAGCGTCATATCATCAATCCGTATCAAAATCCACTCAACAACATGATGGAAAACGTTTAAATCTAAGCCACACATAGCAAGCTAGTCATCAATCCCAAAGAGAAGGCTCTCCACCAATGATGTTACATCATATTAGCTACAAATAGGCAGCAATCCCAAGGCACAAGGGATGTTCTTGCGTAATGAAGACTTGACATAAAACTATAGCATGCTTTCCTATATTAGAGCTCTTTTGAGAAACTCATTAATGGTGGAAATGCTCAGATTCAATGTAACAAGCCTCTCGACCATATAAGAGTGACTAAAAATAAAAGGACATCAGATATAGGGACTTTTGACCCAAATCACTATAAAAGTCTCCGTGCTATTTACTTTTAGCTCATTACTTTCTCTCGTTTATTATCATGGTTATATAATTCAACGTCCCACAATTCTAGCTTAATTACATCATATCTCGATAATTTCATAACTGGGACCTATAACTCAACCAGCTACTTCGAAGCTGTACCTTCGGATCTCAAGATGTTGGTGTAGATGAAATTCAGTACTAACATTTTTGGCGCTAGAAGGAGGGCACGAACCTCTGATGTTTGTTCCCTCTTGAAAAATCCAGTAACATCATCCATCCAACCATGACTAACTTTGAGAAGCTAACCCCAGAGTTTCCCCTCAGACTTTGTATTTGACTCATTGTAGAGGACAACAATGAGAGATTGGTTACCCTTATTTCAGAGAAAGAGAATGGAAAAGAATACGATCATGTTTATGAACTTCAAGCTCTCTAGATTAGACAACTTTCAAAGTATCTCCAGGAGTCTCTCCAGGAGTCTGCTCAACTCCAAGGGACGATCAAGGCTATGGCGAACAAAACTAAGGATTTGAGTATCATAATAATGACTAATAAAGTTTCATCTTTCCCTATCAAAAGTGCCCTCCTAGTTACCTCTACTCTTCAACCAATGAAGAATGTCCAATGAGACCAAGTCCTTACTCCACTCAACCAGAACCTATATCGGATCTTTTTGAAAACATGTAGAGAACTCCATTATCCAAACTATCCCTACCCATCGAAGAATATTCGAAAGGAAAGAATTAATGTGTTTATCATCAAGAGAATGGAAATGAAACAGATGAGTGTCAAAGACTTTCTCAAGCCAAAGAATACTTCATACAGAAAGGGAGATCGACCAAGTTCATTAAATAATTACTTAAACATCCCATCTTTATAAATGTCTAACTTTGTTTCTATGTTTTAGGGGAAATTCATGTAGATTCAATCGGTCGAAGACATACACACACACACACATGTCCCCTTCTGAAGATAAAGAATGCTATATGGATCTTTATATTTGAATAAATCTCTTGTCTTACCAAAGATGCTCTTTCGGGTTTAGCTCTTTCTTCTCTCGGTACCCATAAAGTTTTTTCTAGTACGTCCCTTCTTTAGTTATTTTCTATTGTTGTATCTGCATTTAGAGTCCAAGGGCTGAAAACTCTTTTATTGTTCTAATGAGGTCAATGAAGAGTTTTACTTTTTTCTTACAAATGTTGATTTTCTCAATAATTATCTTTCATAAACTTAAATTAAATATGATTTCTACCTAACAATAAAACCTACTGGCCACTCAATTTCAATAATCTTTCACACTCTTAAAAGAATTCTTTCCAAAAGTTCATGTTTTCCATTGGAATGATCATCAATTTAAAGTTGTTTTAGATAGCCGACACCGGTCAAAAGTAACTTTGTCGATACTGGGCAAAAATTGTTGCAGATTACCAAAACCAGCCAAAAGTGGTTGTGGGTAGCCGACACCATTGAAAATGGTTATAGATGATCGGTGCCAATCACAAGTGGTTGTAGAGGGACCCAACGATAAGTGCTAGGTCTTGCTATAAGAGCGCCCCCATAGTGATGTGCAATAAAGTGTAAGACCAATATCGCCTTGGTTTAAAAAATGTCAAAAATTAGAATGTATGCTGATAGTGAGCCATGGTCAATTAGTACCATGCGCTGAGTAGATTCTAATTAGATTAGAATGTTGGGTAAATTCCCAATGATAGCAAGCCATGGTCACGTAGTATCATGGGTTTGGTAGATTCCCAGTTAGATTAGAGTGTTAGGTAGATTCCTCATGATATCAAGTCATGGTCAAGTAGTACCATGCGCTGTAGATTTTCGGTTAGATAATAAAGTTGGGTAGATTCCTAATGATAGTGAGCTATGGATGAGAAGTGCCATGCATTGGATAGATCCATAGTTAGATTTGAGTGTTGGGTAGTTCCCTATGATAATGAGCTATGGACAAGAGGTGTCATGCAGATTCCTAGTTAGATAAGAATATTGGGTAGGTTCCTAACCATAGTGAGCCACGATTGAGTATGCAAAGGATTAAAATCAGATAGAATGCCTAATAATATTAGAATTTTAGGAGGATAAATTCTAAGTAAGAATGAGCACTGGGCGAGGATCCCAATCCAAGCCGTAAGGATGGCATCAAGCTAGTAAGAATAAACATCGAAAACCCCAATATAATGATATGCCAAGGGGCAAGAAGAACCCTAAGATGGAATTAATAAGGAAGAGCAAAATGGCTCGAATTGAAAGAATTAGTCAACCAAAAAGAAAAAAGAGGACCTCAATGTTGTAGACAGATTATCCAAATAAGTATTAGTACATTTGGAACATAATATAAAAAAAGGGCAATATCTTATAGGCCTTCATACAAATTCCTAACCCCAGTTTGGCTTCCATTGCGGCCTCCTCCAAGAGAGATTTGAAATGCTCGTCAATCTTTCGTTATGTCTAGATATCCATTCCTTCTTAAATTTCCTGAACGAGATCCTTCAACCAACCCTGGCGCAAATGGGAATGTTTGATGCATAAGGCACCGGGACCAAAGAAGAACTCCCTTAGATTGGGAATGTCTGTTTGAGACCTGGAAGAGACAATTGTAGTCTTATCAGAAGGAAAAAGTCCCATAGTGACATGACCTCTACTTCTACCCCTTCCATAAGCTGGAGGGGAAGAAACCATACTTCATTGGTTTGCTTACTTTCAGTTTCAAGTTCTTGTAATTTGACCACCGATAGCTCTCGATGATCTTCATACAATTGCTATTAGAGAGTAGATGTAGACTCCCATAAACTAGAAACAAATTTTTTTGATGTCTGGCCAGTAACCGGTACTCCCTCGGGAATAGAAGACATCTTCTTAGATAACTCTTTGAGAGTTTTCTTCAAGGATTAATTCTTTCAAGACGACATGTATGTTTGTACCAAAATCAGGGGTACACTTCGTTAGTTCAGTTATTTTATCATTGAGACTCCGTTGCACAGAGGCACAATCCCTCTCTAGTTCTAAGAAGTTGGGATATGATTTCCCCTAAAGGAAATTCGAATTAAAACCAAAAAAGGTAGATCATCATAACAGTAATTCTATTTCATTCCATAGAGAATTAATATGGATGGTGAGAAATGAAAAGTACAAGAATTTACGGTCTCTTGAGGTAGGCAAATTTCTCTTTAGTAGCTAAAATTATCTTAAGGCCTCTACTCTTAGTATCAGCAAGAGACACCGAGGGTCTGGTCATATTGGAAAAAGTAATATCCTTTCCTAAACCACTCTTTGGTATAGATAGTTTTGAAGGAGAAGAATCTGCTGGGGGCAGTCTAAGGTTAGCTTCGTAATGCATTGAGGGACATATTCTGAGATGTCCACTTTCAAGAGTCTTTCCTTCAGTAATAGCTAAGGGAGGTGGGGTTACACTTCAGTAACCAGGAAAAGCCTGTGGAGTTATAGTTAGGCTTGGATCATAAAACCTTCTAAGGAAAGATAACCTTATGTTTTACAACTGTGAATCTCTCGGATGAAATTTATAGAATCGAGTAAATTCTTGAAAGATCTCGTCTCTGTCTTCTAGTGCAAGTTTTAATTGGCCCCTAAGATCCAAGATCTAATTGGCTAACCTAGTACCTTTAAAGCCTAAGGGACTTAATTAATTTAAACAGCTTTGGTCATATGTTTCATACACCTCTTCAACCTTATTAGGTAATTCTACATTCCTTAATCTATTGGATTTAAGTTGGGTTTTGAGGGTGCTTATGGTCGCTAGTAGTTTCGAGCTTCTGACTTAGCTCCTCCTCCATAATACTTTATAATGAGAGGTGAAACTGGACTTCCTCTGTTTAAACATGCTTAAGGGAAAAGTACTTTAGAATAGACGTGATAAAGTCAATAAGGAAAAAATTTATCAAGAACCTAATGCCAAATGAAAATACCCCCAAAGTCAATGGTAAAACCAACAACAGCTTAAAGAAAAATGAACTAAAGACTATTACAAACCACAATTCAAACGTCATTGATAGGAGAATTTTGGGATTAGGAATCATAATGTACCTCTCCATTTTTGCCACCTTCTTCTCTCAAAACCAAGTACACTTGCCATGGCTTAGGATTTCTTATACCTTTGGAAAAATCTATCTTCAATCCTTTTACCATTAGGATTGAAGCCCGTAGAGAGAACAACACCCTTGTCTTGGTTATGCTCATATGCTTCGTAAAGAATTTTAAAGGCTTCAGCGGCAGCCATCTTCTCAGCCTCTTCTTTAATAACCAGGTCCAAGACCCCTTTCTTAGCTTCTGCTAGCTCCCTTTCGGCCTATTGACGGTTTGGCTTCTGGTCTTTTAAAGCCTTTCCCAATTCAATAATTTTAATTTTGGAAGCTTTAAGCTCCAAAAGCCTCTTCTCCCTCTTCATCCTGAGCCTCCTTCTCAGGATTCTCCTTTTATTTAGAAACTGTTTCCCCATAGATTCAACCTTCTCTTTATAGTCGGTCAATTGTCTCCCAATAGCATCAGCCCTCTTCAACTCTCTTTTATGTTCTAAAACCCTTGATGTAGAATGAGAAATCAGCTAAGGCCTTAAAAAGAAGGTTATTGCAGAAACTAAAAGGATAAATATGTCATGGGAGAGAGGAAGGTCTTTACCCTAAGGTGATCCTCTGTTCCCATGCTCATCATCCTCCAAAAACTACTAATGTCATTAGCTAAATCCACTTAGGAGTTCCCCACAACCTTGGGTGGATAATCATTGACGGCAGAACGGATTACCTCGATCACCCGGTCCACCTGTTCCCTTGGAGAGGAAGCTAAAATGAAAGCATCTGTGGTGGGCACAACTTTAGCAGATGAGATTTTCCTTTTACATTTTTTTGTTAGGGATGGATCCTTCAAAGCTGGCTTCGGTCGAGTAGTAGTGGAAGTATATGATGGCTTTTTCAAAAGCAACTCTTCTATTGCAAGCATATAGTTAGAGGCCACTGCGACATGAAAAAGAGAAAGTAGGTTAGATAAACAAACTTATATTCCATGAAAGTAATATCCTAGAACACATGCTATAAAATATTCAGAACCGAGTTCTATCCTACAGGAAGCATCTTGTCTTTCGATCTCAGCATTTTCAGGGCCAGAACGAGGATCCTTTAAGATTACATAATCAATTATGTCCATAGGTATGGTTTCGACTAAAGGGGGATCGTATCCAAGAAACCTAGCCGAGGATTATAACAATCCACAAGTCTCGAAATTGGCCTTGGTAAGAACATGTCCAAGCCTTTCCCCTTCTAAAATTCTCATCACCTCTTCATACCTAGGGTCAAAGATATCCTTGCGAGTTAGAGCCTTATCCCTCCCAAGTTTAGATAAATAAATAAAATTGGAAAAGATGTTAGGGGATAATGTGATAAAAGCTTAGAAGTAAGTGCACTCCAAACAAGAAAAGTTCAAAAACTTACAAATCTCTAATAGCTCAATAATAATTCAAGGATTATCTGCCTTCATGAAAACAATAAGTGGTTATTACCTTGCTAAATGGTTTGATTAGGGGAATTTTCTTCTAAAATTGAAGAAAGTACAAGGAAACTACAGAACTATCGGATGACCAATGTAAATTATATAAGTAACGGATCTAAAAAAGTAGTCATGTTATGGAAGCCTTTCTTCCAGTATAGGATTGCTAAAGCTAATAAAGTGCTATATATGACAACTCCAGGTTAGATTGAGCTAATTCCATATAATACCAAGATATTAACAAATAAAGGAGCAAGAGGAAGTGATACCCCATTTGCCAAATTCTCTAGTGTCTAGGTAAAGTATCCTTTATGGGGTTCACTCCTGTCGTCCTAGAGACTTAAAGCCTTGACTTCGACTCCCTCGGTCCCATAACTCTCTATCCAATTCTCTAGCTCCCCTTGATCAGTTATAGAATTGTCCATCGAAAGGTCTAAAAGGGGACCAATGTTAAACTAGGTACTTAATAATAATTTTGAAACTTCCATCAAAAAGCTTTAAGGTCTTATGGTCCAGCAAAGGAATTGAGCCTAAAAGTAGGTTCAACAGACCAAACTTGAAGTTCTAAATCCTCTTAAAGAATCAACTTTTCAATAAAGTGATTATCAACCTAAATAAAAGATTTGGTCTGGAGAATAATTTTGGTTTAGCAGATAACATGCATCATGGATTAACCCCAAATCAAAATCAATCATTGATATCAATGGTGATCAAAATTGAAATTTTCATAAATTCAAAAAAGGTACATGCTTGCAAATAATAATAGCAGTAAAAGATACTAATATAACCATTGGAGAGATTGAAGACTTACCGATTCTAGTTGAAGATTTGTAGTAATATGTAGATGGAGAACTCAATTATTGGAAATATCAGTAAGGAAAAAGAGAAGGAAATGATTTATTAAAAGCTTCAAGACCAACGGTAAAGGTTACCTGGTTAATTGAATCTTAGTTATAGATTGCATATGGCTAAATCAAAATAGGGGTTATCCTAGGATAGAGAAAAGTACTGCAGTATTCATGAGGCCAATGAAACTGTGACAATTAGCAAAAGCATTTAATGCTTGAACAGAACCCATCCTCTTAGAATTAGACCTCGACTTCCCTTTAGATCTCACAAAACAAATATCTCCCTGACCTTACATTCTCAAGTTAGATTTTGCCTTAGGACACCAAAACAGTTCTGCTCGCCATTTAGCCTAGATAGCTTCAAGGGGGAAGCATAGCTTTCAAAAAATTTGACATCACGGTCTCAGGTTAGATTTTTCCTCTTGGCATCAAAATAGTTTCTCTTACCACTTAGCCTAGATGGCTTCAAGTGACAAGCATAGTTTTCAAAAGTTTTGACCTCACTGTTGTTGAATATGCGCTTATATGATTTTTGTTTGATGATAATAAACATATATACATTCGTTTAAATGTATTTGATAATATACTATTTTATTTTTTCACAGATTAAATAAATATTTGCAGAATAAAATAAATAACACGAAATTTGAATTCAAACGAATATTTTATTCAAACAAATATTTATTACATCTTTGAATAGTACAATTTCAAGCTCTCACTATAACTATACAACTTTGATTACAACTACATCACATTTCACATTTACAATTCACCTCACTACATATCACTCACACTCGTATTTATCTTCAACTTCATTCCAGTTTGAATCCAGCATCTGAGAAATCTGCAAAAATATTCACTAACACAGTAAAATTGAAAAAGAAATATTTTTGCAAAATAAAATATAATATAATTTTTGAAAATAATATTTGCCTCAGTTATTTGGGTTGTTCGTCATCATTTAAATTTGAATTCATCATACACGAACAACTTGTGACATACAAGTGTATTACTGTATATGCCACAAGGCCGTGCACGCCGATATATACACTTGATAATGCTACAGGGACAGGTGAGCACAAGGTCAAACCCAAATATATCGACAGGTTCAACTCAGGTGCAATAAATTCAAAAATACGACACGAACACAAGGTCAAATCCGAGTTTTGAAACTGGATTCAACACAAGTGAATCGAGTTCAAGTCAGACCAACACTGCAAGTACATGAATGCAAACTACAAGTACAGGTTCAAGGCCAAAATGTCAAAGTGGCAACTGGCAATAACAACTACACATATGCATACCACAGATGCAACCGATCAGTTTGACATATACATGAAGGCAGCAAGTCAGTGGACAGACCAGAGTACAACAGGCAAGCACAATGCATATATAGCAATAATATACAAGCCAACAGCAAAACAAGCAGTGCAGACCACAAAAGTGCAACAAGTATTGCAGTAATAAACATGGACAGAAGCAAGGCAACAGAGACTCAAGCAACAACATGGACTGCAACAAATACATGATGCACAACTCAAATGAATATCAGTGCAAGTGTCGACCAGGTAGCAAGGAAGATCAACACAGCAAGCTACAGCATCAAGTTGATCAAGATGCTACAGATTTCAGCAAATGAACCATCAAAGAATGCAACACAGTGATGAGACCAGATGAAAATACTCTTAACTGCAAGTTCAAACCAAAACACAAGTGTGGCAAATGCAAACTGTGGTAAAGCAACAAAGATGAACCAGACAGTGATACAAGTTCGAACAATGCTTAATGCACAGCCAACAAGATATCATCAAAAACCAAACAAGGGACAGGCCATAACATGTAGACCAAACACATGAGTGTAAACAAGTGAATCAAGCAAATGCACAGAAGCCACTTCAGCTACATTGAGGCTCAATGGTGAAGCAGATTCAAGTGAACAGGTAGCACAAGAACCAGAAACTACTGAGGTTACTTCTAAGAGAGAAGCCAAAGCAAATGAACCAACTACAAGTGCAAATGACCAGAAAACAATGCAACAGTATCAAGTACAGTATGCACAAGCGAAGAAACAAATGACAGTAAGCAATGAAGCAACAAGGTCAGAGAACCAAGCAACAATGTGCACAGGTGAATCAAGTGAATCATAATGAAGCAGCGCAACATCTTCCATCAACACACTCAAGTGACTCAACAATGCAACAAGGTGATATGCAAACTACATGAAGGCCAGAAGCAAAAACTCAAGTGCAACAGTGAAGTTCAGCTATGCAAATGAAACACTGTTGCAAACAACATAACAGTATGCAAGCTCGAGCACAAGAACATGACAGCAAACAGAAGTGCACAGCAATAGTAAGGCAATGCACAAATACAGGTGAATCAAGTGACCAACAAACTACTGAAGTTCAAATATCAAATTCAAGACAGACCAACATACTACAGTGACATCAAAACATGGCAGTAGGGATGTAATTGCTGTGAACAACAAGAGGGATGCAAGCATCAAGCTGCAGTTTTCAAAACAAGTGACCAAAGTCAAAGCATCAGAGGGAATCATCAAATTTGTCAAAGCCGTGTGTTTTAACAAGACAACAGAAAAAGGAACGAAAACCGTGGTCATCACGAAATCGATTCAAAGCCGTGGGACGCAAGAAATAAAATTATACGCGTATGAAAAAGTCAGAATCGATCTCAATCATTCAAGCATCATCAAGTGGCCGAGATAAAGAATTTGACAAATTCAAATCAACATATACGAACGTAATTCTAGGAAATCAAATCCTATATAATACCCAAAATCATCATCGGCAAGTGCATCGAGTTCAAGAATCAACCAGCAAAGCAAAAAGAGGAAAATACATACCGAAGCAATCGAACTCGATCAAGCAAGGAGGAGAAGCCGCAAACAAATTGAAGCAAATCAGAAACAGTAATTGCAATCAACCAACAAAGGCAGCAACTTAAAACCCTAATTTAAGAGCACGGCATCAAGAACGAAAGCCCCAATTTTGCAAAAGGAACGGTCGCCATTATACTCAAGCAAAGAAAAAGAACCGGGCCGATAAAATAAAAGGGAGACATATTTTTAATTAGTGGGCCGTTTAGGCTTAGTTGTTTTTTAATTAGGGTTATTTGCTTTTTATGTTTGTGTTTCTTTTAATTTTAAGATTCTCTTTTAAACCGTTGTAATTTTCTAGTCGTGTGACTAGGGTACAAACTACGGTGTGTAGTTTGGGAATTCGCAACTCGGTAGTTGAGTTGTGGTCAGGGTTTTGAGCGTAGAGTTAGATTAGTCAATAGCGGGTATAGCGAGTTTACGTGTGTAAGCGAGGGACTATCTAATTTCTAGTAGAAACCTTGGGGGCAGCACGTAGGCAGGGTTTTGCCGAAGCTGGGTAAATTCTGTGTTGTTCTGTTCTGTTATTTATACTCTGCTATATCTGTGCTGCTATTCTGTGATCTGTGTTAATATTAATTAGCTTCTGCAATTAAGTTTTTATAATTTACACTATCACCCTATTCACCCCCCCTCTAGGGTGAAATCGATCCTACAAGTGGTATCAGAGCTAGGAATAGAAGTCAACATTTTTTTTTAAAAAAAAAATCTATTTTTTTAAAAAAAATCAGTTTTTTTTGTTTAAAATTTGAATTTTTAAAATGGCTTCTTTTAATAATGCTTTTGCAGAAGGTCAATCCATAGTTAGACCACCAATGTTCAATGGTGAATATGCTTTTTGGAAAAATAGGATGAAATTTTTTTTGAAAACCATTGACGCTTGGGATATTGTTGAGACAGGTTATAGAATACCAACTATAACTGTAGATGATCAGGAAATAGAGAAACCAAAGGAACAATGGACAGAACTAGAAAATAAATTACAGAATACTAATGCCAAAGCTATGAATTCTATTATCTGTTCATTAGATCAATTTGAATTTAATCGTGTCTCACATTGTCTAACTGCGCAGGAAATATGGCACATATTAGAAGTAACTCACGAAGGAACATCTCAAGTCAAAGAATCTCGCCTTGCCATGCTAAGCAGCGAATACGAGAACTTTACAATGGCGAAAGAAGAAAATGTCAAAGAGATGTACGGACGACTTTCCAACATCGTATACAAATCAAAAGCTCTCGGAAAAACATACACCGAATTGGAAATAGTCCGTAAAATCCTCAGAGTCCTTCCACGAAGCTTTGAAGCAAAAGTAACTGCCATTCAAGAATCGAAAGATTTAAAACAACTCAAAGTCGAAGAACTCATCGGAAATCTCACTACTTATGAGCTAGAAATGAAATTCAAGGAAGAGCGTGAAGGTGGAGATACTCGAAAGAAATCAATAGCTCTCAAAGGAACAACTGAAAGTGATGATGAGAATGATGACGATGATGATGGAGCAGCAGAGCTAGCGCTACTAATAAAGAAATTCAAAAAGTGGAATCGCAAATACGGAAATCCAGCTCGAAATCATGAATTGAAAAGCAGAATAGGCAAAGCACTAGACAACCCAGAAGATCAGAAAATCATCTGTTACAAATGCAACAAACCCGGCCATATCAAGCCACAATGTCCTCAAAAACGATCAAATCAAGGAAAGAAACTAAAGAAGAAAAGCTTTGCGGCTACTTGGGATGAAACTGACGAAGATGAAAGTGATAACACCGAGAGTGAGAGTGAAAAAGCAAATATGTGCCTTCATGGTGAAGTTACAGACAGTGATGACGACGAGCCAAGCGAGCTATCAAAACTCACTCATTCTGAATTACTAATTTATTTCCATGAAGTAAATGGCTGTTATGAACGACTTAGGGAAAAATATGCTAAACTTGAATCTCAAAAGGATACTTTGATAGAATGCAATAAACAACTTGATCAATTAGTTAAGAACTATCAATGTAGAATCCCTAAGTGTGATAAGTGTCCAACATTCGAAGAAGAAATTAAAAAATCGGAAATCAATATAAAATCACTTGAAAATGAAATTCTGATTTTAAAAGAGAATGAAAATACTAGGAGAGAGAATTCTATTAAAAAGTGCACACAGTTGTTAAACGAAAATGAATCTCTCAAAACACAAGTCCAACAACTGTCAACGACCTTAGATAAATTTTCAAAAAGTGAAAAATCGTTGAATATGCTATTAGGAAAGCAAACTGTTAATATGGTTAGACAAGGACTTGGATATAATAATTCGAAAATTGTTGAAAGCAATATTAATCAAGTTAATTCTATGAGCACAATTTGTAAAAAATTTGGACACAATCACAATAATTGTTGGTATAGACCCAAATATATGAAAACTATACCGATTTGGGTTCCAAAAGGCACAAATATAAAATCTCTCAAAGTTAAACAAATTTGGGTGCCGAAGGGAACAATTATAAATAGCTTTGGGTATTCACAAAATTATCATTCTAAATATTTTGCCACTAACAATCATGGACCTATAAAAACAAATAGGTCACTAAACTCTCTTCTCGTGTAGGTATGCTGGCAGGCTAAGGAACAACAGCAATGGTACTTGGATTCTGGCTGTTCCAGGCACATGACAGGCGATAAATCGAAGTTCCTTAGCCTAGAAAAGTACAAAGGTAGCAGAGTCACAATGGGGAACAATGACAAGTGTAAAATTGTCGGTAAAGGTAAAGTAGGTAACAATACATTTACCTTGAATGACGTACTATATGTTGAAAATCTGCACCACAATTTGATATCAATCAGCCAGCTATGTGATAAAGGTATGAATGTTATCTTTGATTCTGACATGTGCAAAATTGTTGACAAATCATCAAAGGAAATCTTATTTTCAGGAAAAAGGAAAGGTAATATATATTCTCTATCTTTTGATGATCTCATCCTCTCTAAATGTTTGGTAGCTAAGGATATAGAAGTGAATTTATGGCATAGACGTTTAGGGCATGCTAGTATGAACTTATTAAACAAATTAAAAAGGAAAAGTTTAGTAAGAGGGTTGCCATCACATGAGTTTGAAACTGAAAACATCTGTAAAGCATGTACTTTGGGAAAACTTAGAAAATCATCGTTTCATGCCAAAAACAATTTAAGCACTTCTAGAGTTCTTGAACTAATTCATATGGATCTATTTGGACCTAATGACATTGCTAGCTTAGGAGGTAAGAAATATTGCTTTGTGTTAGTTGATGATTACTCAAGATATACATGGGTATACTTCTTAGCTAAAAAATCAGAAACTTTTTCATACTTCACAAGATTCACAAAATTTGTGCAAAATGAAAAAGAAGTCTCTATTGTTTCGTTAAGAAGTGATCATGGTGGAGAATTTGAAAATTATGAATTTGAAACTTTCTGTGATGAAAACGGAATCAAACATGAGTTCTCTGCACCACGTACTCCACAACAAAATGGGGTAGTTGAGAGAAAGAATCGAACTTTACAAGAATTGGCTAGGTCTATGTTAAATGAATATGAACTACCTCTGCATCTCTGGGCAGAAGCTGTAAATACAGCATGTTATGTAATGAATAGAGTTATCATCAGACCTATTCTTAACAAAACCCCCTATGAGCTATGGTTCAACAAAAAACCAAACATCGCTTACTTCAAAGTGTTTGGATGTCCTTGCTATATTCTTAATACAGGTGATCAGTTAGGAAAATTTGAAGCAAAGGCTGATGATGGCATTTTCATGGGTTACTCTTCGAGAAGCAAAGCTTATAGAGTCTACAACAAAAAGACTAAAACAATCGTAGAGTCAATCAATGTGAAATTTGATGAAGGCATTGACGAACAGGATACATCCAAAAGCAACGTTGAAGAGGAGAAAGAAAAAGATGAGTTCGAAAAACCAAAAGAAACTGCTGATGCTAGAGAAACTACCACAACTCAAGAAGTCCGAAGAAATCTGGATCCAGAAAAGCTGAAATACAAAACAGACCATCCACCAGAATTGGTAATTGGAAACCCTATAGCAGGTATACAAACTCATTCATCCTTTAAAAATCTATGTGATCTGTGCTTATATAGTGGATTTATTTCAGAAATAGAACCAAATAACATAGATTCAGCCCTTAATGATGAAAACTGGTCCATGGCCATGCAAGAAGAGCTAAATCAGTTTGAACGAAATAATGTTTGGAGTCTAGCACCTAGACCTAAGGATTATCCAGTTATAGGAACAAAATGGATTTTTAAAAATAAATATGATGAATCTGGAAATATAATTAGAAATAAAGCTAGACTAGTTGCTAAAGGATACAATCAAATTGAAGGAGTTGACTTTGATGAAACTTTTGCGCCTGTAGCTAGACTAGAATCAATTAGAATATTGTTAGCTTTTGCTTGTTACAAAGGATTTAAACTAAGACAAATGGACATTAAGAGTGCTTTTCTTAACGGAGTTTTAAAAGAAGATGTGTTTGTTGAACAACCAGAAGGTTTTGAAAGTCATGAATATCCAAACCATGTATACAAACTAAAGAAGGCATTATATGGATTAAAACAAGCTCCCAGAGCTTGGTATGAATGTCTTACTTCTTATCTCCTTGAAAATGGGTTCAAAAAGGGATGTGTAGATACCACACTATTTCTGTTGCATGAAAACAATGATATTTTGATTGTTCAAATATATGTTGATGACATCATCTATGGTGCTACTAACAAGTTATTGTATGAGAAATTTGAAAAAGTCATGCAGGAAAAATTTGAAATGAGCTTGGTTGGAGAGTTAAAATTCTTTTTAGGATTTCAAATCCAACAAAGCAATAAAGGCACATTCATTTCTCAAACAAAATATATTAGGGAACTTGTCAACAAATTTGGATTGAAAGATGCTAAACCAGCAAGAACTCCCATGAGTACAACACTTAAACTTGACAAAGATGAAAAGGGTAAGACAGTTGATCAAAAGCAGTACAGAGGTATGATTGGATCACTCCTTTATCTTACCGCCTCTAGACCTGACATCATGTTTTCTGTCTGCTTATGTGCGCGTTTTCAATCTAACCCAAAAGAATCTCATTTAAAAGCTGTTAAAAGAATTATAAGATATTTATTGCACACCCCACGATTTGGTCTTTGGTATCCATCAAATGATAATTTTGAATTGAAAGGTTTTTCAGATGCTGATTATGCTGGAAATTTGGTTGATAGAAAAAGTACTAGTGGAGCATGTTTTATGTTAGGACATTCATTAGTTGCATGGTCGAGTAGAAAACAAAATTGTATTGCATTATCCACAACAGAGGCAGAGTATATTGCTTTGAGCGGTTGCTCTGCTCAAATCTTATGGATGATACAAACTTTGCATGACTATGGCCTAAATTTTAAACGTGTACCACTAATGTGTGATAGCAAAAGCGCAATTGATCTCACAAATAATCCTGTACATCATTCGCGAACAAAACATATAGATGTAAGACATCATTTTATTAGAGATCATATTTCCAAAGAAAATATCTGCATAAATTTTATTTCAACTGATTCTCAATTGGCAGACATCTTTACAAAACCCCTACCAGAAAATAGTTTTTGTAAACTACGACTCAGTCTAGGTGTTTTAGAAATTTGCTGAATATTTAACATTTTTTTTCTCCCTACAAATCATCGAAAAGAAAAATAGTGATTGAAAAAGTGATGAGTGTTGATATTGATTATATATTATAACTCGAGAAAGTATAATTAGAAAATTTCTTTAGAAATGTAAACAAGAGTTATAAAACTTTTTGTTGGTAAAAAATTCCATGACCATCTCTATACCTATCATATTTCTATCAACCATCACTCATCAAAATTCTATATAGTTTGTCGATATGTGGTACTTTAAACAGGAATCGTTCGTTTTTCATTTTTACATTTTTTAAAAATAATAATAATAATAATAATAATAATAATAATAACAATAAATAAATACCAAAGTATTCACTCTCATTTAAAAGTCCTCACGGTTATGCATGGGTGAATTACTTGGAATTTGTTATGTGCTTTCATGCTCATTTAAAAGTCCTCACGGTTATGCATGTATGGAACACATATCAAAAGTTGATTTTTTTAAAATAAACAAGTTGATTCTAATCCCATTTAAAAGTCCTCACGGTTATGCGTGGTTAGAAGATACTTGAATTCATTTTTTAAAAAAAAAAAAATTTGGAATACTACTAATCTCATTTAAAAGTCCTAACGGTTATGCATGGTTAGTAGATATTCAAATTCCTGATATAAAAATACCACAAATAGACACAACTGTATGGTTTTATATGATGACATCATCTCCATCATTCTAAAAGTGGAATATGCGCCTAACAAAATATTTATGATTTTTGTTTGATTTTTTATTGAAATTTGATATTTATATTCAATTGAGTTTTAATGTTGGATTGATATCGATTATTTTTTCTCTATTTTCTCTAACACTATTATTCTTTTGCTGATAACAAAAGGGGGAGAGAAAAGTTAAGATTTTGTCAAATAAAATCAAGCAAAGGTCAAATAATTTTCTATTTGCATCTAGAATCATTTGCATATTTTTATTTGTATGCATATATGTAGGGGGAGCATCGTATAGAGAGGAAGCATTTAAATAGGGGGAGCAATTAGAATATATCAATGATCAAATACATTTAACATATTCAAAATCTTAAATATATGTTTGTTATCATCAAAAGGGGGAGATTGTTGAATATGCGCTTATATGATTTTTGTTTGATGATAATAAACATATATACATTCGTTTAAATGTATTTGATAATATACTATTTTATTTTTTCACAGATTAAATAAATATTTGCAGAATAAAATAAATAACACGAAATTTGAATTCAAACGAATATTTTATTCAAACAAATATTTATTACATCTTTGAATAGTACAATTGCAAGCTCTCACTATAACTATACAACTTTGATTACAACTACATCACATTTCACATTTATAATTCACCTCACTACATATCACTCACACTCGTATTTATCTTCAACTTCATTCCAGTTTGAATCCAGCATCTGAGAAATCTGCAAAAATATTCACTAACGCAGTAAAATTGAAAAAGAAATATTTTTGCACAATAAAATAAAATATAATTTTTGAAAATAATATTTGCCTCAGTTATTTGGGTTGTTCGTCATCATTTAAATTTGAATTCATCATACACGAACAACTTGTGACATACACAGTGTATTACTGTATATGCCACAAGGCCGTGCACGCCGATATATACACTTGATAATGCTACAGGGACAGGTGAGCACAAGGTCAAACCCAAATATATGGACAGGTTCAACTCAGGTGCAATAAATTCAAAAATACGACACGAACACAAGGTCAAATCCGAGTTTTGAAACTGGATTCAACACAAGTGAATCGAGTTCAAGTCAGACCAACACTGCAAGTACATGAATGCAAACTACAAGTACAGGTTCAAGGCCAAAATGTCAAAGTGGCAACTGGCAATAACAACTACACATATGCATACCACAGATGCAACCGATCAGTTCGACATATACATGAAGGCAGCAAGTCAGTGGACAGACCAGAGTACAACAGGCAAGCACAATGCATATATAGCAATAATATACAAGCCAACAGCAAAACAAGCAGTGCAGACCACAAAAGTGCAACAAGTATTGCAGTAATAAACATGGACAGAAGCAAGGCAACAGAGACTCAAGCAACAACATGGACTGCAACAAATACATGATGCACAACTCAAATGAATATCAGTGCAAGTGTCGACCAGGTAGCAAGGAAGATCAACACAGCAAGCTACAGCATCAAGTTGATCAAGATGCTACAGATTTCAGCAAATGAACCATCAAAGAATGCAACACAGTGATGAGACCAGATGAAAATACCCTTAACTGCAAGTTCAAACCAAAACACAAGTGTGGCAAATGCAAACTGTGGTGAAGCAACAAAGATGAACCAGACAGTGATACAAGTTCGAACAATGCTTAATGCACAGCCAACAAGATATCATCAAAAACCAAACAAGGGACAGGCCATAACATGTAGACCAAACACATGAGTGTAAACAAGTGAATCAAGCAAATGCACAGAAGCCACTTCAGCTACATTGAGGCTCAATGGTGAAGCAGATTCAAGTGAACAGGTAGCACAAGAACCAGAAACTACTGAAGTTACTTCTAAGAGAGAAGCCAAAGCAAATGAACCAACTGCAAGTGCAAATGACCAGAAAACAATGCAACAGTATCAAGTACAGTATGCACAAGCGAAGAAACAAATGACAGTAAGCAATGAAGCAACAAGGTCAGAGAACCAAGCAACAATGTGCACAGGTGAATCAAGTGAATCATAATGAAGCAGTGCAACATCTTCCATCAACACACTCAAGTGACTCAACAATGCAACAAGGTGATATGCAAACTACATGCAGGCCAGAAGCAAAAACTCAAGTGCAACAGTGAAGTTCAGCTATGCAAATGAAACACTGTTGCAAACAACATAACAGTATGCAAGCTCGAGCACAAGAACATGACAGCAAACAGAAGTGCACAGCAACAGTAAGGCAATGCACAAATACAGGTGAATCAAGTGACCAACAAACTACTGAAGTTCAAATATCAAATTCAAGACAGACCAACATACTACAGTGACATCAAAACATGGCAGTAGGGATGTAATTGCTGTGAACAACAAGAGGGATGCAAGCATCAAGCTGCAGTTTTCAAAACAAGTGACCAAAGTCAAAGCATCAGAGGGAATCATCAAATTTGTCAAAGCCGTGTGTTTTAACAAGACAACAGAAAAAGGAACGAAAATCGTGGTCATCACGAAATCGATTCAAAGCCGTGGGACGCAAGAAATAAAATTATACGCGTATGAAAAAGTCAGAATCGATCTCAATCATTCAAGCATCATCAAGTGGCCGAGATAAAGAATTTGACAAATTCAAATCAACATATACGAACGTAATTCTAGGAAATCAAATCCTATATAATACCCAAAATCATCATCGGCAAGTGCATCGAGTTCAAGAATCAACCAGCAAAGCAAAAAGAGGAAAATACATACCGAAGCAATCGAACTCGATCAAGCAAGGAGGAGAAGCCGCAAACAAATTGAAGCAAATCAGAAACAGTAATTGCAATCAACCAACAAAGGCAGCAACTTAAAACCCTAATTTAAGAGCACGGCATCAAGAACGAAAGCCCCAATTTTGCAAAAGGAACGGTCGCCATTATACTCAAGCAAAGAAAAAGAACCGGGCCGATAAAATAAAAGGGAGACATATTTTTAATTAGTGGGCCATTTAGGCTTAGTTGTTTTTTAATTAGGGTTATTTGCTTTTTATGTTTGTGTTTCTTTTAATTTTAAAATTCTCTTTTAAACCGTTGTAATTTTCTAGTCGTGTGACTAGGGTACAAACTACGGTGTGTAGTTTGAGAATTCGCAACTCGGTAGTTGAGTTGTGGTCAGGGTTTTGAGCGTAGAGTTAGATTAGTCAATAGCGGGTATAGCGAGTTTACGTGTGTAAGCGAGGGACTATCTAATTTCTAGTAGAAACCTTGGGGGCAGCACGTAGGCAGGGTTTTGCCGAAGCTGGGTAAATTCTGTGTTGTTCTGTTCTGTTATTTATATTCTGCTATATCTGTGCTGCTATTCTGTGATCTGTGTTAATATTAATTAGCTTCTGCAATTAAGTTTTTATAATTTACACTATCACCCTATTCACCCCCCCTCTAGGGTGAAATCGATCCTACAACTGCCTCAAGTTAGATTTTTCCTCTTGGCACCAAAATAGTTTCTCTTGCCACTTAGCCTAGATGACTTCAAGTGACAAGTATAGTTTTCAAAAGTTTTTACCCCACGGTCTCAAGTTAGATTTTGCCTCTTGGCACCAAAACAATTTCTCTTTCAACTTAGCCTAGATGGATTCAAATGACAAGCATAGTTTTCAAAAGTTTTGACCTCACGGTCTCAAGCTAGGTTTTGCCTCTTGGCACCAAAACAATTTCGCTTACCACTTAGCCTAGACAGCTTCAAATGATGAGCATAATTTTCAAAAGTTTTGACATCATGATCTCAAGTTATATTTTGTCTCACGACATCAAAACAGTTTCTCTTACTACTTGGTCCAGATGACATCAAGTGGAAAGCACGGTTTTTAAATTTTTGACCTTATGTTCCTGATTTAGATTTCGCCTTTCAACGTTATAACAATTTCACTTATCATGTAGCCTAGATAGTTTCATGCGGCAAATATGATTTTAAATTTTTTGACCTTATGGTCAAATTTAAAATCTCACCCTTCGGTTTTCAAAACCCTCTAGATAAGACTAGATCTTTAGAAGTTGTCTAATTGAATCAGTACTGACAAAAGTCCCAGAATACTAGTTGTCTAAAAGCTTAAGATCAACTTTATGATGGGAACGGAACAAATAAGCCAATGACAAAGCATAATATGACACCATTCTTTCCAAAGTCCACCTCATACCAACTGTATGATGTGAACTTTGGTTGGCATGCGTTACACCACAATTTCCACAAAGTATAAATTACAACCATTTAGAAAGAAAGTACCTTGACTTGTAATTTTAGGACCCATTATTTAGTTTCCAACAAGAGCTTAAACACCGGACTTAGTATCCGAGAGCATCCAGGTCTAAAGCATGAGTCAAGATATCTGTTGAGACCAAGATCACCGTTCGGTTGAAATAAGAAGCTTAACCGAGGGCAACAGATGTCGAAACCAAAGGCAATTCAACAAGTATCAACAATTAGCGGTTCAAATAGCCTAGGCCGAGACCAATGATCGGGAAAAATAGAACATATCCAAGAAGCTATATATACAAGCGTCACGTCGATAATCTACATCAAAGCATATAGAACCAAACGATGACAAACATTCAAATCTAGGCCTCATATAGCAATCCAGGTCATCAATCTCAAGAGAAGGCATTGAGACAATGGCATTACGTCAAATTGGCTATAGGTAGGCGGCAATCCCAAGGCACGAGGGATCTATCATAACAAAGATTTAACATAAAATCAAATCATACTTTCCTATATTAGAGCTTTATTCAAAAACTCGTTAATGGCGGAAAAGTCTAGATTCGATGCAACAAAGTCTCTCGGCCATATAAGAGTGACTAAAAAAGGAACGGACAATGAATGTAGGGACTTTCGCTTCAAACAACTATAGAAGTCTCGGTGCTATTTACTTTCATCTCTTTACTTTCCTCTCGTTTATTTTCACGGCTATATGATTCAACATCCCACATTCCTGCTTAGTTATATCATATCTCAGTAATTTCATAACCGGGACCTATAACTCAACCAGCCACTTCGGAGTTGTACCTTCAGATCTCGGGGTGTGGTGTATATGAAATTCTGCACTAACAGTTTATATGTTTGATAATTTTTTATGCGATATAGAAGTATATATGTAAATGTTTGAAGCGAAAGAGTCATTATGAAAGAACTTTGAAATCCCCTTGCTTTAGCTTGCTTATTTTGGTGATTTATTTAAATGTTGTGATATAATATATTATGGTTGTTCTCTACACATATTTTGTTGTGTAGAACAACAAGGATTTGGTTTGGAAGGTCGTACAATTTGTGAAACAAATTTGTGAAAGTTAGAAGTGAAATAGTCGCTATGAATGTACTTTGGAATGCCTTGTATTTGGCATAAAGTTAACTTTGGAAGACATCATGTAAGATTTACCTTTCTTACTCCTAAATACGATACTTAATACAACCATATATTCAGATGTCAATCATCTAAGAGTCCGAAAGACAAATCGCTGGGCTAAAAGAAAAGATAAGAAGAGAGAAACATAGAATCTCACAACTCATGTAATCATATATAATAGAACATGAGATAGTAAATACAGTCACTTTGAAAATGAAACACTAGAGTTACAATAGATATTAATTTCAGTCAGGGACAAATGTGAGTGCATGCCCCCACAATGCTGATACATACATATATACAAACATGATAGTGGAAATATAATAGATAAGTAGGTAACGGTGAAGCCTCCTGCTCTATGCCCCTCCAAATTACCTCCTTAAGAACCTGGACTACTTGGCTACTCAAAACTTATAGTGCCCCAGAGTTTAAGCAAAAGAAAGAAAAATTCTGGGTCAGACATGAGTATGTGTGAATGAACTCAGAATATGCTTTGTTATATTTATAAAAACCTTCAAAGACAAAGGTATCTCGTAATTCCACACCGCACATAGACACAGGTGGGTATTTACCTTGCGATAACCAAACCCTTTATAACAGATTATCCAGTGATATTATAATAATGTTTAGAGTTTAAAATAAATATTTAACATAAGTGAACGGTTACATTGATTACATTCCAGCACATTTAGTATCCAACTAAGCCTGTAAAGACACGTATTGGATAATGCATTCCATCAATGACAAGGCTACTGGGGTACCGCCGATCATGGTACTCCTCTGGTGAAATGTATAGAGGGACTCATACGGAACCTCTGCATGGCAAGACTACCTAGCCCTACTTGGAAAGCGCCGAATATAATCATCCTTCGGTTGCAATCGACAACCATACTAGGCCCAAGCATACATTCAAATAAACATCGATCTAGATCAGGGATGATCATACCTTAATGGTAGCAAACCACTTAGCCTTGTGGCGTATCCTCTATTTTAAGCATTCCTAAGTGTGAGGCTCGAGGTAATGATTACCATTTTTAGCAAATACATCTTGGAGCACTTACACTTTCCTCCAGGCAATTCAATGTCAACATTCATCTATAAAGGTTGTTTTGGGATCAAACAAATACACAAACTTTACTACCTTCCATTTTGGAATCACTTTAGGATAGGTAGTAAAAATCCATAGCATACTTCACTCTGGTTCAGAACATGAAGCATTTGTTAGCTTGAAGTGGTTTGGATAAATCATACTTATTCGACACCAATGCCTCCAAACTAAAGCAATGAATTCCCAATTGACTTAATTCCATTTCTTTTAAAAGTATGCAAACAAATATAAGAGTCTCCTTTGGGGAGTCTCAAACATATGCTCCAAAAAGAAAATTTCATTTCATAGAAATAAGTCCTCACTATGGGATCTTGAATCATATGAAATCGCGAAGTTTTTATTTACTTCCAAAGTCAAAATAGGTCAAGTTGTCGGTAATGGACAAACCATTATTTGGTGTAAGTAACTAGTTTGTATATGAAAATCGGACATCATATACTTATCACACTTTTCGATTTCAACCCCATATTATCCCTCAATTGATAATGAAGCCGGACAAATTAGTGAACTACCATTACCTTGATGTACATTCTTATACTCTCACAGATAGAAACAAACTTCCATACCTCGAAATTAAGTGTTGAGTATAAGATGAATTTCCTTTCATATACTTAATTAATCATGACCTATTTATAGAAATTAACTCTCTTATACTTATCAAACTTTCGATATTTCGACTTCTCTATCCCTCGTCGAGAATCAAAGCTAGGTAAGTCAGGCACTAGTTGCATGTAACACCCCAGGAATTTAACTAAAGTTCTAAAAGAAAATTGAATTAAACAAAAACAAGGACATAAAGGTAAATTTTCACAAACTTCCTAAATTGGCTATGAAACTTGCTCCATTGTGTTTATAGTGATTTTCCAAACAATTTTCATTTATAATTTGTCATAATCCAAGTTAGTATGAGAGAGCTACAAGCGTGAGAACAATAAACGAGAAATCAAAAATATACAATAAAAATAAAAAGGGTAAAGTTGACCAATGCCTTAGCTAGGTTGATCGATGACGGTCAACCATGATCTAGGGGCAGTTGATCCGAACCTTGTGCTATTGCATGATTAATCGACCTAGAAGGTGATGAGTCAACGGTCGTGATGGTTGCTTGCATACGAAGAGAAGGATGAGTGGTTTAGATATACCGCTGAGTTGGTCTAATGGTCCTAAATCATATACTAACTTTATAAATTAACCAGTAAACCTAAACCCTAACTTCTATATAGAGTATAATAAGTAGATGCTGCCAATTTTTTTCCTGAAACCCTAATCTCTCAAACCCTAAAACCCAAATAAAAAATTAAAATAAAATTAAAAAGCAAGACAAGCAATCAAGGAGGGGGCTAAGGAGATCTAGAGGATAGCTACCGATTGGAGGCTAATTTTCTTGAATCTAGAGCTTAGGCTAAACGGTGAGTGGGGATACATTTAATAATTTGGTTAATACAGTTAATTTTAAACTGTTTTAATTGGTTAGAATTGTTGATACCCCTAATTAACATGTTAATTTGAAATTGAAATAGCTAAACCCTAAACCCTTATAATTTAAATTGGAATTAGACTATGAAATTGGGTAAATTGGACACTTGTAAATGTTAATTGGTAACCCTAATTCACAAAACCTAGAATTGGTTGAAATTGGAAACTAATTATACTGGAGATTAAGGTTAATGGTAATTATTAATCGACCAGAGCTAACAACGTTAAATAAAAATTTATCGACAACAAGAATCAAACAAACCCTAGAAAATTAACGTGAACGGTCGACTTGGAATTTCCTAGGCTGACTAGTAGCGATTGACTTATGGATGTCTCGAGTCGACCATTCAAGTTAAAAATGCACAATTTTTTTTGGCCTGAGGCCTAAATTAAGTGGATAAAAATTATGTAATTAAGTATGGAATTATGTAATTAGTGAATTGGCTATTGAGCAAATTTGGGCTAAGTACTTCATGATGTTTGATATTGGTTTGGGCGAAGTATATCGCATAAACGGAGTTGATTACGGTGATTCCTTTTGCAATAGGCTCAAGGGTGTTTTTGACGTACACGTAAATGTGCATATATTTACATCATTATTTTATCTTTTTAAAATAAACATCATATTTAGGCATTTTAACATGTTTAAAACCAAAATTTAATTATTTGCAAACCATCATATTTTCATCTTCATTTAGGGGCAAAACGGTCATTTTTGTGCATGTGTCAACATAAGAATTTTTACTTGGACAATTTTTATAATTTTTATATGATATTTTGATGAATATGGAAGAGGGATTCATGATGATATATGCATGCTCAAGGAACTACAAAGGAATTAAGAGGAAATAATTCAAGTTCAAGATCATGGAGGACCCCACCCCCTTACCTTGATTTTCAATTAGGAGCTAAGCACATGCTAAAAGGTCATTAAAGCTTTATGTACATTTAAGTGGGGGATTAGTGGATGTTAATGATTACTTGGTGGCTACACTACCTTAAGGGTACTTTGGGAAGCTCCCTAAAAAAGGAATTAGGGTTTTATGCATGTATAAATAGCCCTCTTATGTACATGAAACCATATACTACTCTTACATATTTATTAGGAAATTAAGAAAGTAAATTGTAAGCTCTACGTTGAGTGAAACAAAAATGGCTTCCAAACCTCTTTATTCTCTCTTTTCTACATGCTTTTCTTTGTTTTATTATTAATGTTTATTTCTATGCTCTCTTTCTCTTTATGTTTATAGCTTAGATTTACATTCATGCAAGTAGTGTAGTTTATATTTTTATGCAAGTAGTTAGTAGCTAATCTCTTTTGCTTTTTGCTTATTTTCTATTTTCTTCTCTTTTTAGTGTTGAAATTTACTTATGTTGCTTCATTGCCACAAATAAGTAGCTAAACCTCTCAATTTAGGGGTAATGAAGCTCTCAAATACTATGTAATTTCAACATTTCTATGGTTTATGATCTCATTTGATCTGTGTTTCATGAAGTAAATTTTGATGTAAGTTTATACAAGTGGATTTTATAGCTTATATTGCTTATGCAGATGAGCTATTCTTATTCAACATAAACACAATTTACATCGTCATTTGCTAATTAATTTTTGATTTTGAAACAAAATTAAAAAATGAAATTTGAT
Organism: Allium cepa; assembly: GCA_030765085.1. Taxonomy (NCBI): domain Eukaryota; kingdom Viridiplantae; phylum Streptophyta; class Magnoliopsida; order Asparagales; family Amaryllidaceae; genus Allium; species Allium cepa. Next base: position 786,876,799 of record CM060932.1, read on the forward strand.
GATCTATATTACTATACAATAGTAAATAGATCATACATAAAATAGCTTTTGCTTTGGCTTCATTTTCGTGAGAATTATAAGTGGTATAATTATTGTATTATAGTTTGATGGTTTAAGTTATGTTAATTAATAACATAAACAACCCATACTTATGATAAATACAATAATTATTGCATTTAATATCAAAGCTAGAGATCATAAATTATTGTTTGTTGATTTACAAAAAAAATATAATAGTGGATTTATACCTAAATTGTTCTCTAGTTCATTAGTTTTCTAATCACATTTTTCTAGCTTCAATTTTGTTTCTAATTAACAAATTCTCCTCCATTTGGTCTAATTTGATTGAATAGATTTTTAAACTCTAACAATTCCCTACGGATCGACCCGTATTCGCCACATACTACGAAAGTACGCCGTGCGCTTGCAGTAAAATTTAATTTGAAATTTTTGGCATTTTTCTAAACCGATAGAAATTTTGTCGATTAATAAGTTTTTGGCGCCGTTGCCGGGGAGTTGTTTTGATTTTAATTTTCTATTCTTTGAATTATTTTTCATTTGATTTTATTTTGTGTTTTAGTTTGTTTTGTGCGTTAGCTTTCATTTAAAAAAAAATTTTGTTTGTTAGTATTATATGTTTGTTAGTGTGTATGTTTGTTGTGTGACTTGATTTTGTATGCTTGTTTCTTGTTTTCTTGTTGTTCTTCTCTTTGCATCACTAAAAAAATTACACAATTTCATAAAAAAATTGTTTATACTTCATTAGCTCTGTTTGAAACTATGTACATTGCATTGCTTGTTTCACTCTGTTTGCATTTCATTTCTGTTACATTTTGTTTTCATAGTTTTGTTACATCTTAAGTAAAAAAAAAATTATGTTCTTGTTCTCCTCTAAATTATTCACAACCATCTCCTTCATTTCCATTAGTCAAACCCACTTCTCCAACCAAACAGACAAAACTGCCCTGTCTACAGCCATCTCCACTTTCTTCATCACGACCATACTGTCTTCATATCTACTTGCTGTCACCATACTTTCTGACTACTACAAACACATAGCTTGACCACCATACTTCCATCATCACCAAAAATAGCATCAAAACTGCTTTGTGCATCATCATACATATTCCTTCATCAAATATGTCCGTCACATCCACCATCACCGTCCCAAACACTCCTCAACTTCATACTGCCATCTTACATTGCTGCCCCATCCACTGTTACATCACCGAGCACACACTCTAACCTGTTCATCTCTCAACATTCCAAAGCAGCTAACTCACCAAAACTCTACCCACTGCATTACTTCTTACTCCTCCTTCATTGCCTAAATCTCCAACACTTCCCATTGCCAAACTTCACCATTCATCCACCAATATCACTGACTTTACATCACATACAACTGCAACAGCTACAAACCTTCTAGCCACTGCTCCCCCTCTGAAGTCACTGACCATTCATTAGCCCTCCACTTTTTATGACCATCTCAAATCGAACCCGCGCACTTCTCTGCTGCAATAGACTATTACCATCATCCTCCTTATTAACATCTTCTTCATCAAATACACACCATCAGATATACTTGACAACCCCTACAGTTACTTCACAAAACCCTGACACAACCAACCCATCACTAATCTCCAACGATCGCCAATTCTCCAGCCTGAAATCGCCAACCACAACCCCACGAACTCGCGTTTCACTTGCCTCGCTCACCTACAAATCATTAACCCTCGGCCTCGACTTCTCCTGAAACCCAACTGCGATCCCCCAAACCCCAGACCTCCACCCAAAATCCAATCGACTCGCCTTGACACCTCGAAGTCGCCTGAATCCACAATCGGAACATCGCGACCCAAAAGAATCACCTTCCGCCACCATATATCGAACTCCTCTACCTAAATCAAACAACCGCCTCGCCTGTTAATCTAGCCAAATAATTTCAAATGATTTACCCAAACTCTGCTATTGCCCATAAAAAAAGAGAGAAATTTTTGGTTAGCGAAGTTGAATTCGATTTGAGAATTTGGAGCAGTGAGAAAATCTTTTTGAAAAGTTTGGTTCTGTTGTTTTCTGATTACGAAGGAGTAAACGCGATTTTTAACTTTATTTTAAATGGGCCGGGTTATAAAGCCTAACGTGTAGGCTGTAGTGAAATTTATTCTTCCTTCTGCTTCGTTTTAATTTGATTGTTTTACTCTTTTTTTTGGTTACTTTGTTTTTAGTTTTGTTCTGTCTTAAAAGAAAGGTGTTGAGTTTTTAAAATAAAAATTGTTTTTTTAGTTAGGGGTGTTTTAATTTGTTTAAAAAAAAGCTAGTTTTCGTTTTCATTTCTTCTTTAATAAAAAAGGGTGAATTAGTTTAAAGGAAAAAGTTTAATAATATTTTATTTTAACGGACGTTAAAATAAAACTTCCGTCAAAAGGACAAGTGCGAAAATTTGCATGATCGTTCGTTTCTGCTTTTTTATTTTCCTTTCTTCTCTAAATAAAATTTCTTCTCAATCAAGCAATGGCAACCCCAACCTGTTTGCGCCAAAATTGGTCACAAACACCCAATATCGCGAAAGCACCTGTTTACGTACTCAAATCGATAATAATCGACACAGAACTCAGCAACAATCAATATAAAATTCAGCTCTAAGCAACAAACCACAATAATTCACAAACAACAATCACAAACACATGATTTATAGTGGTTCGGCGTTCGTGCCTACGTCCACTTTGAAAGTTTTCTCTTTATTGCTTTGCTTGATTAGATCGATTACAACGGATTACAATTGATAATAGCTTTGAAATCTGAATACAACAGTGATTCTGACGAATAGAATTAAATCCAGCAGAGTCTTGGTGTTCAATGGCAGAAGTTCCCGAAAGATCCCCTTTTCTGAAGGCTTCAGGGTGCTATTTATAGGCGTTGGAGGCCCAGATCTCGCTCAAACTTCGGGAGACTTCTTCTGGCACGTGAGTGGGCCCACGCGACCGGCCCCACCAAGTTTCGTCTCGATCTGACATCGATTCGAAGCGATTTTGAACCCATCAAGAAATGGTCCAATCGAGCTGAAACTTGGCAGGTACAATCTTTACCTTGTATGGAAGCTACTGTGAATATTTCGTTGCATTTGGATCAGTGGTTTAGGAGATATGATCGGTTCGAAATGATGACTCTCGGTACGATGTCTTGTTCGAATCGATCAATTCGAATCGAGCACTTCGAATCGATCTAAGGGCGTGTGAGTGGGTTGACGTGGCGCGCCTTCTTCGAGTCGATCCATATTTTTCGCCGAGTTGATTGGGCCGACTCCGAGTTCTTTGCCGTGTTGACCAAGTGGTTCGAGTGTTGGATTCGAAGACCGCCTTCGAATCGATGGAACGGTATTCATTCGAATCGATCCAACTGCGCTACTTTGGATTGATTCGAAGTCGTCTCCAGCATGTTGGATTCGAAGATAGCGTGAAGCCGCATGATGGGTTTGTGGTCGTGTGAAGATGGATTCGAAGCAAAGGTTTAGTTCATGGATTTGAAGGTGAGTCACTGTGATGGTGTCGAGGCCGATGGAGTCGAAGCAGGGACATGGAGTGGTTTCAGTTGGATGGAGTCGAAGGAAGATGTTAGCTGATGGATTCGAACGTCACCTCTTCGTATGGATTCGAACACGATGGGTTAGAACTAGATGGGTTCGAACGTACGAAAGGTGATGGGTTCGAACTGAGCAATATCCATCTCTCTTAACTTGGATCCATCATAACTTGTGCATACGACCTCAGATTGGCCTGAAATTTGAAATGCGGACTTCTATGATCTCACTTGCCATGTCCTATCAACTGTGGCCTGATCCGGACTTGGACAAAATTCATCGATATCCATAGCGGAGTGAAGCATGACTAATTTCTGAGACGAACTGTCTTTTGTTTTTGACCAATCTTTTGGTATCACAGCTTTGCCAAAAAGCGGGATAACATCTTGCCCTCCAAAACATGCCTTGCGGTAGGAAGGTGTGTTTTGTAATGCCTTGAGTTGGATGTTCTTATCCTATCATCGTCCTGTAAAGAATTTGACAGTTTCATGTGGCCTCAAATGACGATCGTTCGTGATCGAGTCATTCGAGGTGAAGTGCGACCGTGCGCGGTCGAGCGTATAAATCCATGCGCCGATCGTTCGGGATCGCATACTGCCTGAGGTGAATCAGGACCGTTCGCGGTCTGCGCCATTCGTGGCATAGGATGGAATAGGACTGTTCGCGGTCGATGCCGTTCGTGGCAAATGACAAGATGGGACTGTTCGCGGTCGACTGCCGTTCGTGGCAAATGGTGATCGTTCGCGACCAAGTGCCGTTCAAGGCGAATGGTGACCTTTCGAGGTCGGATTTCATAGTTAGTGAATCATGACCGTTCGCGGTCGGTGCCGTTCAAGGCAGAGAGTGATCGTTCGCGATCGTGTGCCGTTCGAGGCGAATCTGTGACCGTTCGCGGTCGGGTGTTGGACCTCAAGTGACGACCGTTCGCGGTCGGGTGTTGGACCTCAAGTGACGACCGTTCGCGATTGAGCCATTTGAGGTGAGGTGGGTTGTGACCGTTCGAGGTCGGATTATGACCGTTCGAGGTCGGATGCCGTTCGAGGCGATAAAGTGTGCCCGGGAGGGCTTGATGTTATCGATGCGAGGGTCACGTTCGGGTGAGATCCTGGATCGTTTGTCAGGGCGGTTCATCGCCATCTCAGAGCATGCCTAAGGATCGTTCGCGACCCCATACATGTGTAAGTAGCTTAGCCATTCTAGAGTTATCTGAATCAAATATCTATTAAACGGATGAGTTTTTAAAACAGAAATGTCCAAACAAGCAAAGTCTAAATGTTCAAATCAAAATGAAACGAAAGCAAAGCATGGATGTCAAAGTGTAAGTTCCCACTACGAAACGGTTAATGATCACTCAGAGCATGCCTGGAGATCGTTCGCGATCTCGCACATGTGTAAATGATTTAATTGCGTTAGTGGAAGCTTACAACTTGTTCATCGTTATTTCACTCAATTGATAACCAAACGGTGCCTTGATTCAGGGTCGCCTCTAGCTGATGTGGACGGTGGTCGTTCTGGTTCCTCCACAGGAGCTCGCCTCCTTACATATTGAAGGAGCATACCGTTCCTGATATGCCCTTCCACCTCGTCCTTCAGGTGCCTACAATCATTAGTGTTATGACCATTTAATTCATGGAATACACAGAACTTATCTGATTTCCTTTCGTCAGAGGTTGGATCCCTTCGCATTGGTCTACGATACGGAATCTGTTCTTTGGTATCCTGATAAATTCGTTCCAGGCTCTCATTCAGCTCAGTGTAGGTGGTGAATCGCGGCTCCCTCCGTTGCCGCTTTGATCTGTCTCTGTCATTCTCAATCCTTCTTTTACCTTTATCCTTGTCCGAGTCCCTTCTAGGGGGCTTTTCGTCTTTGAGTGCATAAACTTCAATCCCATCTCCTTCTTCTCTTTCCGCATTTGCATCCTCTAATCGTAAAAACTTTTCTGCCTCATGATAGAATTCTCCCAGATCTACGGGTGGATCCTTAGTTAATGAATTTTTGAACTCCGTTCCGTCTGCTATTCTGGACACAGCCGCCATCATAACCATGGATGGATCCGGTCTATCCACCGAAGCTGCCGCCGCATTGAACCGTGTCAGGAAACTTCCCAATGTTTCTCCAGCCTTCTGTTTTAAAGTTGCCAACGTCATCACATTCTTGGGTCTTGTAATGTGAACCCTGAATTGCCTCATAAATCTCTCAGTTAAATCATTCCATGTTCCAATGGATCCTCTATCTAATTGCCTGAACCATAACGCCGCAATATCCGCCAAGTACAGTGGAAAGCACCGGGCCATAACCTCCTCTGATGCCCCCAGCACTTCCATATGCCTCATATATTTTGTCAGATGGGCCGTGGGGTCCGTTCTACCATCATACATATCCAACGATGGTAATTTGAAATCCGGTGGGTTCCTAGCTTGCCTGATTGCTGAAGTAAAAGGACTCCTATTAACATCCTCCAAATCTTTGTTCACCAAACCGCCTCTCAAAGCTCGCCTAACCATCTCTGCCAACCTGTCGTTGTCTCCAAGATGTAATCCTCGTTCACTACTTTCAACCTGCCCCCCGAGCTCACGAGGGAACTCTGGGATTTGCCCCCTTGACCGAGCGTTCACTCCTCTACTACTACCGGGTTGCGCAGATGCTCCTCTTTCTCTCTCCGAAACTGGATCAACGTTTTCCATGGGTGTGCCCCCTAATCCGGGTGCGGCGCCGGATGGTCCTACTTCGTTCTGGACTCCACTGGCTCCTCTATTCTGTGCTCCAAGCTGTCCTATCTGTTGAAATAAACTCTGAATCAACTCCTCTTGCTTCTTCATCATAGTTTCCATCTCGTCCCTAGTGATGAAGATCGATGGTTGGTTCGCTCCTGAGGAAGCCTCTTGACTTCCTTGTTGTTCGCTTCTCTCTGGCCTTGGCCTTCTACTCGATTGTCTCGTCATAATTTCTCAAATCTAAACTTTCAAATTTTCTCTGAATCAACTATCAATTGGTAGAACTCCTGAGTTCAGTTCTCAGTGAAAGCACCAAAATGTTTGCGCCAAAATTGGTCACAAACACCCAATATCGCGAAAGCACCCGTTTACGTACTCAAATCGATAATAATCGACACAGAACTCAGCAACAATCAATATAAAATTCAGCTCTAAGCAACAAACCACAATAATTCACAAACAACAATCACAAACACAGGATTTATAGTAGTTCGGCATTCGTGCCTACGTCCACTTTGAAGGTTTTCTCTTTATTGCTTTGCTTGATTAGATCGATTACAACGGATTACAATTGATAATAGCTTTGAAATTTGAATACAACAGTGATTCTGACGAATAGAATTAAATCCAGCAGAGTCTTGGTGTTCAATGGCAGAAGTTCCCGGAAGATCCCCTTTTCTGAAGGCTTCAGGGTGCTATTTATAGGCGTTGGAGGCCCAGACCTCGCTCAAACTTCGGGAGACTTCTTCTGGCACGTGAGTGGGCCCACGCGACTGACCCCACCAAGTTTCGTCTCGATTTGACATCGATTCGAAGCGATTTCGAACCCATCAAGAAATGGTCCAATCGAGCTGAAACTTGGCAGGTACAATCTTTACCTTGTATGGAAGCTACTGTGAAAATTTCGTTGCATTTGGATCAGTGGTTTAGGAGATATGATCGGTTCGAAATGATGACTCTCGGTACGATGTCTTGTTCGAATCGATCAATTCGAATCGAGCACTTCGAATCGATCTAAGGGCGTGTGAGTGGGTTGACGTGGCGTGCCTTCTTCGAGTCGATCCATATTTTTCGCCGAGTTGATTGGGTCGACTCCGAGTTCTTTGCCCTGTTGACCAAGTGGTTCGAGTGTTGGATTCGAAGACCGCCTTCGAATCGATGGAACGGTATTCATTCGAATCGATCCAACTGCGCTACTTTGGATTGATTCGAAGTCGTCTCCAGCATGTTGGATTCGAAGATAGCATGAAGCCGCATGATGGGTTTGTGGTCGTGTGAAGATGGATTCGAAGCAAAGGTTTAGTTCATGGATTCGAAGGTGAGTCACTGTGATGGTGTCGAGGCCGATGGAGTCGAAGCAGGGACATGGAGTGGTTTCAGTTGGATGGAGTCGAAGGAAGATGTTAGCTGATGGATTCGAACGTCACCTCTTCGTATGGATTCGAACACGATGGGTTCGAACTAGATGGGTTCGAACGTACGAAAGGTGATGGGTTCGAACTGAGCAATGTCCATCTCTCTTAACTTGGATCCATCATAACTTGTGCATACGACCTCGGATTGGCCTGAAATTTGAAATGCGGACTTCTATGATCTCACTTGCCATGTCCCATCAACTGTGGCCTAATCCGAACTTGGACAAAATTCATCGATATCCATAGCGGAGTGAAGCATGACTAATTTCTGAGACGAACTGTCTTTTGTTTTTGACCAATCTTTTGGTATCACAGCTTTGCCAAAAAGCGGGATAACACAACCCAAAGCAATTTTCTTCCTGAAGCTGATGTACAACCTAAATCGACTTCCGAAGCTAAGTCGATCAATGTAAATTCACAAATTCCAGCAAATCCAGAACAAATCAACGATGAAACTGAAATTTCAAAAAATAGGGCTTCAACTGCAGTGCGTACAGCAACAAAGAGAAGACGAAAAAATAAACCATCTACGGCTGTCGATTCTACTGATATTGAAGAAGAAACAACGAGAACGATAAGGTCTAGGGCAGAAAAAACTGTGAAAGAAGACGACATGAAGAGACAAGAGCTTTGTGATGAAATCATCAGTAGAAAAAGAAAGACGACGGTACAACATCTGATTTATTTTTGTTAAAAATAATATTTCAATATTTAATAGATAGTAAATGATAATAAGATCGACAGTTATTGAATGATACTTCAATACATTATTTGATTTAGTGCGTGCATCATATTGAAATATTAGATGATAGATGAACATAGCATACAGTCTTTGACAAATGACAAACAACAATAACATGCATAGTTATAGAATGATAGAAAAACAATGCATTATACAATCATAGTTGAATATATCACTTTTTTTACTGTATGTATAATGATGCAATGATAACTGAAAAGAACATTTCCATATTTGATATATGGCAGACAATAATTAAGTAGATAGTAATTGAATGATAGTTCAATCTATAATTTCATTTGTATACGCAATATCAAAATTTGAGATGATAGATGAATATAGCATACAGTTTTTGATGGTTGATAGACAGTAATAAAATGCATTATTATTGAATGATAGATAAATATAGCATTTCATAAAATGATAGACAAACATAGCATTCAGTCTTTAAACTATAGAAGCATAATTGAAAAAGAGTAATGATAGAAAAACATAGCATTCGGTTTTTAAAGTATAGAAGCATACATCAAAAAAGAGTAATGATAGACAAATATAGCATTGGATAAAATGATAGACAAACATAGCATTCAGTTTTTAAAGTATAGAAGCATGCATCAAAAAAGAGTAATGATAGACAAATATAGCATTTGATAAAATGATAGACAAACATAGCATTCAGTTTTTAAAGTATAGAAGGATACATCGAAAAAGAGTAATGATAGACAAATGTAGCATTGGATAAAATAATAGACAAACATAGCATTCAGTTTTTAAAGTATAGAAGCATACATCAAAAAAGAGTAATGATAGACAAATGTAGCATTGGATAAAATGATAGACAAACATAGCATTCAGTTTTTGAAGTATAGAAGCATACATCAAAAAAGAGTAATGATAGACAAATATAGCATTTGATAAAATGATAGACAAACATAGCATTCAGTTTTTAAAGTATAGAAGCATGCATCAAAAAAGAGTAATGATAGACAAATGTAGCATTGGATAAAATGATAGACAAACATAGCATTCAGTTTTTAAAGTATAGAAGCATACATCGAAAAAGAGTAATGATAGACAAATATAGCATTTGATAAAATGACAGACAAACATAGCATTCAGTTTTAAAAGTATAGAAGCATACATCGAGAAAGAGTAATGATAGACAAATATAGCATTTGATAAAATGACAGACAAACATAGCATTTAGTTTTAAAGTATAGAAGCATACATCGAGAAAGAGTAATGATAAACAAATATAGAATTCAATGTTTAAATTGCATAAGCATAAATCGAAAAAGAGTAATGATAGACAAATATAGCATTCAATGTTCGAAATTGTACAAGCATACATTGAAAAAGAGTAATGATAGGCAAATATAGCATTTCTACAAATAATGATACATAAATATAGCAGTATTCTATTGTGCATTCATAGTTCAGAAATTAGATTATAGTTTGCTAAATACTAACTTATTGATTCATAATTTTTTGTGCAGGAATCAAAAGGAAAAAAATCAAAGAAAGAAAAAATAACAAAAGAGAAAAAATCAAAGCAATGATCTCAGGAAAAAATTCAATATCGATGTAGCCTGCTTCTGATGATTAAAATTTTCAAGAAAATTAAGGAAAAAGGAGGTTATCTTATGGAGCAGTTGAATTATTTAAAACAAACACCTTTTGAAAAATTTATGCTGGTTTTTTTCAAAGAAATTTTATCCATAACTGCTTTTACAAAATCACCAACAACGTTAGATGATATAATAGAAACATTTTCTATTACTGACGAAGCTTTTAAAGTAGGGAATGTTTTTCTGAAAATCAAACCTGAAGATGTTTCTATTCTATTTAGCTTACCTTTGTCTGGAACCAATATTTTCATTACCTAAAATGAGTTTACAAATCCTTCCAGACAATTGTAAGGATTTTGTTCTAAAAAATTTTGGAACAATAGAGCACATAACAAAAGATCTTACAGTTTCAAAAATAAATAATGTTTTAGAAACACAAAAATTTGAAAATGAAACTGATTTTCCAAAATTGATTATCATTCTTGCAATGATAACCTTCTTCTTTCCTGATAATCAAAGATACTTGCCATGGGGATATATTCCTTATATTATTGATGACAACAAAATGAACTCAGTGTCTTGGCCAATTTCAATTCATCATTCATTGATTAGAGCGTTGATGGCTTTCAAAACAAAGCCAAGAAACATGCCAGGCTGTTCCATGCTCCCAATTGTAAGTGCAACATTCTAACTTTATATTAATACATCTATCTCTATAAATTAAATTATTTACATTACATATTTTAACAAGCAATATTTTATTTGTAGTTTTTCCTATGTGAGCATGTCAATTTGATATCTCCGTTGGCAACGTACTATTCTACTTTACCAAGATTTGGAAGGTGGAACATTGGAAGTATGAAAAAGATAATTTCAAAAGAAACATTGATAAACATGGACAGTAGCAAGGTATTATTTCTCACACAAATACAAGAAATGTATAATGATAGATAGATATATCATAACATAATGTATATTAACAGTTTTCATTTTGTTATTATACAGTCATACTTTAAATGATAGTTACATATATCATTTCATTTCTGCACAAATACAAATTTCCATAGTTACTAATAAATAATGATAGTCACATATAGCATCACATGAAAAATGAAAATTATATAAAAAATTAGTTCATTCATTGTATCTTTTAGCTCATTCATTACTATTTACGTTATTACATAGATTTTTGTTGAAATAAAAGACTTGAAACAACAAAAGGAACAAAATTTTGTTCAGCTGGATTCAGATGAGAATATTGTGATGCAAAAAATAGAAAACTTGGAAGAGTCATCAAAAATGCAAGTTGACTCAATGAAACAGTACATTCAAGATTTGGAAAATAAATTAAAGAAGAGTGAAAAAGAAGTAGAAAAGGAGAGACAAAAAAGAATACAAGCAGAAGCCATTGTCACACAGTTGAGAAAGGAGATCAAAATGTTAAAATCAAAACCAAGAGAATATATAGAAGCACCATCATTTGATCTGAAAATAACTCAGGAAATAAAAAAGATGGAGGAAGAAAAAAACAACAGCATCAGGAGAAACCTTCAGAGGAAACAGAAAAATCCCCGACAGTGAATAAAAGAACAGAAAAGAAACCAAGCTCTTTAGTTTTGAGGGTTAAAAAGCGCCAAAGAAGGAATAAAATAGATCCTGATTGTAAATATGAAATTGTTCATAGAAAAACTAAAAAAATGTTGACAATGAAGACCAAAAGGAGAAACCTGAAACTAAAGAAGGTCAAGAAAAATATACAAGTGAACAAAAACAAGAAGAACAAAATAAAGAATCTGAGTATGAAGAGGAATCTGACACCGAGATAGATGAGCAACTCACTACAATTGAAAATGAAGAAACAATTAATGTTGATATTGATGGGTACTCGCCATCAACTAAAGCTTACAAGAGTAGAGATATAACAAAAAGCAGTATTCTAAAAATTTTGAATGAAGAACAGCAAAACAAAATTCTTACTTTCTTCAAATTTAATGAAAATGAGAAGTAAGATTTCTAATCTTTTTTCTTTCATTATATTTGTAATTAAATAAAATTGAAAAAAAAACAAACTTGTCAATTATTGATTTTCAATTACAGCACTGTAGCATATGAAAACGATGAAGGAAATAAAGGAGGAATCACAATAGTCAAATCTATGCTGGAAGCTGTTCTATTTGAGGGACTTATAGAAGGACATGTATGCATCAAATCATAATTATAATAGTAAAAAAATGTATATAAATGTATAAAATGAAAGAATGATAGGTAAGCCTAGCATTCAACTTTCAAAGTGCATATAAATGAATTGAATGAGTGAATGATAGCTAAAAGCAGCATTACTATTTGTAAAATGCATATAACTATATAGAAAAGGAAAATGATTGTTACAACTACCATTCATAGTTTTTTAAGCGCATATAAATGTAAAAAAAAAGAATGATAGTTAAAACTAGCATTCAAAATTTCTAACTGCATATAAATGTATTAAATAAAAGAATGATAGTTAAAAACAACATTGGTATTTGTAAAGAACATATAAATATATCGAATGTCAAAGATGCTTGTGTAAACTATCATTTACATTTTTCAGTGCATACAATGAAGTAAACATGTAAATCTTAGTGAATACTAGCATAAATATTCCTGGTTCAAAAACAAAATTTCCCATCAAACTTACAACTTTCTTTGTTTGGTTAAACAGATTATTGATTGGTTTTATTACAATCAAGAGATGTATGAACATAGTTACTACTTCGGTACAATGATGATGGTAAGTATAAACTTTATATTATAAAATGTTAAAAAATAATATAAAGTATTCTAATTGCATATGAATGTGCAGAATGCTTTAGCACACGATCTGCAAACTGTGATCAAAGACATAGTCATGCCAACAATAGATGTTATTATCAAAGATGAATTTACAGAGAAAATTTCTTCCCTATACATTACACAAACCATTGGAGCTTGCTGATGCTAAACTATGAAACAATGCAGTGGAGTCATTATGATTCAACCAAACCAAAAAGCAGATCAACAAGGACTTCAAACCCCAGCTATAACCAAGCCATCGTTCTTGTAAGAAAAGTATAATATTTATATCAGTTTAACATTAATATACAATACCAGTTTTTCTTCTTGCAGAAAGACAAAATTGAATTAATGTTCAAGAAGAAATGGGCAGAAGTTGGAATGCTAAACAAAGAATTTAACAAACCTAAAGTGTTGCAGCCAAAAAGCCCACCACAGAATTCTGATTCATAAGTAAATAATTCCATTTCTTCTCTTGTCATTTTAGTTTGTATATTCATCAAACTTTTATTATTCTGTTTCAAAATACAGCTGACTATATCTAGTGATCAACAATATACATACACCTACAACTGAAAATTTTAAAATGCATAAAACTTTGAAAATGAAAAAAAAAAATGACAGTTAAAACTATCAATTATATTTTTTCCGCGGTTACAAATTTATCAATTATCGCATATGATTGTTTACACTATGACACATATTTTTAAATTCTTTTGGATGAGAGTATACATGCAAAACAATAACAAAACATCATTTGTATTTTTAAATTGCACTAGAATGCATTAAATATGTAAAATGATAGTTAAACCTAGCATTTCTAATTGACAGTTCATTGAACTGCATCTGTTGAACAAAAAGATTACGTATAAGGTGCACATTGCAAACTCATTAATGATATCTTTATGAATGCATTGATTAGTAATGTAATAAAAATATAAAGCTATATTTTAGAATTCTAGTGTAAAGAATACTATTTTATTTTAGCATTAGGTTATACTGTAATATTAACTAATATTTCTATATCTGAAACAGACTTGATTGTGCATTCTTCGTCATGGCAAACTTAAAAAACTGGATAAGGATGAGATGCCAGATAAATATTCAAAGGAAATGCTTAGCAACCTGAGAGCTGCAGTGGGGTTTGACATACTCAATCATCCACAATATAGTTGGTCAATGCTGAAATCCTACAAAAATGTACATAAGAATAGTTGTTGCATTGTAGCTTTTTTGAACTTCACATTTATTTGAACTGAAACACTTCTGCTAATTGAACTAAGATGGATTCTGAGATAGAGTGTAAGATGGAGTCGGAGGTGGAGTTTGAGATGGAGTCTGACATGAATTCTGAGATAGTCTTATATGTTATCCAACACTTGTATTTTGTTCTCAGTGCATAAACAGCTAAGATGTATTTGAACTTCTCAATTTGAATCTGACTTGATTATAATTGTATGTTTTCAGTGCATGAACTACAATGTACAAACTAAAGATATATTGAATTTTCATTTTTATGTGTTTTCTGATGATTCTACTGTATTTCTGAAGTCGTAAATAATGTTTTATACTGAAATGCTAGATAGAACTATCATTATGCGAAAATACATTTTACCATAATTGAATTGTGATGAATAATGCGTAAATTTAACTGAAATGCTAGAAAGAACACTTGTATGAACTCTGTTTCAGGAGTGATGGCTACTGTTTACACTGTAACTTGCATTTAACTGAAATGCTAGATACAACTATCATTCAACTGTACATCATCATACTGTCAATAATTCACAAAACCACTCATCTAATCTCATTAGCTAATCATATGAACTCTGTTTCAGAAGTGATGGCTACTGTTTACACTGTAACTTGCATTTAACTGAAATGCTAGATACAACTATCATTCAACTGTACATCATCATATTGTCAATAATTCACAAAACCACTCATGTAATCTCATTAGCTAATCATATGAACTCTGTTTCAGGAGTGATGGCTACTGTTTACACTGTAACTTGCATTTAACTGAAATGCTAGATACAACTATCATTAAACTGTACGTCATACTGTCAATTATTTACAAAACCACTCATGTAATCTCATTAGCTAATCATATGAACTCTGTTTCAGGAGTGATGACTACTGTTTACACTGTAACTTGCATTTAACTGAAATGTTGGATACAACTTTCATTAACTGTACATCATCATAATGTCAATAATTTACAAAGCAACTTATGAAATGCTAGATCTTTCATTCTTGCACAACAGCATACTCAGCTATATACAATAACAGATTATGGGTTTCAATGTTGAAACTGTATTTCAGGTAATATGCCTACTGAGTATAATGAAATGCTAGTTACAACTAGCATCAGGGTGAAACGATAAGTACACCCAACATAGAATAGAAATGTTAATACTAAAATGCAGAACTCATACAGTTCTTCATATCATTTTATATATTTTGCAGTATGATTAAATAATAAATTCCTAAAAACAAAAATTCAACAACAAATCAAAATATGAGAAAATCAGATATATGAAGCTAAAACAAATTAGCCGAAACAGTTAACATTTTATTTTCTAATGAATTCACAAAATATGACTTCATTCTTCTATAAGCTGTAGCAGCTTTACAGGTAAAAAATATATTCTATTACACTAACAAAACACATAAATTTTCTTAACTTTTTAAAGAAGCAAGACAATTCCTTTTGTTATGGCTAACTACATTACATTGGCTACATCTGTTTCTTTTACTTTGAGAATATCCAAATGCACCACGCCTCTTTGTAGATGGTCTTCCTACACCACAAACTTCTTTAGGAGGCCTAATCAACACATCATTTTCAGCAACAACTGGTTTATCAAAATCTGGAATTGGATTGATAGCATTTGCATGCGAGGATTTGAAAGCATTAACAGTAAAATATTCCTCCATAAAATCATAAACTGATAATCTAGACTTGTTAATGCACTTAATTGCATGCGCACATGGAAAACTAGTAACTCTCCATTGATTACAACTGCATAAATGATTTTTAAGATCTAACAACCTGTGACTTAGGAGATTTAACTTCAAACACAAATTCTGAAGACTTATAAACATCCCAAACAAAGCCATCATCTACTAACTTAGACAAACGTTCCTCCATAACAGAACAAAGATTTGTAGTCCACAAACAACATTCCTCTCTTCGTCTTGCCATTTTCTCCATAACTTTTACTCGAATACCATCCAAACAAGAAGTTATAGGCATAACTCTATCTTCCAAAATCCATGAGTTGAAACTTTCTGCAACATTTGATGAATATTCACCATAACGCTTTCCTTGAAAAAACAAATCTGCCCAATGGTCATAAGGTTTATCTCTAAGAAAATTTTCTACGGATGTACCCCCAATATCCTTAAATCTAGAAAGATATCGCTCAAAATCATACATATTAGAAGCTTTAGCACAAAGTTTGAACAACTCCACAATAGATGAATCGCCTTTAACTGACTTGACAACAGTACCAATATTCTGTTCTATGTGAAGTAAACAATAGCTATGATATGAAGAAGGAAATATTTTTGGAACACCTAAACTGAGACCCCTTTGACGATCAGACATAAAAACTAAAGACCGATCTTCATTAAGCATTCCTTTCAGATGTGATAAAAACCAAGACCAATTAGATTCATTTTCATGTGAAACAATCCCCATAGCAAGAGGAAAGAAACCTACAAAACAAACAATTAATAACAGCTTAGTAGTAAGAAACATAAATTATAATAAGCATCAAAACCTGTATTAATTAATAATAATTTATATTATACACAATTAAATTAGATTCAAAATGATATATGAATATAGCATATGTTATTTTAAAGTCTTCCAGTAAATGTTGCATAAAATTTTAGTTCTTGTTTTTGTAAACATTTCTACTACAAACATTTCTACTGTAACCAACTCAATCATTAAATAAAATAAAGAAAGAACTCTACTGTAAACATGGATGCAGTATAAATTGTGTACAACTTTGAACAATGATAGCTTAACATATCATTACCAGAAAAATAAATAAGTAATAAAACAAACAAAAGTAAAATGAAACTCATACCTTGGTTACCATTTTTACAAGTAGCAGCTAACAAAACACCTGGTCTTCCCTTCAAAGCAGCTGCATCCAAAAATATTAATGGCCGACAGTGTTTAAATCCAAGCAAACAAGCACTAAAACCAATACAAACTCTCTCAAACTGATTAGTTGAAGGATTAACTTCCATGGCCACGTAACTACCAGGATTATACTTCTGCAATGCCTTCAAATACCAATTTAAATCGTTATATGACATAGCATCATCCCCATATATTTCTTTTAAAGCCAACTGTTTTCCGCTATAAGCATAATAATATGACAAATTAAAATTGTACTCTCGTCTAAATTCGTTCATAATATCGTTTGGCTTCTTCATAGGAGCATCTCGAATTTGATCAATGATCAAAGATTTAACAAATCTACTAGAAATATTAACTTTATTAACATCTCTAAGACCGGCTCCACACGAATGATGAAAATTGTACGTTCTAATAAAAAAGCGAGAAAGTAGACCAGGATCCGAAGAAGCATTAAGATAAAACTTACAACCATCCTTCAACCAAGAGCAATTAACTGAAATTCTATCAGGAGAATTTCTTACAAAAATCAAATCATAACCATTTTTAATTTGATATGCCATTAAAAACTCCCGAAAATCCTCATCTCCATTAAAACAAAATCCAAGAAAATCCACAATACTTTTTTGAGAACCTTTCTTTAACATATCTTTCAAGTAGTAAGAAGAATCATCATGTGAATCACTATTACCACCAGAATTACTACCAACTGAAGTGCTTTGAACACTTGCATAGCCTAATCCACAGCCAGCATTATCAGATTCTATAGCACAAACTTTTTCCTTAACAGTGAACTTAAAATATTCACTCTTCTTGAAAATTAGAAAACACAGAATACTAATCAAATCTGAATCAGTATCAATGATTATATTCTTATTCTCGAGAACATAAGATACCTCAGTACAAAATGGACTAAGATGTGGCCAAACTTCATTGATTTCAGTCTTAACAGCAAACACAGAAGTTCCTGTGGTAAGTCGAGTAGAAAAACAATTCTCATTATGTTCAAAAATAACCCGCAAACTATTTGCTTCATCATTGTAGATATCAGTGCTGCAAAACAAATTAAAGAACCAGTTAAAAATGCTAAAATACAATAGAATAAAAGAAGAATCTCAAATTAAGCGCTAAATAAAACAAATATAAATCAATTAAAAAACAGACGACAAAATAAAAATAGAACAATCAATTTGAAACAAATTATGAATACAAAAACAAAGAATGCTATATAAATATAGCATAACACAACAAACCACGTATACAATTTAGTGCAATGATAGATTAACATTAAAATTGTAAAACAATAAACAGTGTCGAATAAGCATAACAGTACAGAGTAAAATCTTACTTTGCCATTGAAACAAATCCAAAATAGGTAATGAAATCTGAAAGAAGGCAAAACTATGCAACCTACAGAAACAAAAATATACTTAATAATCTAAATTTATTACATCAGAGAAAGAAAAGAAGAAGATTGAAAAAATAAGAGCAATATACCTGAATGTAAGGAAATTGATCAATAACAATTCAGAGGACGATGAAGATCGACGACAAAGAAACGCGATGAAGATCGATAGATAGTTGAAAAGATCGAATAGAAAAATAAAGAAAAACGCATCCTTGAATTGAAGATCGATGAAGTAAGATCGGTGATATCAAAATAAAGATCAACGAGAAATTAAAAAGCAAATTTAAATTTTTATAGAAGTTTGTCCTTGGAACGAAAGAATAAAGCCCGCGTCCTTCAAACGAGAAAAAAAGATACGCGTCTGTAGGCTCAAAAAAAAGAAGTAATACTTCCCCCAGCCCATTTTCCTGTTGTTTTTATTTCTTTTGTGAAACAAAATTTTCCTTTTGAGAGAACTAAAGGAAAATAAATAAATAAAAACAGTTGTATATATATCTTGTTTTTTGTTTCAGCTTGCCAAAGAAAAAATTCAAAGAAAACAACTTGGCAAAAATAATTGCTTCACTTTGCTTGCTAATTGCGCTAAAAAATTGCTGCTTAAAAATAAATTGCTAATAATCTGCACGCTCTGGTATCGTGCCATTTTCTTTTGTTTTCATTTGAATTGCATTGTTGATTGTTTGCATTTGCATTTATATATATATATATAATTCGAAATCCAAAAAAAAACTTCATTTTAGTTGCATTGTAAATTCACGTTTAATTTTTGTTTTGCATTCATCTCATCTTGTTTTATTTTCTAAGGGCAATACCCCAATTCACATAAGGTGAGGGATTTCATCACCCTTTCCTTAGCCCACAAAAGCATTTCATCTTAGAATTCGACTAATAATAAAGGCTAGACGTTGTGCCAAAGGGTGTCACGAGCTCACTTGGGGCTTAATTGTATCTTCACAATTGTTTTATTTGAACGATTTTATTTCTCGGTGTCTAGGCAACGGTAGAGTAATAACCAGTTATAAAAATTACGGTGATACGTAAATATTATACTGGTTGTTCCTCTGAAGGTACTTAAACCTTCGGTTGCATTGCAACGTTGATTCGTGGTGCACCAATAACCCCTATCCGTTACCTGGCTGAGAAATATTTTTGCTGATTTAAGACAAAGTGTGATTATACAATTTTGGGTTAGGAGCTACTAAGGACAGAAAACTGTAATTAAGTCCATTGCATTCATTTAGTTGCATTAGTTCATGCATATTTAAAAAAAAAATCCAAAAAAAATTGTAAATTTTACTTAACTTAGTTTTTAATCCAAAAAAATAATTTTTTCCTTTCCTGTGAAAATTTTCAATCAAAAACAAAAACCTAAAAAATATAAATATAAACCTTTTTAAAAAGAAAAAAATTGAAAATTCAAAAAAAAAAACAAAAATCATTTCCATTTTCTAAAAACAAAAAAATCCTTTTGGTAAATATTTGAAAATTCGAAAAAAAATACGAAAACAAAACAAAAATCCAACTTTTCTTTTGAAAATAAATATCACTTGGTAAATAGTTTTCTTCCTTGTAAAAAAAGAAGAAGAGAAAATTCAAAAAATAAAAACAATTTTTCAAATCTTCTTTCATTCTCTAGACTCGTTTCTAACTTCTTTCTCTTCTCGACCTTCACTTGTGCATTAGTACTTGGACTCGTGACACAACAACAAATTATTGGACCCGCGACCCTTCTACAAACCGTTTAACTCGACAAACGATCCTCTCGAAATGGCAAACGAAAACGCCCCTCTAACTCTTATGGATAGAATCTTTTCCGATAGAGTTTCTGTTCCATCTTGCATAACGTTACCCGCCTCTACGGGTAACCATTTTAAAATTCATTCGAACCATATTGCCACACTTTCGAAATTTGGCAATTTCGAGCACGATGATACATACATCTTTTTTGACTAAATTCGAACAAGTTTGTGCAACCATTAAACTCCAACAACTTTCCGATGACAGAACCAAACTTCGATTAATCTCATTCTCTCGTACGGATTACGCCGAAAAATGGTTGTACAGCTTACCATCGAACTCGATTAAAACTTGGGAAGAATTCGTAAAAGCTTTCTTAAAAAAGTTCTACCCTTTGGAAAAAACGAGTAGAATTCAAAATGAAATTATAAATTTTCATCAATTCAAGGGAGAACCATTCGGAAAATATTTTGAAAGATTCAAAGAGCTTTTGATAAAATGTCTACACCATAACTTCGAAAAATGGACGATTTGCCAAATCGTATACGATAGACTAGAAAAGAGCTCACGAACTACTCGAATCAATGTGCCAAGGCAACTTTCTTGCCCAAAGTTACAACGATGCTTGGCAATTTCTTGAAAACCTCGCTGAAAAGTCGTCCCAATGGGAACTTGAATGAAAAATCAATTTACTCACGATCGAGTGCAGACTTGAGAGGATCTTCTTTTGCTTTGGAAGCTAAGATCGACGCAATAATTATAAAATTTGATTACATCTTCCCATCGAATCAAATGAACCAAGCTTCCCAACCAATGTGTTATAAATGCAACGATCCTAATCATATAGCTGATCAGTGTCCCAATTCTGTCGAATAAATCAACACTTTCAATAAATCCAAAAACGACTTCTTTTCGCCAACGTACAACCCTGGTTAGAGAAATCATCCGAATTTTGCGTGGAGCCAAAACAATCCCAACACGAATACGATTCGTCCCAATTTTCAAGCATTCCCGAATAATGCTTCGAATCCTCCTTTTCAGCCCAACAATTTTCAACCAAACTTTAAGGGTCCTTCTCATAATCAACCACAACAATCAAATTTTCAACCAAATTCTGCTCATCCTCCCAAAGACGATAAACATTTAAGTTCACTTGAGAAAACTCTTGAAATGTTGGCTAAAGTAACTACTCAAAGTCTTCAATCAAACAGCAATTTGCAAAATTTATTGACCACATATATGCAAAACACAAACCAATCAATTGCAAAACTCGAAATGCAAATGAGTCAATTAGCCACGTCTGTAAGTGAACACGAACGAGAAACATTCCCAAGCCAGCCCCTTCCAAATCCTAGAAATTAAAATGCAAATTCAAATCAAGTCCATGTTATTCAAGATAGCAATGTCACCCAATTGAATGCTATCACGATTCTACGTTCCGGTAAACAAATCAATAATCAAGTCATTAACCCAAACAATTTACCGGAAACCTCTCTCGACACTTCTAATACAACGAACGAAGCTGAAAAAAACGTGGAGCCAAAAGTTGAATCGAATGCCAATCAGAATTATTCTTCTTCCACTCGAGTAGACCTACCTACCAAGTATCGTGCTCCATTTCCACATCGTCTTCGACCAAAGAAACACCCAGACCAAATGGAAAAGATGTTGGAAATTTTTAAACAAATGAAGGTAAACATCCTGCTTCTTGACATCGTTCAACAAGTCCCCACTTACGCAAAAAAATTTAAGGACTTGTGTACCCAAAAGCGACGCACTGAAGTGCTCAAAAAAGTCTTCTTAGCTGCCGGTTTGAGTGAAGTCTTGTCCCAATCCATGCCCATTAAATACAAGGATCATGGGTGCCCTACGATTTCATGTACAATTGGAGATAAGACGATTAACAAATGTTTGATTGACTTAGGCGCAAGTGTCAATTTGATTCCATACTCAGTGTACGAACAATTAGGCCTAGGTGTGCTCAAACCCACAAAAGTTATACTTCAATTCGTCGATCGTTCAATTAAGAAGCCCGGGGGAGAAATTGAGGACGTGCTCATTCGAGTAGGGCAATTCATATTCCCTGTTGACTTTATCGTTCTCGAAACACAACCCATGACAAATCCTTGAGTCAAATTCCATTGACTTTAGGCCAACCATTCTTAGTCACCTCAAATGCCTTAATCAATTGTCGCAAAGGATCGATGAAAATCTCTTTCGAAAACATGACTTTGGATCTTAATATTTTCAACCTTGAAAGCCAATCGAATGAACCTCATGACCAAACGTTGGAAGTTGGTGCCATTCATGAAGACTTCGAAAAGGAGTCACTTGACCTTAACGACGAACGCGAAGCCGAGTACGAAAAATTGTTTCCCGAAATTCCCAACTAGATTAAATACACTCTTCCCTTTGAATCGCTTCAAGTTGAGTCCAAATCTCAACCCAACTCTTTGATCGAAAAACTCCCGATGTTGGACCTCAAACCACTTCCTGATCACCTTAAGTACGCATACTTAGGTGAAGACGAAACATTGCCCGTCGTATTTCTACAACTCTCTCTCTCTCTTGATTAAAAAACCTTATTACTCTCTATTCTTTTGAAAACAGAGAAGCAATTGGATGGTCGATTTATGATATTAAGGGAATTAGTCCTGCTCTTGTTCAACATCGCATCCATTTAATCGACGATGCCAAGCCTGTTTGCGACGCGCATCGAAGGCTTAATCCAAAAATGAAAGATGCAGTGCACGATGTAATTCTTAAACTTCTCGACAACGGAATCATTTATCCAATCTCTGCTAGTTCATGGGTCAGTCCAATTCATGTTGTACCGAAAAAGTCTGGGCTAACCATTGTCAAGAACGATTCAAACGAACTTATTCCAACTCGTACTCAAACAGGTTGGCTTGTTTGCATTGACTATCGAAAACTAAATGTCGCAACACGTAAGATCACTTTCCTCCTCCTTTCATTGACCAAATGCTAGAATGTTCAACCAGCCACGAATTCCTTGATGTTTATTCCGGCTATAACCAAATTCCAATTGCTCCTGAAGATCAAGAGAAGACAACTTTCATGTGTCAATTCGGTACCATTGCTTATCAACGTATGCCATTCAGACTTTTTAACGCTCCTGCGACTTTCCAACGATGCATGGTTGGAATCTTTTCTGACATGATTGAGCGCTTTTTATAAGTTTTTATGGACAATTTCTCTATATTTGGCGATTCTTTTTCCAATGTTTACATCATCTAGAGTTGGTTCTAAATTGATGTAAAGAAAAATATTTGA
The DNA here is from genome assembly GCA_030765085.1 of Allium cepa. Classification (NCBI taxonomy): domain Eukaryota; kingdom Viridiplantae; phylum Streptophyta; class Magnoliopsida; order Asparagales; family Amaryllidaceae; genus Allium; species Allium cepa. The sequence goes on from CM060932.1 coordinate 786,900,222, forward strand.
CTTTGAATTGGGAAAAATGCCACTTTATGGTCAAACAAAGCATAGTCCTTGGACATATCATCTTAAATAAAGGCATTGAGGTGGACAAAGCGAAAATCAATGTCATTGCAAATCTACCGATCCCTAAATCTGTTAAGGACATTCGATCATTTCTAGGACACGCTAGCTTTTATCGACGCTTTGTGAAAGACTTTAGCAAATCGCTCATTCTTTGACGACTCTTCTTGGAAAAGATGTTCCTTTCGATTTTAACTTTGACTGTATCTCTTCTTTTGAACGTCTTAAGAATGAACTCATTTTCGCTCTAATCATTTGCGCACCTAATTGGGATCTTCCTTTCGAAATAATGTGTGATGCTTCAAACTTTGCCGTTGGTGCTGTCTTAGGACAGCGCATCAACAAGATCCTTCATGTCATTTACTACGTGAGTATGACTTTGAACGATGCTCAACTCAATGACACAATAACAGAAAAAGAGCTTCTAGCTGTTGGTTTTGCGCTCGAAAAGTTTCGACCTTACTTGATATGTTCACACATTACTATATACACGGACCACTCTGCGCTTCGATATCTCTTCACTAAAAAGGATGCCAAATCTCGTTTGATTCGTTGAATCCTTTTACTTCAAGAATTTGACCATACAATCAAAGACAAAAAAGGATCTGATAATGTCGTAGCTGATCATTTGTCTCATCTTCCAAATGCACCGTCTACTTTGCTGATCAATGAAAACTTCCCCGATGAACAACTTCTTTCGATTTCTATTAATCCATGGTACGCTGATATAGTGAACTACTTAGTCACTAAAGCAACTCCCTCATCTTTGTCCAAATAAGACGAATGCAAATTCATGTCCCAAGTAAAATATTTCTATTGGGACGATCCATACTTGTTCAAATACTTCCCCAACCAAATCATCCAACGTTGCATTTCGGATAATGATATCAGGAGTTTTCTTTCATTTTGCCACGATCAAGCATGTGGTGGACATTTCGGTCCTCAAAAAACCGCAAAAAAGTTGCTTCAGTGTGGTTTCTATTGGACTTCTCTTTTCAAAGACTCATTTGAATTTTGCAAAACTTGCGATCGATGTCAAATGCTTGAACGAATTTCTCTACGAGATATGATGCCTTTAAACCCCATTCTTACGATCGAAATCTTTGATGTTTGGGGTATCGACTATATGTGACCATTTCCTAGTTCTTTTGGAAACTTGTATATCCTTCTCGTTGTCGGTTACGTTTCAAAATGGGTCGAAGCCATTCCATGCAAGACCAATGACCATGGAATTGTTCTGAAATTTCTCAAAGAAAACATCTTTTCGAGGTTCGACGCACCTCGCACAATAATCAATGATAACGGAACCCATTTTTGTAACCGTTCTTTTGAAACTTTAATGAAGAAATACTCGATAACCCACAAGTTGTCCACTCTATATCATCCTCAGACTTGTGGGCAAGTTAAAGTTTTGAATCATCAAACAAAACAAATCTTGGAGAAAATTATCAATAAAAATCGAAAAGATTGGTCTTAGAAATTGGCCGATGCGCTTTGGGCTTACCGTGCTGCTTTTAAAACTAACCTTGGAATATCGCCATTCCGTTTAGTTTATGGTAAAGCTTTCCATTTACCCGTTGATATCGAACACAAAGCGTTGTGGACAATTAAACTTTGATCTTGAGAAATCTGGCAAAAACCGAAAACTACAACTCAATGAACCAGAAGAACTTAGGAACGACGCGTATGAAAACGAGAAAATTTACGAAGAAAGAACAAAAGTTTTTCATGACAAGTCAATCCTAAGGAAAATGTTTTCGCCTAACTAGAAAGTTCTTTATATGACTCAAGACTTCATTTATTCTCTGGGAAACTTAAATCAATATGGACCAGACCATTTGTGGTACGAACTGTTTTTCTACATGGTGCCGTAGAAATAGAAAACCCCAAGGATGGATCAATTTTCAAGGTCAATGGTCGTCATTTGAAACCTTTCTTGGAATTTCCAAATAACCAAGAGGAAGAGCTCATGATCCTTCATGCGCCAAGCTACGTATAGTAAGAAAGTTAACCCTCTTTTGTAAATATGTACATAATCTTCCCCATTACATTCATTATATCATACACTGACTGTGGGGACACAATCAAAATTAAGTGTGGGGGTCTCATTTTTATTTTTCGTGGAATTTTTGAATTTTCATTTTTTTTTATCTAAAAAAAATCAAAATTTCTTAATCTCAAAAACATTTTCTTTTTAGTGTTTTGATTTATTTTTGAAGAAACACTATGAGATAAGTATAAGTTTTGGTTAATAAAATTGAAATTTCTGAAAATTTATTTGTCTTAACAAAAATAAAAAAGAAGTTTGATTACAAATAACAATGGTTTAACTAGTATATAGGAAAGTTCATATGTGTTAATTATGAAATATGTTCTAATTGAAAATCTTTGTTTAAAAAAGTGGTAAATTTAAAGTAAATGATATAACATTTTTATCTTCCTACGTTAAATAGTGCTAAGATGACTTTGCAAAACTCTCGCTTTCTAAAAAATAAATTGAAAAAATAGTAGGAAAAAAACAAAACATTTGTATATATGTAAATATTTTCTATCAACACCTACGGTCGACAGGTGCACACACTTGTGTGTACACTCGCCATGCTCTGTACCTTCTTACATAAGCCAGAAAGGCAGTGTATGATCGGTATATTTGGCCTCATTTTATCTGAGCTAGGTGTATGTATATATTTCTTTTATTGATAATGCCTATAGTCGATAGGTGTTCACATTCGTGTGTTCACTACCTGTGCTCTGTATTCCCCTCACATAAGCCTGAAAGGCATTGCATGGGTAATATATCTGGCCTCAGTTTACCTAAGTTAGGCATATGTAAATATTATATCAATAAAATTTTAAAATAAGAGAGAATAAGCAGTTGAAATCTAAGCACCATTTTAACATGTTTTGATTTAACTTGTTATTGAAAAGAAATGAAATACCACTTTAATAAACTTTGATAATCAACTAAGGATCCATTTCATAACTAATTGTGTTATCAACCGAAACAACTAGCCAAACTATGGTCTATCTGTTATGACAACTTGATTTTTGTTGGAAATTTTGATGAGTAAATGACTTAAATTTTCGAGACAATGACCAAAACTTGTATTTAACTTATTTATGTCTATTTAAAAGTAAACCTTTCATTTGTAAATATTTCCAAAAACTCGCATTCATCTCTTTGTAATTAAATCTTGCATTTTGTAAATATTTTCAATTTGCATTCGAATTTTGTGGATAGTATCCGCTGAAAACCCTCACGAGACAACACTCGTCCTACATGGGACATCCAGAGGTTTAACGGCTTGTTACACACGCTCAATGCGATCGTGCTCCCTACGAAAATGAATTTATCTTAGTTTTTCCTTTATTCGAGGACGAATAAAAAGAAAAGTGTGGCGGTATTTGATGTGCACGTAAATGTGCATATATTTACATGTATATTTTATCTATTTTTTTAATAAACATCATATTTGGGCATTTTAACATGTTTAAAACCAAAATTCAACTATTTGCAAACCATCGTATTTTCATCTTCATTTAGGGGCAAAACGGTCATTTTTGTCCATGTGTCAATGTAAGAATTTTTACTTGGATAATTTTTATAATTTTTATAGGATATTTTGATGCATATGGAAGAGGGATTCATGATGATATATGCATGCATAAGGAACTACAAACGAATGAAGAGGAAATAATTCAAGTTCAAGATCATGGAGGACCACATCTACTTACCTTAATTTTCAATTAGGAGCTAAAGCACATGCTAAAAGGTCATTAAAACTTCATGTATATATAGCCCTCTTATGTACATGAAACCATATACTACCTCAAGGATATGGTTTCACTACCTCAAGGATACTTTGGGAAGCTTCCTAAAAAAGAAATTAGGGTTTTATGCATGTATATATAGCCCTCTTATGTACATGAAACCATATACTACTCTTTTATATTTGTTAGGAAATTAAGAAAGTCGGTTGTAAGCTCTATGTTGAGTGAAATAAAAATATCTTCCAAGCCACTTTCTTCTCTCTTTCCTACATGCTTTTCTTTGTTTTATTGTTAATGTTTATTTCTATGCTCTCTTTCTCTTTATGTTCATAGCTTAGATTTGCATTCATGTAAGTAGCGTAGTTTATATTATTATGCAAGTAGTTAGTAGTTGATCTCTTTTTCTTTTTTTGCTTATTTTCTATTTTCTTCTCTTTTTAATGTTGAAATTTACTTGTGTAGCTTCAATTCCACAAATGAGTAGCTAAACCCCTTTAATTTAGGGGTAATGAAGCTCTCAAATATTATGTAATTTCAACATTTCTATGGTTTACGATCTCATTGATTTGTGCTTCATGAAGTAAATTTTGATGTAAGTTTATACAAGTGGGTTTGATAGCTTATATTGCTTATGCAAATGCGTTATGCTTATTCCACATAAGCACAATTTACATCGTCATTTGCTAATTAATTTTTGATTTTGAAACAAAAGTAAAAAATGAAATTTGATGATCTATATTGCTAATTACAATAGTAAATAGATCATACTTAAAATAGCTTTTGCTTTTGCTTCATTTTCGTGAGAATTATAAGTGGTATAATTGTTGTATTATAGTTTGATGGTTTGAGTTATGTTAATTAATAACATAAACAAGTCATACTTATGATAAATACAATAATTATTTCACTTAATATCAAATTAGAGATCTTAAATTATTGTTTGTTGATTTACAAAAAAATATGACAGTGGATTTATCCCTAAATTGTTCTCTAGCTCATTAGTTTTCTAATCACATTTTTCTAGCTTCATTTTGTTTCTAGTTAACAAATTCTCCCCCATTTGGTCTAATTTGATTGAATAGATTTTTAAACTCTAACAATTCCCTACGGATCGACCTGTATTCGCCACGTACTACGATAGTACGTCGTGCACTTGCGGTAAAATTTAATTCGGAATTTTCGGAATTTTTCTAAACCGATAGAAAATTTGTCGAATAAAAGTTCTATATGGGTAAGCGTAGCACTATTGAAGTTAATTTCTAAGAGAGCCTGGTACTAGTGGGAGATCTAGGTATGCGGGTTTCTGGCGTGACGTGGTATGGGTAGATGTTGGTGCAGTACAATAAGTAGTTATAGATATAGATTAAATTGGAGTCTGGTTTTAACGGGAGTTCTTATGGAGCCCCGGTACAATATAATAAGTGACATATCGATATAGTTTTTCTCATTTTAGCCAACCATTAGTGCGAGGTTCGATCAGTAGGGTTGACCCATTGCGTTAGGTAAGAATCCCTAAATGTTGACCTTAGGAGTTCATGGATGCTTGCTACATATCTTATATCACTTAGAGTATATTAAAAGTTAGTTGTACTTGACCATCTTATTAAACTCGTTCTTGTTCACTTGACTTTTATCCAATCCATTCGTCTTCCATTATTTTCCCACCACATGTGGACAAAGAAGCAGGCCCCATTTCAGATACGTGGAGAGAGTCTTGCTTCACTTAAAGTTTGCTTTTATCACATCTTCTCTTCATGTATCATTTTATCATGTTAGTACGGTTATTTTCTTATATCAGATTATGCGGGATATATTTTGCTATGTACTTTGATTTGCATTTCATGCTAACATTTTCCTAAGAATATGATTTGATATTTTTTAGACTGGTATTTTTCAATGATATCCATGTCTTATTTCTTCCACTATGATATGTTTGAATGGTTAGTTTATCTTTCCGATCTGATACATTTTTAGATTATATCTGTTTATCTTAGTTTCTAGGATGTTAAAGTTTTAAAAACCGTGACAATCCACACTTCTTTGTACGATAGCTTTTGGAGCATGTCGGTAGGCATGGGTTGCCACATTGCACAAGGTCTTGCCTTAGTTAAAATACTATGATTCTTGATCTCACAGATAGAGGAAAATCCACTCATCAGCTTTTAGTGCTAAATATAAGATGACTTACTTTTCATAAACGTGTCAACTTTTTAGCACAACTTATAATATTAGTTTTGTGTTACTTACAGGTATTGATAAATAAATCCCCAGTTTAAAAGAAAAGTCCTTTTTTCTTTTAAAATGATCGAAAACCAACTTTAAAAATTTATTTATAGTCTTTGATTTCAAAGTTATTTATTTTAAACCGAAGCTTGATTCAAAATCAAGATTTTTCCATCATAAAAGCAAATATCTGTATAGTAAATAAATTCCAACCACCATAAAACATCTTTGTAAAGAGTTTTGAAAAAAAGAGTTGATTTCAGAAAAATCCTTTGAAACATTTTTAGAAAGGTAAGATAGTAAACCATTTTAAAAGAAACCAAGGGATCAATGGCGCATTAAACTCCATAATAAGTCGATTAGTTGAAACTAAGAAACATTCCCAAGCATCGATATACATGAGCATATCGAAATCGAAATGGTGAGGTACTCCTTAGAGTCCCCTATAAACCCTGCCATATGCACTTCGAAGTGTATTGTTGTGAAATATTCGCAACTAACAGCTTGACTTCATTTCTTTTACTAATCTCCTGTCTAAATCCCATGTGTTATCTTCTTTCAAGCAGAAACCAAAACCAAACAATAATAATTAAATACAATTATGCACATAAGCAAACATTTAAATTACTACAATCAAATACTTAAATTATAAAGATGCTTTTAAGTGAGCTTTACTCGCTTAAACAAACACAAACTTCACCCAAGCTACCACGACCTTGTAAACTACACATAGACCTTACTTCCTTCTACATAATTTGCTTTTATGGTTTACTTACTTAAGTTCAACAACAGTCTTAATTCAGTAGAGTACTGTACATCATTACCCTGAGATCTTCTATTTTGATCAAGTGATATAACTTATAGAAGACTATCCTTAAGTCGTTCTTGATTAAGTTAAGGGTATGCCCTAGGGGTAATTATGTAATTTGTTACATATATCTAACTCGTTAACTAATCTTGTTCGAAATAAAGGGTATTGTTTTCCTGTTATATATTTGATATAATGTGATTATATTAATTATTTAACTTAATTAAAAGTATATTTAATAGAAAAATCCATAAATGGTATATATTTTTATGATAGTAGTTACAAAGTGTTGTAACCGTGAGTAATTTATCACAACGAAACAAGTGAAAATGAACCGGATACCTCCCAAATGAAAAGTCGTTTCTCCTCCCACACAAGGTGGGACTCGAACCCCAAACCTCCCACTTGGGAGCCGCATCATCCCACCACCGCACCAAGCCCGCGGACATTTATTAATAAATTCAAATATACATACATATATATATATATATATATATATATATATTAGTGTATATTTCTCTCTCATAATAACATATATGCATATATAAGATATATATATATATATATATATATATGTGACTTAACAAATTTAGTACACTTATGTACATTTAAAATGAATTTACAATCGAAAATTAATTATCATACATATATTCGTATTTTTAAATTAACATTTATTGAATTTTGAATTGTTTGTTATATATAAATATTTATTACATTAAAAATTCAATTTTATATTTAAAAAATATTATATCATTTTAGAAACATATAGAAAAAATTTAGGATTTTTCAATAAAATTTATTATTTTTAATAATTAATATTATTTCAAAAAAATGTTTATGATTTATTAAAAATAATAATTTAATTGAAAAATTCTTCAAAATTTTTCATAACCTTTGGTTTATAATCCTAGAATTTTTGAAATTTCAAAATCTTATATTTTAATAATATATTATTTTATGTCAAATAATTATTGCTGATATCAATGTATTTGTTTTCAATAATAATAATTCAACTTTGAAAAATCTCCAGATTTTTCCTAAGCTCTATTTTATGATACTAATTTTTCAAAAATTGTAAAATTTGAATTTCATTAATCGATTATTTTATTTTAATTATTTATGGATGAAATCATTATTTTATTCATAATATATACAAATTAAAATACTAAAATTATTATGGTTGCAAAACTAAGTTAATTTTCAATTATAAATAATTTTTAATAATTGTTCTTTCTCTTTATATATATATATATATATATATATTTATCTATATATAAATGTTTTATGTTCATATATTATGTATAATATATTTATACATACATGTGTATGTGTATTATGTAACACATATACATGCACATATTTGGGCAACAGACATGATATACAAAACGAGCTAATATGTCTGTTGCGGTGTAAATCCCAAAATCTACATATGGACATATTATACTTTTCATGGATTATTATGTCATGTACTCACACATATATGTATATGATACATTTATGTATAAACTAAATCAAATAAAATTAATTTAATATCTTAATATATTTGAATTTAAATAAAATAAATGATTTTATTTAAATGAAATTTAGAAATGTTCTAATTCAGTTAGACTTCATAGACCCAATAAAAGATCCAATAGGGTAAATTTTTTGAAATTCACCCATAACTTCTGCTGCGGGCTAGTCCGGTTCCAACAGTTCTATGATCGTTCCAAACAATCATAAGTATGTAACGTCATGTTCCCCAACTGTCATGAGTAAGTCACCATTAATTGTATAGATAGAGTTACATACACTAGTCTCCACAAATATATCGATATCATTTTCACGATACTTCTCGACTAGGAACATTAAAGGAGTTTTATTTTGCTTGCATCAATTCAATACTCATGATTATGAACATTACATAACTACAATCGATAAAACACTACCCTTAAGGATTTCTACTTATATATATGTTTATATTTACTTATATCACAATAAAACAAGGGAATAATAGGGAAAAAACCAAAAACGTATTTTATATTTCATAAGATCCCACATAATTAAGATTACAAAACAACTACATGATTGCCCTAACGGCACACCCTTAATTCTATCAATTATAAGGACCACCTACACAAGTCAACGACTCTTGCATGCTCCAATGTAACGCCAGCAATCATTTATAGGTCTACAACCCCAAAGTCTCCATCTTTGAAACTATTGGAAGCTTGGCCTCTCGAACTATTCCATAAACACGACCATAAACAGATAAACACATACCTCATGATGAGTCCTAACTACCAACTCATACGTTTCCAACTTTAGAACTTTAATCACAATTGTCTATATGCTTTTATCAGCTTTAATACATGTAATATCCAAAATATATACAGTTTAATAGTTTTTTCAAAAATATTTCATAAACCAACATATTTCTCTCATAAAATATATTTTTCCAAACTATTCTTCCCTTAAAATCTCTTCAGCTAGATATTTCTCAAAATAAATATAGTTATTCTTTAATAAAATAGTTTCAAACCAAAATATGTTTTCGATAAAAAAATTCCTATACATTTTCAACGAAATATTCGCAACGAAACATTCCAATAAGATATACTTTATCGAATGCTTTGACTGTACTTATTATCCTTTTCCACAATGGGTATTTGATAAAATAGATAAAATTAGAAGAAATTTCCTTTAGAGTGGCGAAATTTTCTATAAATCTTCATAATCTTAATATGTCTTTACTAGGAAATTAGTATTAAACGCCTCATCAATTGGCAAATATTATTAAATCTAAAGAGGATAGGGGCCGATTATAAATCTTCATAACCTTAATATGTTTTTACTAGGAAAATGGCTTTGAAAATTTACTAAAACGAAAATCTTATCTGGAGAGAAACGATTTCAAGTCAATTTTATAGTAAAACCTATAACCTTCGTCATGTTTCCTCCAATTCCAACAAAGTGTCTCACTTTTGTAAGTCCATTTTCAAAAATTCAATATTTTTAACCTTAGTATTATTTAATATAGTTCATTCTACATCTTTTTGGCTCGATGGTTTGATTTTTGCTATGTGCTTAAGAGTTGAACTCAAAGAACTTTTTTATATTTGTAATTCTAAAAATTCCTTAGTTTTTTAGGCCTTCGGACCTTGCCACAAATATCCAAGAACTTTAATCTCATGCCCTTAAAGGTATTACACTTACTCAATTTATAAGACTTTGCACTACACTTGAATTATATAATTTAGGTAATGCGAGGGATATTAAAATTCGATGTTGGGAAAATAATAAAATATTCTCATCAAACTTAGCTTGTAAATTTTTTAACTTCTCTAAGACTAAATAAAAAAAAATTGGAAAGTTAACGAACCTCATAAAAGAAAGTTACACATGCGGCTAATCTTACACAAGAAATTGAACACAATTGAATTTTTAAAGAAAAAAGAATTTAATCATATAAAAAAATTGTGTTTTTGTAATTCAAACTTAGAAAACATAAAACAATATAAGTGTCCCTTAACTAATTCTTTTTTTGTAAACACTCTTATAGTTTTTTAATTTAACATGACCTACGTTGATTTCAACTATGGCTACTACTGAAGTGATCTTAGATTTCAGTGTAACAAATGTTATAGAATTTTATGTGATACTATATCGACAATTACTTGTTGGCATTTATGCTTTGACATCTCCTTATGATAACCTGATATAGGCTATCACGCTTTTCAATAATAACTGGATTGCAAAACCTGGCTATAAATTAGCTAAAATGTATTCTTTTAGGAATTTCTTAAAAAATTAAAAAGTTGCATTGACATCTTGATGGTAAAAATTGTTTACAACAATGGAAGACATAATATGGCCTTAAGCACTGACATAATTGATTCTTTTAATGAAGATAACTACTCGAATGTTTTACACTTGCTTGATAACTAAGTTACAATGCTTCTAGATTTATTTCTTTCACATGCATATGTATATAAACCATTTTTATACCTATATGTATGTGCTTGACTCATGCCCTTTGTTGGGTTTATTCAGGTTTAGTAGTTTTTTTTTTAAGTTTTGGGTTGATTATGCTATGGAACTATTGCATGCGAGATGTGGATGTTGAATGATCCACTACAATGTATTGGCTCATCATGGATTTTGCCTTTTAGGTCGGGTTATGGCTGCAATACTATTATTTAGGCCTATAACTTTTTGACTTATCCATGATTAGTCTTTAGTTTAGCTGATGATTCTAGTACCTTCTTTTGGATCCTAATCTTTAGGTTTTAGGAGGACTTGTTTCATTTCTTTTATGTAGGGTTTTTTTCTTCTATCTGTCAGGCTTATTGGTGGCATCTCATTTAAGTGTAAAATAAAATTATACGAATGCTCTTATTTTAGAAGATCACTCATTTCCCTCAAAAAGAAATGTTTTGACTTTAGAAACACAAAGTACCAAACACCTTTGAATCATAACATTTAGTTAAGATATTTCAATTATTAAAATCAAAATAATATTTTATTTAGGAAATTAAATCATTCATAAGCTATGTTTATTCCTTA